>JACBWW010000002.1:36047870-36280044 GCA_020086605.1 Lanius collurio | reverse complement strand
AACTGTACTGCCACATCACCCGATAATAAATGTGAAGTGGCATCTCTTACAGAAATATTAATCTCCTTAACACAAAAACTCACTAAAGTGCTCAGTTCTTAAATCTTCCCTAATTGATTGAGAGAAGTTGCTTCTTCTCTGTCAAGATTTATGAAGTGTGTGGATTACTGGATTACAGTGTAAACTTCAACACAAGGCATTTAACTTTTTTTCCAGCATGGTTGGTAATGCAAGTGTAGTGCAGTCCTAAGCAGAATTTAGGAACAAATTATGTTAAATCTCAGCATAAAATAAATCACTGTCCCAACATTCATGAAGAAATCTCAGTGCTTTGAGAACTTTTAGGTTTAGAGAAAAATTTTTGCACTAATAATGATATGTCTTTACATATTTTTCAGTATTTCAGGAACTTTCCCTTTTTTCCTTGCAGATTATGTTTATTTTGAAAATTCTTCCAGCAATCCATATCTCATTAGGAGAATTGAAGAGCTTAACAAGGTACAGATATCTTAAGATTCTTTCTTAACCTTTGACAGCAGTCAGTGTGCTTATCAAAAACTGAGAATTGTTTCCATCCCATAACATTTCTTCTGTGGTAGGGTTTGCTGGTGGGGATTTTTCTTTTTTTTATTTATTTTTTTTAACTTCCTTGACATTTGCCACATGTATGTTTCAGTTACTGAAAACTTGCTTTGTGATATCCTGTAATTCTGCCCTGTTACCTAGGGAAACACCCAGCTGCTCATTGCTGGTGAACAGGGATTACTCTGCTGCAAAAATTTTCAAACGAATTCAATGAATTCCTGTAGAAATGAATGAATTTAATTCTCTGGCTGACAGTGACACTGTGAATCCATATGGAATGGCAGCCATCATGTAATGTGTCTGCTTTTAGATAGATGTGTAAAGAGCTGGAAGGTACCAGCGAGACTTTTCAGTGATCAAATAACAGAATATGTGACTTCTGTGGCTGTTTATTGCTCTGCCTATTGGCACCTGAGAGTGGCTTTTGAATACATTCTGTGTTCTCTGTCTTTATCCTGAGTGTATTTTCTTTAAAAATGGTGGCTCTATTGAGTGTCATTTTGGGGAAAGCATGATTATTTTTCTTCACTCTTACACTACTAAGAATAGTGTGGAGTTTCTATATGTATTTTTTTTCTTTTTACTTTTTCCTCAAGCAATATTAAAACTTACTGATGCACTACATCAAAAGTTAATTGTCAAAATGCCCATCATGGTGTAAATAATGATTAAGATATTTTTTCCCATTGGTTAGAAAGTAGATTAAAAAATTGGTGACCTGAAAGTGGTTTTCTTCTTGTTAACAAAACATTAGCACTACTCTACAGCAGATATCAACCACATTAACTGTTAGTGCTGTCCAACACAACAGCCTCTGAACCTGTGTGTGGCAAATTGTTTTGGACTTTTATTGGAGAGGAATATTTTTTATTCACAGTAATTGACATGATTCCATTTATGTTTTGAATGTAATGTTTATTATCTTTAAACTGCACGGCTATAATTTAATCTTGCTCATGCAGGGTGAAACAGAGTCATGTATTGATTTTTTTTCTTAAAGAGAGGTTGGAGGCTGTAGTCCTGACATCTTAAAGGTGTATAGTTTGCTTTCAAGTGTTAAAGGTGTATAGAGCAAATGTGGAGATGTTATGTGAATGTGCAATGAAATCCTTTGATTATTGTTCTACCAGGGACAGTATTTTTTGGTAAGAAACTTAATTGAAACATTGTACTTTTCAGTTTTAAATAAGTAACTCAAGGTAAAAAAGTACTTTTGTATCCTCCAAGAAAGAGGATATAGTTCTTCAAATATTAGTAAATTCTTTATGTTGTCAAGCTGAAGAGCATGGTCCCCATGATGAGTCATGAAAACAACATTGAACTAAATAGCTCTTTTATTTTAGGAGCTGCCATGACTTTTCAAATAAATCTTTCAGAACTCTTTCAAGAAGACTTTTTCAATAAATGTTATATTCAGTGAGATGCTGAAAAAATGGCAGAGTACTTTGAAATAGACGTTTCTGTCTAAAGTTGGTTTTCAAAGAAATGTTCACAAGGTTCTAAAATTTCGGAAGGATTCTTACATTAGCATGATACTGACATTGCATCTCTGAACAGCTGAATAATATAGAAATTCTGAGCACTAATTGTAGTTAATCCTCTTGTCTGGTCTAAAATTGGTAGTGGCCTCTCTCAAGAAAATTTTATTTATTAGAGTAATTCCATTGATTTCAGCTTGACTGATCATGAGAGAACTACTGATATGAGGGAACACTCCAAGCAGAGAGCATTTAATTTGTATTACTCAGCTGAGGAGAGATATATTCTGACTTGATTTTATCTTTCTTTTGCAGACTGCCAATGGAAACGTGGAAGCAAAAGTGGTGTGTTTTTACAGGCGAAGAGATATTTCTAACAGCCTTATAATGCTTGCAGATAAGCATGCTAGTAAGTAGATGGTACAGGGCATTTTTTCTTGCTAACACAGCCTGCGCAATTTCTGCAGCTGCTTAAAATTGCAATTTTTTTGGCATGTGAAATATATATTTATGTTAGGCATTTATTAATATCCAGTTAGTTGCTCGGTATTATCTGATACTATCCTGCTCCTATCAGTTGCCTCTGGGAATTAAGTTCAGCTGTATTCATGTGATTGAGGCTGTTCATCTGAAAAAAAAAAAGAATGCATCTTTTCATCTGGGAGATACAGCTGCATTTCTTATTTTTATGTCAAAAGTAATTCTTGGTTGTAAGTCAATTTAGGCTTGAGAGCTCTTGTAAATATCTTATGTGACTTTTTTGAGTTAGACATAAACATGTATTCCTTAATGTAAAGAATGAAATGTGTCATTGATGACTGAAAATCACTGGAGGTTGTAAAAAATCTGTTATGTGCATTTATGCTAAATGTAGATAGTTGTAAAAAAATAAGTGATTTGGGTTTTTTTCTTTTCTTTTTTTTCCAAAATAACAACAAGCGGTAATAGGTGAAAAAAGCCCCATTTTTCAACATGAACCTAACTTTTTTGGTATCTGCCATTTGGTTTGCAAGTGAAATACAGTATTGTTCTATAACTTTTTGATGAAAAACATGATTCTGAAGAGATATGATTCTGAAAATATAAGTTGGAATCTAAAAATCTGAGATGTTTGAGAAAACAGTAATTTGCAAAATACTGCAGTCATGTTTGTAAATAACTGAAGTGTGAAGTATGTCAACATCCCATAAATTTCTTGCCATATGTTATTAAGTACCATTTTGATTATATATGATGCTTGAGTTTTCAAAATTAATTTGTGAATAAGTTATAAATCTGTAATTTATCAGGATGAATCTCTTGAAAGACATTACATAATGCCAACTTTTTAATGCAGATATATAATAGCGTAATTAGGTGCTTTAAAAATACCCTCAATTTGTCTGATATCCAGCTCTGGCAATTTTGCTCATCCCAGCAGGGTTAGTGAAGAGAAACAGCCAACCTTTGAGTTTTGTTTTATTTTTTATTGGCCCTAGAGAAGGGGAGGTGATTTGAGTACAGAGTATGAAGTACTAGCTTGGTTTTTATAGGAAGATGATACATCTTGCTTATGTATTAAGGGAATGATTTAATGTTTTTCTAATACAGTTGGGTACACTCTAGAGTTATTTTTGACCTATTTTTGGTCATGTTCATCAGCCCCCACAATCATTAGTCTTTTGAGTTCTTCCACCTGAAATGGGCAGAAACAGAGCTTAGGGTGAGCTTCACTAAACTTTCTAGCACTTTTTTTTTGTTTTTCTTTTCTAATGGAGGGGGCAAGAAAGTATGAAAAGGATAACAATTTTACTGGAAATACTTTTTTTTTTTTAATTTGGTTTTTAAAGCATGAATCTTGTAAATTTTTTTTAGTTGGCTTAAATTTTAGAAAAGTGTATGTTAGTTCTATGCATATCATTCAATCTAGAAAAGTGAATAAGATTTTTTCATTTCCTTTGTGAGTTTTAGATTGCCATTTTGTCAGCACTTTGCTATGAAGGACTTGTTGATGGTGGGTGGCTCTTCTCCTGTACCATACTAGGGGTTTGTTGGTGTCACTAGGAGTGCCATAGAATCTTCTGTCATGTTTTCTCTATTGGGATCCTCTTCTGGGTTTGTAGTGAGAAAACAAATGTGATTTCCAGCTGGTTCAACAATCATCTTTAGAATGCCTGTGTCTCGCAGGTTATGAGCCTTCTAACCCACTGCTCTTACAAATTAGGTTTCTCTGTGAAGGTTTTCTCTGGACACAATGTTTCTGTTCTGACCAATCTCTGGAATCTGTAGTTCCAAGTTCTCTCAGGAGATGTTTGTTAAAGTTACAGGGGACAGTGCACAAAGGATTGCTCAGCTAGGGCTTCCTATAGCTCGTAGAGCAGATGTAGTTAAATGTCAAATCATTTTAAAAGCTTTCATTCCGGAATAACATAGTGTTCTGTTTAGAAATATGGTGTGTGTAAACAAAATATTTGTATATTTATGAATTGAATGTTTTGGAAATGTTTTATATAGCTAAACATGCTGACACTTCAACACTTCTACCTGTTTTGCCATAATATAAATGCTAAAAGATACAAGTTTCTTAAGGAATGGAGATTCAACTTCAGCCACTGATTTTTCCTGTGTACCTGTTTGGAGAAGTTTTTTAAGTATGAGAGATCTACTTGATCTTTTCTAATGATATTTTGTATTGCTAGCATTTTTTTTTTTCCTTTATGATTGAGACAACTAGTCTGAGTTGTGTACTTCTTAAGATTTTCACATGTGGGGGTTGGAGTTTTTTTGACTCAAGGTTATATTTTGAGATGTAAGTATGGTCCCATTTACTAAAAGAAGAAAACAACTTTGCAAGAAAATATCTTGAAACTTTAAAAAAAATTCTGATAACTTGAAAAAGTTTCAGAATTATTCTAAAGAATGTTTGGGGAAAATGGAATAAAGCTGATCTGCGACACTATCACTAGTAAAGAGTCAGTATACTGTTTTCCTAGGGTGTTTTTTTGCTGTTGACTTTTGTTTGTTTGTTTGTTTTTGTTTGGTGGGTTTTTTTGTTTGCTTTGTTTTGGGTTTTTTTAAAATTTCGTTGGGGATTTTTTGCCTTTTTTTTTTGGGTTTGTTTGCTTTTGTTTTAAGTTATCTTCCAAAATGTTTCAAGATATTGCAACCAATTGAAGGAGGAAAATCAAGTTTTCCTTAGGCCATTCTAAAATGCTCAGGTACAGAGGAGTTCCCTTGTTTTCAAAGAATGTCACTAATCTGTGAGGAAATTATATTGCCTTCTTTTTTTCTCTGGTATTTCAGGTGGAATTTAATTAAGGAAATTTTTATTTGTCTACCAGCATCATGTATGACATCAGTCTAGATCTGGGAATAGTTTTAGAAGCTGACTATAGCCACTTAAATCTGGGGGTTTGGAATGTTTTATGGGCACTTGAGGACTTTGTTTTTTCACTTTTGATTTATGTTACTATAAAATAGAGTTTATGGTAAGGTTAACTTGAAATACAAACCAAAAGACTTTCCAGGATCAGCTTGATCCTGTGCAGCCTCCTGAGCTGAGTAAGAGAGTTCTTTGGGGTGGTAACACTCACCAGCACTTAGGTTATAGTCATCACCACAGGGTCCCTGTGAGGGGGGTCATTCCTTTCTTGGCATGAAAGAAGTGACCAGCAGAGTAAGGCTTGCTGTGAAGGGAAAAGAAGGAAGAGAGGAGTAGAGGATGGGCAGGCAGGATGAGAGCTATTGCAACAGAGACCCAAGTGCATAAGTGAGTGAACTTGGAGAGGTGGGACAGAAACACCCAGCTCATTAAAATGAGTGAAGCAAATGTAAAGGGGTGGCATAGAGATGTTTGCTAACTAGATGGTGTGGTTCAGAAATTGCCATCTATAAAATGTAGATGATTCTTTACCTTAAGGAGAACTAATGTAAGTATTTTAGGGTAAGGTTTTAATAGCTGTGGAGAGGAGACTGTATTAGCTTTGTACCAGCACTGGTTTTGGGTTACAGTGAAGAGCTCAAGTTCTGTATTTCCTTCTTTTGCAATAGATTCATCATAGAATCATAGAATATTCTGTATTAGAAGGGACACATGAGGATAATTGGGTTCAACTCCTGGCCCTGCACAGGAACCATTCCAAGAACCATACCATATTTGAGGTTTATTCACTACTACTTTCTTGAAGCTGAGTAGGGTGACCTAAGTGCCTGATGACAGTTTTTGCAGTCCTTTATACTTGGAGTTCTTTATGTGATTATGTGCTGTCATGTAATAATATGTCTGAAGTCATTCTCTTTCTGCAACTCCTCAGCCAGCTTTTGCCTAGTCAACCATCTGGTGAGGATATAAAAAAAAATACTGTTGTTGGAGTCCTTCATCTTCTGATCTATTAAGAGGGTTTGTTTCATTTAGGTGTGCTGAGATGCTGACTAAATGCCAAGAATATTTCTGGGCTGTGATAAAGCTCATGCAGAACGTATTTTTTCTCTTTAACACAATTGATATTCTTTGTGAATGAGACAGGACTCAATTAAAAAAAAATCTGAGATGTTGGTTTCATTGACTGAGATGGAAGGTAAAATGAATTTTTTCTAGATTACAGAAGCTGACATAAAAAATATTTTTCAACCTCAGTTGTTCTTTTTAGAGATCACATATTGGCTTTACTTCTTGTTGCACTTTTTTTAGGACTTTTATTCTTTTGCTCTTGATCACTTATATTTCATGTCACATTGCTTTGTAAAATGGTGTTTCTGCTACAGAATTTTTGTACATGATAGATATCTAGGAGGAAAGGAGTCCTGCTAGTGATTCCTGGTTAGACAATCATTAGGTTTGGAAAAGACCTCCAAAATCCAGCCTTTGACTGAACACTGCCGTGCCCACTATAAACTTTATCATCAAATGTGGGAGTCTGTACTCAGTTCTGACCTTTGTGTGACATTGGTGTGTTGCAATCAGAAACAAATCCAGTATTCTCTCTGTACTTTAGTTTATTTGCCTGTAAAGTAATGCTCTTATTAGAAGTTCTTATTAAAGTTGGGGAAAAATATTTAATATGCCAATACATTTTTATAGTTGCTGTTAAAAGATCTCAAAGTGCCTTACAAGCACTCGGAGATTATTTTCTATATAATATCAAGAATGCTCCAGCATTCCTGGAAATGGCTTGATCTTGCAGAGGAGTTTAGCTGCTGCTGAGCCTTCTTACCTTCACTTAAAGGTGCTTTGTATTTGAGGGGAGGAATATTTTGCATATTGTCTATGCTAATTGCCAACACTCCAGATGCATCCATGAAGCTGTGTTGTAAGGTGTTTTGGATCATGATAGTGTGCCCCAGCCAAACCATCTGTAGTTATGCCTACTGGAGCCCTCAGAGTGGGACCAGGCTGGAATTACCCTCACCAGCTTCACCTGGCCTTCTACCTTCAGCTGCAGCAGATCAGCTCCTGGAGGGTTTTTTAAGCCCAGTCAGAAGATTCAGTGAGGAGGGATAGGATTGTATCTGCTCCTCCTGTCCTTTGCTGTCTCGTTGTTTGGATTTCCTGGACTAACTTGGCTGCTAAGCAGTGGATGGGTTTTTTTGATGTTATCATCTTGACTCTGCTTGTCTGGATTTGGAGCCCAGCTGTTAGAGCCCTTAGGAATTCATCAAGGACTGAAAGGTAAACTGTGCTAAATTGAAAAAGAATTGGGAAAGGAGAAGCTGAAAGACTAAATACCAAGACAGCAAGGAATAGATAAAAAGGAATGTGCTGCACTGAATTAGGAACCAGTTGTGTTATCTGAAAAGTGTGTGTGGAACTCTTGGACAAAGTAGAGGGACCAATCAAGTAATGTGTAATCTCATGCACTGCAGTTGCAAAATGTACATGTGCAGTAAAAGGTATAAATAAGTAAGGTAAAGGTACAAGTACTGTGTTAGGTAGAAATACTGGGTTAAGTAAGCATAAGGAAGTAAAATGTGTATGTACGGGGTTAGGAGAAAAATAGAGTAAGATATATAAGTAGTGAGTTATGTATAATTAAGTGAACTGTATAGGTTATGCATAAATATGTAAAAGTAGGTAAAATATATAAGATAAGTAAGCAAAATACACAAAAGAGGTGATAAGAAGGTATTAAGTAAAAATTGGAAGGTGGGTGAGTTCCTGCATGATGCCCAAAGAGGTGATGCGTATTTTAGAGAATTTTAAAGCTTCTGTGAAATCATAATGATTTTCTTGTACAGAGTGCTGTTCCTGCAAAGCTGCTAATACTCCATCTGATTTTTGAAAAGCATTTTGTTTCAGTAGAGCAGCAGGCTGGAAGGTATCATAGAGGATGTTAAGAAAATGAGCTTAGCTGTAGCAGTAGTGTTTAGTAGATTGCTCATTGTTGTTCCCAAAGATACACAAAACTGAAATGTGAATTCTTTTCATGTGTTATCAGGTTTTCTAACATATGGTTGCATAGTGGTATTCTTAATACACACCTCTAGGAAAAACACAAGAATTTTTCTTGCCCTCTTCAACAATCAAAAAAAAAAAGCAATTTAAGAAATTGTATCAAAAAGATTATGGGTGTGAAGACCCTTGGGGTTCAGGAAAGAGCTCCAGAGTAAAATATCTAAAACACTTTGTGTTGTTCAGCATTCTATTATCTTAGTCACATATTTGACACAGTGTAATTCAAAACATTTATAAAATACTATAGCTGGACTATTTCTGTCCAATCAGATTGTAACACAACCAGAAACTTGGTGGCCTTTTTTTTTTTATTGGTCGTGGCTCTTTTTCATCATAGCAGTTCTTGTACCTCCAACAAAACAGTTGTTAATAAAGGATACAGTATTTCTCTAATCACAATCCCTTTTCTGAAAAACTCTTTAAAATTACTTTTTCTGTTACCAAATTCAAGTCTCATAATGTCATAGCATAAAAAGTATATTTGATTGGCGATTTTATTTGAAATCTTAAATTGTCTTTTTTTTTTTGGTTCCAGTACTTCCCTTGATACCTGTTGTCTTTGCAGCCTATGTTCAGAAGCACCTTCAGTGAAATGAACCCGAGACAAATATTAACTCTTGTGCTGCATACAATCCATTTTCTCTATCTTGATAATTTTAAATGTTGAAATAATTCATAGTTTCTTTAAAAAAAAAATCCCAGACAACAAAAATCCCCCCCCTGGTGAAAGCTTATTTGTATCCTGTGTACAGCTTCCAGGAAATTAATTAAGATAGTGCATCCTTTTCTATAGGATGGATGCCAATCACTACAAGCCCACCAGTAAAGCAAATAAACTAAGGTGTAGAGAGTTCTTAGTTTCAAGTTTAAATAGCTGCCTATTTAGTAGGTGCTCTTTTGAGTGAAAAGAAAGCATTGCATCAGTCTTGATGCAAATTAAACAGAAACAAAACTTTTTTGGTCTTGCTTGTTGTTATGAGGATGCAAAAAACCAAAGCAAGATAAATCTTTAGAGCTCAAGAGCTCAATTGATTTGTGTCTCTTGCAGTATTGTAGGAAACACTTCCGTGGAATTTTGTGGCTTTTGGTAAGTTTTCTGTGAGGTTACAGTTCAGTTTTTGTAATTGCACTTGGTGAGAAGCCCTCTCTTGCTTGCTGCTAGTAGATCTGTTGATATTATCCTGTGATGATACCATTTTTCCGGTTGGATAGGAGGGAAAGGAGCTGAGGCCTGGAAAGAGTTGGGAATGCAAGGCAGTGAATCTCTTGAAGTGTATAAGGAAGAAGGCTTGGCTGCTAGATATGCCTGAGGAGTGGGTGAGCAGACTTGTGTAACTGGTTCAGTGAGAGACTGCCCTGGTAATCTCAAGGCTTCTGTAAATATAAACCAGTGTTTTGTTGGCAGCTCAGTGTCCCTGGTTCTGTCATCTCGGTCCACACACCAACAATTAGGAGAAAGTTAGTTTTGACCTCACATAGTTGCCCTCTCCTCTTTGAGGACGAGACCAGTTTTTCAGAAGTCTCTGTCTGTGAGCAGCTCATCAGAAGGCTCTTGAGTTTGTTTTGAAGATGGGGTGTTAACCAGAGGCAAAAGCAAGTGTAGTAAGCCAGGAAATTTAGGTGTATGGGTTCCTATGTTGCTGTTGTTGGAATTTTACATGTTAATACGTATTTACAATCATCTGATAGAGACATGTAAACTAAGCAGTAGCAAATTCAGGTATGTTGTGTTGCTTCTGGGAATCTTGTAGTCTCTGATGTGGGAGAGACACACCCTAAGAGGACCATTTAAGGACGATACAGATAACAAATTCTTTAATCAGTGGCAGAGTAGCTTTAATCAGTGGAAGAGTAGGCTGTTATATTAGTGTAACTATCACTTTCACTGAAAATGAGCTTGGGGTTTTTTGTGAGGAAGACATGATCTCTGATCTCCTGAGACAAGGGAACATCAAGTTTTCCTTCATTTACCCAAGAGGATGCCATCAATTGTAATTTATTTGAAGAGGGGGGAGAAAATTCAGAACTTGCTGAAATACAACCAGCCTTGTCGAAAACTACTTCCTTGTCACCAAGGAGAAACTTGTCTCAAGGCTCCCAATTATTCTTTTCAAGGGTGCTTGGGATAGTCTCATAAATTATGTGTTTTCTTAATTTGATTTTTGTTCAAGAACTTGTGAGTATTTTTTCTCCTCAAGAGTAGAAGCAATAAAGAAGCAGTAATGAGTGTTTTGCTTCTGACAATATCCGAGTCTTCTTTTCATGACTGACATTTTAGAATTAGTAGTTATATTGTCTTATTAACAAGTTTACTGTCAGCCCCAAGTATCTTGTAGAATTATTAACTTTTGTGTCCTTTCGGGCTCCTCCTTTGGTGCAGAATGGCTTGTTAGATTGTGAATGTTAATGATCTTCTCTTAATGCATGAATGGATTTACAACTAAGTTCATCATTTTAGGAGTTCTTAGTTCTTACAGAAAACTTGCCTAAAAAATGGTTTTTATCACCTGAGAATGTATGATCTGTGTTTAGATCATGCATGGATTCTTCAAATATTAAAAATTGTCCACTCCATGCGAATTATATAACTATATCTGAATTTTTGCATGGACTGTCCAACTGGTAACTGCTAGCTTCATCTTTAGATCTTTGAAGTATAAACTTGTAATTTTGGGCAGGTGTGTGTAGATTAATTTTCTTTCAAATTCAAACATCTTATTTTCTGAACACACAGTTTAAGAGGCTTGAATACATTGCTGCCAATTTCTCTGAATGTAAAAACAAACCCAAAATCTGGATTAATTTTGTGAATTTGCTGTGAGGAGTGGAAAGCTGTAAAATATCAGTTCATATTTATGCTTAAAACTGTTTAATAGATATATGAAGCTCAGTTTTTATTACTTAAATACCAGAAGTATTAATTTAGTATGTTTCCTTGATAAAGAAGTCAGTAGGGTACAAAAGGTGTCACTTTTTTGAGCTCTATTCCCAAAATAAATTTTTCACATTTAAGTCTTTAGAAGGAAACAGTATTCACAGAAAATTGCCAAAGCATTGTGCATTCCCCTATTTCCCTTAGGATTCATTTCCTTGTGGACAACTTTAAATATATGTACCATTGTTACCATACTTGTTCAGAGTTTCTTTTGATTTGTGATTCTTTTGAATTCTTTTCTCTCAGCTGATTTCCTGCCTCTTTTGTGTTTCTTAATTGTGCAGGCAAGTGATCCTACACTGTTTTCTTGGTACCCCCAAAGTAGTTGTATTATTTAAATTGATATCATTGATCATAACTTTCTGTCTCATGAAGATAAATAGGATGTTTCACACCTCCTAGATTTCCATAATCTCAAATGGTTCTACTTCTTTTTTTTTTTTCCTTGGCTCCTAATTTTAAGTGACTTTTCCCACTTTCTTCCCAGTGCACCCACACTGTACCAAAGCACCTGAGGCATAAATTTTAGACTACAAAAACATTTCTAGGTTATCTCTATCTGTAAAGCTCCAATTAGAGATGCATTTCACATCTTCAAAGAGTTCTCTGATAGTCTAATTGAATCAGTAGTTTATATAATTTATAAATCTGAATGATGTAAACTCACTATTAATATAGAAAAGCTTTTTCCCATCATGCAGTGGCAGTTAAATGTGTGATTTGGGAATCAGGTCTGATGATTTACAGGCTTTCCAGCAGTAATTCTTGAATTTTTGTATTATGCAGTGGCATGAAATCTGCAATAGTTGTCCTTGGTAATACTCATGCATGCCTGTAACTGCATGCATGCTGGTAGAGGTAGAGCTTTTTTGCTTGGGCAAGGCTCTGTGATAATGAGTGTAGTGCTTCCTACCCAAGCTGATAATATATACACATGCAGTGCTGTGTGTGTATATATAAATATATATATGGTGCGAGGTATTATGGACTAGGTAAAAGTAGCAGATAAGATTAATGTGTAAAGTAGTTGGGTGGTTTGTCTGTAAACTCTGTTTCTGTTAAATGTAGCCTGCACAAGTAATAGGACTCAAAGCTAGCAAATATGTTGAGTTTGTCATGCCCCAAACCACATGGAGTGGGTGGCTGGAATGGCTGTGCTATTTCGCTGTGCTGTTTGTCTCTTTGATCAGTACTTTGTTTTATACCTCAGCTGCTGCTTGTAACCCTCTCTGATCAAGCAAAGATTTGTAGTGTGAATCTGCTTTGCTTCTGGTTTTGATATGCAACACAAATGCTTCTGTGATCATTGCAGAGACATTGTTTTGTACTAATGCAGAATACAAAAAAAAAGATTGAGTAAAAAAAAACCAATAAAGACTGAGTAAAAAGCACTCAATTTTTCAGTAAAAGCCTGTTCTACATTATCAAATCCCTAAAAGAGTTTGGGGAGCTAAGTAGTTTCATTTTGACTGTCACCTACTGCCTGAATCCAAAATCTGTTTGAAGATTTATCACAGTACGTAAGATATAGTTGCTGGGCTGTACGTAGAACATTATGCATTCATATATCCAGGGGTTATATGAGTGCATGTACCTTTTCTACTTGTACAACAGGTTAAACATCTATCCAAAACCAGCCCAACTAAATTATCTTACTTCCCATTTTTGATATGCTGAATGATAGAATTAATTTTTACTTTGCCTGTTTGTTTTTGTGAAGGATTGTGACAGTGGATATGCAATGCTGAAGGGAGTCATGTTTCAGTTTCCTCTATTAAAAGTGCATCCTTGTTTTGGCTTAAACCAGGGTAGAAATAGTGTTGGCTGAGTCAGTGACCTGTAACCTAGACCTACAGGGTACTGTGGCCCTTGGCTATGTGGCAGTTCCTTTAGGCAGATCCTTTGACTGATGCTGCTGTCAGGAGTGAAATCCTGATGCATTTATTCTCAGTAGGCTCTCAAGAGGCCAAGGACTCAGTTGCCAAGTATAATACAAGAAAAAAGGTTTCGCTATATGGACAGTTTATATTTGTATTTTCCTTCAAATGGGGGCTAGCTTCATAAACCTTCATAATGCTCTCTCCATTCATTTTGTTTTTAATAAGAGGGAAAAAAAAGCTGGAATCAGAGTACTGGATATATACCACATATGAGATAAGTGAAGATTTTTTGATTTTTTACTTGCTGCAACAAAAATGGTATTTGAATGTATTGTCTACAAAGCAAACTACTGAGACTAGAAGAAAAACTTCATTGGTTTACTTGGGAATGGCATATGTTTTAAAAATTGACTAGTTAATACAAGGTGGTATTTATTCCTACACGGTTTTGTTTGTTTTTCCTCCTGGCATCAGAATTAATGAATTAAAAGGCTTTGCTAATTTAAAGTAATACATGTATTTACATTTTTCTCAGTTCATATGTGTAGTTCCTGTAAATTATGATCTCATTATCTCTGCACACCAAGGAAATAATGTATCCTGGGAGGTAAATCTCTGGCATAGTTGAAGATGGAAAAGAGATGGAAAAAAATGGTCCTTTAAGTCTTACACAGACCATCAGAGTGAATGAACTCCTCTTCCTGGTTGTCTTGTCAGGTCTACAGACAGAAAAGCTTTCTTACCATGTTGGCATCTAGCAGACATTCTCTTGGATAATATTCTTCTCATTTCCTAATCCCACACATAGAGCCTTAATGTGTCTTTAAATAAAGTTTACGCAAGAGCAGGATATACAAATCCTATTCTTTGGTTTCTTTTTCCCTTTTCATTATTTTTATTTTCTCCCTAGTTCTTCTTTCCTTCCTGCAAAAAATCCAACAAAATTCAGTCCTTCTGTAAGGAGATACTGTAGAAGATAAATAATTTGTGTTTTATAAGCAGAATCATATGCCATTCTGAGTAGGGGTAGGAGAGTGCTTGTACAATCTGTGCCTTTTCATCTCTGCCAACAAATTTTGAAAAGTTGTTTATCAGCTTTTGAGGATGTGAACTGAATGTTAGAAAAGCAGTTTAGATCTCTGAAACTCTGTGGTTATTGTCACACAGAGGAAGAAAATACCAGTGTAGATCTTAAACCTGGACTTTGGATTCTTTCAGAGCACATAAGAGATTTTTTGTGTGCTTAGTTCTTGTTGTGGTACATTTATAATTTTTTTATACTTTTACACTGCATTCTCTTAAGGCGAGAAAACCATGCAGCTTGTAAACCAGCCAGATCAAACAGACCTGTTGCTTATGCTAAAGGGAAGACAATCTTGTTTTAATAAGATATGAGCAGGAGTTTCACATGGAAAGGGTGACAATCTAAGAGGTGGGAAAAATTATTAATAGCAGCCGTCTCAGGAAAATGAAAGATACAGACCTCCCTTTTCTTAAAATCAGGTGTAATAATTATTCATAGAAGTTACATGGCAGTATTGCAGGTAGCCTTTGGATTTCTTAAGCCACATGATGGATTAAAAAAATCATTTCTTGGGCACTGTCAGATTCACCATGTATGCTTTTGCTCATGGTGGTCTGCCAGCCTGGATTTGAGGGTAGAACTAAAATTTCCTTTCTTTCCCACACAGCTCTAAACATATGTACACTTTAGAAAGACTACTAATTGACTTCTGATTCAGCTGATGAGCTGGATACCAGTAATTGGATGTTCCTCATGTTGGAAATAGCAGTGTCCATGGCACAGTTTTGAGTCTGCTGCTTGCTGCTACTAATGAGCTGCTTAAAGAAACGCCATACAGGGCAGTTGCTTCGCACATCCTGCAGCAGCTTGCTGCAGTTCATACCAGGTGTGCACACGACCAATCACACCTTGAGCCCTGTAACAGGATATTTTCTCATTTGGAAGAATTTTCATTTGAACAGGTGATATAGAAATCAGGTAAAAGGGCTGTTGAGGTTTATGATACAGAATGGCCAACTCTTTCACCACTGCTTGCATATTATTGTTCTCATGCTTCTGAGGGACCTTTCTGTTCTGTAGTGTTGTTACAAACTACCTTGCAGTGCTGAAAAATGGTTAAAGAACTATGTGCTTGCTCTTGCATTTATTCATGTTATATTTAATTTATTAGGATCTATTTATTAATGTAGCACATCATGATTCATACTACTTATGGAGGTAATCCTTCCTTGCTTTCCACCCACAAGCTCCTTGCTCTGAAAAATCTGCAGAACCAGTTATCAAAAAACCCCCACCCATCAAGTTCTGGAAGGTGAACTTTTCTGCTAATGAAAGGTGTGATGGTTTCCATGAAATATCTTTGCTACAAGTCTGTGATAAACACGATATACTTGTCTAATTGCGTATGGCTGACTATTATCATGGAAATTGTCATTATCATAATACACTACTTGGAAGTACACAAAAAACCATTTTACGTTATTTTGGAAATAGTTTTTATTGTTTGAGAGTAGGTGTGGCATATTGGTTTTTATGCTTGTGCAGTAGTTATGTCTTTGTTTTGTGGTCTCCTTTAGAAATACAGGGATGAGGTAGTGTGGGAGGATCACCTTGGATAATTGTGTAGGAATTCTTAGAGGCCATATGTATGTCCATGCTATCCAGCAGGAATTAAAAGTAGACTTGTTCCCTGTAGACACAAATGATCACTATTTTTTCTACCAGCAAAATTGCTCAGATTCATACTTTAGATAGTAATATGCTATTTAAATGACTTGTAATCTGTACAAACTGTGCTTTGGATTTCTTATCCTATCTGAAAGTAACAGCAAATATCAAATTGATGTTAGATATTCTAACGCTCATCTGAACATGTAAAGCTAATTAATTCAGCTTTGGCAAATGCCTCCTTAGGCAAACTGACAGTTCATAGTCTAGCTCAACCATGCGTAGTCTAGCTCACAAAGTTGATTAAGTGGCCTTACTTTAGGGGTTAAATATCACAACTAAGTTAGTACAATGAAACATGTGGCAGTAAGCCTCATGCAAATGAGTAAATTGGCCAACTGCTAACCTAAGAGAGCTCTTCATTCACAGTCTGAATAAAGTTGTTCAGATGGTTAGATTTACTGTTTTCCTTTTGTATGAAATTTGGCAGTAATTAGATTTACTCCCTCTCCTCCAAAATTGACATTTGTAATTGTTACTGCTGTAGCATCTAACTGCCAAATGTGCACTTGAAGTTGTTGCCACAACCATCTAAGCTCGAAGAGACTTGTGCACAGCCACCTTTCCTTTGATGTGTGTGGTAAACTCGCTGCTCTTCAGCATTCTCAGCTTTTTATCTGTAGATTTGAAAATATGTTGTTGATACACTAGCTATGTGTATAGTTTTTGGGCTGAGTGTTGAAGAAAAAGGTATACAGGAAAGGAAGAAAGTTTGGAAAGACTTCTGAAAGTGATAGTTTCTTTGAAATTGAAATTCTATTCTAATATTGTTCTAATAGAATTTTAAAAGTATTTTAGCAAACAGTGAAACGGCTCCAACTCCACAAATGGTGGTGGTGATGATTTGAATCTCTCCATCTAAGCTTGCGTAACCCGGATGCAGCTAAGCTGAGGAGGTATGGTTTTAACAGTAGAGGCAATTAAGTTTAAGAGTAATTAAGTTAATGTAGCTGTGGGTACTCTGCCGTTTTAATTCAGGATTGGTCTGTGCTGCTGTTAAAAGGAGTAGTCTTGTTTCTGCTCATTATGTCTTCCCAGTCTCCTATTTCTGCTTTTTTCTCTTTCTCTTGTTTTTTCTTTTCTTGGTAGATCCACTAGGCCAAGCAGTTGGAATTGACCTGCATTGAGGGACATCTAGGTGAATAAAAAACTAATTTACATGGTCTGAGTCAGAGGGTGGTGGTGAACCATCCAGACTGTGTATGGAGTCCCATGGGAATCTCTGTCTTTGCCAGTGACTGGAGAACACAATGTGGTGCACTCTTACCATGTTTGCAGGTGACACAAGAATGGGGGGGATAACCAGGAGGTGGCTTGAGAGAAGGGCTGGTATTCAGAGATTCCTAGAAAGAAGGAGGAGTGATATGTCAGTGATATGTTCAGCAGGGACAAATGCCAAGTCTTGCACCTGGGAAGGAAGAGCTCCTGGTAGGGATATGAGCTCCTGGTAGGGATATAAGCTGGGGCTTAGAGGAGCAGCTCTGCAGGAAAGGCCCTGAGGCTGCCTGCAGACAACAAGTCCCTGACAACAAAGGGAGTTGGCCAAGAGCATCCTGGGCAGTATCACCAGGCACATAGTCAGCAGATCAAGGCAAGAGATTATCCTCACTTTGCATCACATCGAGGTATGTCACATCCAGTTTTAAGTTCCTGATAAAGGAAAGTTGCTGATAAATTGGAATGCATTCAGCTAAAACCAAGATGGGCACTTGCCCTTCTAGGAGGGTCAGCTGGAATTGAACTTGCTCAGCTTGGAGAAGAGGTGGACTCCCAGTGCCTTTGGGGAGGTTATAGACCAGAAGATGGAGTTGGACTCTTGGCGGTGACTAAATTGAAACAGGAGTGATTCAGATTAGATATGGGTAGAAGCTTTTCACCATTACTGGGTGATGAAGAGGTTGTGTGGTCTCTTGTCTTCAGAGATTTTCAGTTGCTGACATAACATGGGCTGACCTCAGAGCTGAGCCTACTTTGAAGAGCACTTTGTGCTGGAGACCTCCTGAGGCCCTTTTCAGCCTGTTGTCATGAGTTTTGGTTGAATTTCCAAATTCGAACTCTATCTGGAAAGAATGCTTCCAGCATTTTGGTGGCAGTACAGGAAGAACTTTCTCCTTTTTTCTAATATTGAAGATTTACTCCTCCTTCCTGAAGATAGTCTTCAGTGTTTAAACTAATCTCTCTTACTCTCTGCTGCACAGAGGGAGCACATGGAGAGTTATTTTGATTTAAAGAAGAGTAGCATGTCCAAAGAATTTACCTTGTTTTGCTAACTGATGGTTAACTATGGAGTTGTTTGAGCTGCATTTAAACCTTTAAACATCTTTCAGGACTTTTTTAAAGTTATTTTAAAAGAATTTTTTATTAAATAGGAGTATTGTATTTCTAGAGACTTGCCCTCAGTTTATTTTTATTTTAGCTGTAAAACCAAGCAATTCTTTCTCATAGCAAGCTTCACTCATCACATAACTATAAACAAAGACACTGTATACAAAGTTTAGGTGGCACAGACAGTTCTTCTCAGGCTCACTAACACCTCCATTTTCTAACAGTGAATCCCTACAAATTAAGTGGAAGAGGGAAGAAAAGAGAGCATTCATCATGTTTTTAAAAGTGGTGATGTATATGTAAAAAGAGTGAGGATTACAGTTTCTTTCCAGTATCCGTTGCTTGACTGAGTCAGTTAAGTCTCATTTACATCAGATGGGAAAGGGAAAGTTGCAGCACTGTCCCTGAAAGTATCACCAGATCACTCTGATTTTCAGGATCACAGTAATTACTTACCATTGATGATTAGAAAGCCCACATAAAATAAATAGACCACAAGTCTTAAAAGCTCACTGGAGAGGCCTGCTTTTGCTCACCAGGACTTCTCTTTTAAATAATGAAATATTTCTTGTAAACCAGGAAAAATACTACAAAACAACATTAATTTTGCCCAAGGCCTAAAGAGGATTGTGTGACTTTTTCAAAAAGTGATTGTATTCATCTTTGGAGTCATACTTAAGAGTTTCAAAATAATATTTAGCTGGGCTATTTTATTTTTTTTTTTTGTCTCTCTAGTCATGGAACAATGAGGTCTGTATATGTCACCACCATATTGCTGCATAGAAATATTTGCTCGCTCTCAGCTATTGCTTCTCTTCCCTTGCTGAGTGCTGAAATGTGCTTATCTTGGTGGTACTTTGATTTCCTGTAGGTACCTTCTATTTCACTCCTTTTGATGGAAATAATCTCTCCTTGGATAGCAAATGAAATTCACATGTGCTGTAAATCAAGTCAAAGATGTGACAAGGCCGGATCAGTGCAAAAGCCTGCTTCAAAAGCAGCTCTCTGAAGGTTTCTTCAGATGCAGAATTCTTTCTATTGCCATCAAATGTAGCTTTCTCCCTTCTTTATGCTATCCAGTTTCCTTTCCTAGTACAGGTTTGTGTGACTGCTGGGACAAATTATTTCTGGTTTTACTAAATCCTGCTGTTAGCATTGGTCTTATATTTTAACGCTGAAGCAGGAAATTGTAAAATTATCCCAATGGAAAATTGTGTTGAGTGGATGGACCTGTTCTGTGTCTGGCCATGGCTTTTTCTACTTAGTACTGAGCTTGTCAGATAGATCATCATGTGTAAAATATCTGTTTTATTTCTAAAAATACAAGAGAACGAGTTACATTGTTTCATGTTTAGGTTTGGAGTTGTTTTAAGAGGTGGGTCTAAGAGACATTTGGTTTCAGCTTCAGGCTCAACATTTTCATGTCTTATGTAAGATTTGTGCAATAAATTTGATTCAAGGTGATGGATTTTCTTCTTGGTTTTTTAATTTAAATTCTTACTTGAGGAAGATATTGAGATGAGCGTAGCTGTCTAAAGCCATTTTAAACTCTGGAAGATCATCTCTGCCTTCCTGCAACCACTTCAAAATGGCCCATATTGTCCTGTGTTTTGTGCCTTATCTGCAGTTAGATGTTTTTTTAATATGTTGACCAAACTTGGGTTTGGATGCTGGAAATACTTAGGAAAAAAACCCCAAACACAAGGTAACTAAAAGAAATATTAATGCTTGAACTTGGAAATCAAAATGTATCTTGTAATGGTCATTTACTGTAATAAACAGTTGTAGAAATTAATTGCTGGAAACATTGGTGTGGTTTAACCCCAGCCAGCAGTAAAACACCACACAGCTGTTGGCTCACTCCCCCAGGTGGAATGGGGGAGAGAATTGGAATTAGCAAACAAAATACCAAGGAATTAATTCACAGCTTCCCACGGGCAGGCAGGTGTGTTCATCCATCCCCAGGACAGCCAGGGTCTACTACACACAGCAGTGAATTGGGAAGACAAAACATCATCACTCCAAACGTCCACACTTCTCTCTTCTTTCCCCCAGCTGTGCATGCTGATCATGATGCCATGTGGTGTGAGATATCCCTTCAGTCAGTTGGGGTCAGATGTCCTGGTTGTGTCCCTTCTCAGCTCCTTGTGCCCCTCCAGCCTGCTCATTGGTTTGATGTTAGGAAGAGCAGAAAAGGCCTTGGCTCTGGGTAGCCTCTGCTCAGCAATAACAAAACCATTCCTGTGTTATCAACACCGTTTCCTGCACAAATCCATAACACAGCCTTACACTAGCAGCTGTGAAGAAAATTAACTCTATCCCAGCCAAAACCAGCACAAACATGAACCTTTTAAGATGAATTTCTATTTTTTTAAATAGTTACTTTCCTAATTTAAAAGTGCTTTGCCTTGGCATGGATTTTTTTTTAAAGATTTATTCATCATCAGTATTATAGATGCCAAAATAATTCCAAATTGAGTTATAGTCTGACTTGACCCTGTCCATGTGTCGGGTTGTCAGGTGAGATAGGCAAAATTCTTGTTTTCATTTTTGTTTTCTTGTTCTCTCTCTCCACAAAATATGCCAAAACAAGGAAGGGGGTGGGGGTGTCTACAGCAAGATAGACCTAAAGTAGAATTGGATTTGAAGATACTGGTTATATCAGGGTGTGTTGTTACATCACTTTTATGAAAAGAACTGTTAGAAGTGGAATTAACTACACACAGGCATGATTAAAAAAAGTAGTAGTGTTGCATTTGGAGAGAACTGTGGTTGCTATGAGGGTTCAGGCAGGCTTCATTTTGAAATAGTGTCTGTAGGTTGGTTGTAAAAATGGTTATTATTAGTAGAGAGGGTGAGGTCCTCTGTTGTAGGTAGTTACGTGAAATACTATCTCATGCTGAGGCTCTGTTGTTGAGTTTCTGAGAAATATTTTGTAAACTACACTTGGTTTTGCAGGTGATGGATAATTTACCAGGCAGAGAAGTTGGAGAAGTTATTAAAGGGTCTGTATTTTCTCATCCCTTATTCAGAGACACTTTTTGCGCTTTTTGGGATGCTACAGGAAGTACAGGTTCAGGTTCCACATGTCCCAAAAATCCAGTAGGAAGGCAGATTTCAGCCTTCAAGATGCCAGGATAGCTCTTCTGGAGAGCCTGCCATTGTGTGGCATGTTAGCAAGCACTGGGAACATGGACCTTCAACTCTATATGTGACTCTTTCTGCTTTTATTTGTTCTTGTCTTGCTTAAAATAGAAATAACTTTAAATCTTATTTAAGTATGCAAATGTAACACGCTGCATTTGTTGTTAGTATCTAAGAAGGTAATGGAATAATAGAAGACACTAGGCTTTTTCAGTTTTCTTAGACTGATTTTGTGATCTTAGACCGCAATTGCGTGTAATAAATTTCAGTTCATAGAAAGTGTGCTTTCCTCCATGACTTCTGTAAAATTTTACTAGTAGTAATACTGGGAAGAGAAAGTCAAATCCAAAACTGGTCAACAAGCAAGAGAAAAAAAAAAAGCAGAGGAAAGAAGATGAAAAAAGAATGAGTAATGTTGACAGGATTGTTCTTAAACTGTGTGAAGGACATCAATGCGTAGTACAGTAGGAGAGGAGCATAATTTTTTTAAAGAGTTGAAGTAGAAGTGTATAATTCTAAATACTTAACATTCTGTCAAGTTACATAAACTGTAGTCTTGTTAAACTCATCTTTTCTTTGAAATACTAAAGGAGGTTGCTAAGGGGTGGGGGGGATGTCAAATGAAATGGTTGCAATGATGTTATGCAACAGAGTTAATTTCGACCTACGCTCTGCTTCTCTGCAGAAGAAGTTGAAGAAGAGTCTGAAACTACAATTGAGGTTGATTTGACTGATAAACAGAAACATCAGTTGAAGCACAGAGAGCTTTTCCTTTCTCGCCAGTATGAGTCCCTACCAGCAACGCATATCAGGTAAGAAGTAGTAAATATATTTTATCTGTGTGTTCTGCCAGGTGGATTGCCTGCCAGTAGCCCATCTGCTTGAATGCTTCAGCCTTGCAAAAAGGTGCTGTTGGTCTTGGCTGAGTTGGTCCAGGCTGTCCCATGAACTGCTTTGGAAGTGCCTTTGTTTTTTCCTTCTGTTATTTGATTTTTGAACCTCAGAAGGGACAAGTCTCAGAGCTCTAGCTTGCCAATTAGAGAATCAGTTGATAATTTGGTGGAAATTCAGTCTGTTACTACTTTGGAAGGCCTAATATTTTTAAGTTAATATGCTGGCCAAAGAAACCTTGACCATTTTGTCTGGGCAGGGAAACAGCAGATGGGTTTGGAAAGGAGGCAGTGACTCAGTGGTTGGATCTGCAGTTTAGGGCTGCATGCATGTAAAGTTAAAATTGCTCCAACTTCAGTAAATGTGAAGAAGCCATGACTGAGTTAGGCTAAATGTTGCAGAAACATTTCAAGTATTGTTTTAAATTGCCTTTAATACTAATGCAGGAAGAAGCTTGCTAAAGGTCAAAAAGTATTTGTTGATTTCTTCCCATAAATGATGTAGGTGCTCATGTCATCTTCTATTTAACAGTCAAGAAAGCTTTTTTTTTTTGTTGGGATGAGTTGATGGTGAATCTAGAAATGGAAAAGAAACAGCACAGTGATGGGAGGAGTCTAGTTTAGTGTGAAACAATGCATTCTTAATGAATTTTCATTTTCTCATTACATCCAGCTGCCCTCAGCTATTTCAGACCATAAATGTCTAGGAGCTACCAAAAAAAAGTAGATATTGTCCAACAGCAGAAACACTTTGTATGTGCATATTTATTTTCTCTCTTACTGGCAAATCACATAACCATGGAATATTCAAATCACATAAACACTGAATATGTTGGAATGGACCCACAAGCACCGCTGAGTCCAGCTCCTGGCCCTGCACAGGACCATCCCCAAGAGTCACACCATGTGCCTGAGAGCATTGCCCAAAGGCTTTTTGAGCTCTGCCAGGCTTGGTGCTGTGAGCCTGTTGTGCCCAACCACCCTCTGGGGGAAGAGCCCTTTTCAGATACCCAACCCAAACCTTCCCTGACACAGCTTCAGGCCATTCCCTCAGGTCCTGTCGCTGGGCACTGTAGAGAAGAGATGCTGCTTATCTCTCTTGCTGACAACACAAAAACTGGAAGTTGGAAAATTTTGTATTAATTTTCTGTGCTTGATTCAGCTACTTGTTCTGACTGAGAAAGTCATTTAACTGTCAATTTTCTGCTGCTCCAACTATAGCATGGAGATAATAATCCTGTGCAGTTTCTTTTACTTACTTTGACATTTAGATATTGAAATAAGGTCTTCTCCTTGCAGAGGGAAGATTACACAGAAGGAGTATTGTAAATGTCTTCTCACCTCACAACTCGGGGAGCAAATACAATAGATGTTCTCCAGTGCATAGTTCACAAAGAAGGCAGAACAACACGTGAATTCATAGTACATGCCACACAGCACAGCAGGCAAAAGCAGAGTGATGACTTGCATCTACTTTTCAGAACAGATGAATGTTGTAGGACTGTGCTGTCACGTGTTACTAAGACCTTTACCAGACAAATTCTGGAACAAGCTTGATGTAGTCTAATGACGTTTCAACAACCTTAACTCTGTTTTAAAAAGAAACAAGAAGGCAAATGCACTATAAAATATGCCTTATTTAGCTTTTTAGCTTACTTTGTTCACATTCTGTGATTCTCATTAGTTTTTTTAACTTTCAGTAATTAGCTCGTCCTGTAAAGATAATAGAAATACTAAGAAGGTAGTACTCCTCTGAGTTTCTTCCATCCTCTTTCACTCCAGAATACTCAAGGATACAGATATCACAGCCTCTCTGGGTGTCTGTTCCAGTGTTTAATGACTGTTGTGATTTTTTTTCCCTGCCATCTGTTTGGGATTTCACTTACTGAAATTTAGTGTCTACTACCTTTTGTCCTATCACCGTACTTCTCCAAAAGGAGCCTGGCTCCATCTTAGTTATCTATCTTTTCATTAGCTAATTGAACAAAGCAGTGGAATTTCTCCCTTTACTTGCCATACCTTAAGAGTGAACAAATCCAGTTTAATATTACCTGCAGATTTGTTGAAAGTGTATTCAGGTTAATAAAGATATTAAACAGTTTGCTTCACCAATTGGAGAATGCCCCCAATAACCAGGTGCCAGCTGGACTTTGTATCACTCACCACAGCCTTTTCAGTCTGGTGGCTTTTTCCAAGCTTATTGTCTACTTATCTAGTCCATGTGTTTCCAATCTGCTTGAAGGACACTGGAACACTGCAGGCCTTGCTGAAGTCAGGTTCAATGACATTCTCTTTTGTCACTGGTCTACCAAGCTGGTTGCCTCCATATAGAAAGTGAGGGGATATTTGTGCAATAGAAGCCAGGGTAGCTCCATGATGTGGGCCTTTGCTCTAAGCACCTGCAGTTTAACCCTGAGATAGGAAAAACTAGTTTTACAGGAGTAAATGATACAGTGGTATGGAGTAGAGATTGGGGGTTGGAGATCAGTTCTCTAAAGAGTAAGAATGCAAAACCTCAACCCCTCTGGAAGGGAGAGGAGAAAGTTTAAGTCAATTTTAAGAGAATGGAGGAGGTTTCTTGGCAGCTACAGATCTTGAACTTTTCCTGACATCTTCAGCCAAGAAAAGTATCTGAGTGTAATTGCCTTTTTTGTTGTCATTCAAGGAATAAAAGAATTCTACCTAGTATGTTTTTTAGTTTTTACTAATATGGTTTTACTGCTTTTGTTTTGTCTTTCTACTTAACTCTGCTCCTTTTACATTTTTTAAACTGAATGGCAGAGGAAATTACACCTTCCCTCCGAAAAAATCCTATCATGAAGGTTACTTTTATTCTAGTTCCTAATTCCAAATACAGTGATGTTTCATTTATACACCTGTTGCTTTTACTTTGTAGTTGAGTTACCTTGCAGTTATTTTAGTGGGTTAGATTTCTTTGGTGTGGATGTCTAATTCTGAAGCTCTTTGGTCTGCAACTGTGAGTTCTGAATAATTCTGATGACATTTGTTTGCTCTTGTATTAGTGAAATACAGTTTCATTCCTTATTCTGATATTTTTATTTTACTGTATATACATTATATGTAACTTGTTTTATTAGAAATGCTGGGATGTTTTAGACTTCATCTTCTCTTCCCTTTAAATTAGGTGTTACTATGCCATTTCAGTAGCTTTAGGGAGCAGTATAAGTTTTGGCATAAAAAGCCCCCTAAGGGTCAGATTTAGAAAAGATTTAGAAGTAGGTATTGTAGTAGTAATCAAATGTGGCAGTGATGCCTTGTGGACAGAGTTCTTGCAGTGGGATGTACTTCAGAAGGTGGAATTGCCAGGCTGGGTGCAGCACCATTCTGGAGTCCTGGTATGTGGCACAGTACAAGTTCATGCATCAGTCTGGGGATTGAAGGCTTGTTACCTTCATGTCCACTTGTCAAGTTACAAGTGACATTTTTGCCTCCCCCATCTGCTCAAATGTGTGCAGGCAGTAACACCCCTCCAGTGGATTATCTCTTTCTTTCCTAATCCCTGCATGTTACAGATGCAGTTTTTCCAGACTCTGTAATCCCACATGTCCTTGTCACAGCTGTCCTGCCAGCCTGACTCCCTGAGCCACCCTCTTTGTTTAATGTCACGCAGTGAATGCACCCAGGAATGGTGCAGGTGGCTCCTGTAAGCAGTGCCATCCTAGAGAGGGCCTGAGTTGAGCCAGTGCTGTGTACTTGGGCTTTCAGAGGTTTGAGCATTATAAAATACAGAATTTTGGAAAGGCATGAAAAGTTATGGCGGGAAAAATGGTGAGAGTTGTCAGGAAGTTGAAATTGTTTGCCATTGTTGTAAAATTCACCATAAAACTTAGCATGTAGTTAGAGTGGGTCCTTGTATAAAAACCTGCAAATGGTTATCTTTTTGGAGATGCACTGGGTTATCTGACTTGTGATTTGGGCTTTAAATTTATTTTTAACTCTTAAGCTCTCAAGAATTAATAGGTATTATAAATGTTTAGAGTGTTGTAAAAGATTGCATTAGCTTCTAAGTTAATTTTTAATTGCTTTAAAGTTTAATATTTCTTATGAATAGTGAAGAAGAATTTATTTATACATCAAGGTTCATCTTACCATTTCAATATATCTTTTCTTATTTCTTGTTTGCTTATATGGTCTTTTAGTCTTGGAGTTGTGGGATTATTTTTTTATGTAAGATGGTGATGATTATATTTTAAGTGTTTGGAAAGCATACATAAGTCAAACATTCTCAGATAGCGTTAAAAAATCAGGGGTAAATCTTTTGGGCTGCTTTATACTGCAATAACAACCCCCAACCCCTTCAGAGAAAAAAAAAAAAAAAAAAAAAATCTTGCATTTCATTTTACATGTGCAGGATATCTGTGCATTATGTCATTATGTAGATGTTTGTCATTATGGGGTTTGTTCAAAAAACAGTAGTAAATTTACACTGTAATCTTTAATAAGGAGTGTTTATTCAATCTGCAATTGGATAAACTAAGTGTTCCTTATGCTTTTTAGAGGATCACAGCAAATTCAAGTTTTCTATGCTCCTATGGCCTTTAACTCAGAAAAACTTTCTGAGCTTTGATTCTGAAGTCTTCTTACACATACCCTGTATTTTAAAAACTGACAAACAAAAGGCAAAACCAAGAAAAGAACTCTCCAAACTATCTTAAGATGGTCTTGGCTTGGTTTACTGCTTCTGTTCCAACACAGAAAGGACCTCATGGGCCTTTTAAAAATTGTGATTGCATAAGATAGTTATATTGAAAGCTGATTAATATGACTGGGGAGAATGTGAGCATTTTTGCAGAATGTATGTGCATTTGTGACATCAAAGAGCATCCAAATGGTCAGATCATGAGAAGAGTTTTCCAATTTTTATTAAGAAATTTGGACCTTCTGCATATTTTTATATGTAAGCATACAAAAAAGTGTTGTTGAGCTTCTAAAATATCAGTCTATAAGGACTTTGGTTTCCCTCTTTTGACATTATTTTGATCAGTAACGCAGTCCAGAACACAGTGTTAATTTTTTTTTTTCAGTTTGGTGTTTTCTTTGTTTTAATTGTTTGGTGATGGTGGTTTTGTGTTATTTTAGTGGTTGTGTTTTTGACTGTTGTTAAATGGTGCCCTTGTTCTTGGGTAGACTAAAGGAACTTTGACTGGTACCACTTTGTAGACATAGCATAAAAAGTAGCTTAAGAATGTGCAGTTTATAAGAACATACCATGCTTACAAACTGTAACAGTGTGATGCTTTTTAGATGTGTTATAAATTACTCAGTTGTTTGAAGTATTAATATTAGTGAGTCCTTATAAGATCATGAAGAAGAAAGAATGGCAAAAAAGAAAGTTTTGTGATAAAACTAAGGTATAGAGAATTACTCTTTTTCTGAATGTAGGATTCCTTCACTCAAAGCACAACAAATGGTCTGAAGCTCAAGACAGATATGGCAGGTCATTTTATAGTGTTACTTTTCAAGACAGACCACTTTAGAATTTAGTGGTGTTACCTCAGGATTTCTAGTTTTGGAGTTCCTGGCAAACTAGAAGTTTCTGTGTACAGAGTGTGTGTCTATATATAAAAATTTTGGCTACTTTTTAAAAGCTTACTGTGAACATTATAAGCCTAGTTATTTTCTGGCATAAATCAGATTGGATAAGGAGTGAATTTGTTTTGCATAGGCATGTGCTTACCTGATCATTTGGATTATTAAGCAAAGTCTTCTTCCCTTCTGGATTGTGTTTATTTGGAGCAAAGGGACTTTTTTTTTTTTTTTTGATTCCTGATAGGTTCAAAATATTCTTACTTGAATTAAAATGAAAATTCAGTCTAGGAGAGAATCCTGTTTTCACATGGGGTCAATAGCCAGTACTAGTAACACTGTAAGAAAAAGTGTATTTATCAGTGGAAAACTGTCACTTAAATATCTGAAAATCCGTACAAATTTCCCTGTAGTGACATAATTACAAAGTAGGAGCCTTTCATATGGTACAAAATTTTTATGCTCGGTTGCTTGGGGAGATGGGTGTTGCTTCTGAGCTGGGCAACTTGTAATGTACTTCATGGTCTTAAAGGTGTTTTCCAACCTAAATGGTTTCATGATAGTATGAAAAATCATTCCGAACCAGCCTCCTGTGGTTTTGTTCAGTTCATGTGCATCATTGTTGCTGTGCTAAAAGGCAACAGTTTTTTTTTTAACTTTTTAGCATGAATTAGTCCCTAGAGAAAAGATATCAATGATTTGAGTTTGCAACAATGCAGTTTCCAGTTTACAGCAATTACATCTACAGTTATGCTTGTTTTGAGATATCAAAATATGTAGTTTTACTGTGGCTGCATGGAGAAAATATTTACCTTTTAATTACTTTTAAATCTATGTCAGTTGGGCATGCTTGCTCTGTAAATGTTACTAATATCAAGTGCTCAAAATTAGCATTCTAGCTCTAATTAAAACTGAATTTTTTGACTAAAAGCCACACTCAGTATAAAAATCCTGGGCTGTGCATATGATCTATGCACATGTTCAGATGCCAGGCATTTACTAGTTCATTTAGATGTGCGTAAATCAGTTTGCCATGCATTCTGTTTTTAATTTTATTTGCTCAAGCATGTATTAATCAGATAATACCAAGTTTATTGATTTATCCTTTGGCCACAGATACAGAATCCTGTGGTCTTTAGAAGACTAGCATTATTTTGTCTGAGGCACAGATCCCAGTAGTAGTCAGCTATCAAATATTTTTGTTTTTCTTTTGGACTTTCTTCCTTGTATTTGAGATGGTAAATGAACAGCAATAAACTTAAGCCAATTCATTATGAATCAATACAATGCAGATTTTTTTTTTGTCAATTCCAAATATTGATTGAATATTTTAAAAGTCAAAATGTAGTTAGGGATCTATTACAGGTTTAAATTACTATGATGATTTTTTTGTTGTTGTTTTTAGTGTTATGCAATACCTTGCTCTCCAGTTAATCTCTTTGCAGCCGAGAACTTGAAATTTGCTATAAAGACATTGATATGTGTCTGTCAGCATCATTCTGCGCCCCTTAAGTTGTGCTTCAAAGTAAAATACACAGGTACTCTTAATATTGGCTTCCAGTGACTGGGGAATCAGTTTCATATAATTAGTAGAAGCTCTTTGGACTCCACAGTTCCCATCCTGTTGTTTGGTGATCATCCTTGCAATTCAGGCTGCTTGTAAGGGATCGAGACTTGACTCAAACTTGGTGTTTCATTGGAAATCTGCTAAAACACTTTCTCATTTAAGCGAGTTCAGGAAAAAAAGTATTGTTATTTCAGGTAGCTCTCTCGTCTTTACTTAGTATCTGTACCTTTCCCCCCCACCTTTTTCTCCCTTTATGCTGGATATGAGAAAGATTACTCCTGGGTTCTACTCCTGCACCTGCTCCTTTCTACCCCTCTTCATTATGCATCTTCATTTTAGTTTAATCTCGGATTGTCACTGAAGTAACAGCATATGTTAAAATCAAATCAGATTTTTCTCACAAGCATAATATTTCCTAATATTCTTTCCTGTTATTTTATTTTCAGACTGTCTAGCTAGTGACTCATGCTTCTGTGTTCCAAATGTCTACGGAGACACTAACATTTCTTGATGCATATCATCGAGATAGAATTGGTATATATCTGTACAAAATAATCCAACATAATTCTGTCATATTCAGGAGAGCAATTAATAATTGTTATCTCCAAGTCTCCAGGATCATGCCTGCATGTCTTTTTTTCTTTCTTCCACTTGTATCTGAATTAGTAGTGCATGTAAAATTTCATTGACTTGGTGGGAACTCAGAGCAATGAGTTCTGAGAGTTCTTGCACTGTGTCATTGTCACCTAGGCTGCATCTTCATTCCAATAGCAGAGTTTGTTGGCATGGTACTGAACCCATGAGGTTGCCTTTTTCTACTCCTATCATTCATGCTGGTTAGCAGGCAGCAGGTGTTTGTTTGTCATTGCCTTCTGTAATTTTTTTGGTTTTTTTGCATACCTCCTGTTCCAAGAAATATTTATTTTAAAAAAAATTGTATCTCATGGCCTGTCTTACTCATCTGGTGAAAATATGAAGAAATAGCCTGCAAGAACAGCAGAACAGGAATTGTAGAGGCTTCCACTGGTTTGAAAGTTAGGGCTGTGCTGAGACCAGCAGGGACCGTAAAAGATGAAGAAGTTGCTGTTAATTTCGATTCATTTTGATAGTTTTAAAATAAAAGTGCTTGCATCAGCTTTTTAAAAATTATGGTGGAGATTTTAATTTATATTTTTGACTACTTTGAGAATAAGCTTGTTAAAGAAGAATTACCCAGACAGGGCAAACAAGAAGGCATTTATTTAAGTGTATCTTCTGGGCAGTTTGGTGTTTTGCTCTAGGGTGTTTAGCCAGACTATACTGAAATCTTTTCATAACATTGTCTGGTGTAATTCTTGAGCTGGTTATCATCATCTTTTGCCTTCATTGTAACAGCTTAGTAAGGGCAGTCTTGTTCTTTTCTCATCTAAATACTGATTGTTGTCACAATCTTGTCTAAAAAGTATGTTCCCACGTTTTTCATTCCTCTATTTGGTCTCAGTGAAATATGATACGTTTTTGTCTTTAGTTTGCGAGATCTTCTTCAGTCTCCTTCAGGACTGGCATGGTAACTGACATCTCATGTAGAATGTTGATTTTCATTAGCTCTTCATTGAATTGTCCAGGACGGTCTGACCCATGAGGATCTCACAAAGCTGTCATTTATTTTTTAGAATTTAATTCTTCTTTTCTTTGTTCCACAGTAAACAGTCCCCCACGCATCTAAGGAAAAATAATTCCCTAAAACAGGGAGGGGAGGAAAACAAATCCTTGTGTTCCCACAATGAGACTTCCATCTAACATGATGACTAGTATTTCTTACAATTTCCTTTTAATCCTCATAAGTGTCTCTGTGCTTTGAGGTTTCAGCTGTAGATAGTTAGAGGTTTGGTTTTGGGCTGTATGGTCCTAGCTTTCTGCTGTTGAAGAAACCCTTTCCTACAAAATCATTAAGGCACTTTTTCTAAAGTATTATTTTTGTGGAGAGAGAGTGGGTCTCATTTCTGTATTGTAACAGAAGGGCTTCCCTGAGGTATGGAAGTAGGTTGCATGCGTGGAAAAATAGCTTGTCAGGCATCCCTGAGCTGATGGGTGTAAATGCTCAGGAATTGTCAGCCCACTGGTAAAGTCACCTGGGACATAGAAAAAAATTTACAAGCAGACAAAAGCTGCTAACAAATGAGAGTGAAGGAAGGTGTAGCATGGGAAAAGAACTTTCACATGATTAATGCTTCAAAGAAAAAAGTTATGAGTTGTGGCTCTGGTTACTAGGACAGGAGAAGAAATCGAATCCTAAGTGGTTTATATGATAGAAGTTGGCAAATACCATGAGCACATATATATAGTCAAGTTTTATTGTCTCCTTTTACTGCAAGACCTCTAAATTACTTTTTGTTGCTAGCTGATTTACTAATATAATAAGTTTTGTTGACATAGTTGTCAGCTCAATGGAACAACTCTTTATTTATGACCAGTTTAAATATGAAGTACATCTAAGAGCAGAAAGAATTCTGAAGGCGCAACTTAATCTCATCAAAATTAAATTGTAATGAAGACATAAAAGCTAACTTACGTTTTTGTTTACTGTTACTTGTGCATTGCTGAGGTTGCTGAAACTTTCCCTCAATATTCCTACAAGAAAAATCTTGCCTGATTCTGTAGGAAGTAAAACAACTTCTGTGTATATTTTTAATTTGAGAAGAAGGTAAAAACCAGGTATGTCATCTTAACATCAAGACCTTCTGATGCTGGTAACTAATAATTCACCTTGGTGATACCAGTTAAGTCAAGAATGCTGCTTGTTGGAGGAATACAGCTTAGATCAGACAATCAGTTGCCTGAGAGGAGGAAGGTTTCATATGTGAAAAAACAGTAGACAACTATTTATTTATTTAAAGCCAGACAGTTCTTAGTGGTTTTTACCTGAATTTTCTTCAGTTTAGTGACACATTTCAGGCAGAAGACTCCAATAGAACAATGAAACGGTGGCATTTTATGCCTCCAGTCTAAGTAATACTCAAATTGCACAGACAGTAGGATTTCTGAAATAAGAGAGTATAATTTTATTTTGGTGTGTAACTGATTTCATAATCTGGTAAATGCAGCGTACACTCTCTTCCATTTGTTTTTGTAGGTAGCTAGCTCCCCCTTTCTTTTCTCTGTCTAGTTTAGAATAGTCAGATTTTATCCTGTTATTTTGATTATTTATTTGATATAGCTCTTTCTGTGCCGATTTTCTGAAATTATTTAAAAACATTAAGGAATGAAGCTCCAGAACTCTATAAGGAGGAAAATACTGTTTTAAATCCAGAGAAGCTATGGGTTTTCAGATACATCCCTTAAAGAAATAACTCCCAAGTCGCATTGTAATGTGGTTTAAATGACATTAACTTTTTCTCCAGGGCATTTTATTTGTATTGAAGAAAGGGTGAAAAGTGCAGTGGTGGTAGGAGACTATTAAGGGGCATATTACTGCAAATCAATATTCACTTAAGTTATTTCCTTAGCATCGATGACTGAGGGCTGCTGGAAACAATACAATTAACTTGCTTGGTTCAACCCAGCAGAGCATTTGCAACTAGACAGAAGTTGGGAAAGAAAGAAAGGAGTTCTATGAACAGAAGCTTTTATGAATTTGATAAAGTTTCTAAATCACTTTTATTAAGTATTTCAGGTTTCTACATTACAGAAATGGGTAACTGCAATATAGAGAGTCAAAATGAGAAAAAAATCTGATTTACCTGTTTTCAAATGTGACTTTTGGTGTTGTTTTCTTAATTTTTTAGTGTCTGCTGTAGGTGTAGTACTATCTTTATTGAGACACAAGCATGTGCAGTGAGAGGTCATATATGCATACAAAATGTACTTCTGTAACCTCTGTGACTCCAGCCGGTTAAAGTGCTGTACAAAGACATGTAGCATCAAACAGAAATTCACTCACTTAGAAGACATGCTGCAGGGACTAATCTTGTGTCTTAATGAAATAAAATGAATTTTTTAACGGACCAGCAATAAAAGATGAGATCGGTCAATAAAAAAACTCTTGCAGTCGCGATGGCAGTGAAGCAGTGAATGCCTGTGGTAATTGGAGTTAAATCAGGGCAGCCTGTAGTGCAGAGAGAGAGCAGCTAAAGCGCTATGGAATAGGAGCAGACTGGAAAGGTATACTGTTGGTTAGCCTTTTACATTAAAAAACCTAATAAAATATTAAAACAAAGTTGGAAAACGGACTTTGTGGTACAACATAATTAATTTTTAGAAGTGAAGGCTCTGGAATTGTCAAGGCCAAAATTTCAAAAATACCGTCAAGGAAATGGGGTATCAAGGAGGTTTCCTACTTCTCCACTGCAGGAAGCTCTCATGTATTGTGCTCAGACTTTTATTCCTCCTCTTCCCACCATTTCTCTTGTTGGTATGGTTCTCCTGACAGGGATGACAATGAGGAGGAATTCAGGAGGTAATGTGGGGCTTATCCTCCTTCCCCAGGATGTGCAGTGGCAATGAATAAGGCATTAGCTGGCTGTGTTCACTTAATGATCAGCCATTAGCAATCGGCTTCTGGTGCCTCTGGTTGAGTTTAGTTAGCATTCCCTGACTTGAAGGACAGGTTTTTACAATACCCATTTAGGTGTTATCTTAAAATCAAGATGGTGTCTTCAAACAATTACTTTTTCTCTATTTGTATTCTGGTCTGTTCCTTGAGGGAGAATGGGAGACGGGCGTTCCGGGCATGGTTTCTGTAACTGGATGAATAAGGGCACAGGAACCTCCTGACAAGTACCAGCTAAACTGAGTGAAATTTAGGTGCATGAAATACGAGGTGCAGTATGTCTGGGGTAATAAATATATCTTCATATATATATATACACACACATATAAGTGTGTATTTATATATGTATAAAATGGTAGTTCAGTTGTAAATGATAACATAAAAATGTAAGTTGTCAGCAAGATGATTCAACACACTTAAAATTTTTCATCCACATCCACGAGTGTTTCTTTAAAATACCATTTGTTAAAAGTAATTCTGCAGGTTATTTACAGAGAAGCTGGAGACAGGAATTTGAGGCAAGGCAGTAGTGCTGGGGGAGATGAGGATGAGAAGGGGGTGAGGGCAGTGGGGTCAAACCCCCTTTGCATTGACTACTCATGGGCAGGTCTGTACCACGACTGAGTGCAGGAGCCTGCACAGAAGTATGGTCGTTAGCACTTTAAGGTGGGCATAGAAGAAACTAATAGAATTCCGTGATTCATTATTAAAAATAGTTCCAATCAAAAGAGAAAAGTGCTCTGTTTTTACAGCCTTAAAGGTAAAACCTTATGTTCTTTCTAGTTTGTGTTGTTTGTTTTCAAATTATACACTGAAAGTACTGGAGATAAGTCACTTGGACTTGATGTTTCTTTAATCCACGCCTTTTTATTAATTGTATGTCCATGTATTGTTTGCCATTGTACCTCTTCTCTTTCTTTGCTTCTCCATTACTGAAACTATATCCCAGTTTGTATGTATTTGAATGCTTGTGTCAATACAGCCATATTTTGTTGCTTTCATGTTAATTTTGATACTTTTAAAGTATGGCAATGTTCATTTTTATATTTTATAAAATTTTTAGTGTAGAAGTTTAAAGTATATCTAGATTGTTTTTTTACAAAACACTCTACTTGAAATTTGAACTTTTTATTAAGAAGCTCTTCTTGCTTATTTTATGTAGGGGAAAATGCAGTGTTGCACTTCTGAATGAGACAGAATCTGTGCTGTCATACCTGGAGAAAGAGGTAATTATGGTTTCTATTAAAGTAAATATTGGGATGGGTTTATTTTTCTTTTACAGCTGTGTTTTTAATATATGGACAAATAATACTTTGATCCTTTTTTGAAAAATAGCTTAGAAAAATTAGTTGCTCAAAACACTGATTTTAAAATATTATTGGATAAAAACTTAAATTGACACTCTTAAATGATAGGTTTATTATGAATATGTTTGTGTTTAGAAAATAATTAATTTAAAGTAATTCAATGTGGCATCCTACAGAAGAAAAATACAGAGATGTTTTTCTGCAGTCAATTCTGAAGGGAGAATTCACATGGTGCTTTTTTTTTCCTCCTCATTTTTTTCTTTTTTTTTTCTTTTATTGTATGGGAAGTATCTCCTCACCTTCCTCTAGAAGGTAGGTAGGATGCTGAGCTTCACCAGAGAGGAAAAAATTTCCCTAATAATTTGAAAGATAACTGTATTGCAAAATACCTTCAAAATAAACATATTTTTCTTTGGAATGTCTTAATATAACATCAGGAGAGCAGTGTTTTCTAACTGAAATTAACATGCCTTATTTTTAAATTTCTACACCAAACCTCTGATAATCAGTAAAAATATTTTTGAAGCAGGACTTGGCCTAAACTTATGTGACTGTACCACATTTGCCAGTACTGTTTTAGTGCCTGAAAAGGGTTTACACAGGCAGTGTTTTATTTTTTTGAGACTAATTTATAATGGAAAGTCAGTATGGTAGAGATCCTTAAGAGTGGAAGCATTAAATTCAGAAAGCTGTTAACATTAATCCTCTTCAAATCCATTGATATGTTTTTGTGTGTGACTCTTTTCATTATTGCTCTGTTCTGAAGTAAGTCCTATCAATGAGAGAAGTTTCAATTAGCTTTTAAAGGTAGTCATGAAACATCTGTATTATGTAAGATAAAGATTTATGTACCAAATTTGTAGTGTCAAGTAGGCAAATTGCCAAATGGGAGAAGTTGCAAGTTAGCAAACCTAATTTTAAAAATCATTGTGCTGTTGCGAATGTGTCTTTTTTTTTTTTAGGATACTTTTTTTTATTCATTGGTGTATGATCCATCATTGAAAACGCTTTTAGCAGACAAGGGAGAAATCAGAGTGGGCCCTAGATATCAAGCAGATGTGCCAGACATGCTTGTGGAAGGTAAATATATGATCTTTGATTAGTGAAAAGAATAAAAGTCCTCATATTGCATTATTGCTCATGCTGACTTTCTGAACTAAAATAACACATAGAGGCAGACAAAGTAACATGGTAGGTCTGAGAAAATTTATGAACACCAGTAGATATTATGGAAAAAGAAAGGATACTTGAATAGCTGTTAAAAATATGTCCATTTCCAGTCTGTGCATAGGCATTCAATATTTGTTTATTGAATTATATAGTCTGGTTAGTTATTTAATGTAGGCTGCATTGACAGAAGATGTTAAGGACCAACCCAATTTGTAAGATAATAGCACTGTAGTAAAACAAGTGAAAAAATATTTCTTCTTTTCCTTTTAAAATGTATGTCTTTGTGTCTTCTTATTTTCAAATAGTGTCTTTCTTTAAAGCCTGTTTTGCAGTCTGTTTTGTAGCAGGATTGAAACAACTGTTTCTAGCCTTGGCATTGCTTTAAAATTGCTAATTTTTTTTAGATTTTATTTTTTTTATTTATAATCCAGCACAACTCCCTATTCCTTAGTTTTTTGCCACATAGAAACTATTCTTTTAAACAAAATTTCAAGTAAAATATTTATTTAATGTTTGGATGACATTTAAGAAGTATGAGTAGTTGTGTCTTATTGTACTTGCAATTGTATTTACCCATTAAATTTTAAAAAAAAAAGTTTCCTCAGAAATATCTAGATGTAGATACTATTTTCAAGAATCATGGTTTTTACCCTTTAAAAAGAAAGGATTATGTGAGAAGAACATCATTTGCTTTAAGTCCAAGGAGTTCTGAATGCCCTAAATATATAAATTTGTAACCTTAAATGTTGTGTTTTCTGTTCATCCTGATCTGCTTTTTTTTTGCTACTATACTTTTTCTTTTGCACAAACCCCCCCATTATTTCTGATTTCTACAGAACTTATTTAATAAATGTATAAAACAAGAAGTGGGGAGTGGCAGATTATTTTACAATGAGTGTTGTTTAATAGATCACCTGCATTATTATTCTGACTCATCTTTTAATAACCAGAAATGAACTTTAGGAAGTCACTTCCAGGTTTGTTTGTACAGACTGTTTCAGGACAGGTTTATGAATAGACTGTGATCCACTGCTATTCTTGCTGTAAAATGTACCTGCCTGTAGGCATGCATATGCTCAGGAGGAAAGCCAGTGGTCTTGTGGGAAAATGGCTGTCTCAGTGTGTGTGAGAGGTAACTGGGAAGTACTGATCTGATTCCTAAGTCCCTGCTTGACCTGTAGGGTTTTCAGGATAAGCTGAGATTGTCTGCCATGCAGGAAGTATTTTCCTACTGAATTTCTTCTTACTTAAATTACTAAAGACAGAGGCTAATTATGAGGTAGTGAATATTACATATAAAGTAAACTTATTCCTATTCAAATTTTACTTACTAGGTTTTTTTCTAAAATTAAATTCCATGTTCATTTAAACTAAAGATACCAAGTTCTTCTGGAGCTTAACATTCTGAGTTAAATCCTTGATTTAGTTAACATGAGTAGATGATCTCTCTCATATCATGGAGATAGGATTTCACTGTGTGTTACTGTCTTCTTTTTCTCATACCCCACTAATCCCCAAAATGCAGTGAGTGGTGCAGTCTTCTTGCTGCCATTAGTAGGAAGTAATAATCTGCCAAAGCTGGGAAGCACAAAAATGCCCACAAACCAAGGATCTGTTGGTACATGGAACACTTGAGCAGTTTAGTTGGATTATTCTGCACTTATTTCAAGTGGCTGCTCGAAAAATAGTTTGGTTTTGGGAGGATAAAAATATCTGAATTATGGTAGTTTGGGCTGATTTTTTTCTAAATGTTTCCATAGCCCTCTGACCTCCAAGGATAAACAAAAGATGATTCAGCTGTTGCTGTGTCTATGTAAACTGACAGCCTGGAAGTTAATCCATTCACTGTCAAGCCTTCTCTTTCATGAAAACAAATCTAAACAATGTTAAAAATTACTAGAATAGAATAATTATATTTGGAAAATGTGGATTCTATGAAGATATTTAATTTTTATGTAAGTTTTCAGCCAGTATTGTTAAAAGTGGCTAGTGATCTGTATATCCAAATTATTATGGTCTAATGTGTAACTCTTAAAAGTCTAGAGCCATCACCGGAAATTAAAAGACAGAATTTAGACAACATCTTGACAGTTTGGAAAAATCAGGTTTTATATCATCTAATAATAATATTACGACATAAAATAAAATGCATTGCTGATTTTTTTCACACATAAAAGTTTTCCTGTAATCTAAAGGAAGAGTACCTTTTTGAAGGTGGTTGGTAGACATGTTTTATATATACAGAAAACCCCCAAAACTATTTTTAAAAAGTTTAGACAAATTAAAGATTCAGACACTATCAATTGTTTTATTTTCAAAGTTACTGGCATATAAATCCAATACAAATGACCAAAGACAGTTCAGATTAGCTTTCAGAAGACCAGTCAAACCATGGCAGAAAAGGAAAAAGATGCTCTATAAACATAAAATTCGTTTGTTGGAAATACACTGATAAATTCTAGTAGATTAAAAATTCAAGTTCTATCTGAATAGACTATGGTGGTTTTGGTTTGGATTTTTTGGTGTTTATTGGAGAACTATGTGTGTTTTTTGTAGCAATAGATTATTTTTTTTCCATGCATTGATGTGGCCATTTTTGCATCCTTGAGTAAAGCATGCTGCAAAACCGTGTGCTTAGGTCAAACTTTGGATAATGCAGCAAACCTGCTTCTCCCTGCCCCAGGGGTGTTTTGGATAAATTTTATATTTCTCTTTAATTTTTGAAATTAAAAGAAAGTATACTTTGAAAAGACGAAAAGATTTATAAAAATTAAGATATGTAATAAAATAGTCCAGATTCAACTGTTTTCTGGTTTTCTACTTTAAGGTACTTTGGATCATAAAAATTGCAGTAAAAAAATGTAAACAAAGTTTAAATTTGATTGAAAATGTGTAAGCCTTGTAAATCTATGCCACTTTTGTTTGTAATGGTGTAGCTAAATTGCTTAGATCACACATTTGGTGAAGACTGTAACTTTGGAGAAAGACCAGAGCAGATTTCTTTCCACAGTCTCTTCCGACTTTTGTTATCACCGTTCTTGGGAGTAAAACTTGGGAGTAAAAGTTGTCAGATTTGGATGATGTTATGGTTGTGTGAAGTCTTCCGCCCCCCCACTGCCAAGTGTTACAGTCTGTCTGCACTTTAGTTTGAAGATTTTTAGGGTCTTTTTAGTTGCTTTTAATATGCTGGAAGGCAGGAGACTGTTCCACAGCATTGACTCAAATTCTGGCTAGCAGGATACTGAAGAAGGTCCTTTTTTTGTTTCAACAATACATTCTCCAGTGGCTTATTTTGTGAATGTAGCAGTTTATTTTCACATCTGTATGCAGCGTGGGGCAACATTCTTCTTGTCTGCTCAAAGCAAGAATAAAAAGGTTTATCTCTGAGAATCAAGAGCATGAATTTGGACAAGGAGTATCTTGTTTGTGATCCCTGCTCCACAGTATGGGAGCAAGGTATCTGGTTTTCTGTGTGTGTGATGGCCAGAAGCTGCTGTCTAGTGCACTTGCCTGCTATATTTGCTGTATTTCAGTCATGTATTAGCTTATATGTGACTGGTAACTTTAGTAAACAAAGCTAAAGGCCCTAAACAAGCAAGAACAAAACCCTATACAGTGTTAGTTTGGGCAAGTCATTATTATTATTTTTACTTGGTTTCAAGACACTTTTATAGATTGTTCTGAATATAATTAAATTTTTTGCCACCTTTAACAGATTTTATTTAGTCATGTTTTGTGTACAGGGAGATTGCACCCAGGCAAACTAGTTTAGATGCTTGGTAGACTTTTATATAACATTGATTCTTACATGTCTCACAGATTTAAAATCCAAATGTTTTTAAATTCTGGCATTTCAACCAGTGTGTCTCAGGCAATGGAACAACTGATGCAGTGACAGGTTGTTTTACATGGTTGGCTAAAAAGCAGAGAAAGAGAAAAGTACTATCATGGTACTAGGGTTGGAGTTTATGAAGTAGGATAATGCTTAAGAATGGGAGAAATAGGAAAATCTCTTTGCTCTGTGGGAGTTAATCTAATGCATTATTGTTTCTGTCACATGCCTGCACTGCTCTTTCTGCTTCATGCATGCCATCCCAGGTCTAACTGCATCTGTAACACAATGTAAATGCGTTTGCACACAGTAAAATGAACGACAGCTTAGCTAAACAAATACAATTGTAGTCATGTTGCAAATAGGGAAGCAGGGAAGCCAATTGTGTACAGTAATCTCGTTGGCCAAATTGGTCATTTCTTAAGTAATGCTTACTTTCATTCATTGATGGTGTTGTGAATCAAGTGGAAAGGCTGCACCCAAGTCAGAAAAGGTCAATAATTGTTCGTCTGTCAAAGCTCTATTAAAACTTCTGAAGCAAAGGATATTTTCTAAACAAATCTAACAAAAAATTTTATCATGACTACATTCTGGGTGTGGTATGTAAGTCTAGTGAAACTATCTGCGGTACTTCTCTGGCAAAAATATCCCAAATAAACAATTGTATTTTTAAGAAAATTGTAACAATTTGGAATAACAATTTCCTGTGATTTTTTTTCTGAAGTAATTTATCAAAATAGATTTTCTTATGTTACATTTGATTTTGTGTACCAGCATCTGGTAGAACAGTGCAGTGCTAGGCAATGTAACATGTTTAAGTGTTGAAATCAGCATTTTCAAGAAAACAGCCCAGCAGTGTAGGAAGGACTGTGCTGAGTCAGACCATCAGCTGTTTATCCATGCAGGGGATCTTGTCACTTGTGGTTTCTTAGTTTTCTTAAAACTTGTTTAAAGCTTGTTAGAAATCCAATAGGCTGTCATCTTGAGCTTCCTTATGTCCCTCTATGATCTTTTTGCATCACTTCAGGAATTCTGTGAGGTGGTATTTTTCTTTATAAGAGGCCTATTGACCACTGTGGAGTTTTTGCAATTTTGACTAATTTGGCTAGTAGTATAGCTGTGAGCCTTGACTATGCTTAGTTGCCCACATTTTTTCTTTAGCTCCCTCCTTCACACCTGAGGTATAACACAGCTGGATTTGAGCTCATGTGTCTCTATTAGTAGATGTTGTATTCCTGAGATCCTGTAGAAATCTGGAGAGGATTCTTGTCTAAACTCATGTAACTTATTAGTGTTCATAGTGTGTAATTTTTCTGTTACTTCTCCTACAAATGCTTCATTTTAAGATGTATCTTTTAGGTCTTTCATGATGCACGTGAACATCTCCACTGCTATCCAGTCATCACAAATGCAGAAAATTAATTTGATTTCTTTTCCGACAATTAATTTAAATTTATCTTATTTACTTCCTTTTTAAATAGATCATGTTGTCAAGGTCTTGGACTCTTTGGTAGTTTATATACCTTTTGACTCTATTGATGGTCTGAGAAGACATTAGTCATTTTAATGCCCTCTGAAATTTGGACAATGTTGTAGTACATAGGAGGATAAAAGAAGAGTGACAAGAAAAAAATTAATCCCACATCTAGTAATGTGTCTCAATCACAAAAACTGTTTTCTCCCTCTGTGATGTGAGATGTCCTTAATTTTTTTCTAGCTGAAGGGAAAATTATAGCGTATGAAGGTACCCTTACTCATATATTTCATAAATGTATGAAATTTATTTGGGTATGAAGGGGCTAAGAGGAGCATCTCTGTGGGAAAGGCCCTGCCGTGCTGGCAGACAGCGAGGGGCTCTTGTGTTATCCTGGGCAGCATCCCAGTGGCAACTGTCCCCAACCATGGTTGTCTGAGCAGGGGGAAGTGTCTGCTAAGAATGCTTACTGTGAGTTCATTGCCTGTGTGCAGCAGCTCCTTTCAGCTCCTCCAGGTCTCCCCATCCTTAAGGATTCTGAGTACACAGCAAGTCAGGTAGAGCCAGACTTCACTGGGCAAAGTGGAGGCATGCCAGAGAGGGACATAGGATGATGGATGCAGGAAGGGTTAGTTTGATTTCAGAAGTGAGTTTTCTGTTTCCATGCAGAGGTATATGGAAGGAGACAAGCAGCAAGACATTGACAACTATGATGTGGAATGATTCAGTTTAATAGTTTATCTGGCAAACTGGCTGTTAGTCTTGATTGAATGTCCGCACCAGCAATGCCAGACTGTTTTCGCGTTCCTGTTTTAATGGCCTGGAGGGATGATCTTAAGTCACATACTAATGGTCCCCTCCCAGCTGCAGTCCTGTTCCTTGCCCAGCACTGCATATCTCTTGCAGCTGGGTTGAAAAGGAGACCCTAGAGAATTCTTTATGGAGCAGGCATCTGACACAATGGGGTTCTCTCTGGCCATTTAAAGCAACACAAAGAGTGTGAAGTGGGCAAGGAACAGGAGTACCCCCTACTAAGACATACGGAAGAAGAATGAGAGTCTCTGAAATGGAGGAAGAAGCAGCCTGTAGGAAAGATGTTCTGTTCAAAGCTTTTTTTTCTTCTCGTAAATAAAATTGTAAACTAAAAGCTGCAGTCCCTCTTGCACACCTGAAAATACCCATTGAGTGCCTAGAAATAGTACTTGCTGTGCAGTTGATTTAGTTTTTGAAGCCAAGGCATTTTAGAATTAATGCAGTTCAAGTAACTTGAGTGCTTAATAGGAAGAAGGGGAGCAGTTGGACAAATTAAAGCAAAATCTGGATGCTGTCCAGAGAAACTGTATTTAAAGTTTCTAAAATTTTTCTGTTTTGAAAAAAAGAAATTAATTACTTTAAGGATGGTTTCTGAAGTCTTCACTGTTTTTGTGCTTCTTAGTGCAACTCACTTGTAAGAGCATGTTTTTAATAGACTAGACATACCAAATGGAAACTATTAAACTCAGAGTTCAAGCCTTTTAATGTTTGGGAATATTGGTATTTCAGGATTTTGAGTTTAAACATAGTTACAAGTAAAGAGATGGATGAGAAACTCATCTACAATCTGTTTGGATTTTTAATATAGTGAAAGTTCAAGATGCTTAGACTTGGTGTATTGTATTTTCTGGTTTTCCAAATGCTTCCCGTATAACTAAAGCTTTTTTTTTTTCCTGTAAAAAATGAAAAATACACCTTAGAATAGTGAAACTCAACTGTAATCTGATGAGGAGGGATCTGTTCTGTTACTTTGTGTTACATAATGCTCCTATTCAATGTATGAACCACTACTGGATTTGAAAATCACTCATAAAGCTAGAGACCTACAGCAGTCATTTGAACAGTGCATCTGATTCTCTTGTCAAAAGTCTGTGTGCTGGATAGTTTCTGTTAGTGTTGATGTAGTTGCCATGATTTAATTCTGTTGTGAGAAGATAATAATCAGTCCCTTTTAAAAACCGTTGATATGAAATATTTTTAGAATGTTCTGTGTTCAAATATTTCAGTTCAAAATTGGACAGGCAGATACTCTGAAGACACATAATGTGAGTCTGTGAGAAATATCTGACAGGATAAACAAATTGTGTGTCTTCATGTCCTATTGATTTCCAGGAAATATGGTCTGTAATTTGTGCTAAGTGATCACTTTTTTGCTGGATATGAACAGGACACATTAATACACTAGGTAGTTCTTAGAAAATAAAATTGGTAAAATATTGCCTATTTTTCTCCTGAGTTCAATGTTTCGAGAATATTATCTATCTAACCTTTTCTATTTAACTGGCTTTAAAAAATCATCAGGGCTGATGATTTTGATTTTAGCGTTTCCTTTGTAAGTGAAACAAATTGCCATTACAAGAATAAGTTAGTGGATTTAATGTAAACCCAGTTGCTTAGGTATGATCAAAGGAAGAGCTGCTTTTCTTGTGCACACACAGAAGGTGACAACGGCAGCACCTTTAGGCTCTTTGATGAGCAGTATGTGAGGGAAAGATTTACGTGGAAAAAGCTGTCAACCATAAAGTTATTTTTGGATGGGATTGAGGAACTGGTGTGCCTACCCACTTGCATACCTCCCTTGTCCTACATACAGTAATTCAGAAGTTCACAGTCAGGGTCTAAAACCAGGTTTCCTGTCAATTCAGGATGACCTCACTGGGACCCAGAGAGCAGAAAGCAAAGCTCAGAGTCTGAAATAAAAAAAATACCTTTAGGGCCAAGTACAAAAGGGGATGGTTATGCCTAACTCAGGTTTGCTTCTAGATGCCTTGGAGTCTTGTAAAAATTGATTTCACCAAGTTCAGCATGAAATGCTTTGAAATTTTATAGTTGACAGAAAATCTGGTAAATTAGCAGCAAAATAAGTGATAACTTCAAAATATTGGTTAGAAAATGCCAGAAGTAGAACAATCTTTGTTCAAGTATAAGATGGTGGCTTCCTATTTCAATGGATGTTTCAGAAGGAATGCATAGAACAAAGATATAACAAGCAGATTTAGGAGTTCCTATTTGTGGAAGCTGCAATAGAGCACCAGACATAACGTGTGTGAGGGTGCTAACCCAGTAAAACTTACCTTTATGGTCAGAATAGAAGGAGTTGCTGAGACTTGATTCCTCTCACCTGAAAATGGATATCTAAAATAGATCAGATATTTAGATGAGATGAATCCCAACAAATAATAAAATTCCTGGTTATATATGCTCACATATATTTTGTTGTCAAATAGGGTTTCTGCTGGTTGCACTTTTTGAGTTAACATGAAATTTTTACCATAATAGTTTCTATAAATAAGATCTGTTTCTTGAGGTAAATTTAAACATGGTAGTCCTTTGTCAGATTTGAGTATTTTTTTGTTACTAAGCTCATACAGTAAATTTTGCATAATTAACTGTCAAATGCTTGATCATCACAAACAGTAAAATGCACTTTACAATGTTGTTCATGTCAAATTTTAATAGTATTATAATATCCCTTACATCAGTTTTGCCAATCTCGCTTCCAGGCAGCGGAGTTAGTGATTTTTTGCTGGGCAATTAAAAGCTTATTTATAGAATTTTATCAGTTTTACCAGAAATTAAACAAAGCACATGTAAATAGCCTCTTGAGGCCTGTGTTCAGTAAAACTTTGCTTCTGACTAATCATGCATTTGCAAGGAAAATCTCTAGTTTACAGCTGTGGCCACATGTACTAGTGAAGCTCAATTAGGTATTTGAAGCTTTGCTGTGTAAACCGTAGTGTTTTCTGAAGTGTTTTCAGTGATGTTATTTAAAAATACTTGTTAATTTTTGGTACAATTTGTTGAGGTATTAACTGCATGCATAATTTTGATTAAAGAGACCAAGTATGGTCATGGAAATTTCTGAGCTTCAGTTCTCAGATCTTTCACAACTTCTGTGTTAACAGTCAAGGATAAGTTAGAAGAGTCAGAAATTGTGCTGTTTTTCAGTTAGATTTTTTAGAAGCTGTTCAGCAGTTGAGGTGAGCTATGTGAGTTGTCCTGCTTGAGGATAGTTGGAATGGGTTTTTTCTATGGTTGTTTGGCTTCTTGTTCGTTGGTTGCCCCAAATTGTAAAAGCATGTCAAGTGTGATTTATGCTTGAGGTGAAGTCCGTCAGTGTTTTGGTCTTCGTAAAAAAAGAGCCCTGCTGTCTTTAGCTCCTTGAGGGGACTTAGGCTTCTGTTATCAATGTTGTGTTTGTCATGAGCCTCCTGTTTTCCTACAACTTGAAGGAAATGGTTGAAGTAGCCGTCTTATTTTGGCCCTCCGGGTGCAGTGCAGCATGAATGGTTTTGTGCTGCAGGCCATTGTTGGTGTGGAAGGTTGTGCATGATAGCTGTCATAAAGATTTTGTTGTTAATGATAGCTGTAGAGCCTTGGCTGAGGTTGTTCAAATCCTAAATGAGTTATGTCAGGTAGTCAGGACAGAGACAGTTATTTATTGTGCGTTGTATATGTGCTTATTATCCCCGTGAGCGCTCAAATCACTTTTCAAGCTTCAACGTCATAGTGTTTAATTGACTTTGATGGTATTTTCTACCTCAGTAAATTCACCTGAAAGGACTAATTATAAGTTCAGATTTTTGTATCTTTGCTGTTTTACTGCAAGTCGGATTTTTCTTCCAAATTTATACTGTAGAAGATGAAAAACAAATAACTGATGCAAGTGAAATATGGTTTTTTTACATTTGAATCAGTCAAAATACATTTTATCCTAAACAAAAAGTTCTCCTTTAAATTGTTTTGTTTACATTCATTCACATGAAAAGTCTTATTTCTCTTTGGAATGCTTAAGTGACAGGGAATTTGCGTATTTTTAACATTAAGGTTTTTTAAGGAAACCTAACCAGCTCAAAACTGCAGGACCACAGTTTCATTTTAATTTAGTCAGGGTTTGGTTTTGGTGTGTGTTTGTTCCGTTAGGCTTTTGTTGTTGGGGGTTTTTTGTTTGGTTTGTCTTTTGGTTTTTTTTTTTTTTTTTTGAGAATGCAATGTCTCTGCATTGTGGTATCCCTTTTTGAAAAGCAAGTGTTTTAAATACTGCTAATATTCATGTGTAGTACAGAACTGCTATTATTAACACTCAGAATCATTTTCACTATGCTTTCCTGAAAACTATATTGCCTCATGTGTATCAGGAATTTCAGAAAAACTGGAAACAGTTCTGCAGGGTTTTGAGAAAGAGGCAGCCTCATTTGTTCCTTCTTTCCATCACTGAGCGTTTCCATAAGCCAACCATTCTTGATGCAGCATTATGTAGAAGTTGGTCATTAATGCATGGTTACAGTTTAGTTTATTCTGAGCACAAGTATAATTCTTTCTGTTAATTTCTAGGAATTTAGAACACGATGAATTAAAGCTCTTTTGAGTGTTTTGTGAGCTCTTGTCTTTTGATCATCAGCGATTAAATTATAAGTACTGAACACTGAGAGAATTTCAGGTCATAGGAGGCAGTTCTATTTCAAAAGGGATTTTTCAAGTGAAGAATGATTAAATGTTTTTTATAAACTCGAACTCTAGAGGATAGGTGGTGATTGGACTATGCATGTTTTATTTGCTTAAAAAATGCCCAATAGCTGTTTAAATACTTCTAGACAGGTAACAGGCCTGTATTACATAATGTCTTTCATTTGAAGTCTCTATATGTAGCCTGTTTTTCATTTCTAGTCCTTATACATGTCTTACACTCATAAAATTTTACCATGAGATTTGTGTAAACATATAACTCCTTATCTGAATATACATCTGTCAGGCAAGCTAAGGCAGAGGGGGGATTATTTTGAAATTGAAAGGTAAACTGATAATTTTTCTTTTGCCTACACATTTCATCTAAGCTTTCTCATGTTGCTGTGATCAGAGAAGTTATTTGCACATAACTCCATTATATTTTTTGAAGAGTTAAGTATAAATTTTTCAACTTTTCTTCTGGATTATTTTTGGTTATCTGTACTGGTAGGAATTAGAAATGATAAAAAAAAATAAATAAAAATGAGTAATAATAATTTTATGCAGGATGAATATGCTGACTGTTTTAGTGAGGAATTAATGTACTTTTCATCCAAGGAGAAAGATCAGATTTTACATTAGACAGACAGGCTTACTGTTTGGAACTTTGTTCATATGCAGTACAAGAAAATTCATTGTGAGTCTCTTTTTCTCCTCTGCAAGTTAGAGAAAATGTCTGCAGACTGTCTAAATAGCAGCATGAGAATGTGGTTCATGAACTGAAACCTCATTTTCACTGATTAGTTGCCTATTTTTACAGTAATGTCACACAAACAGCACATGAAACTGTTCTGAAAACCATTTAGGATTACCTGCAGATAGCGTACTCCCAAAGAGTTCAGGCAAAAACCTGCTAAATGCTTTATCTGTTAAATCTATACTTCAGTGAAAGAAATTTAATTGTGTTGCAAGGTGAAGTCATCTAGGGGAGGATAAGAACCAGCAAGTACCTCTCTTCCATATTCTTGCAATGTTAGCTAAGAGATATTCCTGTTTCATAAGTATAAAACCGACACACAGAGATGAGGACTCTGAATTGACTTCTTAAATATGTGCTAAACATTAAGAATATGAACCTGTGAGTCTTCACATTTATCTGCTTAGACATCTGGTGCATCTGAGGAATTAACACACACATCCAAAGTGGCTGATTTCAGGAGGTTGTATGAATAAATGAGTTTGCTTACTAGGAGGAACTGTCTGGTTGAAATTCTTGGTCTGGTCCATAGATACAGTTCTGTCCATGGATACATCTGCTGCCTTGCTATGAGCAAAACCCCACAGCTACAGGTTTTCTGTCCCCTATAAGTAAGGATCCAGCAGCTCGTACCTTTGTTTTGCATATCCTGAAAGGTGGGTTCATTCAGAAAGCTGAACACTGCAGGTGTTTAGTTTGCATGTTTGAATTGAATTGACAGCTAAATTACTTTTTGAGAAGGAGAGTAAAAAGGTATCTTGAAAAATAGTGTGGATCATGCAATATACGAAAATAAGACTTTATACATCATAAGTGTCTTTAAAATCAGATACCTCATCAACTGTTTGTGATTTGACGTGGAATTTGCATTATTTCATTGAAAACCATTTTTAGAATAAAACCTAACTTATAGATTCATATTTCAGTTTCTTAATAGCATATGACATTGCAGTATTATGTATTTATTAAATTAAAAGAATTTCACTCTAAGAAGGTGTTTATGTTGCAAGTTATTTTCTTTTAGTTGGATACAAGAAGAACATAGAATCATACTGAATCTGATTCTTTGGGGTATTTATCTGGAAGAAGTGAAATCTAAAAGACTAAGTAGATCTTTAATTTCTTGTACCTCATCTTAAATGCATTTGGTTTACTTTGTAAATTTTTTCTTCCATTTTATCATACTTTCATTTGTTTAAAATGACTGACTGAAATACAAATCATTTTTACTTCTTGTTTAGAGAAAGGAACCACTTGTTTTTAGAAGAGAGCCATGAGAAATAAGGAATTGAATGATTGATGAAGAGTAAACCAGACCTATTTCTTTCCATCTACTAATGTTTTCTAATAAAATTAGTCATCAGAATTAGACTGGCTATAACAAAATTATAAGCAGTGAATAGATAAGTTGGATGTACTGGTATGTCATACCAGCTATTCAAAAAAATTGCCTAGCACTTCTTAGAAGTTGGTGGTAAGGGAAGGTGGCACTTTTAAAACTGAACTTCAGATGCACTGAAAATGTTGAAAGTAAAACTCTGCCATTCCTTTGTTACCTGGGTTTTGCAATATAATGAATTAATACTATGACAACTTTATCATCTGTTCCATTTGAATGTCTTCTACTTTGGCATCAAATTCAACAATGTAGAAGAGAAATGTTGACTTGCTAACAGAAAAATTACATCTTGGTTTTAAACTGGTTTTCTCCATTAAAAATCCTATAGGATGTGGCACAGGCACGATCTGCTAAGGATTGACAGCTCAAGTAAAACACACAGGATTTATGATTATTATTTTGAAAGACCTGTTTATCTTGTGTCATCTTCCTTTCAGCACAGGCAAAGGAAGTTAACAAAATACTTATTTCTGAAATGAACTTTGCAAAGATTTCTACAGCAATGCTTGACTGCCTCCATGGTTTGGTCTTTTTAAGTTACTTTCCCTCTTTAAGTGATTATACTGTGCAATGTAGGTAAAAAATCGGGAATTAAGTAGCTTTTTACAGTGCAGTTTGGCAGACTCCACTTATTTTTTGGAAACCTTTGCCTACCATCGTTACAGTGGTATTTAATATTGCAATTATTATATGTGTTTAGATTATTTTGCTATAGATACTCCATTGCTTGTATTCCATTTATGTCTACTGCCATTTCAAAATACTGCTTGGCAATATTTCAGATTCACCTTCATTAAGAGTTACAACGCTTTATGGTAGCAATTGCTTAATTGCCTCTAATTGAAGTAAGAATTGTAGTATTGAAATTTTTTTGTTCTTTTTGCAAACTTGATTCAGGAGATGGACATATTTTGATTGAATACTAGTGCTGTGTTTGTATGATATTTTCTCTTTGTGAGAAGTATAATCTACCTGAGTATTGTTATGATCTCCAGAATATGTCCTGAAACAGTTAACTAACGTTAAAGATATTTAAAAACTATATATTAACAGATTGAAATGAAATGCTCAGAGAATATTTATAAAATGTAGAACATCACCCACAATGTGTCTGTCACAGATGGAAGAAATGAATGTATTGACAGGTATGCAATCGATAGAATAAATTGATAGACCTAAAATCCTATCCAAGATGCCAGAAATCAACAGTTTGTCTCCAGTACTGGATGTGAATTAGCTTGAACAGAAGCTGAATCCCCATTAGGCAGCCAATCCTTTATTGCCTGTGTATTGGAAGCAAGTGTTTTTCTGAGAATGTGACTGTGAAATTTGTTCCTGAAACATTGGCCAGACAGCATGGTGCAGTTCTAACGTGTGTGTTTGCTAGGGATAAATATATACCACATTTTAAATTCTTTCCAGAATCAATGTGCTAGAGAACTCACCATATATAATATGATTTCAGAAGAGACAGTGCTTGGTTTGCAGTCTGCTTCCAGACTCTTAAGTGTACAGGTTATTTAATGTCTTGATGATACTGTGCATGTTTAGACTGTTTTCATTAAGTCATGAGAAATAGCACAGACTAAAGTGATCTGTGTGGTCAGAGGGGTACCCATACAGCCTAGATTTTCAAAAGGAGTGGAATGGCTGTATCTGACAACAGGTTTTCATTCTTGTAGGAGCTCGTAAAAGTCACAGACATGTACTGGCAACCAGCTAAACATCAGTGGTTTTCACATGTTCACTGAGGGAAGAACACCCTCCTATTCTAAAACAGCAGGGAAAGACAATGGTTCTGACTTTACTGTTGTCTTCTCTTGTGGCCACAAATGTGTTGGCTACATCCCACAGGTAAATCTTCTCACACTGATAGAATAAGTGGTGCTTCCTCCATCAGCCTCTGAAATGTTTCTTATTTTACAAAAGAGGTTTTTGGTGTAGTAGGCAAGACAAGATCAAGGCTTTTTTATGAATGTGAATCCTTGTACCAAATTCACACTTCTCTGTTCTTCCGTGCAGTACAAATGCCATACTCTTGTAACAATAAATATAGGGCAAATTAAATTTTGGAACCCACTCCCATTGTTGCAGCCATGTCCTTGTACACAAATTGTTCTGTTCAGCCAAATGAAGATGGGAAATGATAAGGTAGTATACAGTAACTTTCCTGTGGTGCAGCCTTACGTATTTGTTTATAAGAGGCTAGAACTAGTCAGTGTACTCAGAAATTTTAATAGTATGTTTGTATTTACAATACAGATAATGTAGTGGCTGAAGAGGTAAAAAACTGCCTAAATATAGTAGACAGCATTTTTGCATAATTATTTCCTTTTGGGGGAGGAATACAAATTGGATAGAATTTAATCGCTAAAGCTGGTTAAGTGTAAAATTAATTTTAGTTTAGCTTAAGCGAAACAGTAACTTTGATACAGTAGACAAGCAATTTAAAGAAACCACTGGCTACTTAGGTTATGGTTTCAAGTTCATAATAACATTTTATTAAAGTTTGTTGATATTATGCTTCTTAACAATGTCCCCTTAAATTGAAATGCTGAGGTTAAGGGAAGATATTTATTTTGGTGGTGTTGCATTATGGAATTTAAATGGATAACTGCTGATCGTTAAGTACTCCTTGTATGTGTGTATGTTTAAAAATGTACAATGTCTCTTTTAAACATAGTGCAAGAACTACACAAAGGAAAACATTGTGAATAATAAGTGTTTTGTCCCATCTACCTTTTGACAGGAGAATTAGATGACAGAGAACAGGCAAAGCTGGAAGTAAAAGTATGGGATCCAGATAGCCCCCTTACTGACCGTCAGATTGACCAGTTTTTAGTTGTAGCACGGTAAGATTAAAATCCTCTCATAAAAAAATTCTTTTCCTTTTCCTACTGACTGTTTATTCCCCTCTATCATGTTACTTATCCTGTTTGCCATTTTGTGAGCAATTCTCTTTCCCACAGTTAGCTAAAAGAGAAAATCAGACCATGACCCTTTGTATATTTATTGAAGCTACCACTACAGGAGAGAGAAAAAGAAAGTGAGTTTTGGAATAATGCTGCACTCGCTGTATTTCAGGTTATAGTCGAATTTGATACTTTGAATGTAGATGTCAGTTTGCTTTCCCCTCAGAGTAAATTATTTCAGTGCTAATAATAATTCAGTTTTGTGTTACAGTACTTGGAATTTCATGGCATAAAATAGAGGTTAAAGAGTAGAAATAAAGAAAATGTTAACAAATGGAATGGGTGCAGAACTTGCCACATATGCATGTAAGCTGAATAATATATGGTACAATTATTTTGGATGAATGTTGAAATAAAGTTTTGAAGCAATGCATTTCATTAGTGAAAAAAATCAGGTCAGTTCAATTTTATAAATTAACATTATTATGCCGATATATGAAGGGAAACATCAAAGTGCTTTGAATTAATAAATACCTTTAAAAACTATTTCTCTACTTAAAAAAAAAAAAAAAAAGCCTGCAAAAATTTGTAGGTTTCTTACTGAAGGACAATTCTACATTCATGGGATACAGCAGGTTTTGCCTGTCCTCTAATTCATACTTACAAAGGTACTGTTCTAATGATAACAGAGAACACAGTTCATATATGGATTTTATCCTTAATAAATCCATCTCCTGTGTTTTCCATAACTTTCTTGCAGAGTGTATTATCAAATCTTCTTAGGCATATAATCCTTTTACATGGTTTCTAGTTTTTGGGTTTTTTTCTTTCTCCCTTTTGAATAAAACATTTCAGGAAGGAAAAAAAAGAAGTTGCTCTTTATTTTCCAGCTTATGTGTATGGTAGTAGGGGATACTGATTTACTGGTTGACAGTTCAGGTGCCGATCCTTTTGGTTTTTGCCTTACTTTCCCCACTTGGAGTGTTGTATCCTTTCTATGCAGTACTAATTTTTTTTTTTTTTTTTTCTGGCCCTTGTTGAATTTTCAAGCAAGGCAGAGGGGTTAACAGGTGTCCAGAAGGTCACAGGGTCTGGTAGAAACCAGGAACCTGAACTACTTTTTCACAAGCACTATCATACCTGGAGATGTATGGCCAGAGTGTTATGGTGTGCCCTAAATAAACATTTGCATAAAGATTGTGAATTTTGGAAGAGTTCATTCATTGCTTTAAAATTCCTCTGCTTACTGTTTTTCAACCACTCTGGGGAGCTGATGTAGTGTTCTGTGGAGCCAAAAATGTTCCCAGAGGAGTGTAGCAATAATCAGCCTGCTGGGAAGTAAAAAGGAATAATTAAATACATAAAGAAGAATCTACTTTTCTCTTCCTGTTATTTAAGACATCCGTTGCAATGCTATGCCCTGACCAAGACTGCATTTTTTTAAAGTTGATGCATTTCTGTAAAGATGGTTTCTGTTAAGGTGGATCACGGCTGATTATTTGTAACTATCCAAGGTCTCGTGGTAGGCGAATGGCTACCTGGAATCAGGTGTTACTCAGGTGCGACTTTGTGGATGTTCTTCTACAGAACTCCTCGCATCTTTAGAAGCTGCTTTTCAACTGATGGAATCTGTTTCCAAGCTCCTATATACTTGTATTCACTGAATGCACTAAGTGGCTTCTGAGACAGATTTTTACGAATTTCTGGAGAAATAGTTCTGTGATGGTTTGGTGGCAGCTGTCAATTCACTATGTTGTGTGCTTGCAGGATTTATACTGGACCATTATATAGGACCATTAAAAGCTGCTTGAGTAACAGTGGAGAGCTGGTATTATCATCTGGTGAACAGTGCTTACAGACAGCTCTGCTGTGGCCTAACTGCCTGCTGGATTTCCAGTTGGAATGGTCTTTGATTACATTTAGTTCTGAAAATTTGAAAATATGACAAGAATAATTTTTTTCTTAAAATACCTTCCCAGGTGTGATTTTTGTTAAGTATGTATATGCTATTGTTTGACATTTTAAGAGCATTTTCTAGTGATCCTTTTTAGATGCTGCATCAAAGGAATTGCGTATTTGTTCTATTTTTTTTTTCAGTCTGATCTGGTTGAAAGAAGACTTACTTTTGTCCTGAAATGCTTTAGCTTTTTCAATCACACAAGCAGCTTTGTTGGTTTTTTAGAAGGTGTTTAAATACTCTTTTATTTGTGTTGCCCATTTACAAGTATATTTACATTTTACCTTCAGCACATAGCTTTCCCAGTCTTACAAGTTTTATTTACTATCCCAGGAATGAGAGGCCTTTTTTTCTAGATTTATATGCCTGATCAGTCTGGGCCTCTCACTAAGCCCTAGTATTTTATAATTTCCTGGATGGAAAGGTTGAAGAATATGCCTATCCTGTGCAGAAATTAGAGGTATCAGTGTCAAAAAAAAATGGTGGAGATTAGGGAAAAAGTGGAAGGATCCATAACCTTGGCCTCCCCAAATAGTCTTGCTTGCCATACAAATCTTGAAAGTACCTTATTACTGCTACTGAATCATAATTTGAGTAAGGGATCTTGCTTGAAATAGCAAAAGCATCTTTTAGGAGAAGCTTGAGGCATCAGACTAACGTATTCTGAATTTGAGTTGTCTTTTGGGTAATGTTTGTGCTGTGGCAATGAAAAGTCCAACAGTGTTTTTTACTCCATTCAAATAAGATACAATTTCATCAGCCAGTTTTGCTTCTGTCCTATATATTGGCTGTGTTCCTTTTGTGTCTACCAGCTTCAAAGGACAGGAGTTTGAGAAGCTGCAACAGCTGTTTAGATCTATTGGCAAATAATTCAGTACAGTAGAAATGGAATATTTGGTGATGAGGGTCTGGTGTCCGCACTGTGCATTTTGAGCAGTTTTATTTTTAGTCATAGCTCTAGTCAGATCCTGTGGACTAAATATCTACAAGTATGTGGAACTGCTTTTAGCAAAAAGCCAGTTTATATGCTATGAGATACTTTTTGTTGTTGGTTAAAATGCAGTAGATAAAAACGCTGGGGACAGGGGCTTTGAAACTCCGTTCCTAATATGAACTGATACAGATACACCCCATTTCCTCCAGTCGTCAGTCTCTTATAATTTCTGATCTATAAGGAGTACTTAATTTCATTGCCAGATCTTATGTTCTTTTTCAAATTCTGTCCCAAGTTGCTCAGTGTTAGGAAAGAAAAGCTTTCCTATTGTCCCTAAAACATTAGTAGTCCTGCCTCTTTTTGGTGTGTCAGGGTCAAAAATTATACTGCCCAGTCGCAAATGTGCTAGGAGGTGTGAGCTTTGGTCTGGACAGATGATGAGAGCTCCCGAAATTACTCTTTTTTTTTTTTTGTTAATTTCTTTCTGTCTGCTAATTTGGTCTATAATTCATTACATGGTACATTTTTGGTACATTCTAGTTCTGTTTATGTGCTTTATGATTCAGTGAAATCATTAAGAACATAGTTCTTTTATTCTGCTTCATCTAACTACATTATCAGCATAATCTTCTGGAAGGAATATATCTCTAAGTGAAGCAATTTTACAGACATTTGTGGTTCCAGCTTATTTCCAACTAAACCAAAGTTTTGAAATATAATTAAAAGAGCCTTGAAGCATTGCATCTCTACCTTAAAATCTTGTACTTTGATTTCTATGACAGTAAAATGGCTTTACGTTGGCTCTGACATATTTCTCTTTATTTGAATGCTTGCTTATTTTTTGATGTAAAATAATAGAAGAATGGAAAATTACTTGTTAGTCATGTTAAATCAGAGCTTGATCCTTCCTGTGTTGTTCCCACTTTTCCATTTGCTCTAGAGCAGTGATTATATTACTTTTCTATTGGTTACTATTGATTTAGTTATAAGTGGTCACAGTATGTTGGTGTATTTGGAGATGTTGTGTGTATGTGTATTTATTACATTTATTTATCACATAGTAAGGAAGGGAACACAATGCAGCTTCAGGTGACAAGGTGTCTTTCATGATACTAAGGAAAATAACACATTCATTAACCGAGAACGATAAGTAAAGACATCTACAGGTATGATCAAACAATGATTCTCTGTTCTTGTGAAATAATTCATTGTAGTCAGTGGCAGTAGACAAGATTCCCAGAGCTCATAAATGGAAATAAATACATAAAAGACATCAGTTTGTATTACTACGCTTCTGGATTCTCTGGAGGTGGTGAGAAGTAAAAGGAATTGAAGTTCATTAAAGAGGTAATTAAATTTAATGGCAGAATTGCAACATAAAATTATGCTGCAAAAATGGTGAAAACTCTTGGTGCCAGTGCTGCACTCACAAAACTGAATGTTTCCTAGCAAGGTGAATCTAATGGTAAGAAGATGGTTTGGCAATAAAAAAGAAAAATGCGCTCACATAAAGTTTACTAGGCATATAAAAAAATTCTATATTTCTTCCTGTCTGTCTTGCCTGGTTAGTATATATTTATTCCCTTGTGTATTTTGTAATTCTTGACCCAAATTGATTTGAAAAGGACTTATTCAGACTTGGAGCTGAATTTCTTTTTGTGTCTTTTTTTTTTTTAAAGAATTTTGATCTATTGCAGTATAAAGAATAAATTTCTGTAGCAGAGTTTTCCTGGACCTGCTTTTAGGGGGCTGTACATTTCCTCCTCTGTGACTGTGAAATTGCAGGATGGCATACAGATGATGCCTTAAATAATATCCTGTAAATTAAACTGCTTTTATCTATCAGATTCTTTTTCTGTTGAATAAGAAAGATTTCACATATGTTTCATTTCTATTCATACGGTAATGAACGTGAAGGTTGGTCATAGCACACACATTTATATATCATGCCACACTTACTCTGAGAGTCTTTCAGCAAAAGAATGGTGGCAGGTGACTTTTCGTGTTTATCACGTAATCTCCTTTTGTGCTGTAAATACCTGACGTGATAATAAGCATAGTGCTGTACAGGCAGTTGCTTAGAAATGCAAAGAAAATGTCTTTTGTAACAGCATCATTTTACTTTGAATATGTTCTGCAGGTCAGATTTTGGATAACTGAGTAGTGAAAATCTCGGGTGTATTTTCAGTTTTAAATTGATATTTTGTTGCTTACTATTGTCTTTACTGAAGATGTATTTTTTTTTCTTCTTCCCAATATTTTAAGTATCACTATTTTCTTAAAGAACAGGCAGATATTAATTTACTGTTTGTAAAGTTCAGAGGTCACTCTTTAGGACTGTTTCCAATTTCCAGTGAAGAGGAACACTGGAGAAAAAAGAAGGAAAACAAAAAGCTTTCTTAATATTTAGAAAACCACCAAAGATCACTTAATAATTTTCCTCCAAAATACTAGCTCAGAGGTGAGGCAAAGGTCTCATTTTGCGAGTATCTGCGGAGAATTGTGGATTTGCAGATCCCTGTATGCACAGATGTGGTTCACTTCCAACAGCTTTGCCCAGAGTATACCCACTACTTGTCTGGTATCACTGAAACAGACAAACAGTGTAGAAAAGTGAACAGTTTTGAAATAAACATCCTCAGATTGAGAAGGATGCATGTCTCAGCTGCATTTTCAAGAATGAGGTAGAAGAAAATCGAGAGTTGATGGCCTGGATCCAGAACCTTCTGGATCTAATTTGATGCTGGACCAATGTTGCTACTGGGAGAAGCAGAGGCTATTTTTATCCTGGTGTGTAATTGCAGTGGTTCCAGATTTTCTTTGGTAAATAACAGCCCTTTTCAGAACTAGTTATTGATGAGCCACTGAAACTTTGGAAGCTTGTTAGGATGGTCTCTTGTATTTGCTACTTCTTCATTTCATTGCCTACCACTAATATTAATCTTATGCAAAAATTTGAACAATTATTTCCTTTACTGTCTTAGACTTGAGCTGTAACCAGTTTGGAGCAATGTATTTTCTGTGTTCAAAATCCAATCTGAAATTTTGCTAACGGTAGGGCCCACAGGCATAGCAACTGCTGCGATCTATCCAAAGTTTTTTGACATAGACATTGTTGAGTTTTGCTGAATTTGTGGATTTATTCCATAATCTTAGATCCTGGCAGTGGACTATATCCGTTTGTTTTGTTTGTATGGTTGTCAGGTGCAATCTGTTATAAATCCTTGAGAGAACGTTCTTGGTTCTGCTCCTTAAGATAATTAAACCAAGGAAAACCTAATTAAGATAACACTGGATCATTTGGTCTAACCCTTAAAGCTCTTATAGCGGCTTGCTGATGCAGGGTGTGCAGAGAGTGATCTCCCTGCTGATAATACCAACTGTTTGTCTTGTCCATCTCTTTGCCACCTGCGTAATTCACTGTCTATGTGACTTTTGGCTTTAGCTTATTTTAGAAATGTGGGGAATATTGGTTTCTATTTGAAGTCTAAGTATTTTAATTACGTGTTCAATAATTCATAAGTAGCTTGCTGAACACAGTTTTTTGGGTTGTCAGTTTATTATTATTATTAAATTAATTATAATTTCAGTTAACTATTTGCAATTATTCTTTGAATTCGTCAAGCTTAACAAGACATTAATATTGAAAGTTTGTTAAGAAAAATGAGTGGTTAGGGTGTGACTGTCTAGCTTGTGTTGGCTTAATACTGAGTTTTATTTTAGGTGGGTAAAGACAATAGTGTGTCTTCTGAAAATGGCACTGGTTAGTTAATGATTTTTTTTTCCTTTTCTAAAACAATTCTTGAATGATGGAATTAGAAAAAAATCATGCAAGGAAAAATGACAAATATAGTTTTTGGCCTTTGCGTCAATATGTTCCTCATATCTGTATTTTTTAATTGAAAAGCATAAAAACTAAGGTATTTTAGTGATTTCTAAAATTAGTATTGAATTTAGATCTGAATTGCATAGCTAGGCTATACAGAACACTGTATATCACTGTTTAGTTTTGAACCTAGTTACTATTTAACAGCCAAATGCTCTACAACTCCTATACTTATTTGGAAATTCGCTGTTTTTCCCAAGTTTCGAGGGAAAAGAGAACTGGAAATTACTTTGATTTCAAGAGAGCCACTGACATGCACACACCTCACACCTCCCATTTGTGTCCTGTACCATCCCCATCCCCTGTCCCGTCCCCAATGGCACACTGCCTGCATTTACTTATTTATTATTTATTTGCGTTGTTCTTATCGTATTTCTTCTGTCATATTTTATGCTCTTTTTTATTATTATCTTCTATTGTTTTATGATTTTATTTTGTCTTTATGTGTTCTATTTATTATTAATTGGTTTAGCACCCACGTACTCCCACACAGCATTCTTCTGATGGTTGCAATCCTCTCCTACTCAGTACAGCACTGGAAGCAATGTCCACTGGTGCCTCAGTTCTTACCTCTTTATCACTTGTTCAGAATAAACCTAGCTTTATATTGTGTCTTAATTTTGACTTGACATTCTGGGCAGCAAAATACTCTTGGCCTCTGAAGTCAGCCTCAAAAGTTTGATCTATCAGAGAGTGACTGTGAGAATGTTCTTTGTAATGTTCATAGCATACTCAGACTATTTTAGAAACATGGTCAAAAGAAAATAATTTTAATTATGCATAAGGAAGATAAGAAGCTAGTAGGTAGCAGAAGAAGGGAAATGCAATCATGCCACATTCACTGGTTTGAACAGTAGGGACAGAAGGATCACAGGAAAGACTGCTTAGCTACAACCCTTGTCAATGCCAGCATGTTGAAAGGGGCTGACTGACTATCAGGAAATGTGTTCACAATAGAGCCTTTTTCTTGGGAGTGATTAGTGGACAAATAGTGTTTTATGTACTGCCAAGCTTTTAAAAAAAAAAATTATATATAGAATGTGTGTGTGTGTTCTTGTCTTATAGTTGCCATCCTCACAAAGAGGGAGCAAAGGTCGTGGAAAACATTTGAATATCACTTATGTATTCCACAGCTTTTAGAAATCTAAGCAGTTAATACAGGGGGTCTGAATCACTGCGGCAGCAAGTACTGAAACATGTATTCAGTATTAAATTTTTTGAGATTCAAGATAAAATTGTAGTAGCATTCATTATTATCATTTTCTCCATGATCATTTATAACTTCAGTGAGTTTAGGTCTCGGTGCACATTATTTTATTGTTGAATATCAGATTTATAGGATACAGCAGTGTGTGTTGATCTGCCAGTGACGTTGGTACAATTCTGCACTTGTAAGTTGTGTGGGGTGTAATTGCTGAGTGAGGCTTGGGTCTCTATGCCAGAGCCTTGCATTGCATTACACCTGTTGTGTAACTGGGTCTTTGAATTTACAAGGGCTTACGTCATAACTGTAGCAAATGGGATTTTTCTGATATCAATGTGACACAATGCACTTCAAGTCATTATACAACTGCAGATGCTGGAGAAACTTCTCATCTGTTAAGTGATGATAATCTGTGTCACTGCATCTGTGCTCGTTTCCTGGATGATACGCTGGGCCCAGTCAAATTTCCTATGCATCTTTTCCTTCACTGTGCGTGACACTTAGATGGACTTCCAAGAAATGTTTACGGCTCTCCAAGAAATGTTTACAGTTCAGAACAGTCTAAGTATAATAGATGCTATGTACAATTCATCCATAAAAGGGGGAAAAAAAATTGTGGGAAAAATGTGTCAATTTCAATGATGGAATGCTTTTATTAAATGGTTTGAGAGATCTGTTTATTTCATTATTGCTTAAACCTTGTGACAAAAACAGGGATTTGGAGGTACCTTAGACTAAGCTAATAAGCTTTTTTTGGCTCACTAATGGAAGTATTAGACATGAACTACTGAAGTGAATAAAGTGTTTTTAATTGCCTCATGGGGACATGGTGAACCTGCTTTTTAATTTGAATTATTATTTTTAAGTACTATTATAGCATTTTAATTTTAGAAATAATAGTCTTGATTGTAAACTCCAAACTGTGGAGAACCTTTGACTTTACAATTAATTGAAAAATCTATACATTAAGAGGTTGGTACATGAGAGTTCTCTGAGGACCTTCTGTTTCTGAACTGCTGTTCTTACATGTACATGGAGACTTTTGGGGGCAGAAGGTCAGAGTTTTTGCTGCAGTGTTTAGTGGTTTGTCTTTATCAAGTTGTTCTTTGTTAGCAAAGACCTGCAGTCTTGGCAGTAACAGTATGTGACTTCCATGTTTGAAAGGATACTTTTATAGATATGACACAGTCTGATATAAGGGGTTACACCTTTCTGTGCAGTTACTGTCACTCCTGTTGCTCTGTTGCAGTGCGGTTGGCACGTTTGCCCGAGCCTTGGACTGCAGTAGTTCTGTCAGGCAACCCAGTTTACACATGAGTGCAGCTGCTGCTTCCCGAGACATCACACTGGTAGGTGGCTTCTTAAACTTCCCACAACGTCTATATCTGTGAATTCAACACTGTCTGTTACTCCAAAGTCCCCCTTCTCTGCTGGTTGTCCTTTAGATACCTGCGTGCAAGGGGGGTGTGTGTGTGTGTGTGTGTTAGAAAATCCTGTGTGTTTTCTCTAAGCTTCTTGGTGCTGCCCTTGTAATCACACTGTACAACACTTGGCTTTAGTTGTGGGTTGTCCACAGCTGTGGATACCCACAGCAGAATGGATAATACACATTTTGTAGGGATTCATTTGGTGCAGTTCAACAGTGTCATTTAAAGTATGTTGGTAATAAAGCTGATTGAAAATTGTGTGGATAATGCTTTGCACTTACTGGATGTATATGTCATCAAATTTTCTAAAGGAAAAGCAATCTGACTTTGTAAGCATATTTTTTAAGAACATTTTAATTAGCATGTTCTTACTATGTTTCCTTAGTATGCTGTTCACTGTTAATGTAAGCACCTGCATCTTTTAGAGAAAGTGAAAAATATATTGATACCAGGTTTGTTTCTGTATAATCATACTAGCTGAGATGAGAAGGTGTGCTACAGTAAATAAAGTATGCCAGGAACACTATGGGAGAACAAAAAATATTACTGTTTCATGTAATAAAGTTTGATGTAGATTACCAAAGACATCAACTGTTGTTTTATTATTTTAGGTATTTTTGTACCTGAACACTATCACATAGTTTAGGCTAAAGAAGACCTGCTATTTACCACATACTGGAGTATTAGAATTAGAGGAAACTCAATAAACTTACAGATCAGTTGAAATAGTTAAGGGGCTGCCTTACACAATGAATAGAGAGTCCCTAGAATTCAGTTGCACAAAATTTTGTGGGAATGGGCAATACCAGCAGGCTAAAAAAAGGTTAGAAAAATTATATACCCTAGGACATAAATTAATACTGAGGAGAATAGGGAAAGATGTCCATTCTAAACATCCTAATTCTCAAGATTTGTAGATGCTGGTCAATGAAATGGGAATCAACCTCTGACTTACCTGAATATTTTGTCTAACATTCTTGGTGCTACTGTGAGAGACACTATGCTTAGTTAGATGGGTGATTGGTCTGATTCATTGGGACAATTCTTGTATTCCAGATAAAATAAATTCATTATCATGGTGAGAAAAATATTCAATTTATTACCTTTTGCAGTGTACTCAAAGGCTATTAAACAGGAGACTGATTTAGTCTGACCTATGATAGTATCATAAAGGCAGGGGTAAAATGTAATGTTTTCAGCAATACTCAAAATTAATTTTCTGTTTCATGGTTGCTAATATGAATTTTACAAACACAGTTCTGGTCACATCAAATACTTTATTTCGTTCATCAAAATAATTCTTTAACATTTTTCATTTTATTATTTCATTGAAGTAAGAATTTTGAATAAATTCCACATACTGCATATCCCGTCTTTATTTACATACTGTATTCAGTGATGAGTAGAATGGGTTTATCCTTACGGCAATTTTTCAGTTGGAAATACATAGTCAGTGCTGCTAATAAAGGAATACTTTGTTTGAGTGCCATGTTAATGTTTCTTCAGTGCAAATGATCCATTAAGTTCCATTACACTTAATGAAAGGCATATCTTATAATGAGGCATCAGAGGAGCCACCCTAGACTTAATTATTGTGTCTGTCTCTTCTCATTTTCCTACCCCCTCAGCTTTTTAAAAACCTACTTTTTTTCTTTTTGGCAACATACTTCCTTCTAAGTTAAGAAAAGACATATTTGTCATTATAATAGTTACTTTTTTAGACATTTCCATGTTAATTGGGAGCATATTTTCAGCAGCAGTTAAAGTTAGTAGAGACATTTGCAGAACTTGTGGTGTATCTCATTTATATTTTGGATATAGGTGCACAGCACTAAGAAAATTATACCATCTGTCTTCTTAATGCAAGACAGATAACCTTTGCACCTGAGGTGCTTATTAAGGGGATTTCTGTAATGGTTTTCCATTATTCCTATTTAGTTGCTTTAATCAGCAACAACTGTAAACAGACTGATATTTAAAAAAAAAAAGCCTAGATTATAAACGTGGATAAATTCAAGGTTTATGTACACATTTCTTGCAGGAGAGTAACAACTGAGAGACTGCTTTCAAGCTCCTTTATTTTGAAAACATAGGGAAGGTAATGAGATGAGATAGGAAACCCCCTGCTTTTAGCAAACCCTACTGAAGACATGAAACAATGTGTGTTTACCTTCTTAGATGATAAAAATGTCCTTCTCTTACAGTGGTAAAGACTTGAGACAACCAACTAAAACATGCATTTCTGACCTTCTCAAAGGCAGGGTTTTATTTTATAATGAAAATTGATCTCAAAGAAGAGAAAGAAACTGGGAAGACTCTGGGAAGAATTCTTTTTCAGATTACTAAATATTTCACAGTACATATACTGACCATGAGAGCCATTTAAAGCAAAGCAGGTTGATGGAATCACTTGCTCCTTCTGATGGGTTTGTTCAGAAGAGCTTATGTGACTTTATTGTAGGGACCTCAATCTGATATTGGATGTCTCTTCAAAATGAAAAGGATGAACAGTCTTTTCCTTTGCGTTTTGGATGGTGTCTTTTAAATGATTTTTATTAAGCTTTCATATAGGTGGCTCCTAAGATAAACACACCTAAAATACTGAATTGGAGAATCCACACTCCGTTTCCAGTTTGAGTACTTTGTTGGAGGCAGTTGAGTCTGAAATTGCAGCTGGTTTGGGAGCTGTGTTGTGTGGCTGGTTTGCAGGATGCCCTCTCACTCCCTTTCTTTCAGCTCCATGCAGCCCTTCCTTAGGTTTTGCTGGAAAGTTTCTTCCTTTCCTTGCTTATATTTGGACTTGAAGTTGCCTCTTGCCTGTGTGGCTAAGAATTTTCCTCTGCTGGGCCCCCGTGTTGGTGCTGGACAGCATGCTCTGGGCCAGACTTCTTAGGGAAGGTTCTTACTCTGTCCTTCAGCCCTCTGTTTGGGAGAGGCAATACCAGGTCTCCAAGCCTCCTGCTTCTTAAGGTAAAGCAGATAAAAAGAAAATACTCGAGGACTTTTTCTCTCAGCCTTTACGAATGCCTTCAGGCTTCTTGTGCTTTTGCTACCACAGTTTGCACTGCAGTGTGGAAATTTGATGCAGGTGAGGGATGACAAACCTGTAGAAGGCAGGGTTTTTATCACAGGACTTTTCAGTGGTCTTCTGTCACAGGACAGCTCAGCGAAGACAGCACTTATCCCCAGTTCAGTATGGATCTTTTCTTTACTAATATCAAGAAAGGTGTTACGGAGTCAGATGTTTATTATAGATGAAAAACAAATATAAAGCAAGAGCAAGATTCTAATTTATTCTCTTCTGTTGTCATTTTTGAGAAAGTTGGTATCAGTGAATACATCTGGATTCAGCAGCTGCTTAGAAGATGCTCTATGTGTACTACTTTTCCATGAGGGCTGCACTTTAAACAATGATTTGAACCTCAATAACACATCTGCTGTAAGAGTTCAATCTTTGGACCTGGTTTACTCATTGCCTGAATGATAAGCAATAAATCAGTGATTTCAATGTTCATTCTTTAATATGAAGCTGATGGATTTTAGACATTGTTACATATTTCCATATTAGAATATCTGATTTTAACCTGGCTTTTCTCCAGGCTGTTGAATTTCATTGAACCATAAGTAAAATGATATATTGCAAGATGTAATAGTAACATTGCTTCTTGCAGACAAAACAGTTCCAGAATCTTGTGCTTGATAGCACTCAAAGGCTTATAGTGAACACTGAAGAGAGACAGTAGTTCTTCATAGAAGATGGCAAAAGATAAGCAGGATCCATTACTTGTAGTAGATTTGTATGCAGAAGCTCAGCTGGAATTGCTCTACTGACACATAATGCAGGAGTGTTCCTTCAATGAAAGGTTTTCTCTTAGCTGGGTTTGTGGCCATGTGAGAGTTTGCACACTACACTTGGAGCTCAGCACTGGGGTGGGACACGCTGGAAGGAGACTGATACAGAGTCACAAACATTATTACACATAACTCTGATGCCTGCTTCAGCACAGCCAGGTGTATTGTGGTGAGGGGCTCTTTTGGGATGCTGAGTCAGAAATGCTTCTTGTGTGTTGCTCATTTTCCCGACGGGTGGATTTGGTTGCTTTTCATATTCCCCATCATTGGTTGGCAATGGGAGCATTCAGTGTTACCTACAGAGGGAGGATCGTTTTAACTTGTTTGTTTTCTGTTTTTTCTCTTTTATAGCAGAAAGGGAATCAACCAAAGAAACATTATTTACCGGTCTGTGACAACAGGGTTTAGCAAGGGACAACAATCTTGCTGTTCTATCAGTATGAAGATAATGAGAGCAATAAGTGTCTTCCTTCACCAGCAATGAGAATATTGAGCTCATAGATGTCTGAGTGGTTGTTTAGTTACTATTTAAGTCTTCTGTTAATTGAAAACGGCCCCGCAGTCAATATATGCCATTGTCTTTATTGGGTTTCTTGGAACCATTTTATTCTAACTGAAGATTCTTTAGAAATGTTTGCTAGTAATTTGCAGGAACTAATAAACTAATGTCATTTTTGGTAAACATTTTATCAAGGTATTTCCTTTCCCAGATTAAGTAATAAGCAATTTATTTTCTTCATATTCCCCAGCAGAAAATGATATCTCGACAGATTCTAAATTTAGCATCAATTGAGGCTCCTCACTTGGCTTATAGAGAATAATATATTGAATTTGCATTAACTGAAATGGACTACTGTCTATTTAAACACATCTTCATTCTCTCCTTTTCGCCTGCCAGTTTCATGCCATGGACACATTGCATAAACACAACTATGATTTGAGCAGTGCCATCAGTGTTCTGGTGCCACTGGGAGGGCCTGTCCTGTGCAGAGATGAAATGGAAGAGTGGTCAGCATCAGAAGCTAGTTTATTTGAAGAGGCTTTGGAAAAGTATGGCAAGGACTTCAATGACATTCGACAAGACTTTGTAAGTATGAAAGTAGTGCCCTTTCCTGTAGCTGTGTGTTGCCATGGTTGAGTGTAACTGCTTTCTGTAGGTTTGGAGGATTTAGCTAGGGGAAAAATCTGTGTAGCTGGTATGTGTGATCAACATATGTTTACATTTTATCTGGCTGAAAGTCAGTGCGTTCTCTTGTTCAATGCTATTGTTTGGAATGATGGTGACATAAGATAATGTGTTTAGTGGTTTAATACCAGGTAGGATGTGTCATGCTGAGAGTTCTGAGGATTTTTACAAGCATCTGAAAAGGTCTGGGAACTTTGCAGAGTGTTTCCACAATTTCCAGTGAAATTAATTAGCAGCTACATGGCTGACTCCCCTGGGTGTTTTTGGAAAGCTGGAGTTTCCTACTATGGTTAGCAGAGAGAAATTTATATTCAGATAGGTTTTAAAATGTACTACAGGGAGTTATTTTGATATATTAGATGTTTTGGCAGTTCTGAAAAGTGAAAGAAATGTTTTCCAATATGTTCTAACTACACTGGTTTCAGTACTGAAGTATCAGACTATAGAGAACTAAACCTTTAGTTTGCTAATTCTAACGCAGAGCAATGAAATTAAATGGATTCTAACACTGATTGCTCGAATTGTTAGTAATTTGCTGCAAATTTTTTTTACGCATTTTATAGGGAGCCTTTTTCTTTTAAGGAAAAACATTTCGTCTGTTGTCCCGAGTTCAGGTTGGGCTTTATGAAGAGGTCAAGATTTGAACCAAAGGAATTCCATTATTTAAGACTGAAGTTGATTGAAACATTTTCACATTAATCCTTTCCTCCTTGACTCTGAGAGCTCAGATTTTTTGTTTTCCTTGCAGAAGTTTATTAATGATCTTTGTGAGGGGAAAAAAAGGGTACTGTATGTCAAATGTAGAAGACCTTCCAAGGTAGAGTGTGGGACAGTGGGAGGAGGCTTAGCAACGAGCTAAACTGTCTTTCCTTCATTTTCACAGATTTGAAATGCACCAGGTAATTCAAGGAAGGTGGGAAGGGAAGGCTATTGTTTTTCTAATGAACTGACATTTTAATACATGTATTATATCTGCATGCTTAATTCTGAGATTCCCAAGGGAGAAAATGTTCACTGTATTCATGACATAAGGTTGAAAGTTTCATCATGGATGAAACAGCTCTTTTAAGTTCAAGAAAATATTAATGTTATTGAAAATTAATATTTTATAGATTTTTAGAACTGAAATCTTAATGTAAAATACATTCTATATTGTTTCTCATACAGAAAAATAATTCTCAGCTGTAATTGTACAATAATTCAGGAGCTATGTCTTCTAATTAAATGATTCCTAATAAATAATAGTTGGATTTTAAAAATGCCTTAAGCATAAAACACATTTTATTGGCTTTTTATAAGTTGTGTCCTAACACATTTTGTGAACAACTATGCAGAAGGCTTGTCTCTGGTATTTATGTAGTATTTTTATTTTCTGTATAATTTTGTGTTGCCTACTACTACATTAAAGTGATACAGAATAGCAATGTGTTGCAAGAATTGCTTCTGCGTTTGTAATATTCAAATGATAGATATTGGAATGATTCTATTAGAAGCTATTTACAATATTCAAATTTTATCTCAGATGGATTCCTGATAGCCTCCCTCTTTCACTGAATCTTCCTTCCCAAAATGCAGATATTTTCCCATGGTCTCCTGAAGCAGGAGACACACAGATCTGGTGATAGCATTGCAAAGCCTACTGAGGGCACCTTAAGCATGAGTCAGAGTGCAGCGCAAATGGATGTGGGGTACTAATTAATTATAGTTTGATTTAGTTAGAACAGGGATATTATATATTCTTAGTCTCTTTTAGACACTTTTTATTTTATCTTTGGAAAAGTGTAATTTTAAAAAATCCTTAGAAGAACATTTATTTTATATCTCAATTTATATGGTACTGATAATAGTGCACAGTCTTGATTTAATTCTAATTTGAAATCTTCCAGTTATGCTAATCATTGTGTAGTCTTGGGGTATCTTAATTTCTCTAGTGTAAAATATGTGTTCTCACTTCCTGTGTAGCATTTTAAAAGTACAGGGATTTGAAAACACACATTTGCTTTTTAAGTAATCATCGAAAATAGTGCTTTGAGATTTAGATCACAGATATGTGAAAAGTTTCTGCAAGGTGAGGGTAGGTCTAAATATATAGCACTTAAGCAGTGATTTTCCATGATAATACTTCTATCTCTTGTCATCTCTCTCTCCTGTGGAGAGCCATTGATAAATGTAAGGACTCTTAGATGTGTTTTTAGAGCAAGGGCAAATGAACTGATAGTGTATGTGGGAACTTGTTCATCTCCATCTAGTGATAAAATTAAATCTACGGTGCCTGAGATTAAACTCAAACCTAAGCAGTCAGGCAGTGGTGCCACAGGACAGGCAAGAAAGTCACGTTGCATGGCAGGAAGTGGTTGATAGCAGTCTCCTGAAGCAGAAGGATGATGTAGTACCTGCCTGAGTCAGTGAGTCTCAGAGGAGTTGCCTCTTCTGAGTTGGCCCAGCTTTGCAAGGCACAGCAGCTGCAGTTACAGCCCTTACATGATAGTTCTGTAAAGGGCAGATTCATTTACTCTTCCAGCAATTGCTATGAACTGCCACTGTCTGATGTTTGATGTGCAGCTCAAGTATTAAGCAACAAGCACTAAATATTAGTAAACAAGAATATTATAAATTAAATGATGTGAAGGACTTTACCTTTTTTTACCTTTACCTACATAAGAGATGTTCATTTGTAATCAAGTTACCAGTCTAGCCTTTGAATAATAATTTTCATCTGCTGTTGACTGACTTTTATGGGAGGGGTTCTTCTCTCTTTAAGACTCTATGTGAATCCTAATCAACCTAAACCTTGTAAGCTAATTCAATTTACTTGATGTACTTGAATTATTTCACATCCCAGGGTAGTAGAATGGAAAAAGAATGAATATTTTAAGTTCTCCAAATGTAACTATTTTCCTAACAGCAAGACAAAGCTGTTATACTTGTTAAGTTTTTCATTATCAGTAGTTTTTACTAATTCATAACTATTACATCTCAGATATGGCAGGAAAGGCCTTGATAATCAAGACTTGGAACTGTTGGTAGAAGTGGGAGCAACAGTTTCCCAGCTTTAGAAATTTGTGAAAACATGCTTTAAAATTACCATGTTCGTTTTAGGATGATTTATAATCCTAAATTTTTCTTGCTGATCTGATTAGATTGATCTATTTTTACCCTGGAGAAACTAAAGAAACTTAAAATTCCCCTCTCTCTATTTTTGCAGAGCTGATAGCTTTTGCTAATTTCCTCTTGCAAAAATGTTATGCAGATGAGCATATTTACTTCTTTCAAGAACAGAATTTGCTAATGACGATATGTTATTCTATCACTGTTGACAGCTTCACTGGTAGTTCGGTGCATTAAGTTCATAGGTAAATGGAATGCAGGTTATCCCTACTCAGTCTGTCAAACAGAGGTTCCAAGTTTTGAATCAAAGTGCAAAAGGATTGCAGTTATTTGGTCCAAGAATCTCAATTATCTTTAATTGTAGATGCCTACTGAGTGAATGAACATATTGGTGTCACAGTCACAGTTAAAACAGATTAAAGTATTTTCTAGAGAAATGGCAAACATTTGGACCATGAACATGTTAGTAAGTATTCAGGAAGGAAAATAAATCTGGATATGCTAAAATGTACTAATTGACAATGGCAGGTGGTTGGGTGACAGCATTTCACCTGGATGTCAGGAGGAAGGTGGACCTGGAGACTGAGAGTCATTTAATCTGTCACCTCACACCAAACGTATCTTCATGTCACTGGACTTTTGGGGGAAGATTTCTTTCAAGGCACAAATTAACTGGGAAAGCAGAAGGATTTTAAGAACCTGGAATGTGTTACTACTTACTGGGACATCAGCTTATGCATTTCATACACTGTTACGTTTGATTTATACATTGGGGTACAGTTCTAACTCTGAACCGGAATTAAGCAGCTTAAAACCCTTGTGAGCTTCTGCTTGCAGGGAGAGGCAATTTAAGAAGATGTTCCTCTGGTGTTTTAGGAATTTAACTAAAGGTGCAGGAAACTATTCTTTTGGCTTAAGACCTGGAGAAAGCTGCCAAATGGGGTCAGAAATGTTGGAAAGATCAGTTTCCACACCTGTATTTTCTGGAATCTCCTAAACATCATCCTCATTTCTAGAAAGAAGATAATATTTGCATTAATGCATGCCTCTGGAAAATATACCAGACAAATTAGTAGCATTCCAAGTTAGGAAGAAAAATTGTGTGAATTTTGGATGAGACATCATAATTTAAATTATAGAAAGACGTTGTGGAGTTTAATAGATTATTTGGTGATAATTAAAAATGTGGTTGCTTAATTTTCTCCCCTACACTTAGTTAATACATTTTTATTTTACCGATGAATGTGGGCATCCAAAATAATTGTCATTATCAAATGTACCTTGTTTATACAGAGATTTTTGTGAAATATTTATTGTCAGTATCACTCTTGTTGCTCAGGGTAACATTTGTCCCTCACATCCTTTTGCTTCTTGATAATGGTTGAGAGCATGTGGGAGTTTATGCAAAACTAGTGGTAATGTATGAGCAGCTGAGTTGTTATGGGATGTGAAAAATCTGTGAACTAAGTATGGTCTCCTTTGTGTTTTTTAAGAGCAAAATTATCATGAGACTGAAGCACAGTCTTGTCAAGATGATTTCTTTCAGTCCTAGTGTTATTCTCCATCTGACACACTTTATAATAGAGATATTACCTTCTGTGTTTCCTGATGGAAATCTGCATTCTGTTTTGATCATTTTGTTTAACCATATGGCTTAAACAGAATAAATTACATTTAGATTTGGATGTGTGATATTGTAATTTTGCATACTTGTTAACTGTAAGGAAAGGTTGTGTATTATTAATTACAATGTGTTTGTTTGCATATGGATTCTAATATAATTTAATATAATAATACAGGTTTAAGTATTTGTCTCAACTGTACTTGATTTTAATGTGTTTTACAAGAAGTGGACATTGCAATTTCTTGGAACCACTTTAACTTGTAACAAATGTTTTTCAGCTCCCTTGGAAGTCACTGACTAGCATCATTGAGTATTACTACATGTGGAAAACTACTGACAGATATGTGCAGCAGGTAATTTAATGACTATTTCAGAATGAACCAGTCTGAGACATTCTTAAAAAAATCTGATCTTGTTAAAGCATAAAAATCTGGTTGTCTTCTTCAAAAGATATACGATGGGAGGCCTAAGGTAATATTTTGGGGTATAAACTGGTGGTTCTGTGCTGTTACAGGCTGCATTGTCAAATCCTCTGATGCCTGCTGTACATCCCATCGCTGCAAGGAGCTTTTTAAGCCATTTATATTCTATGCTGGTTTGAAGCAATGAGATTCCTGGTTCCTACTTCAGTAGGGGGTCAGAGGGAAATGGACTGTAGAGCAAATGCTTTAGGCTGGGAAGCTCTGCAGTGGGACTGAAGGAAGCACAAAAAATTGTGTTAAAGTGGCTGCTGGTGTTATGAAACTTTTATTGGTACTCCTGGACAAAATACTACTTTGGCATTACCAGCATTTCAAAATTGAGACCTTGTGATTCAATCCTTCTGATTGAATGTTCAACTGTTTGGGTTGCTCTGGAGCAAAAACATGTTAAGATTATATTGGGTACCAATACTGGGACATTTTTAGCAGGTTTAGGCAAAATTTCAGTGTTGATGCGTTTTTATACACTGTACTCTTTATATATTTACTCCTTGGTTTAGACATAAAACACTTTTAAATGCTCTATTTTAATTTTTGATTTAATGTGTAAACTTGTAGCTCCTTTGCTTGCCGCATAATTGATGGTGATGTTGTGGACTGCATATTGAAAATAATTTTTTTTGCTGTAGTAACTACGGATGTAGTTAGCTGGATCTTTAGACTTGTTTCAGATTAAATGCATCACAAGGATGATTGCTTCAGATTGTTCTGGTTTATTTGAAATTGTTTCTACATCATCTGGTTAGAGTATGGAAAGCAAGGAAAAGGTCTTTTACCACATAGTAGAATCTTGGACTATCACTAGGGCTTTTTAGTTCTATGGATAATACAAATATAACATGTTCCATATAAAGGCATGTTTTTCTAGGTTTGTCACCATTCATTTCACTTTTAACACTTCTTTTTCCCTGTTAATTTTTATCCTAGAAAGGTGCTGCCAACAGAGATTTGCTGTGCATCTTGTCAGCTCTTAATGATTGAGCAAGATTATCTTTAGTAATCAGATAAAAATGTGACTTTTTTCTGAAATACTTGCTCTGGAGTGGCTGGTAAAAGGCTAAGATTCCTTTTGTAGTTCTCCAGATCTTTATTATGATTATGTTGCTACAATGATCAAGATGTGCAATGTTTAAGATTACATATCCTTTTACAGGATTAGGGTTTTTACAAGAAAAACATATGGGCTTTATGGTTATCTGCAAATTGAATGCTTTTGTAGTGCCTGTGTTTTACTTGTAACTCAATAATCTTACCACATCTTACTGAGACCATGGCAATACACTCAGGATTGAATGCTTTAGGTGTGTTTCAGGATCACGTATGTGATCATCAGTAACAAAACCAGTGTAGGCCAAATGCCTAATTTTTATCCTGGTTAACCCTTCTGTAATCCTTCCTAAGAAGGGATCAAAACTTCATCATGCCCTTGTTTAGTTTTTGTGGAATGGTAAAAATTAATACAATTCAGTAAAAAAAGTATCTGTAGGATTTGTTGAAAAAGAACAAGCAGTGATAATTGAATGCATTTCAGGGAGAAAATGCATTCAGTAATGAAGTGGCAATTTCAGAGTCATTCTCCTCAAAATCTCATCCTCGAGGGGAAGGGGGACCAGTGGGAATGGGAAGATAAAAAAGGTTAATGCACATACTTGAATCTTAAAATACAGAGCCTGAGTTCTAGATTGGGGTGATTTAATATGAAAATTTGCTTTTAATTATCTTTATTTCTTTGTGTGAATTGGATGTATTGTGTCAGGCATAGGAAAGGTTTCTTTATCATAATTGTTACTAAATGTTATTATTGCTAGGTTATAAATATGGTGATTTAATGGCAGTGGAGGTACTGCTACCACCTTGCTTTGAGAGCATCTTCCCCTCAAGTCAAAGAGAAGGGAAGATATGTTAAAGTTCTCTGAACTTGTCTAGAAAAATTAATTCAGACCTTGGGTAATGATTCTTGGTGATATAGCACTTCTCATGGCCACTACATTATATATAGCATTTGAGGAAGGCCAGTTTTTGATTGAATGATTCTACTGAATGAAAAGTTTTTTGTGGTGTTCTCCTTAAAAGTCTGATTCAAGGCAAAAAGACTTGACTGAGACTTCGTAAGAGGAGAAGAGAGAACATATTAAATGGTAGCTAAACTGCTCTACAGCAACAATAAATAATATTTGCCTCTCAATTATTTATTTCCACTGTTGAAAGCTGTAATAATTTAGGGAAATAGTCATTTCTTGGGATATTTGTAAGTTGATATTCATAGCAAATGTTCTTAAAACCCACAAACATTCAGTTTTAATGCTAGTTTATTTAAAGCAATGGACCCCAGGTGAAAATCTGGATTAGTGTACTTTGACCTCCCCTGCAATGCAGTCTGTAAGACCTGTTTGAAGTGCCATTTAAGATGTAAATTTTTTTCCAGGTAAAGGATCAGCTCTCTTTGTTGCATTGCTCCAGGGATTTGTTACATACTGGTGCTTTGTTTCTTGTCTAAATATTTTCAGTTTCAGCTTCCCGTTTTTACCAGTTCTGTCTCTAACTTTCAACAGGCAGAGGTTTCATCTTAGAAATTGCAACTATTGGTAGTTTTTTTTCTGCATCCTTTGCTCTCTCTCAGTACTTAAAAGTTAGTATGTCAGTGTGAATTCAAGCTGTGACACATTCTGTTCCTTTTAGAGAGCAATGTTAGCCATAGTTTTAGTGTATACAAATATAGCTTATACTGAAATGGCATTGAATGGTTATTTTTTTAGAAGGCAGTATATCGTTCACTTTAGTAAATAAAGGAGGAAAGGGATTGTTAAATTGCATTCCTTACAACCCCCATGCCAGTACTAAAAGTATGCTAAAATTTAATTAATGCGTATATAGTCACTTCTCACTGGCAATGCCGTCAGGGCTTAATACAGCTTCCTACACATGCCTTTACATTCTGATAGTGCTTCAGGGTACTTTGCTCATTTCTTGCCCCTTATTGTATTTTGTCTTTTGAGCATGGTAGGTGTGCAGTGAGATTTACTTGACATTTTTGTAGAATGGAGCCAGTTTGGTAGGAAGCTCTGTGGAATGTTTGTGTCACCCGTTGACTGCTGGTATCACGTGCTTTTTTTCTGGCTGAAAACAAATTCTATATTGTTGGATATAATGTGGAAAGGAAAGAGACAGTTGTGGAAAACCTGTGTCCTGCTGTTAAGCAGGGGGAGTTCACCATTGAGAATTCCTCTGTTGGGGCTGTGAAATGTTCTCAGATTAAAAACTACAAGTTTATGAGACTTGGAGCATGAGGCTGCTGCTGTTTTTATTCCTTGCTTTTGTAAAAGCTCATCCAAGCAGGCAGAGCAGACCATGTTTGCATTTTTCTATGGGCCTGCTGAAGGTAGAGTAGTGTTTCCAAGCCTGCACTGGGGAAAGATTGCAGCTGTACCAGCAGTGTCAATGGGATTCACTCCAAACATAGCTGGGGATCGTGAACAGCAAAAGACTGTAAGAAAAAAGAAGCCAATTTTGGAGAAAAATTGGAAAAATTCACATTTTGCATGGAAATTAATTAATGGTGTCATGGACTGATTATAAGTCTATTTGTTACACATTACTCCTTAAAGGTGCAGTTTTTAAAAGTGAGAATTTTATGAATGGACATCACAGAGGCAACTTTATGAGGTGGAAAAGAATAGCAGTTTACACCAGGAGGTTTACTCAGACTTCTGGGCCAGTAAAGATGAATAGCCCTATCACTCACCCCATGACTCAGGCAAGGAACTGCCTGAGCAGTCATCTAATGATAGTTTTCTCAAGGTGGGAAATATTTTCCTGGGTTATAAACCTTGGAAAGGTTGGATATCAAAAAATAGGAGTATAGCCGAGAGGAGAATTAGCTGTTGTAGGAGAAATGGAGGACTGAATTTTAATCACCTGATAAAGACAGATAGTACTGATTTATCTGGATATAAATGTGGCCCCTCATTTTTTTTCATCCTTTGTAATGAGATTGACCATGTTTCAACTTCTTTTCTCTCTTGACTTTTTCTTTTTTTCTCTCAAGTTAGCAGAAGTAATGTCTTGAGTACAGAAATTGCAGAGAAATAATGCTTTTTCTTCATCTTTTACTTACAAATGTTTTGGATAACCTGTAGACATCTGAATGCTGTATTTCTTGTGTAACTCCTGAAAAAACTGTTGTCTTAGTTACTTGCATAATATATGGCAATAACTAAAACTTCTCAAAACTATAGAAATGCAAAACGGTTCGACTTTTTTTCAAGTATGAGGAAAGCAGTGATTTAGTAAATTCAGACTATCGTGACAGTAGTATAGCTGTCCTGTTACTGTGATGCTCCTGAGACACAGTTTTGATGGCACTTAAGGCTTGTAGGTGTTTAGTTATTTCTGAGAGTCAGTGGACTTTACTGTTCATTGCACTGTGTTATAAAATCCCAGCCTCTGACTGGACAGAGCACATAAGAAGTTTTGTTACACAACTGATGCTCTTAGACAATTTCATTCATTTAGTTTCTACTTAATTCTGCAATAAGAGGTAGCCACAAGGTCATACATGTTTATGTAGATGTAATTCATGTACACTGTAATTGTCATTTTTAGAGTTTTGTTGTCATAAGTGAGACCTGTGAGTTTTACTGGGAGGACAGTATATTATGATTTCAAATTAATAATAAAAATAGAGAAGTTGTTTTTCATGGTTTTCATCTTGAAGATTTCAACACATGTTTCGGAGGCTTTTGTGAAATCACAAAATTGAAATAATTTAAAGATGGATTGTTTGCAGTTTTACAAAAACTCTTGCCTTAATGTAATAAAATATTTTAATGTGTTTAATTTTCAACTAGAAACGTCTGAAAGCGGCTGAAGCAGAAAGTAAATTGAAGCAAGTATACATCCCCACCTAGTGAGTATAACAACAAAGTAATTTTTTTGAGTCATATACAGGTAAAACTGAAACAGTAGCATGAGTTACATGCGTGGTGTTTTCCTAGTCGTCTATTTAATGGTTATTTCACAGGATTAGTTATATGCAGAGACATAACTGGAAAATGCTAGGAATTCTTGTCTTAAGTGAAACTTTCATGCTTAACTGATCCCTTTGTCATTGACCTGCAATCTTTTTGTCTGGAATGAGAAGTTTTACAAAAGCTGATCAAGTGCTATGTGTTGACTGTTCACGTGCAAGAAGAGCCTTATCACTTAAAAAGTAGTTTTTCCAAAATAATCTCTTCCTAATCCCTGTAGCACAACACTTCATATTTGCATTAATGCAATATTTCGAAACAGAAGCAGCAGTTAATCTAGTTACATAAAATAAAATAAGATAATTTCCCATTACAGTTTTATCTGCCTGATAAAATCTGTTCTTCATCTAGGGACAAGGGAGGTTCTGGCTGTAAATTAAAGATAGCACACAGCCCCAGATCTTCTCTCTTTGACCAAGTCCTATTAATGCAATCTTGTTTTCTTCTAGGGGTTTTTGATCTGTATTTTTTTTAGATTTAAACTCAATGCTATATCTGCTTCTGTTAATATGTGATTTGAAGAAAAAAAGATAAAATCCCTCCTTCATATTTATAATTTCCTCAATATTATAACAAGAGAAAGGATTACAAATCACTTTTTTCTAAGCTTTATGTGGGTATATTCAGTTTACATATATATGGACTTCCCATTGTTATGAGTTTTTGTGTAACAGAAGAATGTAATACCAAAGGAAGTACTTTGCAAAGATTTTTGATGACTTGTATAAGTTACATGCAGTGGAGTTTCACTTCCATATTTCATACTGACTTTTCTCTCATAAACAGATGTAACAATGAAAGCAGCAGACTGTTAATTATTTTCATCTTAGCTCTGAACAAATTTTTTGAGTTTTGAAGCTCACATCTCTAGTAAGTCACACTGTTTAAAAAAACCTAAAAACTTTAGGATAAGGTTTCCCTAACCATCTCAGAGAAATGGCTGCTTTAGGAAAACTGTAAGGTGCTCAGTCTTTACATTACAGTTTTTCAGTTTAATTTCCTTGGTCCATGTGGACAATTCGGGATTTTCAATATGTTCACAGTAGGGACCAGCTGTATTGGATGAAAAAATGTGGGATTTTTTGCATTTTTATCTTCCTGCCTGTCTTTTGTCTCCATTTCAAGACAAAATCACTAGTCAACAGTAAGGGGATGGTAGGACTTTTCAAGTCTTTGATACCTGCCCAATCTGGGGTGGTCATGGGGAAGTGGATTGCTAAATGCTCAGCTTCAAGACTAATTTATTGAGTTTGAAATCTGAGTAGAATTGATTCTCAGAGCTGAGTACCTTTTTGAACGTGATCGTTAAGTATTTCCTGTAAGTGTAAGGTTCTGTCCTTAATACCAGAGAGCGCCTTTCAATTAATGGCTTTTCTGGAAGGTAACTGAACAACAGATCATAATGTGGAAAACTTAATTGTCTCTTGATCTCTTCTCTTGTACCTTGAGTCCAAGATAAAGAATATGTGGAAATTGTAAAATTGTATCTTGCTGGATATAGTGAAAAAGGAAAAGACAGGAGACAGACTTGTTGGCATTTGAAATAGAGACTTGAAACAGCACTTGAAAGAGTTTCTTCAACTCTCATTTTAACTTTTCTTCAATATATTTTATACTACCTAAAGTAATAAATAATCATTTTAGGAATGAATGTATCCAGCCTTGCATTGTTTTGAGGGTAATTAAGTCTCACAAAGTTGAAACTCTGGAAATATTACACTTAACCTAGTGAGGGGTATATTAATGCTCTCTGAATTAATTGACCTGTAAAGTCCTACTTCACTGAGGTATCAGTAGTTACAATAATTGCAAGAATGATATAGTATACTAATATTTAAAAAGCCAAACAGAAATATCCAAAAACAGTTATTCAGCCTTCTCAGAGAGAAAGTAGTTTAGAAGAGAAGCCAGACAGAACAACCTTATTTTATATGGGTGAGTTTTGCCAGGGTTATATGACATTTGCATTACTGTAGTTGGTGGGAAGGGTGTACATTTTCAGACAGGAGACTGTTTGACCTTCTCCTAGGGTGAACAACCTTGTGGTATTACAGGCACTATTGCTACTCTTACCTGTTATACTTCACCCAAAGTCCTTGACTTGGAAAGCCTTATCTGTTGACTAGAACCACCTTCCTAAATTCTGTGCTGTGTCAAATTTTTATTAATGCTTTGACCCTGAGACTTGGTCTTTTATGAGCTTGCCAAGTAGCTTAGACCATGTGAGCACACTTAAGAGCTGTAAATTGGAGTATCACAGCAGCTCTTTACATAGCAATTCTCTTACAATGCTGAAAATAATAGAGTACAATATTAGTCTTGTTGTTTACAGAAGATTTTATAGATGTTTTCAGCACACATCAACATTCCAGAATTAGATTGTTTGTGTTCATGTTGAGTAACCAATTAGTAAAACCACTTTTTTTCAACTATTGTTTTAAATTTATTTAAAGCAATAAACCAAATCCCAATCAAATATCCAGCAATAATGGGAAACCTGCTGCAGTCAATGGAGCAATGGGAGCCTCTTACCAGGCACAAGCCACAGTAATAGGTCGGGCTTGTGAAAGCTGCTATAGTAAGTAAATATATATATTTTTTTTAATGAATGAGGAGTTTAGGTTAATCTTAATATGTGATGTTAAAAAAAAAAAAAGTGTATGTGCTTTTGTTTGTATGTGATAGTGGATAATTTACAATAACTTTTGTGGCAGAAATAACTTTAAAGTTAGGGCTGCCTTTAGTATATTAATTAAATTAATTATTCAAATTAGTTTATGATTTTTTTTAGCAATTTATAAAGTACAGAAAGTTTAAGGAGTATAATATGATGGCATTGATATAATATTTCTTCAGAATAATTGATACATCACTGATATATTTGCCTTCAGAATGCTAAATTCAAATTTATTTTTGGTTTTCCTTTAAGGCTGCAGGGCTTTTGAGCTGGTTTTTTTTGAATGATTTTGGGGTGTTTTTCCTCCCCTCTGTTGTTGTTGGGGAACATGGGGAGGGCTATGGTTTCTTTCTAGTATTTTGTGTGTTTCTGAAAATTTTTGTTGGATTTCTTGAAAAAGCAGCCCTCAACAGAGATTATGTGATAGTAGATATCAAATCCAGTTTAATAAGCCTGTCTTCCAGTGTGAGATTAGAAATAGTGGGGTTATTTTTCTGGTAATCCCCTGGAAGAAAATCTCTTCTTGGTGATAAAAAGTCCCTGGTTTAAAATTCGTTATAAAAGCACTTTCAAAATTTCCATTTGGAGTTGACTTCTGTGGTGCTTTTGTAAAAGAATAAAGCAACTAACAATTCAAGTCCTCACTGTCTGTGTCAAATCTATTAAATGTTTATCCATACAAGGCTCTGATACTGCCATATGTTGTGGCCATATATAGCCATCTATTACAGCATTTGCATTTATTGCAGTGAATGTAGCCTGCACCAGCTGACCTATGCTCTCTTCTCCTCTTTAGCTCCACAGTCTCACCAATGGTATTCTTGGGGCCCTCCCAATATGCAATGTAGGTTGTGTGCATCTTGCTGGATTTATTGGAAGAAATATGGTGGCCTGAAAATGCCCACGCAGACAGATGAAGATAAACTGTCTTCGAGCCAACCTACAGAGGTAGGATTGTGCAGATAAAGTTTTGTAAAAGAAAACGTGATGCTTTCACAAGACTGCTGTGGTTTGATTTTTTAATTGACTGGATTTTTATATGTGTTCAACTTCAGTATTACAAAACTCAGTTTATTAATCCTTTTTCTGTGTTAAGTAGAACTGTACAGTGCTCAGGCCTTGTCATATCTTTATTTGACTACATCCTGGATAAACAAACATGCACTTTCCTGCATTTTTGGTGTAGAAATGTCATTAATGTGAAATGTCAAATTGACTATAAAATATCTCATTTAGAATATCATTATATATCCATTCTCAACAGAATTCTCTGTTCTGTGGCTCACAGCTTCCTACATAGGCCTGGTTTTTGGCTAGCACTTAGACATACCATTAGATGTTCTTGTGAGTCTGTCCAGCTTGTGGCTGTTTGGGTGACTGTGTGCGTTCTCTCCTTGCTCCTTCCCGTAGGAGTCGCATGTCCGGACTCACCTGTCCCGCCAGGCCACGCAGGGCACTCCAGTCCGCAACACCGGCAGCCCAAAGTCGGCGGTGAAAACACGTCAGGCTTTCTTTCTCCACACCACCTGCTGGACAAAACTGGCCCGTCAGGTCTGCAAAAATACCCTCCGGCTGCGGCAGGCAGCGCGACGTCCCTTTGTCCCTATTAACTGTGCTGCCATTAAGGCAGAATGTAAGATGTTTTTTTAATTCTTAGTTCTGTGTGCTGTGCTTCTCACCCATTTTTGTCTTTTAATTTTATTTTCTTTTTCAATAAACATTTCTTGTCTATACGCTTTTGCTTTTCATTTTTTTTTTCATTTGTCCAGCATATCACCGACACATTGGATGAAGTCTGGTTGCCTTGAACAGATCTTAGGCTGTGGAAACATTTCAAATTTATTAACAAAAATGGGAGGCAGGAAGGGAAAATCAATGCCATGACATACAAGCTTCCTCCTAGGCAGCATGAAAGAAGTGCACTTTTATGGTGTCTTTTTATTCTTTTGCTGAGCAGAACCTATAGATCTGTACATGCTATACTTTTTTTCAGTGGGATTGTCAAAGAATCAGGAGCTGGGGATTCATAATAATTTAAATGTGGTGTGCAATGCAGTCCTTTGTCACTGTGAAAATCCAATGGTGGTGATAGCCACGTTTATTATTACATCATAGATGCATCATTTTGGTTTTCTCTGTTTCAGTTTTAAATTTTAGTTCTAAATAAAATTCTGTATGATGCTTGTTCTTTTTATAACCAAAATATAAAGATCTGATGAATTTCCTGTAATATGACACAAGGCTATGGGTTTTTGTAGATAGCAACAGTAAGTCCCTTTACCTGCCTGTGTAAGTTCTGCTGCAAAGTCACTGAATATTTCAACAGTGTTTTTATCTGCACCGAGCACATTGTTTTACTGTTCACACTGTCTGGCTACTTTTCCCAGTCTTCCACAGACACACAATTCTTGGAGCAGATACTTGGTATTCCAGGATGAGCCATGCTGGCTCATTGTACTGTCAATTGTATTAGAATTGAAGAGTACTTTTAAGATTATTAGATGTGGAGTTTGTAACCATATTTTTCCAGCATACTTATCTGGGATGCTGATAATATCTGTGTTGTTTATGAGAAATTTACTCCATGGAGGCTTAAAATCTGATTTTGAATAATTATTTTCCCTTAATATACTTTAAGACCAGCCATTACACATATGCAAACTCTTCACCTACTTCTGCAGTCCTCCAAAAATTGCTGAATATTTCTGTTCATTGTCCTTGTCTAATTTTATAGTTGCTCTTTTGGCCATTTTTTTTTTTTTTCTTTTAAATCTATGCAAGTCAAGAGCAACTTTAAGGTTTCAGGAAACCATGTGTCCACTGTGTGAATGAAATGAGTTGTTCTTCATGGAAGAAGTGTGTCTAAGGCTGGATTAGGAATATATTTTTAATCTTCAAAATGAAAGTTACTTTCTGTGAGAAAGGTATTGTACCTTTAAATTTATGTTTCTGTTGAATCATGGAGGACAATTTAGAAGTTCACTTGAACCTTATATCTTTTTATCCATATCCCTACTTCTCAGTCACTGCAGTAAAAAAAATTCAAAATATGAGCTTTTGTTTAAGGAAAAGAAAAAAAAGAAGAAAAAAGTTTCATCTAACTGTTACTCATCATACTAGAACATGTGTTCAATGTTAAAAGAGAGGACTGAAAAGGTGAGCTTTTCAGCAGGAAATAGTAATTTTTGCTTCAGACTGGGAGTGCTTGTGAGTGTTTGCTTCTTAGAGTGAAAAAGTTCTGCATCAGATTAATGGCAGGAGTAGAAAGACTTTTGTTTGTTTTCCCTGTAGTCTCTTTCTTTCATTATTCTTTTTGCTTAGAGCAGATTTCAGACCTTGTGATTTTCTCTTTGATATCTGATACTTCCCGATTAGACCAAACAGAGGTTGAAGAAAAAAGTCACAACTGTTAATGGTTTTTGAACACAGCATTAAAATAATGATCTAACAGTGGAAACCAAATTGTACATCAACTAATTTAACTCCTGTTTCTCTGTACACAAAAACATATCCACAATCCATGTTCTGTTTCTGGCAATCTCTTTCTGTGGAATCATTACAGTGCTCTTACCTACATTGTCATTATCGTATTCTTGCTCTAGTAAAGCCAAAAAAGTAAGTAAAGAAGAAAAATGTTTTTTAGTTTTATTCCTGTACTAACATCTGGTGACCTATTCTCAGTGCACTCTGTAAATTTTAATGTTATAACTACATAATCTCTATTTTCCTGAGAATACCCTGAATCCTTTTCTAAGGTTATCTTGAAGCAAATAATTTTTAGATTTTCAAACAAGATACTTAATTAGCAGTAATGATTTCCTGTGCTGTATCCAGTGTAATTACAATACTGAATGAATATCTGTGTTGGTGTTAGAAATGTTACAGTCATGCTTAGCTAATAACCTGGCCAGAGTACCAGATCACCCATGATGTGATGTGGCATAAGATGATTGCAGTGCCCAAGAACTGATCTGGAATTTGTTTTCCATGTTGGTGTGCTGAAACTTGAATCTAAGGGCTGCTTGGATGCTTTGTCAGATTCACCTGACTCTGTGTGTGCCAAACTAGTTCTTGAAAGTGTAACTTCATTTCCCAACTATATTGCATATTAGGCGCCATAACAGCACTCAGAAACCATAAAATCTGGAGACAAAAGGTTTGGTAGGAGGGCACTGATCCCAGCTGCATACCAGGTTTTATGCCCACTTAGTCTTGTGCAATTTGTTGAAGTGCCAGGTTGTAAATGAAACTGATCCCCAGATCTGAGAAAGACTGTCTGAAAAAGCCTGTCACGGCTCACTCATCAAATAAATTGGTTTTTGCATTCCACCTGTGTACCTGAATGCATCTGCAGGTACTTCAGTTGTCTTAGAGGAGCGTGGAAGCCTCTGAGAATGATTACCTAAGGCCCAAGAATCTTTTGGATGAAACCAGGTTTCGACAGAGCGTTTTCTATTACTGTACTTCCACCCACATCTTCTCCCTCAGCCCGTTATATCCACTGGCAGAAAACAAGCTCCTATTCTGTGTTCTTTATTCCTTCAGATAGTGCAGAGGATTAGGTTTTGCTCATTAATGAAGCCTGTAGCATGACCCCTGCTCAGATGCCAGCAGGAGGTAGTGGAGATGATGCATTTATATCCCAGTTCAATCTCGGGATGGCCACGGGGAGGTTGCAAAGGCAGAGCACCTCCTGCTGGGAGCACAGCCCATCATGGAAAGCTCAAACTTTGTTCTGCCTGAACTTAATAGACTCACTGTGGTTGGTGACAATAAACTTGTCTGATGGCTTTTCAGGAATAATTAGAATTGAGGAACTGCTTTGGTAAGATGAAATTCTCATGGTCTAAGTCTCATGCACTATCTCCTTTTTAGTTGGAATATATTGCATGTTATTTCAGAAAGTTAAGCAAAACCATCCTGTCTGGGGAAGGTCTCTTAATGAGAGAAAAGCAAAGTGAGCATTCTTCTCAGCAGTCACTGATGAGATTGGATCTGTTTGCAGCTCACAGGCAGGTTGATAAATGCCTGGCAGTGAGCCATGTGTCTGTAAACATTATTGCTTCAGCACAGGGAGACTTTTGAGGGATTTTTTTTTCCATTGCTTGGATATAGCTTTATCAATATAACTATATGTATTAATTATAGTAATTTAAATTTGGATAAGTACATGCTGGCTGTGTGTAGATGTGATTGTCAAAATGTTTTCAGTGCATGGTAATATATTATCTGTATTATATATATAGCTATCTGGAAATGGGTACTAATCATGATGAAAGCATAATACATTTAAATCCTTGGATTTATTAACAAATGTTGATAAATTTATACACAGTACTTGCTAGTGATCCAGTTTGATGAAACAAAGACAAGTAAAAACAGTACAATATGCAAAATATTACTGATTTCTCTTTGTAAGCATAGAGTTTGTGTTTTGCTGACATAGAACTACCCATTCATCTGAACTGAGTAACATTATTGGATGTCAGTTCACAAACTGTGTTTTGCGTCCTTGATTTTGATAGCTATGGAGGAGCTTTTAGTTGTATCTAGGATGAAAATATTTTCTCTATCGTTATCTTTGAATACAATTTGTGCCAGATTTTAATGGCCAGCAAAATAATTGACAGCATACTATTTTTTTCCCAAGTTTCTAAGAAGGATACAATTCAGGGAATACATAGAGCACAGTATATTCATTAGATAATCTGCATTTTGACAGAGATATGATGGAATGTCAAAGAGAAATAACTTGCTAATGAGAGTCTCTCTAAGCTTAAGAGACCTACAAATTAGTTTTTTATATAAGGAAATAATTAGAAAATACGTTCATATCTAAAAGCACAACCTCATTTGTTATCATCTTCTTGGCATTACTGATTTCATTCACCTCTGTAATACCCACATCAGTCATCATACTTGGCATATTTAAAGCATCATAAAAAATGTGTTTCACACTCTGGTTTTTAATATAATTTCCTAGAATTTTTCTAGTTGTGCTGTATTCTCTTTAGGGTTATGGTGCCCCAAATTATGTGCACTTCAAGATACAGATTTCCCATAATTTTAGAAAGTCACATGTTTTCTATTTTCCTATCATCATAATTTCTAACATTCTGATTTTGATTTCTTTGTAGTATTATCTATATATTTTTAGAAAGCTGTTGATACTGACTCCATGAATACTCTTCTGCTTTATGATGGTGTAGAAGCTATCATTATAGCCATATATTACAGTTATTTGACCCCTTCAGAATTCATTTACAGGCATTGCTTGATACTGCTGCTATCCTTGGCTATCAGTTTTAGCTTTGATTATGCTCAGAAATTTGTTAGCAGGAAATTTAAACTCTCTGATCACCTCTTTTCCTGCTCTTTTGTATGTTGAACAGCACAGAGCACAGATCATTTGGGGATTACACTGACAATTTTAATAAGGCGCTAATTCCTGAAAAAGCCTCTTTTACCCTATAACAGCTGGCCAGCAGAGATCTTTGGTGACACGCTTTGGTAAGAGCTCACTGAAATGCCAGGTCGGATGCCAGATCAGCTGCATATGGACATATCTTTGTCCCTCCAGTGGCTCTGGCAGGCCTATGAAACTGGCGGTTACTGGTTTATAGGACATGTAAGTAGGAAGGGACCCTGGAGGTCTCCAATCTCACCTTTTGAGTAAGGTTCATGTGCTCATGGGCCTTTTGTCCAGATGAGCTTTTTGTGTCTCCGAGAATGGAGACTGCACGACTTCTCTGGTCACCTGCTGCAGTGTTTGATCAACCTCAGAGTAAATAATCTTATCCTTAAATCGAACTATTTCCTGCCTCCCTGCCTGGTTGTTGCCACTGACAGGAAGAGTGTGTTGTCCTGTCCCTGTGTTCCTCTGAGAAGGTTCTGGCTCAGATGCCTCTGTGCTCTGCTACTGGGAGGCTGCAGGTGGCAACCAGGTGTCCCCTTGTCCTTCTCGTCTCAAGGCTTCCCAGACCCAGTTTCCCCAGTGCCCGTGTGTCCTGAACGCCCAGTCAGCTTGGTGAGCCTCCATCAGCCGGCTGTGCTCCAGCGTGCCTGTGTCTGTTCCGTGGTGGGGATCCCAGAGCAGAACCTGATGTCTGGCTGTTGTATCCCTATGGACTGAGGGGAGAGGTGACCTCCCTCCCCTGCCCCGCCAGGTGCGCGTGCGGTGCAGAACGCCATCGTCCTTCTTGCTGCAAGGACACTCCGCTGAGTAATGAGAACACATTAAACTTGTTTTCCCTTCCAAGGTCTTTGTTGGCTCCCCTGACGTTTCCAAATTTAACCGTGTGCCTCTATTAATAATGCAACCTTTTGCCACTCTGCAGACCTACTTACTGAAGAATGTTATCACATTTGCCCTGTTTTTGTTCCCTTGAACCAAGACCATTTAAGCATTCATTAAGTACCAGCAACGTGTCGTGCTCAGCAGTTTGGATGAATTCCCCCTGGTTCTGGTAACTTGGTTTTACTCATTAACCAGTGTGTTTTGAAATATTTCCTATGGACACTTTAATGTGACTCAGTTCTCATACTTCCCTCTTAAAAGGTTTTTGGAAGTGAGCTTCTTGAAGTGCTTCTGCAATGAACACTTGCAAAGAATGCATTTTGCTTTTCTGCTGTGCCTTGATCTTTCTTGTGTGTTTGCCTTACACCTTCATAATCTATTGCTACAGACACCAGTACACTTTCTGCTTTTGCTATGTTTGAAAAATATACTAAAAAATATAAGATTCCTTCTTGTTATAAATATATTTTTTTCTCATAGCTTCCACTATTTCACTGATCTTACTAAGATTTTTATTGTTCATATAAAAGCTCATATTTGATTTTAGGATTTGCTTTAAATTTTGGGAGGTTTGATAACTTCCTATCCAAATTTTATTCTCTGGTTTAACACTTGAGAGTGATGCACAATCCTACTTCTGTGTTTTTCTCTGTGTTCTGCATGAAGATTATAAACGTTATTGTACTTTTTATGGGAGCACCTTATTGTGGATCAAAGTTTGCTGCTGTTAAACATACTTTAATTTTTCGATAGGTGTGTTTTAGAATACTCACCTTGGGTGAACATGCTTTATCTCAAGCATGGAAGTTGTGCTTTCCTTGCAGTATGTATTCCCAGGGAGCATATTAATACTCCATGATTCAATATCTTTTTTTACAGTGAAGACACGTAGATGGAAAATTTTCTTGCTAATTACTTCTTAGGTAATGCTTTGCTGTTCTCAGAATAACTATAAAATACTGTATAGCCTCTGTTTATTTTACTGAGGGAGTCAGTGGAGACACATCATTCTGCTCCACCACTTAAAATATTTCAGGAATATTAGAAATATTCCAGGCACTAGGTTTGTGCTTTTTTTTTCTTTCCCCCAAACACAGTATATTTTGTGAAAAATAATTTAAAATAATTAAGTACTAAATGTACTCCACATTAGGGCTCTGATAACTTTGAAACCCATTGACATTTCCAGACTTTCAGGTAGATTCCTTAATTTATTAAAATAAGTTGTGTTTTTTCTGCTGCACTGAAAACATCTTGAACATCTGAAATACTTATTCCAGTCACTGCTGTGCATTCACGAGCATCATGATTTTTGCACAGATCTACATTAGAATAGATGAAGGGATTGTAAACTATTCTATATGGTGTCTTATCCTCTTCAATTTACTGTTTACTCTGTCTCATGTACTGGAATGAAGCAAACAGGAAGAGTTGGGTGAAACACATGGTGCAGTTGCAATTATAATCTATTTATAATGTGTCCCTCCTGTAAAACTTGTTAAAACATGCAGATCTACATGTGCAAAAAAAGGAATACAGATATGTAGGTATTTGTGGGCACTAATTCCATGTGAGAGAACTCTTGATCTGTACAATCACTATATGAGTGCAATTTTGTCCAGAACAAAATGTTCTAGGGATACTGGAACTTCTATATGAGGATTTTTATGGGCTCATGGAAGACAGATAACCCAATGATTCTGAATATTTTTTTTTTTTAAAATATATTTCCAGTAATCTTGAAATTATTTGCTGAAACTTAGTGTCTTGTGAATTTTTGCCTTAAGTTGATTGACTTCATTGTCTAACCATGAACCTCTTTATGTTAACACTTTGTGTTTGGGACATGTGGATGGAATCTCTGCTTGTGTGCTTGCAGTAACAGCAGGAAATTTAACGCAGTTGCTGCACTGCTAGTTTTCATGTACACAGCAGAAAGTTACAATCTTTGAGACCTTTGAGCTCTTTAATACTTGGTTATAACTGACCATTTTGTTCAAAAGTTTACAGTGAAGAGTTGTATGATAAAAATCAGTAGTCCCAGCTTTAAATCCTTACCTCTGTGTTACCCCATTTAGAGACAGAGAAGCTTGTAGAAAACAAGAAAGAATTCAATGTAAATTATTTTTAATACCACAAACTGCATTTCTTTTAGTACTCATGTTTTCATCTGTGTTTCATTTGCCTGGCTGACTATCTCCAGAAAGACTTTGCAAGCAAAAAATGCCATCAAACTGGTTTTAAAACTTACATTAGTGTAAAAAAAAATCATGACATCACTTGCATGAATAAGGATATGTCCTGCCTTTAAATATCCATGATTAGAAGTATTGATGAAAAAAAGGAGAATCTAAAAGGTGGGCTAAAAGAAAAAACAAAATTTGTGTTAAAAATGCTAGTGAGAAACTGGTTGGTGTCCTATATCTGTTTGTAATGGGAAGATATTTAAACTAAGTTTTATTCTTTAAAATTCTCAGATGCAGATCGACATTGTGAACTTGCTGGGAATCCTCTGAAGATAAAAAGCACCAGAAAACCACTGTCATGTATCATTGGGTATTTAGGTGCGTATCTGCCTCCAGAGAATAACAACAATACCAACCCAAATGAACATTCAGTGTGTAGTGAAGCTTCATAATCTGGTATGCACAGAGAGAGAGAGATTTATGCTTTTAGTAACAAGAAAAAACTCTGAAGTTAATAAATTAATAATAATGGTGCTCTACTACCAGTTGCAAAACTGCATGGTTGAACTTGCAGGATATAAGCAGAGGTCCTCCTGATACCGGTTTAATGTGTCTGAGTGAAACCTGATGTAATTTAGAATGTGAAAAATTGTCTGTCTGTCTAAATAAAAAGAATAACTGCTCAAAGGAGAGATACTCAGTATGCTCAGGGCTGCTCTACTGTGCCCTTTGAATCCATTTGCAATACTACTTTTTACTTGAAAGAAGGGGACCTCAGCTGCACTGACACAGACCTTGTAATTTGATGACCTGAGTTAAAAAGGTGCAGGGAAATGTAGACTGAGTTCACTGCCAAGAGAACATTGAACCTATAAGGTAATGGGGAAAGGAAAAATTCTAGTAATAGTGATTCCTTGCAAGGAACCATTGCTGACTATTAAATATTTGTACAGTCATATACGAATTGTGGTAACCCAAGGCTGTTAATCCTCAAATGAATATAGAAATCAATCCATTGATCAGAGAAGCAGTGAATAATTCTGCTGTATATTAATCCTGTTCTACAGAAGTGAAAATGAGTGTAGAGCTCAGTCTAGATGTTTTGCTCATAATTTCAATCACCGGAAGGTTTTTTTGTACTAGATCAAAGTAAACAGTAAGTCTCTTGCCTTACTGAAATAGAAATCAGCTATTAATGTAGTTACAACTGTTCTTCCAGAACATCAATTTTGTCAAAATACTAACTTCAAGAATGAGAGTAATAAGGAATTAATGCCATTCTCACTGAATTTCGATTCCTCCTGCCCTGGAGTTTAAGAAAAAGGCCAGTCATAATTTCCTACAGACATCCCAGCCATGTGTGTCATGTGTGTTGAAAGGACTACTTCAGTTGACTTGGTGGAATTGTGGTTGTAAGGGGGAAGCTGGACAGGTTCATCCAGCTGACCTCTCTATGCATCTTAAGAGGAAATGGTAACATGGGCAAACTTAGAAAACACCACATGTTTTTAGTGCCATGTTATGTAGTCTTTGGGGAGTTGTCTTGATCCCTCTGGGAGTCTAAGTCTGTAGGTTTAATGGGAGTAAATGGATGAGCAGTGCCAGACAACATTTTGTGTACTTAATGGAGGTCTGGTAGATTAACAGTGCTAAAATATGTCAGGTATCTGTGGAGTCTGCTTAGTATTTGACTGTGTGGAAAGTAAAGGTGTCTCAGTTCAGCTCAGTAATGTGTGTTATGGGAATCTGAAGTGTACCCAGTGTAGTTGAATACATGCACCTCAATTAGCTTTATAGGGATGGCTAGAAAATGGCTTTTTGTTTGCCATGTGGCTTGGTGGGATTTTTTTAGTTTAGTTTGTTTGCGATCTTTTTTGTTTATTTGCATGTTTTGGTAAATAAGTAAAGCTTGCATTTTTTTCCTCATAAAAAAATTAGTATTAAATATCATGTCATAGCTTGTATAGGAGGCATTTGTTTTCTTTTTAAAATTCATGTTGTGCACTTCTCACAGGTATTTATTGGCATATGATTAACAGTGTATCTCAGGACACTACTGTTTTCAGCCTTTCTGGTAAAGCAGAAAGGATTTCAGTGCCCTGCACATCCTGGGTTGTCACCTCTCTTTATCCCTGCTCTGTATCTTGGCTGCAGGTTCCACAAGTGAGGTAGGACAAGCATTAAAATTAGGGCCTGTCTTCTCAAGAGCTGAGGCTAATCCCCTGTAATCTCCTCAGTCATCATTCTGCTCCCTACAACCAAGCCCCTAAGGTGAACCCCTGGCTAATTAAATGTCCTGTATTACCTCCTAGTTATGAGGAAAACAGACTAACACCTCCAGCTGGGATAGGTGTTGAGGAGATGAGGGGAGAGAAAGGCACAGCTGCCTATGCCTCTCTGGAATCCAGGATGTTTATTGAGGTGACTCAGTAGAAGACTTCAGCTTCTCTTTCTTTACTTTGGGTATGGGTTTTTTTCACCCTACTGACATAGCAGAAGTGGAGACGTTTTTAGAATTATTGTTGTTATTCGCTTATTTGAGGCTGCAATCTGGTCCTAATATGTTATTGAAACATTGTTTCTTACTCCTGTTTTATTTTTATTTCAGAATGTGCCTCACTGGTTATTTGTTACATGTGTAATGGGATAATTTGAATGCTATAATCAGTTTTTTGAGTTAGCACAAGGTGCAGATGGCTAGAAGATTTTCAATGAAGTGCTAGGCAATAGATCAAGGATAAGAGTAGCAGGAATTAAAAGATTTTAATAATTACCTTTATTCCATAATACAATAATATGAAGGGATAATAGGCAAAACCCCTGAAATACCTTGTTTCTCTGCTGGGGTGTGATGAGGCATCTGGTTAGTAAGTGCTGATCTAACGCATGAAAATATTTGAAGCAATTCTATATGCATAGGAGGAATGAAATAAGATATAAAGGCCCCCACAGGAAGGACTCAGTCCATTGGGAAGTTGTTTTGGCTGTTTAATTGAGTTTCTTTCTAGAACTTAACTGTAGAGCTTGGTCTTGTTACCTTCCTCTACTGCAGAAAAAGAAAAGACAGGCTTTGTGGTAAACTAATGGAGGATTAGTGACTTCTGAAGTGAAGACAAGTTGAAGGAAGGAAATGCATCCTTCCTAAACTGTTTGCTTGCCCTGAAAATATAAAATTGGTCCTCCTATAGGTTGTAGATGAAAGGAGATGGAGTTCTCATATGTTAATGCAACTGCTGGGATTATTGTGGTTGCTGCTGGAGCTGTTTGGCAAATAAAATAATATTTTAGTGTTGTTAGCCCTGGAAATTTGCCTTTTCCTTTAGAAAATTGGAAAAGATTGCTAAATGAACACTTTAGAACACAATTTCCAATTACCTTCAGCAAATGGCACAAGTGTTTCTATTTCAGTTTAAAGCTTTCCTTAACAATCAGCGATGTTCATAACCTGAAGCATGCCTCAGTTCCCATTTAGTAAAAAAGCAAAATAGGAGATGCTTGTCCCCTAAAGCAAGAAAAATGGGACCATGAAATCTTTTTTGTATGAAAAGCAGAGGAATACTGCAGTGAATGGCAGTAAAAAGCTCTCATCTAATTAAGTGGTGGGAAATTTGGTGACATCAAGTCTACAGGTCTGCCCTGAAGTGTCTGGTTACCTTTACCTTCCCTCTTTGCTGTTCTAACACTTGCCTGTATATTTCTCTGCTTTGCTCTTTCTTACCTGGCCTTCTTTAAGCTTCTCGTGGGAGGATGTTCATGCTTGGAGAGTGTGACTGCAAGCCCCAACCAAACCAGTGGTGAACAATTAAGCCAAGTCTTTTCCAGTGTGAAAATTGTTGGCATTGTTTCCTCCTGGCACGCTGTTCCAGTACAGCCTGGCCAAGGCCATGAGACTGAGAGCTACAGGCAGGGCGGGCAAGCACTTGGATGTCAGACTTTGGGCATTCCTGAAGGAGGAAAAACATGCTATTGCAATGGGCTTTGACTTTATGCAATGGTTTCTCTTTCTCTTGCATGATAGCCATGGATGGCAGAGGCTGGAGAGGCTCCTCCTTGGATTCCTGGCCTCACTGTAGCTTTTGCATCTTCCCAGCTTCTGTGCCCCGTTTTATAGACAGAAAATCAGAAAGAAGCACTTTGAGGAGGTGTAAACCTGGGCTGCGAATGAGACAATACTTAATTCTTGTGTTCTGATTTCCCTTGCCTTGGGCAGCTAACTCTGCTGATCTGACTCTCAGCCCCTCTGCCCTCACCTTCTCAGCCTCTTCTGCTCCCCGGGGTCATTGGGGGGGCTGCTGTAATTGGGCTGCAAGCACCTCATAACCTGTGCAGTGTAGGCATCTGGTGTCCTATGGCTGTGTCTGAGGGCTGGGACCTGCCCTCGGGCTGCTGACTTCCCACACAAATTTGGGCCCATCCAAGGTTGTACACAGTGGTGGCATTTTGAACCCAAATGTGTGATGGGAATTAATTAATTGGTTCAGCCAGTTCCTGGTGAGGGATCAGCCGATTCAACTGAGGCTTCCTTTTGCCACTTTTATCTGGCAGATAACTGAGAAATTTCCATGCAGTTGTATCAGCTCCTGGCAAGCACAGCAGCTGCCACCCTGAAATGTGCTGGCCAGATGTGCTTTGCTGCCTCTTACCCTCTTTATTCCTCTTTCTCCAAAATAATCCTGCTCCCTGAAACGGATACTCTGGGATGTTTGAAGCTCCCCAGTAATGACTCTGTATGGGAGTGTTCCCACTGCAGTTTTGGGATAGTTTTAGCTGCAGAGCCCTACGGTGTCTGGCCCCTTGACTCCTGCACCTTGTGACTTGTGTGGGGGAAGATCCCTTAAAGCTTGTTACTGTGACAGAAAATTCTGAATAGCTTGAGGTATTGAGGTGGTTTCACTATAGTAAAATACTTTTACTTGCTTGCTAAAACCTGTGGGCATGTAGCTTCAATACAAACTCCAAAAGGGTAGGAAAGTATAAACAATGTTTCAGATTGTTTCATATTTATTAGCTCTTCAACCTCAAATCCTTATATATCTTCACTATGGAATTGAACTTGGGTAAAATAAAATAGATTTCTCTTACTTAGGAGGACCTGTAGGTATGGGGACTCATTTGGAGTGCTTTTCAAGGTCCTGTAAACACACAAATGCAGAAGGAACTTTCTTTTCACTGAAATCAAGAGTAAATTTTATGTGTGGAATAGATTGTTTTATTTATTTTTAAATCAAGTAGATGTCATTTCTCTCTCTCTCTCTCTCTTTTGTCTCACGCAGAGATACATCCTGCTGTGAAACCCAATGTAATCAGGTCAACACCAAGCCTTCAAAGTCCAAGTGCAAAACGACTGCTTGCACCCTCCAATCACTCTTCATTAAGTATTTTGGGAAAAAGAAACTACAGCCATCATAACGGGCTTGATGGTATGTGAAGGAATATAAATGAAATATTCTTTGACTCTCTGAATTGCAAAACTTTCTGTGAACCTGAGATGACATTAAATGAGAGGGTAAGATAAGGATGGTATGTTTCTAACAGCGGTGCAATGAATGGTGGCGCCTATTCATTGGATAAGGATATATTAATACCATCTCTTACAAAGACACCATTTACCGTTTTCCTTACTGATCTTGATTTAAAAAAAAAAAAAGGACAAGAAAAGAATAAAACAAATTTGGTGAAGGCAGAGATACAGCATGTTTTGTTTTGGCTTTTTGCATTGCACCTTAGAAAGCAACTGTGCCTGCAGAGGAGGAAGTAAAAGGTGTGTCATAGAGGTGCAACAGAGGCTTTTTTCTGTACACTTTGCAGTGCCAGAGGTGATGTTTAGGCCTGGTGTATCTGGCCACCTCATTGCACCTCAGTGCAAACTGAGCGCAGGAACGAAGCTGTGCAGAAAAAAAACAACAAAAAAAAGGATGGAAATTTGTGGATAAGACTAACTTTTCTCAAATGATCTTTATTTTTCTTCTTTAAAATGACTGTGCATTATTGATTTTATTTTTTTTAACTTTACTAAATAGAAAAATTTTTCAACTGTAACTGTAAGCAGTGTTACCTCATGTTCAAATAAGAAGAGATATCCAGCAGGATATAATATTTGCACTAAAGGAAAATGCTTGCATGCATTCCTGATATCTCTTTGTGAGATATAACTTTTGTAAGCCATTAGCTTATTTGTTCTGTCATTGAATAAGGTTATTGAGGGTAAAAATATGTCAGATGTTGAGCTCTCAAACAGACTGTTCAGGAGATGATGAGCACAAAAGAGGTGTCTGTCTGCTTTCATGCTTCACAGAATAGGTCAAGGTAGAAAGGAGAGGAATTGCCTTTCAGAGAAGCTAATACAAATAATATTCCAAATAAAGGGAGAAAACCTTGATTCATTATCCATCATCTTCCCCATAATTGTGTTTTTCTGTCATGCAAACACTACTTGTATATTGCAGTGAAAACACCTACTGTACATTTAATAACACCTAGATAGAAATCATGACATACTTTGACAAGAAGTGGTTATTTAGAATATACAGAAGAGAGGATTGCTTGCACCTCTGCTCAGCGTGCAGCTATTACACCACAGACAAACAGCATTCATGGCAACACCTTTGGGGGACAAAGGTGACAACCACGGGACTCGCAGCTGGAAGAAAAAATGATACCTGAATTAGTAGGCAGAGCCATAAATGCTGAATTTCCACTGCATCCTTTGAGGGTGGAATTCTGCATGGATGGTTTAGTAGTTGCTGTGTGAGAATGTGAACGAAGGCCTCCCTGTCCACCAATGCTGGCCATTGAACTGGACTCTCCATATAAGCTTTGAGTGGTGAATTACTTTCCCCTGGACATGGAGATGATCATAGAATCCTCTCCATTGGAAAGGACCTCAAAGATCAAGCCCAGCACTTGCTAAGCCCATCACTAAACCCTACATGCCACAACTTTTAAATCCCTCCAGGGATGGTGACTCAACCACTTCCCTGGGCAGCTTGTCCCAGTGCTTGACAACCCTTTTCAGTGAAGTAGCTTTCCCTTATATCCAACCTAAACTTTCCCTGACATCACTTGAAGCTGTTTCCTCTGTCCTATCATTTTTTATCTGTGAGAAGAGACCAACCCCCATCTTGCTACAACCTGCACATTTCTCCTGCAGAGAAGGTTGTAGCAATAAGTTCAAGGTAATTATTATGATTAAGCCCCCCTTTATGTCCCTGTAAGGAGGCATGCTTGGAAATCTGTAAACTTTTTCTTCTACTTAGTATAGATGTTCTCTTCAAAGCATAGAGTATGTAAAACCAGTCATTAGCTACACTTATTAGTTTGTATCAAACAGTCAGCTAACTGTGTAAAGCAATTTGCACAAAATAACATTTAATTTGAAAAATTGGTATTGAGAGCTGAAAGTCATTGCTTTAGGAGATATTTCTGCTTATCTGTTTTCTGTGAAAACAACTTACTGGAGAGCATATATCCTAAATAAGTGAAATCTGTATGGTTTTTTTAGTGCAAAAATAACTATCTTATTATTAAAAATGGCTATTTTGGTTATTATTCTGATTAAAATGGGGAAAAGTGTAAATAAAATGCAATGAAAAAGTAACAAACCAATAGTAATGGTACTCATCAGCACAGATTCTGTTGATTACCTTCAGTACTCACCATTTACCTCCTCCTCAGGTTATTGGTAAATATAAAATACAGGGTTTTATCTTGTATTTTATCCAGCTTCTCTTCAGTACCAGATCAACTTGGGACAGGTCTCTGTGTCATTTCCCTGACTGTAGTGTACTATTTGTGCACAGAAAGGTTTTGCCAGCCCCCCCTAGTTTTTGTATTACTGTAAATATACTAAAAAGCTTTTTTGGTTCCAAACTACTATCGATTGCTGCAGGGTTTATTGCCTTGTATCAATTAACACTATGCAGAAAGCTTGCTATGGAGATGATGACAGAGTCTGCCTTTCAGTGCATGCTTTGATGAAATGAGCAAACAAAAAGGAGCATGGAGGACTTAGTATAAGTCTCATGTCTTGGTGCTTTCATAATCCTGGTGTTATTGACGTAGAACTGTCTGCATTTTCAAGTCTACTTTTTTCCCCGACAGTATTAGAAATTTGTTGTAAGAAAGCCACATAAATATGTTTACTTAAGATATACAGTGTTTTACAGCATTCAAGTAAATGTTGTTTGGGCTTGTGCAAATATATATTTAGATTAACATAATTTAAGTCAATCTTACTGCCTAGATGAGTGCCTTATTTTGACAGATTTTTTTTTAAAGCAAATTAATAATTATTTGCTTTGAATATAGCAGTACATTATAGAAATGGCACATTTTTATGCCTCTGTGGGGAAGTGGGGGAAGATGAGAAACATCATTAACATTTAGTTAAGTGCTTTTAAGAAAATAAACAAGAATATGATTAACTTTTCTGGTACAAGTCTCACATTGGCTCAAGTTTTGCTTTTAACCAATGCAGCACAAGATTCCCTTTCAGTTTTCCATGGAGGCACCTCCAGAAAGGATCTGGTGCAATAGATAGGGGTCTATCTATGCCAGAGGAAGTCTGGCATTTTTGACTGATTTTGCTCAGTCATTGTCAAGAATGGTGAGGAAGCTCATTTATCTCTTCACAAATGGGGATGTTGTGCCCTGATATCTTGTTTATTGAGGGTCAGTCATGGGTGTAAGGCATGCACATGAGTGAAATTGCACTGCTTAAGCATTGTGTATTGTAGCTAGAGAGAGGACCTTGTAGGTTTTTGTGTCCCTTATTTTAGGAGGAAGACGTTTGCTAGATGGTCTTAGAAAAGTATTTCTCATTTTATTTTCAAACCACAGCAAATCTTGTATTCTGTAAGATGCAGTGAAAAATGCCCGTGAACTGGCATTTTGCTCTTCTGGAAAAAAAAGTCACAGTACTTTGAGCAGTTTTTGTGCAATGTACATGGTGGAGCTTTTAACTACTCTGAGATGCAGCATTTCAATTGCTGCTGAAATTAAAGTCAGCATAAGATATTTAAGTGGTTCTCTGCCGTGAAGATAGCCTCTTTCAAGTGGGAAAATTCCATCTTCAGAAAATCACGATGTTGCAGAAGGTTACATGTATCCAATTTTGTGACTGGAGTTGATGATGGGAAGATTTAGGTGTGACTGTAAAGTGCTTTAGATATTTTGAATCTGATCTTTAAATTACAGTGTCTGAAATTATTCCAGGCAATTACTTTCTCCCACAAGCTGCTTAACTGTGAGCAACAGTGCGTCCAAGTAGTCAAGTTTCACATCAGTCTATTGTTTTGGCAGGGTGAGTAATGATAATTTTGCTTGTAGTATTTGGAAACATCAGGTAGAGGTATTTTACACAAGAATAATCTCTGCCATCTGGCACGCATTTCCTTACCTTTCATGCATGAGAACCAGAATATCCACAGGACATTCAGGGCATCAGCGTCACTAATGAGGAGCAGAAGTCAGACTGTGCCTGTTAATACCATTTTCATGAGTTGTGGGCAAAAATAAAAGTACCAGTTTTTCATAGCTGAAGACACTCAAATCAACAGCCCTGATCCTCCTTCTCTCTGCCCTGTCCTTACTTTTTGTGCTGTATTTCATTCTGAGACGTCCTGCTGCCTTCAAGAGGATTCTTTCAACAGCCAAATTTCTGCTCCTGAATATACTGAAGTGTGCAGCAGATACATGAAGTATCTAGGAATGAGGCAACAATTTTGGGGTCTGTTTTCCTAGGAACCCAGACATATCTGGCCCACCAGGATGAGAAGGCGACAGGAGAAACTGGGAAATAAATGGAGAAAGACCTCAAAAAAATGTACCTTCCTTCTTAGATGCTGTTCTGGTCAATCCTTCTCTCTATGCTTATGACTGATACTATTGGCTCTTCAGGAGATGAGCAAGAAAGGGTTAGTTTTCAATCCTATTTTTCCATGGGGAATTTATGACTTCCTCTTGACAAACAGGTGAAAATATAAGCAGCCTAACTGAAAAGCAGGGAGACTGAACCTTTTCCTTTCCCAAATTTTCTTGAAACAGGGAAAACATTTATGATACACTCTTCATTATAATTAAGTTCACATAACTCTATGTGAATGTACACATAAAAAAAGGCAGGAGTTTTCACTCTAGGTTGAAATTTTTCAGCAGTGAGTGAGTTGTTTTTTCTCAAAGGTGTCTGGTGGTTGTTATCACGATGCTGTCTTTCAGTAGAGATGGGGATGTTCTGCTGTGGTGCCAGAGGATCAGCATGGATTGTGCATTAAAAAACATCTGACACTTTGTTACTTTAAAAAGACAACCTTAGATTTTCTTTTACACGTTAATAAACTATAAACCAAAATTATTATAAACCTTATTTAACATACCACTGATTTCTGACTGAATGAGAAGAAGTGAGTTGTGACAAACAAGCTCCTGTGTGAATCCACTTTTGCCATTTCTTCCGTGCTGAAACACAAGGTATGATTAATGCTGGATAGTGTATACTCACTCTTCCCAAAAGTGGGAGACAAAAGCTATATATTGCTCCATAGTCAGTTTTCCCTCTGAAGTTTGCCTAGGACATGTGTGTTCTAGCTTTGGTCTTTGGTATAGGCAGAAAATGCTTTAAAATACTCAGCTACAGATTTCTCAGTCAAATGTGTGCACTGGTATTGATGGAAATGTGAGCATGGAAAATAGATTTCTCAGGAAAAATGATGCTGTGTTACTGTCATTTACTGGGGAAGCAAAGGACTATGAAAAGATGTTTATGGCTCTTAGTTACTTCCCCAAATATATTGCTTTTGTGCTTATATCATTATAGGAAATACTTAACAGTTTAGTCCTGTCATTCTATACAAAGTCATTAAAAACATCTCTGACCCTCAAGAGATTGACCTATCAACATTTTTACCTTTAATTTTTGCAATTTTCACAAGAGTAGCCAATTTCTCTCTATTTTCACTGTGCATTTGGAAGCAATCATTTTAAATATTGATTAGAAAACTAAAACACTCTAAAGTCGATATTTCTGTGGTCGGTAAAGTCACTTGTTTTTGCAGAGTTACAAATGATGATACTGAAGATGATGAACTAGCAACAACTTCCAGAGCCCAAAGAATGTGCCCAGAAAATGATGCAAGCCTTAATTACCCCAGGATGTTTCTGCTGACATTGTCAGTCATTTGTAGAACTGAGCTTGTGCATCTCATGTTTGCATATTTTGAGTAATTTTTTTCCCCTATTTAAATTTTTGTATTATAAAACAGTGAGTTGATGATTCCCCACTTCCCTCTTTGATCTTCATTCCTCCAAACCCAGTGATGCAAATGATATCGTGACTTAACATGAAAAATAACCAAGTAGGAGGATAATATTTTTATCAAAAAAAATAGAAGAGAAATATCTTTTCTCCCTAGAATTCTTAAATTTAGAAGATGATTTGTTGTCTCACAGTGTACATTGAATTCACATTACAGTTATCTTCCAAGTATTTGAGCTCCTTGTAAGTAAAAGGACAGTCTTCCAGTCTCTGTCTGAAGACTGCTTGAAGTGCAGGGTTTTTTTCAGTGAGAAAAGGTAGGCAGTGTAATTTGGTCACAGGAGTGCTTGAGAGGAGCAAAAGCATTTCTGCAAACTGAGGTTTTCTTGGATTTTCTCTACAAAGAGCTATTCCTAAGCATGTTGTGTGTTTTTTAAAATACAGGAAGCCATTACTTTTGTTTTGCCAAACTAAAAAACCAATTTCCATTCAACTGAAATGCTCAGGGTTGCTGTATCTTGAGAAATGTGATTTATTTCCCAGAGTGAAAGTACATTAGAAATTGAATAAGGGACTATTATGAATTCCTTCTGCATTTTTTCCTTTATTTCAAAAATGTATCTTTGGTATTGTAAGGCTTCTTTGCCTACAATTGATTCACAAGAAAAGCACAAATCCAGAGTCACATTCATGGTTTAAAGCACTACTTCAAGTGTGCTTTTGTTGTGCCAAGGAAATGAGTGCTTATGGAAGATCTGCGTGTTGCATCCCTGAACTCACCAGTGCAGCTCGTGTTTCTGGTAACACTGGTGGCAGCAGGGATCAGAAAGAGCAAGATGTGGGATCCTAGGTGGAGCAAAGGGCACTTCATGGTAAAGTGCCCCATTTCTGCTGTTCAATCAGTGTTTCTTGTTTTAAGGTAACATGTAGACATGAAACTGCAGCAACCCTGGCTTTTCTAATTGGCAGGATGAATCAGCTTTTAAAACAGCAAACAACACTGTAATTAAGTTAACATCTAAACCACAATGGAGATAGCCAGAGCTTAATTCCTAGAATCACTACTTTACTCCAGTATGATTTTAAAGAATTACAGTTGCAGAAAGAGAATCCTGTCTGTTGGGTAACAGGATTAGCAGCATATTACCTCCTGAATTACGTGTTCTGGATTCAAGATCTGGAGTTCATACTCAAAGCACTTCTGTGTATGATTACTGTCAAGCAGCTTGATTACTTTTTGTAAGCTGTGATTGCAGAGCAATAGTTCTTAACAGTTTTAGCACATAATGCAATCGGGAAGGCAGCTTCACAAAGTGCTCAGGCAGTGGAACTGAAAAGATCTTGTGTTGACTCTGTGATAATTTTGTGTGGTTTTTCTTTTTTTCATCTGTATATTATTTCTCCAGTGCTTAAAATTTCTGTCTTGGGAGAATAAGGGTCTTCCTCAAAAATTATTCTTAGTATCAGACATAGATACATATTTATTTGTTCAGTTGCTACAAACTGGGAGGAAATAACCAATTATGCTTGGTTACTCAAAACATTCAAAACCCAAATGCAGAAGAAATAATGAAGCAGTCTTCTTTCCTGAGCATATTTTATAAGGTTGTCCATCCTGGGTGAAATGAACCTTTAAAGTCTTATGCACCATGACAAGATGAGAGGCTGCTAGGATTAAACAGCTCTGCTATTGCCAGCCTGCCTTTATTTTCCACGTGTCAAAATCAAATTATCTTCAAGCATATTTATTCTGGAAGTTTAAAAGTAGACCATGTTTCACCCATTAGTATTGTCAGTGATCCTGTTATTTAAAAACAGAAATACAAGGTAACTAAGTTTTCTATCAGCAGAAATTAAGAATATCACATATACAAATAACACATAAACAGCTGAAAAATGGTTCTGATGTGCGTTCTGCCCTGACCTGAAGAACTTTTAAGGGAATAAAAAATAACAACAGCAATGTTGCTGGGGAATAATATGTAAACTTGAAATAAATGTGTAGCTGCCACCATCCCTTAGCAGTGCACATTTTCCTGATTTAGCCTGAAATGATTTTACAGTGGGGAAATTTTATGGTCTTCTACTGCCTGGAAACAGGGAGAAACACTTGATTGATCAATATGGTTGGTAAAGCACATTCTAAGGTGAGGAAATTTCTACAGCTTACTCATTCCTATTTGAGTTCAAATAAATAGGTTGTAGAAAGAGAACAGGAGCATCTTGGTCAGTTTCTGCTGTTGGTACATCAATTTCTCCACAATAATAAACTTATAAACATCTTGTCAGCACTGAAGCTGCATTTACTGCAATTTGCCTGCATCACATCACTAAGAACCCTTGTTAGTGATGATGATGTCTGACCATTTCTGCTTAAAGTGCAGCAACCCACTTCCCTGGTACTTCATTGGCCTAAGGGGAGAATCAGTCTCTGTCCTGGAGTTCCCTTCGACAGAAGTGGTACAAGTACAGATCATTGTCTTGCACAAATCCCTTTGCTGTAAGAACTCATTTATAAACCAAGTGTCCACAGCTGCCAGTTTCTCTAAAATTCGAGCCAGATTATAACAATTCTCTAAGACATTCTAGAATCTGGTAGATAAAACTGAAAATCCAGTTTTGTTTTCTTTTCTGTTCAACACCAAGATATTTGTGGTTTTTAAATAAGCTCTGATGCTCTTAAGCTGTACTGGAGTTTGCATTGGTGTGCAGACCTCTTGTAAAAGTTTCGAATGCTGCATGACTGCCTTTTTAAGCAAGGCCTTTCTTCTATAGTTGCCTTAATTAAAAGTTTTCCACAGAATTGGCTGGTGTGTCCATGAATAAGTGTTTTTCAGAACCTGCCAAGTCAGGGCGTAATTATTTTCTGGAACAAATCAGTGTCTCCTCAGTTCTAAAGTCTGAATATTTGTGTATCAGAGTATGTAAGAGTTTAAATTGTGTAACAATGGCACCTTAATTAGTAGTCTCTGCTAGATCCTAGAATCTTTTGACTACATCTACTTATTAAACAGTTATTTTCCTACTTTTTTTTTAATGGGTATACTCAGATGTTTAATGTTTTGCAACTTAGATGATGTTTCAGTGTCTACAGCAAGAAAAATATAAGCAAAAAGCGCATAATGGTTTTATTGCATGATATAACAGGGATATTTACAGATATAACAGATCTTTCTTCACTTCTTTGCTGGATTTTATTATTAGGTTATCAATATGGTAATATCCTGGAGTTAACCACTGCTGGCACTGCATTAACAGTGTCTGTCAGGTTCTTTTCAAAAATACACTGTTTAACAATTTCCAGGAAAATTCACTTGTTCCTCAGTTCATTTTAGGGAGCTCTCAGTTTCACAGACAAGACAAGTGAGTGAGAGTGTGTCTGAGTATTTTGGGACAATCATGGCTAAGCATAATTTTTATGGATTTGGCATATAGAGTTATTCCAAAAGCACAGCACTTCTGAGTAAGAGGGAAGGTTTCAAGTATCTCCTTATAAAAAGTATGGATTTTTGTTTGTTGGCTTTGATCATTTTGAGGGTGACTGCAAGTGCTGTGTAATTTATGTCTTCTGCATTTCAAGGGACAAGAAGCCCCATTCCTTGTGTTTAACCAGGTAATTCTGCCTAAGGTCAGGGCTCTTCAGGAAATACTGTGCTCTTGGTGATAAGTTGGTTGGGGTTTTTGTCTTTTGTCTGGGTATTTAGGCTTATAAGTGGAATGAATTTTTGTCTCAATTAGTCATTATTCTATGAATGCAGTCCCTGGGTTTTCTCAGGAGAATTCAGGTCCTGAAATGTTATTTTACTGGAATGTCCACAAAAAAAAAAAAAAAAGAAAAAAAGAACAAAAAAGTTGTAATAACAAAAATTACTTTGCTGTGAGGATAAAAAACTTTATAAGAGTGCCAAATATGTTCAAGTATCAGGAAGCAGTAGACTGCAACAATATTTAGTTTTTATATTAGCAGTTTAAGAATTCACTGGAGGGCTAGTGACCTAAGTGTTTTTTTATATATGATAACTTTTGTGCAAAAAAGGAGAGGAAAAAAGGGCCGGTAGAGGAGCCCACAACTAAAATATCTCTGGCTTTAATTCACATTACAGTACCTCTGTCAGTGTGACCTTAGTGATATAAATGCTTTTTATTTAAAATTGATTAAAGATGAAGACTCGTACAAATGTAAATGTAAACTAGATACAGGAATATCTGTTGAGTAATGGAGTTTATATTTTGAGGTGTTTAAAATGACTTGCCTTTTTCTGTCAGTGATTGAACTACACCTTCATGCTGGTTAAGGTGAGTCCTCAAAATGGAACAGAAATGCCAGTTTAAGAGTGTAATTATCTTTTTTTTTCAGAAAGAGATGTGCAGCTGTTCTCATGTCCTTTTAATCTCCTTAATATTATTTTTAACAGTAATAATCTCCCTCAAGAATTCTTTGTATGATACCAGCTGTAAGCCCTGTGAGAGTCACAATTCAGAGCCAACGCAAGAATAAAAACAATTGTAATTATTTTGCATTTATCTCACTTGCAGAACTGAGACTCTGCTGATTCAATTCATTCAGAATTGTGTACGTTTTATGCAGAACTGCATGTATTGTTGATAAATGTCCCTTCCTTAAGAAGTCTCTCTGCTATAGCCAATAAGGTGTCCTACCCAAATTTTTGAGCAAGTTTGTGAGACTGGAGGCAGTATCATCTTGCATCTTATAGACCAGCAGTGAGTTTTCTTGCAGGTTTTTTAAATGTTTTTGGTTTTTGTTTTTGGTTTTTTTTTTTACTGAATTTGCACTATTTTGAAAAAGAACAATGTCTCTAATATGTGAACTATAGCATTCTAAAGCCAAAGAGATTATAATTTCTGTTCTTGGGGAAAGAAAATAAAAGTAATCTGAGTTAAACATCAGGGCGAAATCAATGTTAGTTATTGGCTAGTAGTGATTGCTCTTCAATTTATATAAATGTAACCATGAGTTCAGTTCACTGACTCCAGATTTACCATATAGGAGAGAATATTTAACATTTCTGCGTGTTACATTTCTCAGTATGCTTTGTCACTTTCAAACTGAGCATCCATTTCAAGATTCTCAGAGAAAGGGTTGTCTAGTTTTATAAAACTTCTTTTGAAATGGGAACAGTAATGGAATTATGTTGATAATATCTGTATTTTTGTCTGCATAGCTAATCCTTCATGATGCCATATGTTAAAAGCAAAACGGAAAAAAACCCCTTACTTCTTCAAACATGAATTATGAATTAGTTCCATTTTTATATTTTCTTGCAGAAGAGGATAATTAAGCAAAGAGGACGGTGCAGTTAACAGCATATTATAGCATGCCATATATTCAGGACCAATGATGAGTCTCATGCTCGTTTCCTGAGAAATCTTTCCAGTCTGTGCATTTTTAATGTATTCATTGTTGTAGCTGAACAGTAGCCTTCAGAGTGAGCATCAGAAAATAGGGCTTTTGTGGATAAAGAAAACATTCTAATACTCTGTGGTTCTTTCATTTTCCAGAATCATCCAGCCATACAACAAGAACAATAATGGTAAGTATAGAGGAGATTATAGGTATTGGTCTGTCTATAGCTGTGATTTTTCCTTTGAAAATGAAGTAGATGTAGTAGTATCCTAAGCAATTGGCCTTTTTTTTTATAAAGTCAAATATCACTGTAGAGATAAAATGAATCTGTCTTTATTTCATGAGAAATCTTGGGAAAAAATGAGAGGTTGAAGAGCTTAAGTGGTAACAGCGCTATCAGTTTGAATAACTGAAAAATACAATTATAATTCTGTGTTCTGAGTTAAAGTGATTTTGATTATGTCTAATGTTGATAAAGTTTCTTGCATTCTGTCTATATCACATGAGTCTGAGCACATTTAAAGTTGAAAATAATGGCTAGGTAATTTCTTGCATCACATTCCTCAGAGGCCAGTTTCTGACTTGACCTTGAGTTTGATAATTTGGGTTCCAGAAATAGATAAATTTTTAAGTAGACAGATACACCTTCAAAAAGGAGAATGGAAAGTTTTATGTAAAAAAATGTCATGAACATAGTGTCTATCTTGCATTTTTATAGGGTGAGAAATGTTGTCAGTCTCTTTCTTTTTCAAACTCATAATAAAAGTGAGGTAAGGGCTGAACAACAATTCACACAAAGAAAACCTTTGTGTGACAGGGAATGATTGATGCCTGTCCTGTGGGTGTTTGAGGAGAGGGCTTTCTGCTTCTGGAGAAAGACCAGTTTTTGAGGCAAATGTTGAAATTTTAGAATAAACCCCAGCAAATCATGACATGAACTTGTTTATTTCCATTCCTACAGTTTTTAGGGTGTCCCATTGAGTTTAGTTACCTCTTCTGTATGTACAGCATTTGTGGGACATGTAAATTGCCACATGGATTTCTTGACTCTACAGGGCATAAAAGGTTAATATAGTTGATTGCCTTTATCATCAATGGTCATTAATAATCCAGTGCAAATGAATTATAAATGGATAAGGACTAGAGATCACAACATTTCAAAATAGTAGAGATGTCTGAAAAAAGTGATATTTCTCTTTCCTGCTCGGTGTGATACAATCCTTGTTTGCCATGAATTTGTTTTAAATAGACCCATTTCAAAAGAAGATGCTCAGTTACTCAAGTGAATTCCTTTGCTATAAAATTTTGAAAGGGATTGAAAAACTTTTCAATGTTTTTTCCATTCTATATTGGTGTCAGGAAAAGAGCAGGACAATTGTGTTGAAGCTGCTGAAGCCTTCACTCTGCTTTACCTTTACACATTTGTCCTATTAATTGTACTCTGAAGATACTCAGTCTGTCTTTTCCATTAATGTATCAGAACAGTTCTATAAACTAACCTAAAAGAGTGGGGGGTTTGCCTGTATAATTTCTTTCTCACCAAAACATGTCCAAACTTTAAAAGAGAGAAGGAAAAGGTTTTTAAATAGCTTGAGTTCTTGAGGTTCCTGTGTTGTGAACCTCTCCAGACCTCTCTGCTGTCAACTTAGATGGCTGAGACCTCAGGCTAATGTTCTGCAGTGTGCAGTAATTGTTCATTGCACTTAAGTAAATAAAAGTAGAAATAAAAATAAGTATTCTACTTAGTAAGAAATTGTTATAGCAATGTCCACTCTTCTCTGCAACGAAAGCATAACTGAATGTGTAAAAGAAAATTTTACTACTCCCCAGTGAGTATATAGAAATTGTCAGTAAAACCAGAAAATATGCTATTCCTTGCATTACCAACACCATGAGATTATACAGTCAATACAAATGTAGTAAAGAAATACTACTGAGAGCCAATATATAATGGCTACTGCAATAAATAGTTACTCTGAAATGAAGTCCCCTTTTTTTCTGACTGATTATGGTTATATTGTAACATAAAAAGTTAAAGCATGACCTTTAGTCATCCGAATGTGAGAAGTATCACAGCGAATTTGTATTACTGCCTCAGATGGTTTGATCTAAAAAAGCTTTTACCTTACCAAAGTGAAGTATTTGAACTTCTTTAAAGTTGCATTTAGAGGTGGTGAAATTACGTAAGGCATTAAATCTGATCTTGTCTTGAAGATTCAGATTTATGATAAGTCAAAGCCAGCAAGGCATAGAGTGTACTCTGCTAAAAAACCAAAGTGCAGTTTTTCTGAGAACATTACAAGAATATTTCTTTTGTATTTAAATGCAGTGATATTCCTACCTATTTTTTGTTTCGGATTCTTGTTCATAAAAATGAAAAACCCAGAAAATATTTTAAGCATCTGTGTGATGGGAAGGAGAGGAAGGGCATGCTCTGTGTTTTAACTCTAAAATAAATTTCCTTGTATTCTGTGGATAGTTGCCTAGGTTCATCTTTCATTACCAATTTACTGATTTCCATAAATAACTATTTACTTCAAAATTATGCCTTCTGAGGCATGATTTATTCAGAGGTGATATAGCTTTTGCGTACCATCTGTGACAAAGAGGGACTATAAACTTTGCAGTATTTTAGCCCAGATGCATTGGCAAGTCAGCTGTCATCTTTTAGGAGGATTGTTTCTTTTGGGGCTTTTTGGTGTATTTTCCCCTTGTACAGAAAAGTCATTGACTTAGATTTTCAGCATTACAACAATTGTAGGTGTTTGTGAAAGGTTTGGTAGCAAGTCCAGAGGTTCCAAAGTTGCACTTGTGTTGACTACTTGGTTATTTTCTTGTATATGATCTGTTGTCTGAAAATCTTTCATTTTTAATAGCCTTTGGGTTTTTAAATGAAATTCTATACCCAAAGTGGTTGTGTGCCTGCATGCTATTATCAACATTTACGACTTCATGCTGTGTGGAGAGTTAGGGTATTAATTTTTGCATTCATCTCACATTTCTATGAATAACTAGACCAGCCCCAAACCCTGATATTTATTAAAGGTATAATGCTAATCCCTTTGGAAATAGAAATACTTCAGGTGTGGCAAAGGAGAATCAATACCTGATTTAAACTTAAGGTAATTCTAAACTTGTTTTAAATGATGTATTATATAATTAGGTCAATGCAAAACATAGGGAACCAATTAACGTGGGTTATTGCCAGTCATCTGACCATAGCTAATTTCTTCTAGTGACTATTCTTCTCCTTGTAGAGAGCTTCTTTTGCTCTGCTTCATTTCAATTGACTTTTTTAAAAGATGTAATGAAAAAAAACTTTAAATTATTAATTTGAGGCATTGAGAATATTTTCATTTTTGAAACAATGGGGAAACCATATAAAATCATAAATTGAAGTTCACTTAGGAATTTATGGTAGTCCAGTTAAACATTCCTTCAGCCATAGTACAAGTGTTCACTGTTAGTTTTTACACTTTGAATGACTGTGGGTGTTATGTGTTATTTTAAAGCTTAACGTCTTTTCAGGCCTCTGTGTCTTTTCAGAACTTTTAGTGGCTCTCAATGAATAAATGCTTGGCCACTTATGTAGCAGTAAAAATGGAGCAGCTTATAGACAGGAACCTCACCTGTGATTTGGGATCTGAGTCCCATTTCTGAATTTGTACAGGATTCCTCTTTTGCCTTACCACCATGTGTCTTAGAATTCTTATGGTTCTCTGTGAGCCAGTGAGGACAGGAGATTTACCCTTGTTAATAAAAATGCTGTATTGAGTTGCCACTTTAACGGAAGGTGATTTTGGAATGGTATCCAGACTTCATTGGACCCATAGATGCCACTGCAGCTGATATCATGTGTACAGGGATTCTGTACAGTCAATTCCTTGGTTTCCCTGCCACAGCAAAGCCTTATGCCTAATGCCCCTTGTGTTCAAAGACCTGGATTTACAGTTGTAACTCAGTGCTGCTGCTGCCAGAAGATTTGGGAGGGAGAAAGATGTGTAGCTTCTGCATGAAGGGATCTCCTGCATTCCTTGAACATTGGAGGTGTCTCAGTTGCCCACTGTGAAATGAATGTGGATGGGAAATTCGTGCCCCTGCCAGGCGAGTTTTGATGAGCAGCAGAGAAATGGATCAGCAGGGGACGGGTGAAGCTGTGCAACAAACAGTCTTTGCATAAACTCCTCCTTGTTGAAGATCTTGAAAGGTTGCCTTTTGTTTCTGAGGGTGTGTTCGGTCTGCAGCATGGACACTGCCTGCTGGACAGGTGAGACTCTTCCCAGAGGTAACCCCCTGCTGACTTAAATATTTGTGTTCTTTACTGGCTGTAACCTTGCCTCAATCAGAACTCCCTTTGTCTTGAGAAGCTTTTCTTTCAAGTGCACTCAAAGGTTTTTCTCCTGATGTCTTTTGAGCATGGAACAATTTTGTCTTAGAGGAACAAGAGATCTCAATGAATGCACTCGAACTGAGATGAAGAACTTGGGAAGAAGGAGTCACTCAGCACGGAGGAAGATTTATCCAAAACACAAACTGCTGATGCAGGTGCTGCTCAGATGTGCCCCTGGTATGCAGACCCTTGGCACCACTGGCTCTGTTGCAGACTCTCAGCACAGCTCATTAGTGATGTACACTGTCAGAATGAAAGCACCAGCAGCTGACTGCACATGGTAGCCTTGCGAGGAAATTACTGAAGCTTCCTGCAAGCAGGGTTTTAAATGAGAAGGACTTCTGTGGTAGCACAGGGAGTATTCCCAGGGCTTTCATAACCTTTCTGGCATAACTGTATGCTAGGGGGGAAAATTTGAATTCATCATCATCATAAAAGAGAAGCATTTAATGAGTACTTTTAATGAAAGTTCATTTTGCTCTTGGTGTTGGTATTAGTGTGACAGTGGCATTGAATGCTCATTTTCATCCACACTGCTGAATATATTTTTTGAGAGGAACTAATGAACTGATTGCCTGGTCAAGAGCTTCAATTGTTTTTATTAACTTGAAATTAATGTGGTCCCTAGCATAGACTGGAGAACAATGATCTTATTTTCTCTTATGTGAAATGTAATTAATTTCATCAAATAGCTTGAAAGGGCTGGGATAGAAGGGAAATAAAAGAGAAAATTCTAACCAATTTGATACAACAGAAAGGAGGTTATACTGTAAGCCTTGTGTCATTTTCTATAACGTTATCTCTTGCCTGGAATGAGCGTTAGGGGCTAATAAAAGTAGAAAAAACAGAAGTTCAGAATTAGTTGCAATATCTGACTCTGCCAGGGGAAAAGGTATTGTGAAAAGACAAGTACTTTTTCCATCAGGCTTCAATGTTTTTCAGAGTTTATGCCATCGGAAATACACTTTTTGTACCTCGTACATTTCCTGAACATTTTTTGCCTGCACCTCTTATCTTGACCAAAGAAAACATTCAGTGGTGCATTAGAAAGGAGCCTGGGAAAAAATCTGAACCATTATATAAGATAACTTAAACCCATTATTGAGTAGGGAAGCACAATAAAAAATGTACCATTGGAGCACTTGAATGTTCTGTAGTGTGTGGCACTGGCAACTGCCAGCTACAAATCCTTAGTGGGAAATCGCATGTGTGGCAATGTTTTCCATGTGTAACTTCTTACTCTTTTTTTGAGCACTACCTACTTTGTACAAGAAGAGATCAGCAGTTAAAAACCTTCATGAATTTCTAATTTCATAGCACCTATGTACTTTATCCTGAATTTATTCTAAATAGCAGCTGAAATACTTTTAATTACATGTCTTTTAGGTCTTTTTCATCATCAAAGCCATTACGAAAAAATATGTGAAAGCCAAACTACACTCTAGGAATTGAATGAAAAAATGGGAAAAAAACTGAGTAAATATTTAAAAGGGTTACAAAGATAGATTTATGACCCTGTGGCCAACAAGAACTAAATTCACCATAAATCTTTGTTTTTAAGATAAATAAAATATTTTAGCTTTAAGAAGAATTTCTATGTGACTTGCTCACTTTTGATGTCTTGTTTCTCCTCTTCTGGTTTGGTTTTTTTACATGAGATCTAAGGAATCTCAGAGGAGATGGCTCCGCTACTCACAGTAGCATAATGAATATTGGATTTTTCTGTCCAATGCATAAAATTTGTCCTGCTGGAGAGAGAAAATGGTGTGGATTGGGGTGTTGTGAAAGTTGTGTCAGAATGTGAATATAATGCTTTGAATGCGAGTGTAAGAATTGTTCAGACAAAATGATGCCCTTGTTTATCTTTTCTGGCTTTTATGTTTTTGTGACATGATTTAAGAGATCAGCTCTGTGCTCTGTTCTGCTGGTCTTTGTGGGTGCTACCAGCCCCTTCCTTACTCAGTGATGGTGGTGGTGGTGCCCTAATTAGGGGGTGCTCCCATGTATGTTCAGCACTGTGAATTATAGGAATGTTACAAAAATACCATCAGTAATGTGGAATACTGGTATTATTTCACAAGAAAATAGTACTTCTTCCTAAGAAAACATGATGTTGAATCTATGGGAGATAGAGTAAGCAAATTTTCATCTTTGTATAATGTCTTCTATCATATCTGTTTTCATCCAATTTTTGTTAATTAGTCCTGCTACTAATCAATTATGTGGGAAACAAGATTTCCAAGACTAGTATTTTTGTCATGGTGTATTCTTCCAAAACATTTCCTATAAATCATACAGAAAACATTTCTATTCTCTCCTCATGTGTCAGAAGGCAGCTTCTCTTGTTAGATCTGAGTACTTGCACAATTACTCCAGGTAAAGATGTTAGTGGAAAATTAATGCATCGTTTTCTGTTTAATGTTATCAGTTATGAAATGAATGCAGATATATTTCAGGTAGCTCTAACTACCTAAGTAAATAAACCTAAGAACCATGGCACCAGCATGGTGATATAAACTTTTGTTTTCCTGCTTCCATTCAGGTTAGCAGCAGGACCAAACCACTTGTCTTATTCAGTGACTTCTATTTAAAAGGAAAGCCAGGCAGAGTAAAGACCTGCAAAGTGAGAAGCATGAATTTTTTGAAATTAGCTTAGTGCCATGCTTGGTTGAAAAAATAGGTCTTGTGTCTCATTGCTTGGGATGTTAGGTTTTTTGCTTAGAAAATGTTAATTCTCTCCTAAAAACAATGGGTTTCTGTTTCTGAACTGCTTAGTTCATAGCATTGATTCATGCCTCAAGATCTGTTTGTATAAAATGGCATTAGCCATAGTTAATTTAGTTTTTAAAGAGTTTTAAGACCTATGCATAAAACATGTCAATGGGCACAGGTTTGTTGTGCCCCCAGGTCCAGGCTGAGGCAGATGGGCGGGGTTTTGAGACATGTGCAGGCTGCCCTGTGGAGCAGAATTCAGTAATGGAATTATGCTGCTTCTCAGACAAACACCTTTTCCTTTTGTTATGGTTTCAGCACGCTGCTCCCCACATCCACATGACTAATGGCAAGGCCTTGCAAGCCAGTGCAAGCGCCATTAAGACAAGCACCATTCCAGTGATCAAGAGACAGAGGCAAAATTGGCTCGATGCTTCAGATGATGGTTTCTTTATAGCTACAGAAGAGACCAGGTAAGAAAAATGAAACCTTAGTAGGGAATCAGGCTTCACTGCATATGTGTTACTGATCCAATATTTCAATAACAGTTTAGACATTATTATCTGAGGTCGCATTACAGCAAAGACCAATTTTTGGCACATGCCAAACTTTGCATCTTCTATCTACTAATATCATTAGCATTTTATTGATAGGACTTAGTGCTACTTCTCTGTGGCAAAGATTAGAACTTTTAAATTAACACTTATTGTAGCTCATATGCACTGATGTTTAGGGCACCTCAGATCATTCAGCAAAATATAAATGCATCTACAGTATAGGTTATACTCTGAAATTTTCAGAACTTCAAATACTATACAGTGGGGAAATACATAGCTGATAGCATCTTTTCCAGGCTAGAAGTTGATTTCCTTCAAAAGCAACCAAGATAATAATCTCCATCAGCCTTTCATTTACAGATTAATTGATAAAATTTAATGAGCTTTTGCTTTTTCCAAAAGAGCTTGATATCATGGAAGAGTCACTAGTTTTCTGGAGGTTCCTCTGTTCTGTTCTTTTCTTCCCCTGTCTGGCCCTTCCTTGATTTAATTGAGACTAAGACAAGAAGTTGCAGTCTGTTTTTGTGAGCTGTCCTTGCTGGGCCTGTTATTTAAGAACCTTTAATATCTTGCTTAATTACAGCAAGTAACATCAGACTGTTCCTCACTTCTGTGATTATTTCACAAGGCTAGGAAAGCTGGTAGTTGAAGAAAAATGTAAATAATAAAAAAAAAGGGAAGGGAAAGAACATATGCAAATGTAGAGATAACCAAGGAAACTGTGCATGCTAAATCCCATTAATGGCAGATTGAGCAAGGAGAGTTAACATACTAGCACATGATAATTTGGTGGTTATTTCAACATAATTCATCATGGCACCTTTTTTTTTTTTAGTGAGGAATGTAACAATTCACAGAGAGTGATAGGAGGATGATGGGCTTATGAGATCTTAGGCTTCTGATTCCAGCCCGGATTGATGGCATTTTGAAAGCCGTTTGATACAATGACCTTATTAATTGTTGCAACAGGGAATAATATCGGCCTAATCCCTAGCAATTGGATCCTGGAAGTGAGACTGGTTACCTTTTGAAGTTTTAGAACTTTCAATTTAATTTTTACCCAATGTTACAGACAAGTGACTGTGAAAAGATAAGAGGAGTCATCTCTCAGTGATCTTCTCACTGGCAGCCCAAATAAATTATCTGGCCTAGATGTTTAAATTTTAAGTGGTTGAAGTGTAGTGAGATGAGTCCTGGCTTTGCATATCACTCATCCATGGCAGCTCTGCTTGTTCCCATCCCAGGAAATCCTCTTCCCTGCTCTCAGGGCTGCAGACACCATAACCAGGCCAGGGAGCAAGCAGAGGTACCACTGTTTCTGGCTCTGCAGCCAGGGTGGGATGCAAACAAGGGTCTTAGTCCTCAGGGGTCTGTGTCTGCTGCTCTTCTCCAATAGTGAACAGCTTAAAGAGTAACGTTTGAAACCTCCTGGTACGGGGAACACAGGGAAGTTGGACCTCACTGATACTCCTCAAACAAGCAGGTACCTGAACATGTGCTGCTTCATCACTCTGGCAGGTGCTGGAGCAGCACAGCAGAGAATGCTTGTTATCCTTTGAAACTCTGTTTCACATGAGATCTGTTCCTTGTTTTTCGCAGGGCTTTTCCATTTTTCCTTTTTTTTTTTTTGTATTTTCCTGTCCTCATACCATCCCCATTGATTCCTTCCCTCAGGTGTGCCTTCTCCTTTCTAATTTTTTTCCTTTGATTCCTTTCACCTTTACTCTGAGACTATTTAGAGATGAGGTAGCTTGTTCTCCTCTGGGCTCTGAAAGTCTCCAGCCTTCAGAGCTTCAAGTGGAAAGCACTGCCTGGTTCTGCTGCTAGGAACGCCCTAAAGTCCAAGACAACAATTAAATGCTCTGTTCTTGGAGGGCAGGTGGAGGCAGACAGCAGTCCCTGACAGGCAGCCTGTCCTGTGATCACACAGCTCAGCACTGCCAGCACAGAGTTGAACACAATATAATTGCAACGGAAAGAGATGTCTAGGGAGATGTTTGAAAAAGCATCACACAATTTACCCAGTCCTCACAGAGAATGGGAAAATAAAAAAGTAACCAATCAGAATCAGCTGCCATGGAGAAGCCATTAGGTTCTGAACATGTTCTGAACACTCAGCTCAGAAATAATTGCCCCATCTAAGGTCACAACTGGTTCTTTAGGGAACTTTTTTTGTGCTCCATCAGGATCCAGTCTGTTTTATGAGGTGAATTTGTTCATTAAAATGCATACGAATGAGACATGTGCTGATTGCAGCAAAAGAAAAAATATTTTTCAGAGTAATTGAAGCCTGCAAAAAGGGAAATATTTTTCAGTATAATCTTTTTTCTGCAACAGTCCACAACAATTTTCATTTCTCTGTACTAAAATATTTCTTTTTGTCTAGTGAATTAATGTTTAAGATGCACATTTCTATAAAACATCAAGTAGGGAGTCTAGAGCATAAATTTTCACAGAAATTTAGCTTTAAGAACCCATACTATAATAGATTGTTGATATTAGCTGAGAAAAAGAAAGAGTAATAATATTGCTCTTAGACTCAATGAGGTACCAGTCTATTTCATGATAATCAAACCAAAGATGCACATGAACATTCTAAATGTTACTATTCATCAATAGATAAGGTGAATATATGTATTTATGACTCCATATTAGAAGACATTTTTAATAATACTAGTTTTTAAAATTCACCTTTTCCTCTCTGAATTTAAGCAGTATTATTTCTGTAAAGTTAACTCTTGTGTATCTGATTGCTCACAGATTTCAGATATTTGTAGCAACAGATGTGTAGGAAGTGAAATATGAAGAGCAGTGAAAATAACTCTGGGAATTATATATCATCTAAGCTTTCCAGGGTAACCCTTGGAGTTACCCTAGAATTTTAGGGTAAAATTCATTTCACTCTACACTCAGGCCACAGTTCAACAATGCCTGCAGGTATCCTCAAAAATTAGTGTGAGCATATGTATCACAGAAACACAAGCACTGGAGTTTACATCTGAAGTTCAACAAATATTTAGGTGCTAATCTTCCCTTGAGAGTAGAACAGGACTGTATTTCACATCAGTTGAAATGCACATCCTCATACATTTCAGATTTGGGGTTTTTTTTTAAGTTGTAGCTATTTGAAAGCCCCCATTTTTTATCATCATCTGCAGATCTGGGGAAAAATGGCAGCAGAACTCCCATTTGTGTTTCCCTCTCTCCCAGCCCCATTGCCTCTGCAGAGCTGGGCCGCACCTAAACACGGTGCTGAGCCCCAGGAATTACAGCTCACAGCCACTTTGGGGAAGAGACAGAGTTTTTCCATCTGTCTGCACATTAGTGCATTGAAGGGATCATCTCTGTAGATTTTGCTGCATGTGCATGTGGATGCCCCTCTGAATACCTGTCAGCGTGCTCAGTGAGTTTTGCCAGTACATACAGAGGTCCCAGAGATGAAATTTATTATTTCATCTGTGGTGACAATCTGTACTCTCCATTGTGAACCCTCCCCGATGCCTGTGTGAGACCAGCTCCCGTGGGATTTCCCTGCCTCTGTTCAGTCACAGGCTCACAGCAGGGATCAGTCTAGGCAGAAAACCACATGACAGTTTGAGAACACTTACCTTTTGAAATTACATCATAATTTTATGTTGACCTTTACTGGATTTAATACTTTTGTGTTTTTCTTTATTCGCATCCTTTTCAAATTGAAAGGAAATTCTCATTCCCTACTGTGAAATAACTTGCTCAAGATTTTATTCTAAAGTGCAAATCTATTTACACAATTCATTGAAAAAGTCACTCTTTAAAGATCCTCATGTTTATCATTGCTCACCAAAGTAATGATTTGTTTTTAATATCCTTAGATATTAATTGCTAGGGCCCTCCTAGTACTAAGTGCATGTTTTAGGATAAGCCAAAAGTTTCCTAAATATAAAAGCATTTTATTCATTTCTTTGTACTAAATCACCTTTGCTATAAGAAGGTTTTTTGGGCTAGCTGTGATGTGGATTCTATTGTAGGCCCAATTAGAAGTCAACAGAGAAAATTACCATAGAGTGTGGAACTAGATTCTTTATACAGAATCACTATTCTGGGAGTTAATAATTGAAAAAATTGAACAGTTCATATTATGGTCTTTAGAAGTTTAATAAAAATGTAATATATTAGCTTAATATATCTTAAATTATATAAGATATAAACATAATCTTTGAGTAAAATTAATAATATTACTGTTGAACCATTTGATGTCAAGGGGAATATATCTATTGATTAAAATTTTTCTTGCCAATTCTAGGTATGCAGTGTGCCTATATTTCCTGTACACACGCTCTGTCCCTAACAGAGTGCATGTGCATGCCAATGATCACACTTGTATAGGGACAGCTAAAACACTGGTTGGTAAATGATTTTTTTTTTTCCAGCGTTTGCATTATAAGAAATGCGTGGAAATGTTTGGCTGACTGCATTATAGCAGTGGATTCTATATGCTTTCCCTTCGTGGGCCAAAAAGCATATTTGCATATAGATCTGCAGTTGAATGACTCAATGCTTGTTTCCTTTCAGTGCTGAAGCAGTTAGAAACCTTCTCACGGTAAGTGCATCTCCATTGGGAATGAGTTAACTGCAACTGCTGAAATTAGAACGTGATCTTTAGCTGTTACCAGCAGACATGGCTTCCTTTTATTGCTGATAAAATGATTTGAGAGGCATCCCTGTGGCAGCATTATGTAGGCAATTTTTGTATCCTTAATGTTCTGTCTCCAAAAGGAAAAAGCTTCCCTTGATTTGTTGAGATGCTATGTAAGGATATCACAATTGCTGTGATAATTACCTGATACCACTCATTTTTATTTATGCATGTCTCATAGCACACACAAAAAAGCTTAAAAACCAAAGTTGCATGTCGAGAAAGAAGAGAATGTGAGGCTGACAACCAGCTTCTGCAGAATGTTGAGTCTTGTGCTGTCAGTGGTCTGCTTCTCTGGCAGAAGAGGGGGAGAGCCGTGCTAGCGCTCAAAGCTCTCCTGCACATGCTGCTGGCCCTCTCTGCAGTGCAGCTTTATCCGTGGAAACCCTAACCTGTACCTTGAAACACAAACTGAAAACCTGTGAGAAGCAAAGCCCGAGTTAAGAGTGGTGGGTGACCTGTCCCTGCCCCCTCTCTCTCCCACGTGTGCTTTAAGCAGTGCTCAGCCAAGGTCATGCACAGTGCTTGCATGGCAGCACGCTGCTGGGAGGAAAGGGAGAGCTGGGGGAGGAAGGCTTCGGTGCCTGGGGTCTGACACACAGTGCAGAGCTGCAGATCTGCATCCCAGCCAGAGCTCCAGGGCTACCTGTTCTGCTCCTTCTTCCTTTTCACCTGTGCAGTTCCTATCACACAAATGTCCACGGGCACATTTACTCTTTCTTTTCCAGTTGGCCCCAGCTGTGCAAAAAATTTGCGCACCAAAACAAAAAAAAAGGCATTTTTGACCTCTGCTTTTCATTAAGATGAGGCACCTTGATTTGAATTGGGATCCTGGTTTGAACTACACCACTCTTGGATCCTGGCCTAGTGTATTTTCATTTCTTACCTGCATGGCACCATGGCCTTTAGACCCCAGTCCTGTGACCAGCTGCAAGAAGATGCCTGGCTGCACTCTTGGAGCATCAGCTGCAAGCCTGAGAATATGATGCACCAGCTCTCTCACAAAAAACCATATCAGCCTCTAAGGATGTAATTTTCTGGTTCCTTTACTTGTTGTATTATGTACTTGTCATACATTTTGAAAACAGGGATTACAGAATATATCCCTTAGAATTCTGTTTAATCTCCTCTGATAGGATTGCAAATATCTTATTGATTGGCTACATCTGAGTCCAGGTGAACTGACAGTTGTCTCCAGTCACCATGACAATACTGTGTGAGGGGAGGAATTGGCCTTGATACAGTTAAGGAGCCATCCTACTAGGTTAACTCCCATTCAAAGCTGTTACATGCTCATGAGAGAGCATAATATTTTCTGTGAGATGTTATTTTGACCTTATTTTGAGTGGGCTATTCATGAATGCTGCGTACTGTTCACACCTTATAAATCATACTTTTCTGAGCCCCAGCTGAGGTTCTATGATACAGAATCACAAGCAGCAGTGTAGAAACTAGATAATAATCTCTTGCCATTTCCCATTGAGCAGCTTTCATAGGTCTAAAGACATTTTCTTTCAATATTTACCTACATGAGTTTTTCCTGTTGGATCCTTTATAGTACCTACTAAGTCAAAGTAACACTATTTTGATTATGCAAATGTTTGTTTTTAAAAGCAGGTTCATTCCATGGAACTAAAACAACTCACTTGAAGAATGCAAATATTTTTTTTAATTTAAGGAATCGTAGCTATATACAAGGAAAACATGTACACAAAACTCCCTCAGAGGTCTGTATAAGTTGTGCCAATGGATAGAGTGGGGGGCTGGAAAAACCCATGGTGTGATGGGATTTGCTTTTGAGTCCTCAGAACAAATGAAATACAATCACGATGGTTTGTAGCTATGTATTAATCTTCTCACAGCTTAAAATGGATTTTCAGTGGCATTGCAGTAAGCTACTTGCCCTGTTTAAAGCCACATGGTAGTGGAAGTATGTTGCAGTGTTTGGGATGCTTACTTAGGACTTTGGGAGACATGATTCAGTTCCCTGCTTCCTCACAGACTTCCTATGAAATGTCAAGCAGGTCTTAATTCTTTATCTCCAAGCATTTATATACCTAACTCCTCAAATCAAAATTAAGAATGTGCCTGAGTACCTGCTTGAAGACTTGGAGGCAAAGAACAGTTAACTCCTGTTCTTTGCCTGAAGAGTCAGATGAAGCCTTCTCCTTCTTCCAGAGGGCTGGTCCACACAGAGCAGGTCAGAAGGGGATCTTTCTTCAGAGAAACCTCTTTATTGGTAATAAAGTCTCATGGAAATGCCACCCACAGGAGTCCAGGAGCTGTTGACTGAAACTGGATGATTTGTTAGCTTCAGAGCTGTCTCCACTGATTAGCAGGTGAAAATTAATTAGCACACAGCTTTGGTGATGACTGCAGGGAGGCTGAGGCTAGGAACAGATGGCTGTAAATGACCTAGTTACTGCTGCCTGAAAAGTCACACCTTTGGCTTGTGTGAAATGATCCTGCCCTGTTGTGAGCAGAAATTCAAATATGCTGCCTCTCCAGGGGGGCTTAGATACCAAAGTTTGCTTTGTAATTGCATCTTAGGTCAGAGCTTGAATGTGGCTAATTCACATGACTCAGCTAGAAAACAAAGGCACATTTAGAAGGGTCACTCAGCCACGTGCAATCTTCTCCACTACCTTTGACAAATGTTCTCTCACATTCAGATAGTAGGTGCAGAAATAGCCAGAAAATGTTATATTTGGGAAGGGAAATACCATTTCTAAAATGAGCCTTTTTTAAAAATTTTTTCTTGGGAAACTTGGGAGGGAAAGAAAACTCCAACAACTTATATGAAATACAGGGATGATAAGTGCATTAAGGATTGTCTTAAACATAGGTGTTGGTGGAGAAGCTCCTGTATATGCACTTGACTTTTACAAAAACCTTGTTTGCTTTGCTTGACCTTCCAGAGCCGATTCAGCAAAGCCCTTCAAGCCATTCCTAACTCCCACTGAGCACAGTCCATCAGCTAGAGTACATCACCTAGTCCCCAATGCACCCTATATGTCTGAAGTTAAACTGGGATGCCATGCAGTTTTTAACCTGTTTTCTTATGGTTCTTGACAAATTTTGAGTTTCCTGCACTATGGTTGGCCATTTCAAAAGGTTTTCCTTCAGAAGCTGTCTTTTGTGTTTGCACAGAGGGTTTGATGTAGCTGAACCCAATCCTCTTAATCAAATGTTTTCACTGAAAGTCTTAGGGCTTAGCTTTTTGTTAGCTTGCTGCTTAGCTTTTTCCAAAATGCACATGCCCAGTGGGAATGTGTTATCTTGTAATATTTGGCCATCTTCTATTGTGGGAGTTAAAACCAATTTGGTATTGAACAAGATGAGATTTTTCTATAAATAAGCATCTTTATATGGGAAGCCAATTTCTCTGTCAAAGCCTTGGGAAACATACAAAGCAACAATAAAAATGCAAACTTGTCAGACCAGCATTCTTAAGTACCAAAGGAAAGATAGAGACAACATTAATTATACAATTGTTACCTATAGTGAGGCTAGAGTAACATCAGTTTAGGGCTAAAATTAGTCCACTCTCACCATTCCTATGCCTAAACCATGGAGGTTTATCACATTAGATCTTAGCTATTAATGATTGTAGTCCTCAAATACTGTGCAGTATCAGTGTTCAGAGTTATTTTCCACTTCTTATGATTTCTGTGCTCTTTGAACAATAGCAACTCACAGAAGCTGGACACAGAGTTAAGAATTATTTCATCTGAAGGCAGAGAAATACACAGCAGTAAAGTACATGTAGGCAGATAAACTGTGTAAGTCCTGTGGTGAACACACTGTTACTAAAGTTAAATAGCAAAAAAGATTATAGAACTGTACTGTGATGAATATGTTCAAAAATATGGTGTCAGTGATCCTCACAGTCTTAAAATTCACACAGAACTGCCCCCTAAATTTAATTTATAAGTTGTCTTCTATGAGTCTTCATTTCAAATTATAGATAGAGGATCTAATTCTGAATTAGTCTGTATTTCAGGGTATGTATTTAATCATTCATTCATTTATTCTTAATACTTTCCCTGATAATTTGGTGTTTTTTTAAACTCATGACCTTCTGGCTTAAATGTAGGTAAGACTGTGGAAAAACAAGTGTTAGTTGGTCTCTTTTTGTGAAAACGCCTGTATGAGTAACTACATAGGCATTTTAAATATAAAATACCAAGGAGAACATATTGACTGTGACTGTGAAAGTCAATCACAGAGATAACTAACAGTTCTTGTCAAACATCTCAGGAGACTTGACTAGCTGTTTTTGTATCTTGTGCTATGAGTAGAGGCTAAAACATTTACTTGACAAAATACTATTCAAGTGTTGTTCTTGTGGAGAAAGCACAGATCCAAACTAAAATTCTGAGGTTGCCTCTTGCTTTATGTGAGACACCAGACAAGTAACTTAATTCAACATTTCTGTAGCTCCAACATCTTATCTGTAAGCTTGAATAATATTGGTGTACACCTACTCTTTAAGATGCTGTGCAGTTTTTAATTAACCAGTCCAACAAGCACTATGAGATACTGATGTAAAAAGTGCTGGCCATAAAGGTGGAGAGCAGGCTGAGTGCAGAAAATGGAACTTGAATAGACCTTTGGTCACATGAATACTTAAAAAAAAAAAACAAAAACCAAAAAAAAACAACAAAAACTTCAACCCTTGACATGAAAATGACCCTAGAAATTAGCATCAAATCATTTTGTGGCAAAGCTTTCCTGTGTCGATGCCACACTAAAGGTTTCTAATCCATATTCTGCACTGGAGCTTCCGTGTGTAGAGAAATGCTGATTATGCAAGAGATTGATGGTGTGAAGCAGAGCCCCAGGGGATGGGCTTTTGAGGAAACTTTTGTTCTCCAACTGTTTCTGGTAAGACTGAATAATTTTTATATTTCAGCCCATGCCTAATAGCAAACATACAGGATGCCAAGAGCCTTCTCCAAATATACTCTATTGGTACATATGTTATTCCAGAAAAAGCATATGCATAATTGATACAAAGCAAGCATATTGGCAGTCTTTTTGAGCCTCAGGTAATATTAAAAGCTGTAATATTGTAAAGCACAGCATTCAGGCCAAAAACTTCAGATGAAGCCTACCCTGAAATAGTCAAGTAAGGTAAGAAAAGAAAGACAGAAAAATGCTAATAAAAATGTAGAAGTATAATATATCTTTTTTCCCCTCTATAAAAGAAAAGAAGTATAATAGGGAGTTTTCTATTATCTTGGACTTAAATAAGGATATTTACTTCACCCAATATTTTTGGAGGTTTTCAATGCAGTATTTAATGTTGCTGGGGAAATGGCATGTAATGCTTGTAGCCCAAGGCCAGAAACAGAAGTTGTATGGTCTTTGTCAGAGTCTGGGATAATGCTGGAATGGTGAATTAATATGCAAGGTGTTTGGGGTGTAGTTGAAAGCAACATTGTGTTCCACTGTTAGCCAGCTCTGATGCACCTCCTCTTCAATTTCTTGCTTGTCTAAGGAAAAATTATATGCTGCCATGTAGGTAATTTTTTCATCTCATGGCAGGTGATGTTTAATCAATGAATGGCCATCCTGCTGCAGAATAAATGCATGTTTTTGAAAATTCCTCTTGGTAGAGTATAGAGTTCTGTGGAGTAGGAATTCATCCTCACCCTGCTGATATAGTTAAGAAGAATAAAGGAATTGCTTTGAAATCTGCTGATGTTTGTGCCTGTGAGCTGTGGAGGGCTTTCTGGCTCTCTCTATTCCCAGAGTGCTGGTGTATTGACACATCTCCAGTGATCCTATGTGTTCCTTCCCAGGGATGGGAGGTTAAGCAACCCTTTATTGGATAAAGCAGACTTCCTGCCTTGCAGCCTCTCCAGTGTAAGGTAACTAAGGAGAGGCTAATGAATTTCAAATAAAGTGCAGAGCAGCTGTCCTGTAGCTCAGGTTACAAGTCTGTTGATGCCTGAGCCATTGCTTTGTTTTAAGGAGTATGAATAATTTACTTTTTTGCCCATTCCATCAAGCTTCCTTTGCTAGGACTTAGTAGTTCTTCTCTACTCTACAAAGTTGGACACCGGTGAAATGCTGCGAATTCAAAGACAGGCTTTTCTCCCTTCCTGGAGGGAAGGACTGAGGAACATGGCTCTGTGCATGGCTCTGCCATCATCACTGCTGTGTGGGAGGTGTTGTCCCTGCTGAGCTCCCAAAGCTCCACCCAAAACTCAGGGCAAGTCCATGCTGAGTCTGTGGTGTCCATCATTCCTGCCAAGTAGATCAAGGGTTTTTTTAACTCTTCCTATCCCTGGTATGGCCTCTGTGAGAAGTCAGCCTTGCACCAAAACTGATGTGTAACCTTTGTTGTCTCAACAGTAGGTAACCTCAGCCTCTTGGTGGTAAATACCAAGCTCACAGATGAACTGTGAGGATAATCTCACTGCTGATGGTTGGGATTTAGATTTATTCCTCATGTGATGACCAGTGTATGACAACATCCCTTTATAATGTTTCTTAGGGGTTAAAAGTTTTTTTCAGTTCCAGCATTCAACTGAAAAATGAATAGTAGTGCTGAGAGTGGGACTGTGTTTCATTCATTCCTTCTCTCCTAAACCACTTTAGAATATTAATGAAATATTTGCAGGGGAAATTAAAAGATGGAAAAAAATCTATTGAATTAGTTAATTATTCCAAAAGCTGTGATAGTTGTTTGCAGTTAAACTGGATAGAAGTAATTGCAATAGTAGATAGACCTGTTGTTCCAGGCACTCTAGAAATGCATGTAATGAGATGGTTTCTGCGCCAAGGTGATTTTGATCTCAGTAGATTTTAAATCAGCAGTAGGTAGAAAGAGACAGAGGTGTCTTGTGCCATACAATAGGTCAGGCAGGACACAGTCATAGAGGTCTGTGCTTTAAACACTTGACCTGTTTTTTTTCCTCCCAATAAAGAAAATGCTTTAACCCCACTATTAATGACCTTCTTTATATGCATAGTACCTATAAGCTGTTGCTTTGAAACACAAAACATCAGAGAAGCCCTCAAGGTGATGCAGTACTTGAAAAAATATGTTATCTTGAGCGTCTTAGGAAGATCTGACACTGTAATTTCTAACTGGTGTGTCTAAAAATTATTGTTCATAAAAAACAGTGTTGCTCCATAAATATTGATAAAATATTGGAAGATAAACACTAGCAAAGGAAAACATTTCCTTGCTAGGAGGAGAAAAATGAGATAAGCTCTTAAAACATTTAAATAATGTTGGCGTGTCTACAGCAGCACCTCTTTAATCTTATAAAGGTTATATCACTCTATCTGCCATCTGCATGGGTTTTATAATGCACCTATATGGCTCATGGCAACAGCTTTCTAGTAGTCCCATGCTTATTAAAATCTTCCATTCTGTTTTTGTAAATTAACATTTCCTAAGGCCCTTGTTTTTAAAAGGTGTATCAGTGTCAACCCACTTCTGCCTTCCAAAACTATTTTTAACTAGTTTCTGTCATGTTGAATTTAGATTAAAATTTTAATGCAATATGGGAAAGCCTTATCCTGAAAGTGTTGAGGGGAAAAAAAGTCTAAAGCAGTGAGCCAAGCAATTAAATAAAATACTTCTCATTTCCACACAGATAGAAAGCTAGGAAGTGCAGTGAGTCCTTCAGTCAGTAGCATATCAGGTTTCTAAGGATCTGTGCCTACAGCTTCATCCCAGTTAAATTCTCTTTGAGCAAGCAGCTCTTCACATATTTTGGCCTTTCATTGTGTTTAAAAGCCTGTTGAAATAAATAAAAAGCCTATCAGCTTTCCAGAGATAGTACCCCCTCCTGTAATTTAATCTACTGAACAGTTGAAATGTATCTCTGGATAAAAGAAACCCTCAGAGAAATAAATGATTATTTCATCTAATAACCGCCAAGGAATTATGGTTATTCCTTTAAGTAGTTGTTTTTTTCGAAGTGGCCTTGAATTTCCACTGAAAATTTACATCACACAAAATTTATATTGCCCTTGGGCAGCAGCAACTTCACAAACATTTCTCTAGAATACTTTTTTTTCTTATTTTTTAGCCTTGTTTTCTCTCTGAATGGCTCTATGGTTAGACTGATTTCAAGTTTCACACACAATTTGTGCCAGAACCCAAAATTCTGCCAGTGTTGGCAGTGTTTATGCATCTAGCACATTTATGTTGCTGTTTACACTTGGCAAGTCATAGCAGAATACTTCACCCCAGTGGAGAGACTATGTGGAATTTCAACTATGATTGTGCAGGAAATCAGTTTTCTTATGCCTGCTGCCGACCTGGGGGTGTTCCTTGTGCTACCAGCAGTTGGGTAACAATGCATTTCCACAGCACCCATTCTTTCAAATAAGGATGTTGCTCAAATGGCACCAGACTAAGAAAGACTCAGGAAAAATTATCAAACTAATTTAGGGAGAGTGTGGAAAACAAAACTGTGTCCTGCATCTTCAAACTCTGTAGCCAGGTTTGTATTAGGTCATTAACATATTTTTAGTGGAAACGGAGCACCAAAAGCAATTCTGGACCTTGGTATTTAAGAAGAATTGTGAGCATCTCACAAGTATGTGTGTGTTGGGGACGATTCCTATTCCAAGGAAAGTGTTTCTTTCAAAACAAAGTTTGTCATCTGCTTAAATATCAGCAGGCTTTTGCATGCAGTTAATTTCTTTCACTATAGAAACTTCTTCCATTATTTGTATTTATTTGATATTGCTTCTTAAGTACTGTTGGTACAGATGATAAGACAAAGTCAGTGTATTCATCACAACTTTGAGTCCAATGCTGAGGAGGCAAGACTGATGCACAACAGTTTATTTATAGCACAGTAACACACAGATACACTCGATATCAGCAAACCTAAAGCAGGCAGTGCCTTCCAGTCCTACTAGAAAAGGCTTGAAAACACATTCTTGACTAACACCAATTGGAGGCCATCTCTCTTTATTCTATTCAATTTTAAAAACTGATGCTGTTTTAGTGTGTGGCAGAATTAGAGAAGGGAACTTTGAGTCAGCTTTTACAAATGTGAAACTTCGCTACTGGTTATCCTGTTCCTGAGAAATCTGGTCATAATAGATTATATAGGATTGTGCATCACTTCAGCAGATGGTGAGTTACATGGAACACACTTGGATCCTGAGAAAGGGTTAGCTAATTATAATGACTCACCTGATTAAATTTAGGCATGGCATAAGTGTCCTGTACAGCCTAACCATTATTTCTACCCAGGAGGTTCCAGTCTGTGTATGAAACTTGCACAGAGACAATAGGTCTTCATCAAGACCTTTAGTAAGACTTATGGACATTTCCATATTTCCCTGACTGGGTGCCAAGGGTCTTGTGTGCCTTTATCTGCAGTTACTAATTGAAGTGTCATGCAGACATAAAGAATCTGTACTATTCCTTTGTTACACCAGTGCATCATATTTGACTTGAAAATGAGTACAGTGGGCTTTATATACTGATCCCCTACTAAATATTAGTTCATTCCCATACCTTTGGTCACAGGAAGGGTAGAAATACAAAGCAAAGGCTTTGAAATACTTCTGAATTTGCATTTCAAGTCTGTAATGCATCATTTTTCAAGTAGTAGTATAAAAGCCGAAGGAAGAAAACCAGGGGAAATGGTAATTAATCTGTCCTAACAACTGCAATGGATGTTACCAACGATACAGATATTAAAGCCATTTATTGCCATTGCCAAATAAGACCTTTATGTGATTAAAACATATGGCTGGTATTAACTGAAAGATGGACAGGAAATTGAGCATTAAAGTTGACTCTGACCTTAGTTCAGTGTATATTTTGGGGGAGGGCAAAGTGCTCTGAGTGGAAGGGTGATGACAACTTTGTCTTTGAATATCCTGCCTTTTGTTGCAGCTATTATTGCAACCTGCATGTTTAAGTGTTAAAAAGACTCTGAAGAATTATGAAACCTGATGAATACCTCTCAAAAAGCTAGGCTGTATTTAGATGCTAAATTCTTCAGTGTTAGAAATCCAGTCCATCTACATTCTATTTTTTTTTTTTTTTTCAATAAAAAGAACAGTTTTGGCTTTTAGAGAAATGATTGTTTAAATATAATGTTTAATGTAGTCAGTGGAAATTTCCATTCTCCCAGTTTTATTTCTGAAAGGCTGTATCCCAGAAAGCTAATTTCTGGAAGCATTTTCCCAATCCTGTTTAAACAGAAGTGCTGGATTGCCTTTTCGGAGTGCATACCAGATTAGTTTTTTCTGACAGAGTATATGGAGCTACTTGCATTTATACCCAGTGAGAAGCTGACTCTGTTTGGGGCTTGTTTGATATAATGTGATGACATTTTTGTTCTTTCTTTCTGTGTGCTGGTTTTGAACCAGTGTTTAATGGGAATAACTCTATCTTTTACTTTACTGTCCATACAAAATGATAATGAGTTGTGATCTCAAATACTTTACTGTCCTTACATGTAGTTTCAGCTGCAAATTACTTGCATAAGCAGGAACCTCTTGGCAGTTCATAAAGCATTATTAAAAATTCAGAAAGATGACCAATTATCTGATATTATTTGAACCTTGGACTTCTCAAATGGTTAATGACCACATTTCTTCTGTAAATAAATACAAAGTTTTACAAACCAATATATCAAAAAAGATCCAGTTCTGTAAGGTTTTTTTTGAGATGATCCCCATTAGAAATCAGTGTGGGTAATAGCTATTGTCTATTCACATGAATTTATAAAACCCAGCTGTCTCATTATTTTAGAAAGACGCAGTTCTGCCAGTCTGAGATTACATTTCTATGGTCTTACTGCTCTGGAAGGTATGTGATATCATTGCAATCAATTGAATAGCTTCTTTGGTCTAATTTAAGATGCCCATGTAAAGTGAATGTTCAAACAGTAAGGTTTTTTTCTCAGTGGGACTGTGTGAAAAGCTGAAACTAAACTTTCTGGTGATTTCTTTCCTTTCCTTTTCTTCTGTTGTGCTTATTGCTGAATGATGCTAAACCCTAATTTGGTATTCCAGGCCATGAAGACGCCCTTCTTTCAAAAGGGAATACATCTCTGCACCTTTAAAATATATTAACCAAAATAGATGTATTTTTCAGGCTCCCTTTAACCTCTGATAGCAGAGTACGTTCTTCTTCTTTTTGACTGTTTTTTTTTTCCTTCTGTTCTCTTCTGTGGCCCAGTTAGTTAATGTGGAAGCTTACATGTCTGGGGAACACTCAACCTGTAACTACCTAGTAACAAGCTACTGTTTGAAACTTAATATGCAGATTGTTATTTTAGAATTCAATAGAATTTATTTACAGCTGATCATGTATTTTCAATGTCACGTGCCACCATTTTTCAGTTTCAGAGGTAACAGCCCATTTAGATGAAAGGGAAAAGCCACTCCTTGAGTTACCATCTCAGAACCTTGATGCAGGTAGGCACCTCATCACCCTGTAGTTTGTAGGTCACTTATTCAAGTCTGAATTAGAAGAAAGCTTGGTCTCGTTAAGTATTAGAGGCCCCAGTTTGCTTTAATTCATTTTCATAAGCTCAAAATCTCTGTAATTTATAAAACTATCTAAATGAAGGCTGGTACTTTTGAGAAAATTCAGAAAACAGGTCATTTTCCAGTAGCATCTAATGCTCAGGTCTCTGCCAATGAGGATAGTTCTTGGCATACTCTGTGAGTACCTTTTCTGTGCTTTCTGATACCATACCCTGGACACCCTCAGCATTGTTGTTATTGATTTATAACAGTAGAGACAGAGCAGTTGAAACATAGCAAGGATTTATGCTTCAAATTAACAATTAATTAACTAAAAATTAATTAGATATTTAAGATTACAATACAAACAACATGGCCACCAGTAGTTAATATATTTGATTTGTCATCTGAAAGTCAAAAATGTAAGTGAATTCGCTGTACCTGAATGGCAGTAGTAAAAAAGCCCAGAGCTCTGGGTTGTGTGTTATCTGAGGAAGGGGTACAGTGCAAATAACAACAATTGCTCCCACTTTTACAGAGGTAGCACATTCATTGGGTGCCAATGGGTCCTTTCTTCTGTGGTACTTCACTCCAGTATTGGTATCACATGAGGATTCACTACCTGGGCATTCTGGCACAAGATCTCATGTAATTAAATATTATTATTTAAGTATTGTCTAACACCAATTCACTTTTCAATGAATCATTATCAGACAACTGTGAATCATCAGTTGATGGACAGGGCTGACTCTTGTTGACTGCAAGTCTCTTTTCCATGAACTAGCCTCCCTGCTCTGGTAAGAGTATTTGCTATGTTTGTTTTTGGCTCTTGAGCAATCTTCTGTTAGAGACTGAGATTTATCTCTTCTGTTGTCTTTCTCTTCCTTCCCTCCTTTCCTCCCCTCCTTACAGAAAAATCCGTAAGAAGTTCACCAGATCACAGCTGAAAAGAGCTTCCAGAACACCTTGTTCTCCGATCATTGCAAAGACAAAGTCTCTCATGAACAATAGGCAGGCCCGAACAGAGCCAGGATCCATCATACACTGAAGATATAACAGCATCAGCACCATAATTATGTCAAAATCATGTTTAATTGTGAATGCAGACATAACAGGACTTCCCACATCTTTGTGACAGAAACATTGTGTGGACATATTGTGGCTGGGTTCTGTGTTCTGGGCAGGATCCAAGAGCAGCCCTTGTTTTCCCTCATCTCTGCAAGGGCTGCTTCTGGTTCACTGTGCAGGCCTATCCTGGATTCCCTCCGTTCCCAGTCATCAGTGTGGCAGGTCAGGGAGGGACTGTTTGCACTGGTCTCACAGAAGGAGCATGGATGCAGCGTCCGCCCATCATACTTGTCTATGCCTTCTAGTGGCTCAACAAAAATATGCAGCTTTCAAAACTATTGCAGTGTCTTTAAAGCAGGTTTTAGCCTTGAGGGGTTGCATTTTCAAAAACAACTGAAAACTTTGAATGTTCATATTTTTCAGTATTGGCTTGAGTCACCTTGGATTTGATTTTCTAAGCTGAATGTCCACAAGGACTAGGTATTGTTCAACAGCTCTTGAAACTTAGACTGATTTAGGAAATGCACATAATTAGTGGCCAATTTTAAACTGCTGGCCATATTAGCTTTGGCTAAAATCTGGGAAAGTATCATGTGTGACAGCAAGCATCCAGCTGGACTAGTTGCATGTGTAGGAACTGGTCCCATTGTCTCTGTATTTAAAATCATCCGCCTATTTCTTTGGGTGTTTTTTGCATTTCTTGAAGCCTATTCTGAATAGTGAAAACCAGCAGAACACCATTCCCCAAAAAATATGACAAAATAGATTATTTCCTATTAGTAATATTTCTCCACAAGATAATGTCTACATTTTTATATGTCTGGATAAAAAAATGTCTTGCAGAATGCTTTGAAGTTCATAAATGTAAGGCTACAGATGGCTACTTATCATGGAGAGATGATGTGCCTTTTGAAACTACTTGTAGGAAACTGTCAGTCTCCCTGAAGGTGGGAATGGCAACAGAGGCAGGTCTTTTTTTCTACTCAGGTACTTACAGGTGAACAATCTCTGCCCTACTTTGAAATCCAGAGAAAACCAGTGTGTAACACTGCTGTGTGAACCTAGTTGGGATATGTCAATTTTCTGAGGCAAGTTGTCCTTCAATAGGTTTGGACCCAGATGGCTTTTAAAGATGTGGTCAGACACTGAACATGTCATAGCAAACAGAGATGAGCTTCAAGGTTTTTTTTTCTCTCTCTTTACTAGGTAGCTCTAACAGCATGGTACAGATGTGGGGTTTTCATCCAGTTGGGGACAAGCACTCAGCTTTGTGGTTAGAAAGACAAAGATGTAAGTGAAATCTCATACTTCTGGGTGATTCCCCCAAAATTATTTCCCCCATGCATTTTATTGTTTCAGTCTGAAGGAACATCTGTGATCTCAGCCTAAAACTAGCCATACTCTCCATGTAAAATTTTGAGCTCCTAAGACAGTGACTCAGATGCCTCTTCAAAGAAGAAAGCACCCTGACCTCTTGAAGGGACTTGCTGATGATTTTCCATGATGATGCATCCAGGTCTTGTCCACTGTCCTTCACCAGCAAGAAAAGGGTGGGTACGAAGGAGGGGTTGATGACATGAAGTGCTTGTTCCTAGTGCCCTGAACACTTTAGTGAATGTCACTGATTTGGACTCAGTTGGAGAAGACCTGGGATTCATCTGCCTACAGTACTTTCCAGCAGCCACTGAAATGTGCAGCCCTAGGAGTCTCTTCTAGGCACAGGATCTGCTTTTTCCCCTAAACAGGAGGGCTTTTTATCAGAACTGAGTGGAGACAACCTACTCTTATTAGTAAGAATTGCCTTTACTAACTGCAACACATGGAAACACCTGTATAATAGCTTCCTCACCCATTAGAATAAAGAAAACATGATTATTCAGAAACTTGTTTAACTGAAAGTATGAAAATAATGAGCGTTTTCTCCCTCAGACATCAGTGAAATCATACACAGCAGACTCATTTTCAAAGTGTTGTTAGCTGTAAGGTGGTAGATTTTTTTACCCTGCCTTATTAAGCTTGTACTCAAACGATTTCTTTTAGTCAGCGTGCTCCAGTGTCTAGACAGTATTTTGTAAAATCTCTGTGTGTTTCTGCTTTTGACAAAAGTATTAGTATCCGTAATAGTCCGGTGTGAAGTCATTCTTACTTCTTTCCCTCTGAGGAGAGTGACTGGTACCACAGCTCCCTGTCAGCAGTCAGCTGCCTGATACCATTATCTTTTGCATCAAATAACCGAGGTAAGGAAGAATCCTTTGCAGCTTCAAGCTGAGGTACTTCCTCTGGATACACTGGAAATAGTGTTCCACCTCTGCCCAGCAGAGCCGTTTCCCAGGTTGCAATAGCCTGGCCATGGGCTGGGTAAGGCATGGAGGAGACTGGTTGCTGGAAAAACTTCTGCTCTGTCCTTCAGCTGTTCCACATGCTGCTGCACTGAGACTTCCTCTCTCCTACACTGCACACAGTGCACAGAGAAACTGCACACCATGCACTGCACCTTAGGTTTTACCCACTCTCTCTCTTCACCTCACCTTTCCTGCAAGCTGTTCTCTGGAGGTGGATGCAGGATTGACCTGTGGGTTCGACTGAGAGCATTGATGGAAGATACACTGAAGACGTGTTCCTCCTGCTGTGTTTGGGCATAATGGTTTAAATTTTTGTAGAGATTGTGAAACTCCTTATCACAATATCATGCAATTCCATGCTTTCTGTTGAGTTGAAATATTTTTCACTGGCTGTGAGCAAAGATGACACATTCCTGTGTAAATGCAAACAGTATATCCACAACAAATCAGAGCACTGTACGTTTTTATCAGTCTTCCCAAGTTACTTATTTTAAAACCAGCTAACATATATCAGTCATCAACAATGACACTGAGTATAAACATGAACCTTGTAAGCAAGGACAAGAAGTTTGGTACTTATCATGATATGAGCAAAAGAATCTAGGCAGCATCAGTGCTGCATTTACAATATGATTTATTTTTCTGTTAGCTAAATAAGAAATCCTTCTGAAAATTTGCCTCTCCACTTAAAAATATGGGACTAGAAAACCATGTGAAATGCACAATCTCTTTGTGTCCAGAGGCCTCGTATAGAAAGTAGGAAGATTGTTTTAATGTTTAAAATGTCTGTGTTGCCATTTTTAACTATATAGCTTCTCTGCTCTCTTGAAATATTGTGTATACTGTTTTTAGATTATTTTTAAAGGCCCCTACTTAGTGATGGAAGTTTTGATTCTGTAGGATGGAAAAAGGTTTTGAAGTATTCAAGATTGCCTGAAATGTGTTGGTGATATGAAAACATCTTTAAAACCAGTGTTTTGATTAAAGGCAAATCTAGCTTTCATTTCTGCAGTCCAAACCTTGCAGGATGTTATGAAAAACTGGGAATTGGAACTGAAATGTAGAACAAGGAGTGGAAATGGTGAAATGGAGCCTGCACTTACAGAATGTGCACTTTTTTAGTAATCTAAAGTAAGTTTTATTTTTTTTTAATAAATATAATTTCAACAGAGATACTTTCCAAATTATGAAAGCTTAAATAAAATGGAATGGCTGCACAGTAGTTTCTGATATAGTCACAGCATAACATGCCACAGCCTTTTGCAGAGAACAATTATAGTCCTTCAGAACTACTTTATTACTGGACACAGTGTCTTTATGTATATGTACTGCTATGGTAATGGAATTGTTGGAATCCTTTGGAAATTTCAGCAAAATAATATTAATTTTTCATTTTCTTTTGAAACTTCTTTATATGAACCTGTGTCTTCATAAGCCAGAGGGGTTGTCAAGAGATCTGAGTTTATATAACTGCATAGTGGAATTTTTTTGGAGTAAGTCGGGACTTTTTTATTCAAATGTTGCATGTTGAGGGAGGAAACCTAATTTTGGAATACATGGGTTTTGGATAAGAGTTTTGAGGTTGTACTATATAGTGATCAACAAATTTGCAGAATATGCTCCTGTTGCTCATAAAGATTTAACAGTTGGTATTGAAATGCAGTATTGATTAAATAAAAAAAATAGGAAAAAATTAAAGAGTTGTCTTTTAAAATTTCTGTTCTTTAGACTAGAAGTGAATTTCTCAATGGAATGGTAAAACTGGGAAGCTCAGTGTTGGGTGTTTGAGAATGTGGAGCACCTTAGAATGAAACGGTATTATTTGATTTGCATTAAAGTGTCTTTGTGTACAAACTCTGTGACTCTTGGCGCTTTTTGCAGGAAACTAAATTTCTACATTTTTACTGTAATCCTGTTTTATAGTAGGCTATTGAATAGTCAAAAGACTGAAGACTGGTGAACTACGTGAGAGTTTAAAATACAAGTAGATAACAAGGGGATGAGGAGAGAAGACTCAGATGCTGGGAAATGTGAGACATGAGGTACTGGTCTTTTCACTGGAACAGCAGAAGGCTGGTTAGGATTGAACTGAAATTTGGGCAAGAGGACTCATAGTCCACAAAAACAGTGCTGGAAGCTGCAGGGCATTGCAATCTCCAGTGAACTGGCCCTTTGAAACATCTCAGGTTGGTATTAATGTCAAAAACTTTGTATCTTCATTTGGTAGAACCTGGAACTGATGGCTTCTGTGTAAGTATGGAACATTATCTGAACCTCTTTACTGACATCTAAGCTAATTTCTGCAAATTAATTTGATGTTTCTTTCAGAGAAGTATATAAAGATCCTCTGAACAGAAGTAAGGACTGCTGCTCCACTGGTTTGTTCAAGGCAACTCTTTCCCTCTCCTAGTTCCCCAGCCTGTCTTGGGCAATGCAAGATGCTTGGTTCACAGGCTAAATATTGTTTCAAATGTTTGTTTTAGAATGGCTGATCTTTCTCTCCTCCCCTTCCCTCCACCTCCTCCCCCAAAGACACCAAGGCCCAAGTAGAAAAACTCGAGTTCTTCTGTGGTGTTTGGGTTTGATTGGCAAGATGAGTTACATTTACTAGTCCTTCTGGGTATGTTGTGCCACGGAGGGGATGATCTCTGGAAGCTGTCCTTTGCTGGCAGAACTGAGGCCTCTCTTTAACCAGGCTTACAAGGAATCTCGGTAAGGAGGAGGTTCCAAGGTACTTATCACTTTCAAAGCATGACTGTGAAGCCATTCCCGTGTCTAGCTGAAATAGGTGCCTAAGGGATCATTTTAGTCTCTCAATTCTTTGGTTCACTGTAGAGGTACTGGTGACACATACAAAGCCTCAGCAATGAAAGGACATAAAATGTTTTTCTTTCCCTTGCACTAGCAGTCAGAAATAAATAAAGATTTTTAAAAGCCCCCACAATAAAAAACAAACAAACCAACAAAAAACCCCCAAAAAACCAAAACCAAAAAACCAAAACAAAAAATTAAAAAACAAAACAAACAAACAAAACAAACAAAAAAAACCAAACAAAAACCAACAACCCCCCCAAACAAACAAACAAACAAACACACCCAAACCCCAACAGCCAACCAAACAAAAAATCCATAGCTCTGTCGTCTGCTTGAAAGCAGAAATTATTGGAGAGGGCATTTTGGTAAGCTCTGAGTTTTGTTTTCATCCTTGGTATATGCAGAACTTTCATAAACCACTGTAATTACAGAAAACTTTTCTGTGAGGCTGGTCTGACATCATGACACTTTTCCATGAAGTCAGATGCATTATGGCTGCTTTATAAAACAGGCAAGTAGTTGATGCATGAATGTTACCAAATTGGCATAAAAATCCTACATGAGCTTTAGGGCCCTGTTGCATTACAGCCACTTGTTACCACTGTGGTGAGACCAAAGGTGCTTCAAATACACATTATTTGTGTACACATTAAATTGTGCTCCTTATAAGCTAAGCAGAGGGATCTTTATGGAAATTAAAACTGTTTATTACTCATTTAAATGATGGTGAAACCTAGATGCCAGGCCAAAGAACTGTCTGCAGCCAGTAATATTTAAGAAACACATTCAAATCAAACTCCATGTGGAGCTGGGATGCTCCTTAAGCATTAAAATTGGCACTGATATTCTAAGGACGTTTGTTTTTAAATGACTTAATGGAGTCTTTTAAGGAAGAGAATCGCCTTCAGGAAATAAATCTTAGTCTGTACTGCTTTGGGCAATAAAATGGGAGGAAAAAGATTATAGTCACATTTTGATGCTGATTCTCTTCCTACCAAGCTGTCAGTTCATAACTGCAGAATTTCCTCACCAAAACTAAGTCCCAGTGAGTCTGGAGGAACACGGCAACTCTCTAATTTATTTATAGAGATTTTTTTTTTTCCCCCTGCTGTCTAGCTGTTATTACTTTGGAGGTTTGCTCCTCAATAATCTGAATCAATAGTTTCATTAATGTGGAGGAGGCTGTTCATATCACCTTTGGGTTAAAAGTGGCTCTTTCCCTAATTTATTTTGCTTAGGCACATGAAAAAAAAATTTATAATAATAGCAAAAAAAAAAAAATAAAAATTTCAAAGGCATTTGTGTGAAGCTAAGAAGTAAGTAAAGGGTATACAACCTTAAACTAGCAGGATATAGCAGAATAGGACACTGAACATAATTTTCTTTTGAACATGGCTGAAGGATCATTCTTTCAAACAGTTCTTTCTGTTACAGCTCTGTGGATGCTGCTCTTGCTTTTCCTGTATTCATCAAACTACTCCATTCTGCTGTTTGCTCTGCCCAGTAATCACACTGGAAAAATAAACTTCTCATTCTTTAACTTTTCAATAAATTTGGGTAGATGCAGTGAGAATTTAAAGACTATAATACTGATGAATGGCTCTATATTTGTTTTCTTTCTTTCAGTTTTGATTTCCGTTGGAATTTTAATCTTCAGGCAGTGAATCTAAGAAAAGTTACTCTGAATGCCCTTTATCCTTAGGATATGCATTTAATGCACAGTAAAACAGTTATGTTTCACAGTCTGCTTTCAGGAGCCTGACTCAATCCCAGCTGTTTGATAACCCTGCCCCATTGTTTATTTTCTGTATTAGTAACAGTAAGTCCAGTATTGATTGGCTTTTCCAAGCAGACCTGACTCTATCCTGCCATTTGTACGTGCACAGTTAAGGCATGGTTAAGTATTTTCTCCTTTTTTGTTGTCTTTTCTTGCTCTGCTGTTTCTTGTATGTGTTCAGAAGAAAGGAGAGCTTGTTGATGCTCCCCTTCCCAGTGTGTGAGGGTTTGGCTCAGATGCTGCTGAGTGCCTGGGAGAACAAAAGGTTGGATCACTGCTGACTATCCCTTTGCACACAGACTGTCCTGAGCACCACAGACCACTCCAATGCTTCTTCCTCTCGAGTTCTAAGTGTGGGGACAGCCTGTCAGGCTGGTGCTGCTGTCACACACAGGATGAGAATGTCTTGCTCTGTGGCTAAAGCAGGCTTCACAGCACTGCTGCACTTTGGAGTATAATGAATGGTTCAAAGTGGCTGAGCCCTCTGGAGATGCTCCCATTCCACTGCTGGATAACAGGAATACACTGCCAGCTCTCTTATTTAATGGTCTATTTGCATCCTAATGGTATATTTGGATCCACTCCGCTTCTAAGTTGCTTCATCAATGCTCAGGCACCCTAACTCTACCATATGATGTTTTCCTTGTTTTGTTGAACCCTGATCTCTATGGATTTTAACTCACTTTTCAGAATGATGTCAAGGAAGATTATAATCAAGATGCTCTAAACATCTAGAAATTTTTGTTCCCTTACCCCTTTATTTTTCAATTTAAGGACATTTTTTTTTCCATTATGCTTTCCTTTTTGCCTTCTTTTCCATTACTCTTTCATTTGCTGATAAAGGATCATCAGATGTAATTTGAAATTACATAGTCTTCAAAATAAAATATTTTTAACTATTGGAGTGAGGGAAGCAAACATCTGATGTGTGTTTATAGCTCAATAAACCTAGACAGTGTATTGGCCAAATCATCAGAACTCAAATCCCAAAAAATATTTTAAACCTGCTGAGTTTCTTGGCTATTTGGATCCTGTGAGTTTGTATTACCCCCTTCAAAAAACAGGAGCTTTCTTCGGACTTGCAATCTCAACATGTCTGGCTTTTTTTTAGAGATTTGGCTCGACTGTACCTATTGCACATTCCTTGCCAGCCTGTAATTAGACTGCCTGCTTAAATGCTGAGTAGCTTTCTTCTGTTTACTGCTCATATGGATTAAATGTGCAAGATTTCAATAGGAGAATATAAATGAAGTGACTGCCTAGCTCTGGATTTTCTCCATCTTCACTTGATGCACTAACGAGAATCAATTGCAGTTGCTTATTATTTTTAAATAGCAGTTAATTTGAGAAAATCTGATTCACTAGCTCTTTTCATTTTGCTGATTTGATTTCAGCCTTCTGCCCATCTGGGCCAACCTACATGTACTGTTCAAAATCCAGTGCCTAAACTCATTGGTGCACATAACTAAAGTCAAAGACACTCAGCCTAACAACCCAGCAAAGCACAGTCTGCACCAACCCTCTGTTTTCTTACTGCAAAAATCCTCAGTGAGAGAATGGGCTTTACTTTGCAATTTGCTCTGATGTGCCTGAAAGAGAATCAGAGTGATTATAGAAAAAACCTCCCCCTTATTCATTCAGTTCTCTGTGTGTTCAGATGTGGTGACAGTCTCTCAGACTGTGGAGTTGCATAGTCAGAGAAATGGTTTCCTGAGAAGATGAGTTTATTCTACCTGGGGATACTCTGGTGGAACCTCACACACCATAGGAGCTGTAGAATTAATCTCTGTGAAGTCATGGGGCACTTCTAGAAATGGCCTTCTGGTCAAACTGCTGCATCTGTGCAAATCCCCTTGTCGGCAATAAAGAATCCTGAAGTAGGATTGTAGGCTAAGCTATAAGCTCTTTAGGTAAGGGCTAATATCCTCCTGTAATTATTTTAAAATGCTTTTTAGATTTATAGCTCCATGGCAATGTCTGGGGTAAAAAAAAGGCTGTTCAAGAGCTAGTAGTGTATACAGGGTCTGTATATAGACTTGCAGCAGTGGAAGTCACTGCTTTCTACAGAAGATGTGTGCTGTTCTCTGACACAAGGAAGAAAAAGATGTATTCTCCTTCTCTGAATAAAGGGCTGGATGAGGTTTACTGGTTCCTAATGGTCCCCTCCACATTTAAATCCATGGCGATTTCTCTTCACAACTTGTTAAATGCTTTTTGTTTCATGGCAAAAAAAGATAGGATAATACACTGCAAACACAGGGTGGTTGTATGTGATGAAACATTGCTTTTTTCATTATATACACACAGGGAAGTTGAAATGTTATTTGTAGAGGATAAAGGTGAACTTTGCTCATGATTTTATGAACTTCTTTATTGCATAGTCCTCTTTGTGCAAACAGCACTTGACACTCTCTTGCCTTTTGTTATTTCCAGCAGATTGGAGCCATTTGTTTTTTAATGCTGAACTGTGACAGAGAAGCAGGTGTTGGATAAGTGGAATCAAGATCACTTTTGGGTTTTGTGATCAAATATTTAGGGGGATTTGTGAAGTACTGTAAAATTCAATTAGTTTTGCTTCCAATGTCCTTTTCTCCTAGACCACTGATTTGTAATTCTGGAATAATTTGTCATGATTTTTCCAAAAGTGGTGCTGGTAGCGGGTCTGGGCTAAGGCTTTTAGCCCAGCTGGTGTTTCTGGCATTGGTGTTCACTTTGCAAACTGCCATGCTGGCTCAAGATGTCACCCTTAAACAGCTAATTGCTACTAATTCCCTGCTGAAAGTTTCTGCTCTCTCTCAGCATGGAGAATAGCATGGTCTGCTGTTTTCTGCTTCAAGGTTAGACTGAAAATTAGGCTTAACTGTGTTGTTCTGAAATGAGAGAAGGAGGATTCAAGTGAATCCACTTGAACAATGAGAAAGAGGAGTAGAGAAGAACCTCTGATGGCCATGGAAGAAAAATAGCTTGGGTCAGAAGCATCTGCAGCTGCACAGACAAATCTGCAAGTGGCCATCTGTCTGCAGCCTGAGTCAGCCTCTGGGTTTGCCCAAGGAATTATTAACCCTGCAGAAATAAATAAGATTCCATTGAAAAAGTAGAAATTATCTCCAATTAATCAATGCGATATCATCAGCCAGATTCAAGCATCTATGTATTTCTGACTAATTCGTTGTCTGCATGCCTGTGACCAGTCCAGCATTGCTGTCAGTGTCTGCTCTTCACCAGTTTTGTGTCCACACCTGTGTCTGTGACCACTTCTGTTCCATCACTGCCAGTTTAGGAGGGTCTGTCTGTCTTCAGCCAGGACTGGACACATATTGAACAGTGTCAGACTCAGAAATGCTTAGTCCTTTCTCTCTGCACTACTTGAAAAGAGCCTGATTTGGTCGAAACTCAGACTGAAGTTAGCATAAAGGTCAGTGACTTGGTACACTTGGTACAGTTTGCTTGAAATGTCAAGAAATATGATAACTTTTCCATAAACTAATAGGTTAATCCAATATGATCGCTGAGAAAGAAATAATTCTGTTTTCAAATGTTTCCACAAACTCAGTATTGTCATGAACACAGATACTGAATTTTTGATGGCTGGTGAAATGTATTTCCATGCTGTTTAGAGCTCTGTATGTATATTCAGGTAATTCATTCTGCTCTTAGTAATGCAGGCTGCTATAAATGATTGCAAAAATTTCATAAATATGCAATTAAAAATCAGGAGTGATTGGGAACAAAGCTGGCAAAAAGATAGTTTTTGTAAAATGATCAGCAGCCAGGAAGACGCTCAGGTGAGTAGTTAGTTTTCCCTGATTTCTGGATATAAGTATTTTAATGAATTTTGCTAATCTCATGAAGAGTCTTTTGAAGTTGCCGTTCATTTTTTAACTTGAGCACCATCTAGTGTGCATGACAAAAATAATTAAAAAAATTAAGGTCAGATCATTATGGCATTTAGCATTATGGCACTTAGAAGTGCTGGCATGTTTTCAATGTCAAAAGGTAAAAAAGCACATCAGAGCTTACATCCTGCTAACTTTCAGGAAACAAGCCTCAAGTGACATTCTTGGGATCCCACTCCCCCTTTTAATTTGTGCTTCACTTAATCACTTGCTTGCACTCAAACTAAATGCAAGAAATGAAATGCATAAAAATAAATTTATTTATTGGCAAGCAGGTTAAAAATAAGAAAACCTCAAACAACAACTGTTTTTTTAAAAAATACAAGCACATATTTTTATATGTCATGCAACTATAAATGCAGAGCCCTGCACATTGCTGAAAGTTGATACTGTCTGCTCCACCAAACCCCTGGCTTTCAGCTAAATGGATTCTGGCAGATGTTCTCAACATCTACCAGACTTGGAACGCAGTCAGAGATGAGTCTTTCCTGCATGCCTGGATCAGAGTGAGTAGATTTATGAAAAGTTCAGTGTGCTTTAATTTTTCCTGCCAGCATTGCTTTGTGCAGCCTGTGCCCATGGCGAGTTTTGGGAGCAGCCCAGCTGTCATTGCCATTGTTTATAGCTCACAGTGCTCTTTGCAACACATTTTGTTTGCACCTACACTGGAAGTCCCTCTGACATCAACTTCTGCCCTGTTTCTAATGACCTCTCATTCCCTCATATAACAAGATTAAGAGCTGCTGCTCAGGAGCATTACTCATTCATCAGTCATTACTCTATCACCAGTCACATTTCTGCCCCTTGCTACAGGAGTTCTTGTGATGAGGGAAAGATCTCTGGCTCCCATGAGTGCTTCTGGCTTCAGAGTAGTTTTAAAATCAGAGATCAAAACCTACCATTAGATTTTTCTTTAAAAGGCTTATGGTTTGTGCATAAAGTGAGAGATTCTTTTGGGAAGTGGGAGGCAAAGGAAGGGGATATTACGAAGATTTTTTAAAACTTTCACCTTGAGCATCTACTGATTTTTTGCTGCCATTGTTTTGTGAAACAAATGCTGCTGAGGCATACAAACCAGTATTGTTTTAAGCCCAGAAATGAAAGCCAGAGCTGTTAGAACTGTACCAGAAAATAAAGTTTTTATAATACTAAGACAAGTTAAAAACTCATTTGGGGCATTTCTCTTTCTCAGTTCAAACAAGGCTCTGGGAATGGACATCACTGGTCCTAACAGGCCCGTGTGCTCTGGCAAACTTAAAAGCTCCTTGCTCCTTTAGTCTTTCTATGAGATCTGGCTCTAAACTGACATAATTCAGATCAATAACTGCAATTTTTAAAGCTTAATAGCTGTATGTGATTGAAGCTTTCGAACTGCACCTATCATTTGCTGACTTGCTACCCAGACATATGGTCTCTAGTGTAGCACAAACTGCAAACTTTTTACCAAAGCCACACATCAAATGAATTCTCAGACTACATTGTCCAGATAATAAGTGATAAAATCTGCATTATGGTGTGTCACCCCCCTGTACACTGGGGTTGATAACTGCTCATCACCTTGTGTGGGTAAGAGTTGTGAGCCCTTCTATCTACGAAACATATTAGTAAACTCTTAGGGGGGATCTGCTGGTGGGATTACCTTCTCCACTCAGAACAATTTTTCTTTGAATTATCCTAAGACTGTGCAGTGTTGGGCAACCTCTTTATGCAGAGGGAGTTTTCCCTTTCTAGCCATTTGTTGCACTCCAGAAGTGAAGTGCCAAATGGAAAATATTCTGAGCAAGAAAGAAAGGAGTGCCTCAGTGTATGTTCAAGAGAGGGGGCAAAAAATGGAGAATGCCAAACATTCAGGAAAATAATGTTAAAAAATTGTTGAAGTTAGATCCCCCGCTGTTATTAGTGTTATGTTTACTGTCTGGCAGTTTTATGACATTTGTTTCTGCTCAGATTGTAATATCAATATTGTTGAATGATTCATAATAGTCTAATTCAGTTTTTCTTTCAGAAAAGAAAATCTTGCTGCAAACCAGATGTTGTGTCTGATCTGAATTTTTTAATTGATTACAACAGCACACACAAATGTGTACATTGTCAGGCTCTTGAAAAGGGACAGGAGCTGCTTATTTTCCCTGAAGTGGAAATGTGTTGAAGAGAGCAGCAGTAGAGTGATTTATAAGGACTGTGAAATTATAATTCTTCACCATTCCTCTCCTCTTCTCCCCTGCCCCCAACATGCCAAAAGAGTTGTAGTCTCCTCCATCACTAAGGCGTTATTCCCATTCCAATCTTATCAAAGTTCAGATGGAGCTGCTGCTCTCTGGTATGCAGCATAGAATATACCACCAAGCTAAGAATTAGGCATGTGTTTCTAACACTACTCGAATTGGTTTGCTCACCTGAAACACACAGCACAGAGAATTTGATGGTGCTGTCTCTGAAAGCTCTGCTTCAGTGGTTCTCCTTTTCTTTGTGTAATTTCTGAAAAGTTCAGTTTAAGTGTTTTAATGCTCCTTGCACAGCCAGCTATCAAAGCTTTTAGCATGGAAAAGAACTGCTTCCCATTAGTGCTTTACTGTCCATACAGGATTTCAGTATCTCACAGAGGATTTGGCTTTATCATTTAAGCATGGTCCAAGAGGTTTGTCATTCTGCCTTTTTATCAAAATTGTAATTTGAGATAGGGTTGTTAAATGGAGTATTTGCAACCAGAGATGCATATTCTTCTATCTTCAACAACATGGTTTTAGAAGCACTTTGATTTAGCTTAACTCCTTTCTTCTTCAACAGTAGTTTTGTAATACTTAAAAGTTGTAAAGTTTACTACAAACACACTATGGTCCCCACTCCCTCCAGGAATTTCTTTTAAAAATGGATTCTAATGGGTGGGTGAAGCAGCTTGGGCAGCCATAACTCATGGGATGAGAAAGGGGCATCTGAGGAGCCAGCATGAATTGCAGTCTGAAGCCAGGTAGAGTTAACACCACAGAGCTCACAGTCTGCAACAGGCTGTGTTTGAGTGCTTGTTGCAGCCTCAGTGCTGAAGAATTAACTGTTCACATCTCAAGACATGAATGAAGAAGAGAGCTGCTGGTCTGACGCCAGTGAAGTCTGAACACCAGCACGCCAAGTTCCTGCCAGAACAACAGAAATGGCTTTGAAAGAGGTCTCCTGAGAGGTACAGCATAATTCTCTCAAAATGCTGCTGGTTTTCTGTCATTTCAGTCTGTGGAAAAAGTAGCAAGTGATCCTATTCCCTGACCCACTCATCTGTCTACATGCTAGTGGAACACCAATTGTGAAGTTAATGAGCAGGGTGAGCTCACTGAATTTCCATCTTACCAGATGTTGATTATTTGTTGACATCTCATGGAAGAAGATGGAATGTCTGACTGAACAAGTGGATTATCTTCATTTTTTTTTGGTTTGGTTTTTTTTTTGTTTTTTTTTTTTGGTTTTTTTTTTTGTTTGTTTGTTTGTTTTGTTTTGTTTTGTTTCATTTATTTTCTTTGCATGTCCAGGGATCTCAAATCTTCAACTATGTCTTTTTGATCATAAGTGAATACTTTTTTGTGTCAGAGTCCGAAGGCCACACACCTGCATGTTCCCATTTCCTCTCCTGAAAGCAGGTCCCAGGAATAAAAATCTTGTTGCTCTTATAAAAATGAAGCAGCCTGCCTTAGGAGAATTGCTTAGTTTAAGAGGCAGGGTTTATAAAGTGACTCTGATCAGGGAAATTAAGACCAAATGAGAAGTAGACTAATATTTGGTTGCGGTTTTATTGAAGACCATCCTTACAGAAAATTCTAACTGTTAATTTTTTTTTCATAACGATCTATTGCATATTGTGCTTTCAGGAGGAATTGGATTATATTATGTTAATCGTATTCCTGTTTGTGTCTGGACATTAATGTGACCTATAATTTTTTAGTCTGCATGTGTTATTTCTTATATATCAATGTGATGCCTTGAAGTGGCTACTGGAAAACAGAGGCTAGACAAGAATAAGAGAACAAAAGTGAGTATTTATTTGAAGGGCTTTCAGAGGTACACCCTGGGAGTGAAAAGCCTCTGAGGGGCTCCACCCAAGATGGACACTGCGGCACGAGTTCTTCACACCTTTATAAGTTCAGTCCATTTGCATATCAGGCTTAATTCTCCAATTAAAATTTCAAGTAATGGTGTAATTACCCCAAATTTGATCCCCCCTTAAGGCTTTACTTTACACATTTTGGGGCATGGGACAATCAAGGTGTCCTTGAAGAACAAACCCAGAGAAGTTTGTTGTGTCTAACCAGCATGAGAGAACAGTGGTTAACAGGCCACACAAAACTTCGGTTACACACTAGGCAGTACAGGATTTTAAAAATATGAAAGTTAAACTCTAAGGCATCAAGTGAGCTGACAGAAAATAGAAATAGACAACCAAACATCTTTAAATATATGTATTGATCATTTTTCTGTTTAGAAGCTTTGCCATCAGCTGTTCTGTGACTCCATGGAATTGTGCCTTATAGCACCATCCCTGCCAGCAAGCTTATCATGACATTTCAGACCAGTGCAGCCTTATCTAGAAATCTTCAGTGCACTCTGAAATTCTTCTCCATTAGCAGGCACAACTGTAGCCTGGGATGGCCTAAGTAGTTTGTTTCAGAGTGCATTTACTGTCTGAATACTTTTACTGAACCACCAAAATTTAAAACCCAGCATATTAAAGTAATTTCACTGTAGTGCCTGTTCTCCTAAATATTTTGGATTAATAGCAATGATTCAGTATCTGCTGCATCAACATTAGAGTTGTTCCTGCAGCAGCAGCCACCATGGTGCAGTGATTGTTTTACTTGAACGTTACACTACTTCAGTTGGCAGCAGAGGAACTAGAAATCGTTCTTGTGCCAGGTCACATTTTCCTCATGTGACCTTTCTGCTATTAATTCAATGGAACCCTGAAATACCGTGCCAAAGGATGGTTTCTGGTTTGGATGTGAAAAACAGAGGAGAGTTGCTTGAAATAATCACCTGTCAGAGAAAGACGTGCAAGAACACTCCCACACAGTCACCTGCTTTGGGCTGCTTATATTTGGAATTTGAATTGTCTTTTAATGCATGTATAAGAGTCTTCCCCAAACTTTCCCCAGCTTGTAACCCTTGATCAAGGCAAAACTCCCAGAGATTACAGTGGGGAACAGGAACATGTGTCTCCTTGTATCCATAATGTACTTGTCAAAGACAAGTAGATGGAAGGGACTCACCTGATGTGACTCTTGGGGATGGTGCTGTGCAGGGCCAGGAGTGGGATTTGATGATCCTGATGGACCCCTTCCAACTCGGGATATTCTTTCATTCTATGACCCACCCTGGGCTATTACCTGGGAATTAGGCTTCTGTAGAACCCATTGTAATGTATCCATACTCATCATATTCTACTAAGTGGCTGCCATGTGTCAGCAGATAATGCCCTAGTGCGGTTTTAAATGACCCAAGCCCTAGATCCTCTGTCATGGACTTGGTGCAATCAATCTGGAGTTTGCTGCTTAAAACAACTCCTGTCTCTGAAGATTTGTCACCACTGAACTCTGACTCCATTTTGCACCATCAGTCTTGTCTGTCATGTCAGATCCACAGCTAACTCTCAGCAGCTGTAAATCAATACATCTTTTTTTCTTTCAATGTTGTTTCCTATTCACCAGCTGAAGATCAGACCAAGGATTCATTGACTGACTTTCCCATCTGAGTTGTGATCTGTGTTTCTAGTTAGATACTTATAGTGATGGCAGGTTTTCTTCTGGGTTTAACTTTTGCTCTGGGTTTATTTGCTTTATTACAGCTGTATTTTATTGGACTCCTCTATTCTAGCAAGTTACCTTAAAGTAGCTAATTGAATCAAAAAAACAAAGTACATTTTTAAATAATCATAATAAAAAAATGGAATCTCCATTATAAAATATCCTGCCTTCAGAATTATTGCAAGTAGGTGACACATTTCTGGGTTTTGATTTTTTTCATCCATCATTTCCAGACCACAGCAGACATGAGGCTCTTTAACTTTGTGTCTTAGGTCTCTTTTTACAGGGGAGCTAAAAATCTGGAACATGTTGGCTCATATTTCCATAAAAGTAAACAATTGTAATGTATTAAATTCAAGCTCTTTAGTTTTTCAGTTCCTGTAGGGAAAAAAAAAAATTAAGCCAGTTGTTTACTGTTGGTGACCTCATGTTTCTCTGAAAGTTTTTTTTTAAAATCCGGAGATCATCATTCAAGTGCATTTTCCTTGTATTTGAATCATATTCAGATTTGTATTTTATATTTCAGAAGCAGTATCTGAGTAAGTTTGAGTATGCAGCTGCCATTCTGAGTGTGTTACTAAGGGTGAATGTTCTCATTGTGCTTTTACCTTAGAGCAGTTTCTCACATAGTCCTCCTCCTGACAAGACAGCTCCTGTGAAGGGTGTCTCCTAATTTTTCACATTATCCAGAAATCAGAGTGTCTTGAACTGCTTTCTTCTGATCAGAACTTTCAGAGGTGGTGATGCCAGCTGGAAAGGGCTTTGTCTTCCACTCAAGAAACACTTTTGGCAGTTACCATAAGAAAGGCCAAGGGTTACTTAAAATAACATCTGTAGCTGCAGGTAGCAATCTCTGCTCCCTTCTGGATTGTAGGTGCTCCTACAGCCACTGAGGAGCATTCCAGTAGAAGTTAAGAGAGGTTTTTGAGAAAAAGGAGTGAAATTCCCCAAATTTCTCATCATGAATAGTCAAGATGCTATGCATAACCAAGAAAGGAACATTAGGATCTCCCTGTATCCCTTTTACTGGTTTGTCTTTAGGACAAACTCCTCCAAAGCATAACAGGGAAGCCTCACTTACCAAGAGTTAACTCTAAACTTCTGAAGGAGGCATGTGGCCCTTGGCAGCATTTGTGTCATGATGTGCTCACTGTGCAATGCGATATGAATTGTCATGGGTTGACACTTCAGAGTGTCATGCTAGTGGAAGAGGAAATAAGGGAACTTTATTTTAGATGGGGGGGGAGCTCTGCTTGTAGGAAAAGGAGTGAATCTCCGGCTTCTTCAAAGTAATTCATTTTAGCAATCCATTTTAATTTAAAATTAAGTAAGTCTACTTACTGTTGGGAAAATCATGCTTCTTGAAATGATCTGTCTTCTTGGGTGAGCAGAAAGAAACCAGGCTCTTGCAATGCCAGTCACCTTGAAGAATGCACAGGCACGCTGTTAAAAATGTCATCGCAGCATAAACTGGATGGCAGAATCACATTCAAGGACTAAGAAATAGCTGGATATGAGAGCCCATGTAACATGATCTCACAATAGTTTGTGAATCATTTGTGATGGGTGGAATCAGAGTCTTGCTAAGTTGCAAAATTAGAATTTTGATGAGGTTCAAATGTGAATATTATTTTAATCTTTGATAGAGTGCTGACCTTCGTGGATAATGTGAGGAATAAATGGTAATTGATTGGTTACACCTTGCATAAAAATACAACTTTGGGCATTATGTCTGTATTCACAGGAAATGGTTGCCAGTTACTTGTGAAGGCTTCTCTTTAGGTCTAAGTGTGCTTATTAATGTCTAAATTTTTATTTTTTTCTGACCACATGAGGATTAGTAGGATGCCTGCTGCAGTTGATTCTGGTTTACCTCTTTTTGATGTTCAGATATGGCAAATGAGGGTAGTAGGAGAATTAATGAACTTTTTGAGCTGGGAAGTGCTTCTAGGTCCAGAGCTAGCCCAGATCAGGTGTTATTCTAACCAGAGAGTAGATGGAGTGTTCTGGTGTAATTCCAAGGGACATCTTGGATGAACTGCTCCTGTCCTTAGAGGTAACAATCAGAATTTCCTGTATTAGGGAAGAGAGAGCAATATCTCTACTGTACTGAAGACACTAAGTGTTGTATCTGCCCAGATTCCATGAGTAATCCAATATCTGAACAAGACAGAAATCCCAATTAGGATGAACAAACAGAAGCTGAACTGACAAAAATATTAGTATCTCAATTAGTAAAATAGCTATGAATTGTATTAGAGCTTTATATTGGCACTTTTTATTAGCATTTATCACAGTATCACAGAAAGGTAGTGGTTGGAGGGGACTTCTGGGAGGTCATCTTGACCTAAAGTCCTCTCCTGAAGCAAGGCCACCCAGACCCAGTTGCTCCTGTCCAGATGGCTTTTCAATATCTCCCAGAAGAGAGACTCTGCGACCCCTCTGGGCATCCTGTGCCCCTGCTTGGACACCCTCACGTTACAAAAGTGCTTCCTAAGGTTCACAGGAAGCCTCCTGTACTTGTTTATGCCCATGGCCTCCTGTCCTTAACTGGGCACCTAGTCCTAACTGGACATCTACTGGAAAGAACCTGTCTTCAACTTCCTTGCACCCCCTCTTCATCTTCTTTAACCCTCTCTTCAGGTATTTATATATACATTGGTAAGATGTGCCCTGAGCATTCTCTTCTCCAGGCTAAACAGTCCCAGTTGTGCTGTTTATTCCACTTCACCCTTTAAGAACCTTATTAGTTTTTAGATAGCTCATAGCTGCTCAGTCATTAGCTGTGATCAAGAAGAATGAAAATTCTTTTTCCAGGTCTTGGCTTGCTGTAATTGCAGCATTAGCTCTAACCCAGTAATGGCATTCCCTTTTGGGTTCTGATTTCTGCAGCACACTCTGCTTTGGTTGCAGGGCAATATGTAAAAAAACCCACATCACAATGAGATCAAGTACTAAACATTGTCCATTGGCTTCCTTGCTGTGGGATGTATCACAGCACTTTGCTCTTCTGTAGCCTGCCCTGGCTGGCTGTGCAAGCTGACTGGTGTATTTTACCCTGGACAAAGTCCCTTAGGGGCCCACAGGTAAGGATTGTTGATATGAGTATTGATAGGACAGGTGGGGCATGGGACAAGTGCTTATGACATTTCTGAGCAAATGGAAAGCAGCCACCTGAAATTACTTCTGTGTGTAATGACAAAAATTGTTACGGATTTTACCAAGGCAGAGTCTGAGAACAGAGCATGCTGTTTCCCCTGCTCTATTAGGAACAACAGTGGAGAGAATGCTTGATGTGACAATCAGCAAAGATTGGGTTATGGAGTATCACAATTTAGTCTGGAGAGTGTGGGAAATTTAGAGACATTTCTCATTTTTTACAGATGGCTTCTTATATTTCAAGACCAGTATGTTTGGAGTAGTGACGAATTTTGTGTGTACAACCTGTGCTGCTGTTAGGTCAGAGCAATGGGTTCCTTGTGGCTGGGGTACCTGAGCTTCTTTGGACTTTCACAAGACTAGAAAAGAGAGGAGCTGCACTCTGGCCTATGCTGGTATATGTTCTAAGGAGCAACTCTCCTGCCTCAGCTGTCAGAGGGAAGCCCAGCCAGGAAATTTCACACTGCCCATGCAGGGCTGTTGGAGCAGCTCTTCCCATATTCCACCTGCTGGTGACACGTCTGTGCAGTTCCAGAGAGCTGCCTCTGGCAGAGCCTCTGTGCCTTCCAGCTCAAGCTGACTTTGGCAGCCCCTCAAGAGTTCTGCATGAATTTTGACTGTGCCTTGCATCATATTCTGAATTCCAGTGGAATTGCACTGGTGTCATGTAAAGGAGAACAGCATCTGCTTTCCACTTGCTTTCAAATGGGTTTTTAAATGCAGTACTTGGGTTGGGTCTATTGCAGACTGTTCCATGCAGGTAAAATAAGCCTGACTGATGTGTAAGTACCATGGCATACAGTGAATTAAAGGCTTCCATGAACTTCTTTCAGTATTTTCCAGGAATTAACTTTTAGGTCACAGGAATCACAAACTGATCAAGAATTTTTGTAGTAAAAGATATTGGACAAAGTGATATATAACTTTTTTTTTTCCCCAAAAAAAAATTCTTGCTCTACTGTTGTTTAGAAGTAGAGGATATAAATGAAATAAACTTATATAACAGTAATAAATTTATTATATAATACATTAAATGCAATGTTTAAAGGGACATTTTTCAATGACATCTCAGTAGCAAAAAAACCTATTAGGTAAGTATACAAAGTTGGATAATTATGCTCTGGACTGTGTGCTACATTTGTCATTGCCATTGAATTTGCTGCAAGTGATTTGGATTGCTATTTTAAAATTAAATTTTGAGTTTATTTAATTTTTTAGAAAATACCGCAACAAAAGTCTGAGAAGAAAGAAACAAAGATGTTAATAGGCTATGTACAACCCGTATCAGAAAAAAAAAAAATCAAACTCTTTCCTTGTCAGCACCTGAGGCAGTACAGAAATTAATTAATTAGTAGGCTCTCTGGAAATCACCTTCAGCAAGAAACTTTTTCTCAGATATATAAGGACAAACAGCGTAACTCCAAGGGTGCAACACATGGTGATTGTGGAGCTCCTTGGCATCTCCTTCTCCACTTCCTCTGCCTTGCAGGGAAAAATTGTAAGGAAGGAGTAGGGATGAAGCTAAGCTCTCCTAGAGCCATTTTCCCAGTTATGTGAAACCAACCCCCATTATTTCTTGATTTCAGAAGACTTCTGTACCACAAATATGAAAGAATCAAACCCAGCTAGAGGGAGGAAAGAAAGGAGTTGTCTGAAGTGCTGGAAAATGGCAAAAATCTTATTTTAAAATCCAAATTAAAATGTTTTTAATGCAATTAAATTGCACCAAACACTAAGATTCTGTTGGTAAAAGTATAACTTTAGATATTTTTATGGTACATAATTTTTCTTTTAGGAGATTACAAGCTTGATCTCAAAAAGTTACGTAGAAATGTACTTGTCACAGTATGCAGAATCTCATAATGTCTTATTGCTAATTTGCCTCAAAACATAAAAGCAGACAACTAATGAGAGAAAAATATTAAAATGAATAATTCCATCAAATTTTGAGCATCTCTAAATTTGTAATTTAGTAATCTTATCTGGTCATAAGCTTAGTCCATGAAAATGCTACCATCTCAAAGTGGACGGAAGCCCCTAATTTCATATGCATAGATTCTCATACTTGAATTTCTAATCTCCAACTTTAGATAAAAAAGGAATATAATTACATTGTTTGATTAAGACTGTAAGGTTCTTGAGGCAAAGCTTTTTGCAAAATTTGCATTTTTAAACCTCCTTTAAAGACCTGTGGTAGTGTTAAATGCATAAGAACAGCAATCCTCACATTAGGTTGCAGAAGTTTTATTAGGTAACAATTATGTGAATATCTTTGTACTAGTGTAACAAACTCCTTGTTTCCTCTATTATTTGCTACGGTAAAGTTGTTAAGAACTTTTAAGAAACAGTTTAAATCTCTGAAAACCAATATTCATTAATTATTTTGAAGGTAAAATATTTGAAGCCAAGGTGATAAGATTTGTTATTAGCAAGTACCAATAAGTATTTAACCACTGGGAAGAGTCTTCCACCAGCAGGGTAGATGCCTGAGGAACTGCTGTTATTCTGAGGCAAAGACTTTCTCTCTTTGGTGCTGGAGATCTCCCCCCATAGCACGTGTTTGTATGTGTCCAAATCAATTCTTTCAGGTAGTGAGAGTGAAGACATGGGAATGGTTCTGTCACAGTTGGACTATTTCCCCCTTTGAAAATCAATGTCTTGGCTTGCCATGTTTGTTGACAATGTGAGGGAGGCCATATTTAATTGGATAGCATAGCATTATCTCTTTGCTAAATTACAGGAGCCTTACTTAAAGACAGCTTTTTTTTTTTCAACAGACTTTATTTGTCAAGCAAGGAATGGCTTGTCTTAAAAAAGTGTTGGGCTGCACACACAGGCTACTCTCCCAAACTGGTGCATTGCTTTTTGTAAGCTTCTGTATATCTGTCTCCTACCTTATTTCAAGTAAACAAAAATTTTAAAGACACAAACTAGGAAAAATAAAGCTTTTTTAAAATATTCACTGAAGATGCAAACAAAATTTCAAATCCTTGATCAGATAGCTGTATTTCTGTCTGAGGTACTTCTCAAGCTAAATTATCTCTTTAATTTTAAAGTCTTCCAAGTAATATATAGAAAAGCAGAACTAAGATCCCTACCACTTGAAGTTTATTTTATTTTCAGATATAGTTACAGCTGCTTTGTTGGTGAAATGCTGTTGATTTTCAGAAGTCTATGCTGCCCTGGCAGTGTTCAAGGCCAGGCTGGATGGAGCCTTGAACAACCTGGTCTAGAGGAAGGTGTCCACCTCAAGGAAGGATGGGCTGGAATTTTAAGGACCCTTCCAACCCAAATCATTCAGTGTTTTTATCATCTCCAGACATTTATGCAAATCAGTTCCTGTATCCTGAAATAACCAACCATGGCTTCAAGTGTGCAGTCTAGAGGTATTGATCCTGGAAAAACTGAAAGCATCTGTTGCTGGAAGAAATGCAGGGTTTGGTTAGAGCTGGGCCTTGCTGAACTCTTTATCTGCTGAGGCATCTGGGAACACCCAGGGCTGATAACCCGAGTCCAGGCTGCATCCACTGGAACATGCTGGGTGTGCCAATTCACCTAAATGGCAAGGGAAGGCAGCAGGAAACATGGACTCAGCACCCTGTCAGCCCCTGGCTTCCAGCTGGGAGCAGCTGTGAGGGCAGGGAGCCCTGAGCACCCACCAGGGGAGCTGCTTTGGGAGCAGCGGAGGATGTGCCTCAGGTGGGTCACTTGGGATGGCTGCTGAGGGGGCTGCAGCTGCTGGTTACGACTCTGCTCAGGGAGGAACAGGGAGCCAGCACTGCTGCAAACCCTCCATAGCTGGCAATGCATGATTTCTGGGTGTACTGCAGGTAGGCATGGTTGGCAGTGGGGTTTTCAATGACTCAGGTAGCCCTTCCTGGCCTCCTGCTTCCTAAGGCTTTTAAAAAGCTGATGCACTTTCCATCACTTGAGTTTTGTCCTGCCCATTCCTGCCCAAGGTGGTTCTCATAGACCCCGTGGGCTGCTAATGGAAGTGGGCAGCACTTTATGCCTGCCCTGTGTCCTGGCTCATGACGAATCACTCTCCAAAGTCCATTACAAAGCAGTCAAGGAAAGGCTGTTGCTTCAGCAGAATGTAATGCAGAGAATTTCATTCCTTTGTCTGGAATGGACAAAGTGCCTTTCCAGGACATAATGCTATGAGAGCTGGGCTCTGAACTGCATTACAGACCCACCCTGTACCCTATCAAATAGCTGACTGCTTTTGTATGAAGAACTGCTAATCAAACTCCTGTAATAAAAAAAACCTGTCAGATAAAAAGCCCTCCAGGGTCAGTAAAAATCATTAATTCTTTTTCAAAAAGCATTCAGCTCTCTGAAACATGGGGAAAAGTGCAAGGCTTATTCTCAAGCCTCCCACTCTCTCCATTTATCTCAGAAAGTTTGTTAAATTTTTGATATAATCTCAGAAATCTGGGAACTTGGGCATCAAAAATTCACTCATTGTAGTACTCAAGAATTGACACTGTGAAGATATTTTCTTCCTGCATAAGAGTTTCATAGTTTTGAATCAACTATGGAAAATACAGTTAAGAGAAATGAGGTGGGTCACATAAGAGAAGCAAGAAAAAGTATTTTTGTAGTTACTTCTTTCCCCCTAATCCTCTGCAAAATGCATTATTTAGAGAACATGCTGTTTTCTGTGGCTGACTTATGAAAAAGCTTTGAATAATGTGGTAAACTCATTATAAGGACCATTTCATAACTATTAAGAACAATGTTGTTCAAACACATTTCAAATAAAATGAACATTCAGAAGAAACAATAATAATTATGGCAGATGGCAAGCAGAGACATAACTTGCTTTGAATGCAAAACTGCAGTTCAGGCAGCTATTTTGGTTCTTTTCCAATTTACAGGTTGTCTGCCAGAGGTTCTTGCAAACCAGATGTATGCAGTTAATCCCACAGAAATCAATGAGATTGCATGCAGCAGTGGGAGACTAAAAGATCTTTCTCAAGAAGGTAACCTCTGTTTCATAGAATTCCTTGCTTTATCTTGCTTCAAAGCTTATTATCTTATATCAAAGTCTTCTCAGCAATATTTACCTTAATGGTCAGCCTTTGTGTCACTCACTCTGCCTGCATAGGGTCAGAGGAAGCTGTAGCACATCTTTTCCCTGCCACTGTGCTGGGGGAATATGCTGCCATGAAATCCAGCAATGACAAGAGAACTAGGAATACTTTAGAACCTCACAGGCAAAGTGAAACACATAAATAATTTTCCTAACCAGTGTGGCTATTTGTTTTTACCTCCATTTGCTCTGAATATTCAGAGTGTATTTTTTATAGTTAATATATTATTTTGTAGAATAAATACTGTTTTTTGACAAAAATTGTTTTCACAAGTATCTCACTTGGGTTTGTTACTTTCCTTCAAAAATAGAAATGGTTGAATAGGTCAATATTTGGCTGATAATGAGTCATTTAATTTAAAGGTTCTGCTACAGTGCATGATAGGAATCATGGTTATCTTTTCTTAGATGATGAGACTGAGATTTCAAGCTCCATTGAATTGTTCTTGATGTGTTCTGGCCAGAGAATTCCCTAATATGCCTGGCTTCTCCATGATGCAAAAGATTATGTTGCAAGTGACAAAATGTGCAACTTAAAAAATAAATCTGCCAGGGAGACTAGTAATAAGAAATATTAGAATGAGACTTGCTCTGGATCTCCCATTTGTCAATGTTTCTGAAGCAAAATATTTTGTTTTCTTCTGAAATAATTTTTGCAGTTGAGTTTCCTTTGGGGGAAGGGAGAATATGTGGATATGGTGGTGAGGAACAGAAATATTTCCTAGTAAAAATGCTGATTGCACTTTTTCATTTTTTAAAAAAATTTATGTCATTTTTCAGGGAAAAGTCCTTTCTTTTCTACCAGCTCTTTTAGTCAGATACTCAGTACTTATTATTAAAAATGAAGCTGTTATATATAAATGTAGTAGATTATATTATGAATGTACATTACTGGGCTTAACGTGACAAATGCAGCTTTAAAAATGCCTTACACTTGAAACAAAAAAATTGTATCTTCTTATGTATCTCATCCATGGACCCAGAATTCATTTCTGTTCGTTTTTGTTCATATGTCCATGAACAAAATGTCTAACATAGGGATGTTTTAAAAAGGAAACAAAAAAGAGTGGTAAATCATTAAATCACATTTCTAATTAGGAGCCAATTGAATATCTTTGGTGATGTTAATCTTCTCACACTGTTGCATTGGCAACTCTTGGCAAATATTTATTTTTCTACTGGTAACTAGCCTGTGGTTGTTCCAGGGAATGGACTAGGAAATTGTATTTATTGCTGGTAAAAAGGATATGACACTGAATTGGAGTTGTGAACCTGAACTCCAGGTTCAGATGAGTATGCTGGACATTTGCCTTGGTCCTTTCTTCCACAGGTGAAGGGTAACGTGGTAATGAGAGACAGAAAGGTGCTGTGGTGCAGGTCACCAAGCTGAATGCCCCATGGGAAATATCTGGGGTTTGCTGAGTAAGGGGTGTGAATCAGATCCCATGGAAGCAATAAGCATAAATGGTGAATGCTTAGTGAGATGATATGGCAAGTATTTAGTAGTAATCTGTGCTCTTATTTATGTTCCTAGAAGTAATTTTTCTCATATGTCAAAAAAGCAGTAAATTAGTAGTTAACAGGAAATCTGCACATGGATCGTTTTCATGAAGGGAAAATTGTTAAGTGCTTCAATCATGTAACATCTCTCTGATATTGATGAGGAGGGCCAGCAGTCAGATGAAAGCCAGTCTGTTGAAATCTTTAACTACTGATTTCTTATCCCAGCAGGATTTCCATCTCTGACTTGACAGTATCTTTAGGTTGTGCTGCTTTTATCCTGGCTAGTTCTTGGGGAGAGCACTTTTTTTTGAACTGTCTTGTACAGTTCATGAGAACTGTAGACAAAAACAAATATGTGAGCTATTTGCTGTAATGAGCTCATCTGGCTCCTTTTCCCCTGTAAAGAATGTTACAATAGCATGAGGAAGGAGAAAGATGGAAATATGTACCAGTGGAAAAGAAAAAACTCCAAAACCTAAAGCCAAACAATAAGGACCGTCAGTAGAATAACAACAGCATGATTTAACAACACATGGAACAGCCATAATTTCCAGATTAAAGAGGAAAAGTTATTTGTTGAGTGTCAGGATGATGAATAGATTGATTTTGCATTACATCAACACAGCTTTTATTTTCAGTATGTTGCAGCATTGAATTAACAAGTTACACTTTCTGAATGCAACCCCAAAGATAAAAAGGGTTGTTAGGCCAGTAGCAAGAACAGCAATTCATTATCAGTGACACCTTCAATTACTACAATGAATAGATGCCCTGAAAACATATTTTCCAAAAGCTTACTTCTGCCCTGTACTTTGAAGAGATGTTGAAAACTCTCCTGATGACTGTTCCAGCTGCAGATTTGTCTGTCTTCTTGGTACATGCAAATTGCCTCAGGCCTGCTTCAGGGTTTCATTATTGAAAGGATGTAAGCAGCAAAGTCAACAGCAAACAATTTGTGTAGAAGGGAGATCATGTCAGAGAATCACAGGAAAACAGTTTGCAAAGGGTCTTATAAAATGGAAAGGACCTCTGGAGGGCATCTGGCCCAATCTGCACTTGAAGCAGGGACAAATTAGAAAGCTTTCCTGAGACTTTATCTGGTGCGGTTCACACAGGAACTTACTTTAGGAACAGGTGGATCATCTACTTTTTGATTGTTCACACAGGCATTCTAGGTCTGGATGTTTAAGGTGTATCTGGACAAGACAAATTGACATGTATCTGGAGCATGTTGAAGGAATATCTTTGGATTTTCTGGTTTGCTTCTGTGAATGATTCAGCAGAGGGACTGTTAAAGGGAAGATCAAGAGGAAAAAGGGGCAAAGCTGGTTTTCACTCTGCCTTCATGACCATGCTTTGATTCACAGTTGAGTTTAGTGAGTAATAGTTGACAAGAAAGTACAGACAGAAACAGAGTGAATTAAGCCTTGACACAGGCCATGGATCAACATGTTATACAAGTATATTATTTGAAATTGCTGGGAAGATGGACAGGGATATTACTGGGTACTGACTGGCAGCCTGTGCCAAATAGTGGCTGTAAAACTCTCAAGTGAGGTCAAGGGAATCATTGCTATGCAGACATCCACCACTGGATGAGGAATGGATGAGAAGGAGGAGGTCACAGAGTGAAACTGTCAGTTCTGAGCCGCTGAACAGAGCCTGACCCTGAGTCTGGATGCACTGGGGTGTCATGCTGCCTCCAGGAAAGCCTGAGCCAGCCTGCTTAGGTGGCAGCTGGGGTGGCTCTTGGTTTGTGTGTGCATGAGTGAAAAGCTTTTTCAGCCAAAGCTCATCCTTTGCTTGGTTCACTCAGTAAGTTGAGCTTAGGACATTGCCTGGTGTTACCTTTCCCTGCGACACAAATATACACCCGAATCTCAGGATGACAAGGAGTCCAGATGCCACTGGCTCACATGCAGCTGGGCTCAGAAGCTGAAAAGTGTTATTTGGCTCTAAATCTACCATCTCAGATGCTGAGACTGCTTCTCTATGAAGGTTTGCCTTTGCTGCAAATAGTGGTTCCTCTTAACAGTTAAAAACACTTGAAATACCAGAGGAGTTTTGCTACCAGTTGTACTTTGGTGAACTTTATGCCTCTGTGTAGCATAGAAAATAACAACAAATGAAAACAGTGCTCTATTCTCTCTGTTCAGTATCTGGCTACCAAAAACAGCATGAGAGGAAATTTCCTATTACAGTGCTACTGTTTTATACAGAAAGGAAAGGGCTAATTCCACACAAAAAGGAAGGGCTTAAGGAGCTCAGGTGTGGCTCTGAACATGTGCAGGGAATGAAATTCACCCTAAAACCCCCCTTGCACTTTGATTATTATATTTAAAAAGCTTATCCATTTAAAACATTGGGCCTGACTCTAATGTCATGATACCAGCCCAACACAGATTTCATTCAAATAAAGGAGCAGATTAGCCTTTTGTAGCAATGTGACATAGCCTTTCTTTCTGGAATTTTTCAATTAAAATTGAAGCTGTATGATAATTCTGAATATATCCACAATAAGGCTCTCTGATAACAATTACTGGTGATCTGCTACCACTTTCTAGAAGCCTGTCAAGGTACTAATTTCACAACAGCCCCTTAAGGTAGAAATCCTTATTAAAAACAAGCAAACAAAAAAAAACCAAAACAAAAACCAAAACAAAAACCAAAACAAACAAACAAACAAACAAAAAACAAAACAAAAAAAACCACCAAACCCCAAAAACCCAACAAAACAAAGCAGAGTTAAATTATTTTTCTGTGACTATTTGTAGAAAAACACCTTGAATTTTGAAGCTCTTCTTACCATTCCCAGCCATTAAGTGCACTTATTTAGATCCAGAATAAGCACATGAAGGTAATTATTTTTCTCCTGTTGCTGGTGGGTTTTGTGCTGATGCTTTCATCTGCACAAATATTGCCTGCTCTATGACAACTTTGAAATTTTAAATTACTCTTAAACCTTGGCCAGCATTGTAGCTGATATAATTTGACATTGCTCCAGTGACTTTGCAGCGTTGATTGTCACTAAAGCAAGAGATGACACACAGTTTCTAATGTTTAAGAAGGCAAGAAGGGTTCATCCATACTCAAAAATTAAATGCTGTGATCTTTAAATGAAGCACGTGAGAATTCTCATTTAATGTCGGGTAACTACTGAGTTGATACCAGGTTAATCAATGCTAATGGAACTGAAATTCTGCTCTAGGAAAATCCTGTGGAACCCAAGCTGGATCTGCTAGTGATACCAATAAAAATGTACTCCCACATTATTTTCTACATAATTCAAAGATGAGAACACACAATGTGATATATGCTTCCTAAGAGAAACTGGTCTTGCTATTTAGATGTTTTCTAGAGATTAGGTAATGATGGAAACAATGGACTCAGACCTGCCTTCTCACAATCTGTTATTCAACAAGTGGTTTGTGCATTGTTCATTCTATACTGGATACAAAGTGTTGCAAATTTGGATTAAGAAGTTTGACTTGATTCTAGACTGTGAGAATCAAGTAATGGAAACCTGATTTTTTCTTCTTTTCTGGTAACCAAGGAAACCAGATTCTGATCTTAGTATTTGAGTGTCAGTCTGGAGTGCACCCTTGACTTCAACCCCTGCCCCTCTTTTTTCTGCCAGTGTTCATCTGTTCACATTATCATTCTGTCTCCTGCTTCATACCTCAGTGCCTCTTTTAATATATGTGTTCTCTGCTTAGACCAACCTTTCATTTTGTTTGTCAAGCATAGAATCATAGAATGGTTTGCTTGGAAGGAATCTCAAAGATCATCCAGTTCCAACCTCCCTGCCATGGGCAGGGACACTTTCCACTAAACCAGGTTGCTTAAAGCCCTGTCCAACACTGCCTCTTTATTGAAAGTGCTTTTCAAAACCTATTTATTATACCTTGATTTTCATCTCATACTTCAGTTTCCTAAATGAAATTTTGACTTAATTGAAGATAATTGCAACACTTCTATTGGCTTCCTGAGAGATTTAATTTTCTGCATCTGGATTTGTAAAGGAAAGATTGAATAGTATTTGGGACAGACACAATTGGATAGATTTCCTGCACTTATAGTGATGTACTGGCCAAGTTATTACTTTTTGTATTGTGCTTATCTTTTCTAAAAAGATTTTCCCACTCCTGTTAAATGAAAGCTGAGACCCTCCGAGATTGGGACTTCAGAGGTAATGACATTTACACTCCTGTTCTTCCTACCTACCATCAGCAATTCAGCTGAGCTCTCTGTGTCAGGAATTGAGTCATGTTAGATTTCCTCTGCAATCATTAGGTAGAGAGAAGCAGTCTAAGGAGACAGGTCCACCTCTCTACAGTATGTACCACCCCCTGGATGTGCTGCTGGCTCTTGCTAGTGACTATGGTGCTGTTTGTCCTGACTAGACTTTGAGTTTGGGCACCTCAGATTTCATCTGAGACCTTAATGTCACAGAAAATCAAACAAAGCATAGGCTGAACACATATCTAATTAAGTGGAGCCACTTCAACATTCTGACATCACTTGCCCAAAATTTTATCTGCTGGGAAAGGACTGTAAATACTAACCAAGGATTCCCTCATCCTCCTTTCTTTCTGAACAACTGGGCCATGATGCCTTAATGTACACAAATTACACATGTATCCATGATGCCATATTGTATCCAAACCCACAAAGCACCTTTTTAATTTAGTAAATAAAAATCAGGAATAACAGGGATGCAAACACAATTCTGAAGTAGCTCTACCTCCACAACATTAATACTCTGAGAGACTGCAGTCTGTTCTGCATTTCTTGCTGAAATCACATTTTCATCTGTTACAAGGGTCTCTCTAAATAGCTGTAGCTTTATTTTCCTTTTTCTTTTTGCATCTATTTATAAACCTGGACTTTAAAAGTAATGCAAGATGTTCAGGCACATTATTTAGGTATGTAAAGGCAATTGAGGCAAGGAAGAAGGGACTACAATACCAAGCTTTTGTAATGCTTTCCCCAGGGTCAATCAGAATGAAAAGAAGAGGAAAGAAGCAGGCAATACGTGTAACAATGAACAAAGAACAACACCTATTAGCACTTTATATCACTTTGGATTCTGTTCCTTTCAGCCAGCTGCTTCAGTTTGAAGGTGATGCAGAAAATACTGAAGAAAACACCTGAAAAGCAGAAAAGAAACCAAGAACAAAGCTTTATGCTGTGCTACATCTGACTGGTTAGGTATGTAATTTTGACAAGATTTGTCATAATGAAAAGCTTTTGTGGCAATGACATGGAGGTTCAGAGAATTGATACTTTATTCAGCTGCTGGTGCAGACGAACCTCTATGAATAACCAGTCTAGTGAGATGACAGCAGGAAATACAATTCTCCTGGTTCTGTTCAGAGGCAGTGGGAACAGACTAAAACTGCAGAGGAGTTCTTTGGAAATCCAAAGTTCTCTTTCCTGGTTGTACTGCACATGAAACAATGGACTAATCACCAGTAAGAAATCAGCAACAGTTCTGCAGAATAGATGTATGGTGCTTGATCTCTAGCTGTTCCTATAAAAGCATAAAAGATGCTCAAAGTAATCCCACTGCCAAAGCCAGAGTCAAGAATTATCAAAATATATAATGTCCAATTGTCCTTTTACTTGTTGCTGCCATTCTGGAGTTTTTCCTGGGTTCATCATCATTGTCCTTGCTGTCTGTCCCAATGATTGGTAAATTCAGCTGTTTTCTAGCCAAGAGTGTGTGAAGTGAGCTGTAGAGGAAGAGCAGTGAAGTTTCAAGATGTGCTATGTTTATATGCAAATTATGAGTCACAGTGAGTAAGACAGACCTCTTCAAACTGTTAAGAGAAGTGGCTAATGATTAATTAGTTCAATAAAGCATTGCCACAGAATGCAAAACCTGGCTGTATTGTTTTTAGGTCTCCAACAGGTGCAGTAAAACAAACAAAGTAAATAAGTAAATCTTGTTCTTTTTTTTCATTCAGCCTCATCCAGTGAGAACTGGCCCAACACCAACAAGTGGTTCCCTTTATTTGAGGTTCTATTTCAATGTTTGTTGTCAATGAGTGCAGGGTAGTCCTAGGAGAGACATTTGGCAAAGCATGTAGGCATCTGGCTTGCTTTGGAATACACTAACACACACAAGCTTCTGTTCAATTCTTTCTACAAGTGGCACCCTCAGCAGCATCAGAGGAAGGAACTCCGTAACTAAGAAGCCAGCTAAGAGAGAAAGACTCCTTGCATTCCCTCACCAGGTGTACCAGGCTGTTCCCTGAGACAAAATGTTTAGTACCACAACATATTTTTAAATTTTTGCTGATTAAACATATTTTGTTTCCCCATTTAAATATTTGCTTCTCTGGGAACCTTTCTAAACTGTTCACTTTATTCTTTGTTTCTTACAGTAGCAAATACAGTTTGCATGGATACAGTCTTATCTCCAAAAGGTTCAGTCTAACTTTGGGCTGGGACATGAACTTAAGTTCTATAGGAAGTCTAGCTATGTCTGGAAGCTGAAGGTATCTAGGAGAAATGAGTTCTACAGGCATGTCTGTCCCTTGTAAAACAATGTGTTCTTACACATTAATTTCAGGTATGTTGTCTTCTAGAATATCCCCTTTTTCTTCAGTTGTCAGAGGAAATAAGAAAAACATTATTTATCACAGTATTTATCACAGTATTTATCTTAATTTCATCTGTGATTTGAAGAACTCTGTTATTATGATTATATATCACAGCTGTAGGAAAACCAGAAGAAATTCTGGAATAGAAACAAATAACTTTGAAAGAGAAAAAAATTTTGACATGTTGATTTTTGTCATATAGTGTCAATTAAGACCTCTGTTTTGAAGAAGGGAGTAAGAAAATGATGCTTCTCCTCTACAAAACTTTTCTACAGTTCTCTAGGTTTGGAACTCCCAAACCTGTAATTTTTTTAGTTTAACAGCTGTGAAAAAACAGGGACAGAAGTTCTTGGGCTTCTTCCTCAGGGGGAGTATACTGTGATTTTTGTTGTGCAATGTCATGTGTGCAGAGCTCATGCCATGCCTTTAAGCCACTTGGAGCTCAGTGTTTCTGTATGGATTTAATTCTTGAGAGGTTTTTGAGATTCAGCAAAAGGAAATGCAGTAAGTTTGAGCTAACAGTAGTATATTTGACATGAAAGCAACAGAAGGATTAGACTAAACGGTTTCTTAGCATAATCCATGTCCAAAATATACAGCAGCATTTGCCTTTCAGAGCACAGCTCAGAAAAGCTGCAGAAGTTATTTGTTAATACACAGCTTTGGACCATCCTTTTAAGGTTTAATAAGTTTAAGACGATGGTTTCACCTGCACCAGCTCTGACTTTCTTTGAACTATTTCTGTCTCATTGTATTTTAGGTACAGCAATAATTAACATAACAGGTAAATTCCATGCATGCAGGAAAGTTACAGCTTACACAAGATTTCTCAGATAGGAAAAAAAACCCCACCTTTTCCAACTTACTCACTGGTCTCTTTGGATAACATCAGGTTAGATGAAGCACATTTACAATCCAACTGGAATGTGTGATTGGCAAGCCAAGTTCCTGGATGTAAAAATCCAAAAAAACTTCTGAATAAGGCTCAGCTGATATTTATATTTACAGCTCAATCATTTAAGGTTAGTCTTAGGAAAAGTTTAGACACAAAATTATATCCTTAATGGTTTTGGTCAGTCATTGCAGAAGCCTGCATATGTGCATTTACAGAATATTATATTCATCTACAGGGTAGAACTCAGAGTATTTTGTAGCAATGTTGCCTTAAGATATTCTTAATATTCTTCTTTCTTCCAATATTGCTGACTTAGGAGTGATGAAGAAATATATTACCCTGGAGTGTTGGGAAGAGCAAGCATTGAGCTGTGTAAAAACCAGCTAATTTTGTAAAAGAGTGACCTTAATTAACCAAAGGAAGTTACAAAAGAGCCCACATGGCACCATCAATAAGATTAATTTTGTGCTCATAAATCCCAGTGAAAGTTTTTGAATGTCAAATTTTCTTATTTGAAATGTGTTCTGTTGTGGAAGAGAGATGGGGTGACACTGATCCAAGTGGCTTCTGTTGAGGTTTAACACATGCATTTCAAACTTGCAATGCATACAGGGATTGCAGAGTAAAAATACAGATATTATAGAAAGCACGTGATAATCCAGTTGATTTGGGCTCTTTCTTAGGCTTTTTTTTTCTTCTTCTCAGTATGTGCCTGGATGTGGAGGAAGACAGAGTGATGATCTTTTCTTTCCTACTTTGGGACCCCTCTGAGGCAATGAGCACCACATTTGGTCTGCATCACGGCTGCCTCTTACATGCCCTAAGGAAGCTGTCCTGTCTTCCTGGGCTCTGGAAAGGCTGCCAGTGCCAAGCAGCGTGAAATTCATCCTGATTTTCTCCAAAAACTGCCTGCAGGAATGCCAGTGGAAGTACTGGGGAAACAGCTCCATGAGCCAGTTTGGCCTCTAAATCAACAAAATGAGTTTAAGCTCCAATTTAATTTATGTACTTATGAACGATTCTGAAACTGTTTTTGTTTGTTTGTTTGTTTGTTTGTTTGTTTTTTGGTTTTTTTTTTGTTTGTTTGTTTGCTTTTTTAAAAATTTAAATACAGAATCTAATTAATTGGGGCAGAAGCCATAGTGAGATGTAAAAATAATGCTTGTCTTGCACTTTTACGGCATGGCTGATTTCTGATCATGTTTTCAATTGAATATTTTATTTGGGGCAACACAAATTGAGCACTGCTGTTCCCAGTTCTGTGAGCTTTATGATTCATGATGATACATCCTTTTAATTATTTTTCCCCCTTTGATCATGCCAGCATAAACCCATGTGAACTTAACTCCAAACCACATTGGGGACTGTGAACACAAAGAATACTGTTTCTGTTTTAATTTTGAATTTTAATTACTTCTCTGCCTTGAATTAATTTGTTTAGATGATGAATTGGAAAGATAACTTTATCTTTTCTTTTGGACAACTAGGCTTTGCAACCAACAGGTAATATTTATATTTTTGGAAAAAACAAACAAACCCTCGCAAGCATGTTATGGGTTGCTTGAAATTATCACAGAATTTTCTGCTGATCACCTTCTACTGCTGGACAGCACAATATGGCAGATGTCTAATGTGTCTAGCTGGTTAGTTGGGTTGTGTGCTCATGTCCTGAGTAAAGTTAGGTTAGGTCTCAAATTATTTGTTTGCATGTATTTTGTGGGGATGGCAAAGAGGATCTTATGTTTTTCTTGGCCCTACAGAGATTGGAGGGGTTTTCCTCCCAAGTCCTTTAGCCTGTGACATAGTTTCCTCTGTGACATTTATGTCTCCTCTGACATCCTGCTTCAGAGCTCTATTTGCAGGAGATCATAAAGGAAGAAGTTATTGCAGGAAGATCTTTCTCAGCTGAATATCTCTAGAGAAAGAAAAAATTCAGGCACATGAATGAATGTAGAGAGGCATCACCTGTCTCTTCTGTTTAGGACCTGCCAGAAGAGGTTGGGCCCTTGCTGCAGGTTGAGGCATCTGAACCTGGTGCCAGAATGCACCAAATGCTTGTGGCAGAGAGATACCATGAGAGCATAGGGCACACAACTTTGTTCAGCTGCACTCCAACAGCAAATTGCCTCAGAGGCAGAGGTGGCTTTTTGGTCACATGTGTGGTTTTGGACTGTACATGTGTTTGGAGCCTGTGTGCTCCAAATGCAGACTGACCACCTGCACGTCTTGCCTTGCTTTGCTACACCCTCAGCCCTTCCTGTCCAGGTAGACGCTGTTGTTTTTATTAGACTTTTGCTTGAGAAATTAAACAGGATTATTGGACTGTGCCTTGGCTGTATAGAACAATTTTTCAGTTTTTCTTCCATTATTGTGACTGTTTACATTAATTGAAATTTTAATAAAAGCCCAAGCAATTCACACAGCAGGTGCTCTCTGAGGCTAGGCAGAGTCTGAGGTCATCACAGCCTTCACAGGCAATGCTGTATATCTTTTATTTTTTCCCTGCTGTTTTGTTTTACTTTGTTTTCTACAGGTCCTTAGGAGAGAAGTAATTGTCTGCTTTCTTTCTCATTTACCTTGTTTGTGGAGGGACTGTACCCCCTTCTGATCATTCCAGCACTTCCATGGTCAATCCCTCCTCAGTCGATTGTGGTGAAAGTAGCATAACGTGCTTTTCTAACTGCTGACTCACTGATTGCTTGTTATAGTCTATTTTCTCTTTTCCCCTATTCATTCCACCCATAATTCCATCAATTTGTCCAGCTCCCCTTTCTAAATTAGATGTTGACCAATGCAGACTTCTCAAACCTTTTTCCTTCTGCACTGTGAAACTTTGAGAACCAATCAGTGTAAGAGATTTGATAGGTGTTTTCCTTTTCTTTTTAAGCACTCCTTACTGCCAGAACATCATACAATACCCTCTAGACAAAGTGCCATATTCCTTTTTTCCCCTTTTTGGGGGAGGGAGAAACAAAAATGAGGCATGGGCATGTATCTGGAATTCTCAGAACACAGAGTGGTTCCTAGGGCCCAAGACCTTTGCCAACATTTGGCTGCAGGGCTTTGCACCCCGCTGAGCCCTGTGCACATTTCTGGGCTGTAGCCCACGTGCTCCCACATTTCTTCCTCTGCACAAAGGCTCCCTGAGGATCTCTGAAAGATCTGGACCTGTGTGTGATCTTCCTGGCTCTCTGTATTGCAGCAAACCATAGGGTGTTCCTGAGTTTGCTTTCCCATTACTTATCAGATACAAGTCACTTTTTAATTACCCCTACATCAGACTCAGAAAGCTCGGTACCACATTTTCATTGTCCCCAATTATTTATGCATTTGGCTGTGCTACCTTGTCCCTGGGGATATCAGCAGACTCAAAAGGATGTGCTTCAGCACCGAAGCTGCCAAATACTGAGAGATGGTAGGCAGGCACAGCCTTGTAACCATCCTGATACTGACAGTATATGAAATAATAAACACTTAATGAAAATAATAATCCTCCTTTAATAGTATCTTCATATAGCAGTGAGACCTGAAGGTGACTTTCTCAAAGATGAGGGTGACTTTTAGGACCAAGATCTTCATTCATGTGCATTTACTTCCATTAATTTTCCTAAAAGGGAAAAAAAGTGAAATAAGCCCTGATGGGCTTCATAAGTCCCACATTCTGGCAGTTTGGTCTGCACACAGTTTTTCTCCTGGCACAGAAGGTTTTTCTGGGTATGATTTTTTAATCTTCTCCTCCAACTCAGTTATTCCTGGTGAAGCATTATTTGAATGAAATTGCACAGATATAATACAATTTGCTTCTCATCTTGTAATTAGTCTACAATAGTGCTGTGATTGCATCAATACTCAGAGATGTGAATAACGCAATTCTTGTACAGACAGGCTCTAAAGCATATATTTCCCCTAACATTTAATAACATTGAAGATCCTGTTAGTGCTTTGAGAATATTAAAAGAAGCTAGATTAATTATTTTGCCTTTAATATAGTCCTACTGTCGTTCCTTGTGTGCCATGAAAAAGACCAGCTGATAATAATAAAATCCTTCTATCTCAGCTTTTAAATTACTTTTTTTCTTTTCCACTTTAAGTCCTGAATATGTGAAAAACTTTTAGGTCCTCCAAAACCAAATTCTAGTTAATGTCACTCTTAAGTGGCATTAAAAAGAGCTTCTTCAGTGCTATAAAATAGAAAATACTATTGTAGTGGTAAAAGTGAGCAAAATAATCTGAACTTTACATATGTACCCTAAACTCTCTATGTGCTGATAAAAATATTTTTTTAGTCATGTCTTTACTTGGTGGGTTGTATGCAGACATAAAGGCTCATGAGAAATGCATTTTCTGCACATCAAGGTTATGACTGAACTACATTTTTACATTTTCAAATACTCAGGGAGAATTTGAAAGCTGAAGTTATCTGAATTTTGACCTCAGTGTAACACTTTGACAGGAGCAGTTTTTTAACAGAACTGACCATGGACTTAATTTATTCTATTTTAAAGGATAATTGAGAAGAAGCTAATTTGCATTCCTATCTCTTCTCCCAGGATTTATGCCCCACAAGCTTTTGCTTAATAGATACCCAATATTGTCTTCAGAGTGTAAATGTGAGAGCTGCCAACACTGCAGGAGGTTTAGCTGGTTACAGGATGTCTGCACTAAAGGTAGGAAAGGAAGCAGGCTCTTCTCATCTCTGTGAACACCATATTCTTGCTCATAAGAACATTCTTTCCAAGGGATGTTGTCATCTGTCATATGGTTTAGCATGTTTGGATGCAATACTGGAGATTTGAATATTAGTATTATGTACAACCATCCTCGTAGCAAATCTGTGCAGAGTTTTGAAATGAAAGAAATATTTTCTGATATAGAACAGAGTAAGCAAGTGGACAAGTTGTGCAGGGGGTCCCAAGGTTTCATGGAGATTCTTTCAAATGTTTCCTTAAGGTGATTTTGGATCATATGAGGTCTGTATTTTCTTTGCTTCTTATTTCTGATTGATATTGGTATGGTTTTGGCTGCTGCTGGAGGCAGCAGATTTAGATATGTATGTCTTTTCTCTCTGTAGGTCAAAGCTGCAGCTTTGCTTTCCATTTCTGTTGAAACAAAAGCTTTAAGAGGCCCATGGTACAGAGAAAGAGTGCACAGCCAAAAAGAGCTGTAGTCTAGGCTAGTTTTTGTTTGTTTATTTTCTGTTTAATTGCTTTGTTCTTTCTTTTCCAACTGCAGTATTTGGCCGTGTGCCCAACCTGTGTCCTCATGCTGCACCTTGTGAGCTGATAACTCACCCCTGCACCAGCTCCCGTCCCACACAGCTTTGCACTCCAGCTCCTCCGCTGCTCCGCCTGGCAATGCTCCCTGTAATAAAAATGGATAACTATCTAACACAAAGGAGCAGGGAATATTATATTCTGGTGAAGGTGGGTTACTGAATGTATCATTGTGTCATGATCTTTCAATGTCTGATGCTGGATTTTTGGAGCATATGGGAAAAGCAGCATAGCAACATAGCTGCTACTCCTAATTATATAGTATAAATGTCAAGCTTGTTCAAAATTCAAGGATTACACAGTGCCAGAAGAAACTGTCTCTTCTGTAGACTGAAGTTTTTTGGCAACAGGGTCTGAAGGAAGAAGCACTAAGTGTCTGTGATCTCCTCAGCCTATTTCTCAAACAGCAGGGACATGGACAAAAAAGGACATTTTTACAATGGCACTGCCAAGGGACGAGATAGTTTCTTGCTTTCAGCTCCGAAAAACTTCCAAGGTACACATATTTCAACTATATTAAAATTTAAATATTAAGTTTAGAAAAGTTAACAAATACTGATTGGATGTTTAAGCATCAAAAATGTTATAAAGCACATTCAGATTCACAGATGGGTGCAACCAGATGACTTTTGGTTGCTGTGATGTAAAAAAAGACAAATTATTCTCTGGGAATTTAGCAAATGGTTGTAAATTATTGCTGGAAATATCTAATAGGTATGATTTTTTATAATTTTACTGTCTTTCCCAATCAAACAATATTATACAATACCTATAGTAAAAAGATATCCAAGGATCTTATTACACACAAACTGGGCCAGAAAGGAAATAGTCTCACCTCTATTGCACAGCAAAGAATTGAAGATGGTATATATGCCAGTTATTTGTAAATGTTAGGCAAAGAAAAAAAAAAATGTTTGATCACCTGTTAAGTGAGGTTTCGGAGAACTTCAGAACTGTTTCTTGTAGAATAAATAACAAACGAAACAACAAGTAAGGGTTTCTGTTGATCCATATTGATTCTAAACAGCTTTTCAGTTATTCATAATCAACTTAGTAATTTCCAAAGTGATTGTTTTATAGTGCAAATCCTATGGCTGCACTCAGAAACCTGTTGTTTTTGTGGTTTTTTTTAAAGATTTCAGATTATAGCATTATAATCTATTATAAAAGGCTCTTTCATGCAGTCATACATAAAAAAATAATCTACAAAAACATTTTACAGAAAAACCCCCAGAATTTTAGGGAATTTAAATAATATTTTTCTTTATATATAAGTGGTTAAGGAAATTCCTATAGGACCTTTTAGTTTATTTCCTAATATGGCTTGATTTAAAACCAGTAAAACATGTAAGTCAAATTTCTGATTTGACCAAGTGGCAGAGAGCACACATATGATGTATTTAGAATTGGTAAAGGCTCATCTTGATGAAGAGTGCTGTAAATTACTTTTGATTAAAAAATCAGCAGAGGAAGTGAAAAATCATTACTAGCAGAACAAGAACAATAAAACATTAATGCTCTGTGTAAAGATTGATGGATAGTTGAGAAGTTGATTTGTAAAAGTCACTGGCACCACAGGGCATGAGTTTATTGAGAGTATGAAAGAGGCAGCGTAAAATATGAGATCATACTTTAATCAACAGAAATGAAAAATAAACAGTTCAATACTTGTAGGTTTTTTAAATGAAATTTTAGTTTGAGGGTAATAATGTGTGAAAAAATCCCAAGAATTTGACCTCTTGAAAACCCACATCCTCCAACCCTGGTTTGTCTGAGGAGCTGAAGACACAGAAGAATGGGTGGATATTGATGGTAATGTAAATATATATCTGCTGGATTTCACTGGGATACAGTTAATGTTCCTCACAGCGGCCAGGATGGAGCTGTGCTTTGGATTTGTGCTGAAGACAATGCTGATAACACAGGGATGTTTTCATTACTCATTGAGCCAAGGCCTTTCCTGCTCTTCATCCCTCCAGTGGGGGGCCTGGGAAGGCACAAGGAACTGGGAGGGGACATAGTCAGGACAGCTGACCCAAACTGACCCAAGGGATAACCCACACCACGAGCATATAAAGCTGGGGGGAAAGGAGGAAAGAGGGATGTTTAGAGTGGTGGCATTTTGTCTTCCCAAGCAACCACAGTATGTGATGGAGCCCTGCTTTCCTGGAGATGGCTGAACAGCTGCCTGCCCAAGGGAAGGGATGAATTAATTAATTCCTTGGTTTGCTTTGCTTGCACATGGGGCTTCTCTTTACCTGTTAAACTGTCTTTATCTTTTTTACCTATTAAATTGTCTTTATCTCATCCTGTGGTTTTTCTCACTTTTCCCATTCTCTTCCCATTCCACCAGGAGGAAGTGAGCAAGTGGCTGAGTGGTGCTTAATTGCTGGCTGGGGTTAAACCATGACAATAAGGAAATAGATGGAAAATCTGTGCATTTTCTTGCAATCTTATTTTTCCCACATGATTTGTCATTTTCATAGACTAATGTCTATTATGTGTAGCACCTTACAAGAAAAATAAATCCTCAGCTCCAGAGTGGGATGAGCTGTGACTCGTGCAAAGTTAGAGAGGAAAATTAGGGCCCCAGAATTGGAAATTGTTGATTGCTATGGTCATGCCTTCACATCTATTTCTACACAGGTACCCTATAAACTGTGCTACTTTACTGAGGGTCCTGACCAACCCTGCTTGTTACACAAACTGGAAATAGCTTTATCTGCTCAGGAAAGATGCAAAAGGCTCAACAATTCCAGTGAAAACAACTGTCTAAAAGTAGTGATCAGTTGCCTCGACCTTCATGGTCTCAGAAACAGCCATCATATGTTTGACACTAATTGTATTTGACATGCAAGCTGAAAATTCTAAGTAGAAAGCCTAAGGATCTCAGAGGCAAAAAATAGTCTATTTTGAGAGATGAGTCACACAGAGAAGAAAGTACAGAGATGCTGGCAACTACATGTATTTCTGTGTACTGTTTCCACTGTTGATCTAGAATAGGAAACTTTCTTGATAAAAGTTCATGTACAAAATTATACCCTTGGAAGCTGCCAAACTGACAGTCTTCATACCACTGGCAGAGGTAACATGCATTTCTTATTCTATCAAGCCAGTATGCCTATATTTAACTGTTCTAAAAGCACTGAAATACAGTGTAAGGAAGATATTTTATCCTCTTGCTCATTTACGGTTTACTGCAAGATGCTAAGCTTTTCTGGGAGCTGAAGGGAGTCTTTAACTCCCACTAATTTTGCTCAAAATTTGGTGTAAATAGTTCACAAGAATGCCTGCCATTCTGTGGAGATAAACTTCTCCTTCTCGCTTCTCCTCAGATTTCATGAAATAATTCAGGATTATAAAATAACTTAATGTATCTAACAAACAGAGGCTTCCAGGTATCTACTTGTTAACTTCCCTCTCAGTAAGCTTATTTTGTGTTTGTGAGATTGGATTTCATCAAGAAATAGGGCTAAATCTAAAAAAGACTTTCAGTGCCTGGTAGGGAAAAAATAAATCCCTTAGCCTTGGAAACACATTAGATTCAGAAGCCAGTTCCCTCTTTGGCCTAAGAGGGAGTAGAAATTATCTCTTTTCTAAGAACACATGACAAGGCTGTCTCTGCTTGTCATACGTGTGATAATTATATATGACTAATTCATACTTCAATATAATTTACAGCTCTTATTAGTGGGGGGGGAGGGTTATGTATTTATATTGAGGGGTATTCATTATTGTAGTTTATCTCCCTAACATCTTCATATTCAGTATAGAGCAAGTTTTTACAGCTTGTGGATTACAGTCTCCTCTTTCTAAAAAGCTAAGTATTTTAAAAATGTAAGGGTATGGTAAATGTCTGTCATGTTTATCAGACACTAAACCAAATACAATGAGACTTGGGGGAGACAGAGTGTTTTCCTAGAGGAGTACTCTTACAGACTCTAAATGGCAGAAGTATAAGAAACAAATTAGGGGTGTTAACTCTCTTGAAATTAGCTTCTTCTGTGTGTTGTAGATGAAACTTTGGTATAGTAGTGAACACAACAACCGCTTGGGTATAAAGTTGTCAAACCCTTTAATCAGTAAGGAAAATGTAGAAGAATTTAATCTGGGTCAATCCAGAGCTCGTGTAGTAAAAATATTAATACACAACTCTCTTTTTTTGCTTATAACAGCAGCTGTAAGACAGAGACAGTTGCATTGCTGTTGTAAACATGATTATCTGAAGATCCAGGGGAGACAAACCTTGCAGGGAAGGTGTTCTTGGACCTTTCTTCTTGGACCTGTCCATCAGATGGACAGGTAACAAAAATGCACAGGGACCCAGACAGTTTTGACTATACACTGGTATCTTGTCAGATTAAATAAAATTATGTGAATTGCATTTGGGATTAATAATTTCTTCTTCACAGCCTTGCTCACCAGACTTCCAGTTGCAACACAGTGGGGACTCACGGAACTTGCTTGATGATTCCTAGTTCTTCAGCTCTCACCATGCTTGTGTTCAGTCACAACTTTTACAGGGTGTTTTGCTTCCAATTTACAAATTCAGTCAACAGAAGAGTTTAAATGTTCTTCTCATGGAAGGAGCTAAGAAAAACTGCTTTTCCTACTTGTAACATTTTTTCCTGAGAAATCCCACATCTCTACTGCTTTGCTCACCCTCCACTGCTTATTAGTTAGAGTCACAGAATCACTGAGGCTTGAAAAGATTGAGTCCAACAATTAACCCAACACTGCCAAGGTCACCACTAAAGGATGTCTCTAAGTGCCACATCTACCTAGATTTTAAATACCCCCACAGATGCTGACTCAACCATTTCCCTGGGCAGTCTGTTCTAGTACTGTCAATCATAACAGTGAACAAATTTCTCATAACATCCAACCTAAACCTTCCCTGGCACAACTTGAGCTGTATCTCCATGTCCTGTTGCTTGTTACTTGTGACTTTGTATCCCACTCAAAGCAACCAGAGATCTGACTAAACTTTTTAATCTCTTTTATTGACATAGGAGGAGAAGGTAAGAAAGAAAAAGAGAATATAATATAGCATCTGTACTTTTAAGCAAATGGTGTTACCTTGGTGTTACAAACAGCTGTAAGTTGCTGTTTCCTTATGGGAATATCATTGGTGGATATCATTGCAAAAAGTAATGACAAAGGGTGTATCTCTGCTGTCACATAACACAGCTTCCTGACCTGGTTGCTGGTTCTCTGATTGTACACACTTGTGGGTATGTTAATTCACTCCCCAGCCCTCTTCTGGAAGGGACTAATTAGTTCCCTTGGGCTCTGTCTACATTTGTAATTGAGCGCACAAGAGTGGAACAGACGGTCAAAACAGATGGTGCTGAGGATCCTCATCTCTCTGTCATTTGTGTGATGTCAGCGTTGGGAAGGATGTCACAGGCTGCTGCCCTCCTGTGATCAGCTAGCTGGGATTTCCTCTGACAGGAGAGCTGGCCTCTCTCCCCTCTTGCACGGGGTTCTGCTATGGTGTGCTCTGCTCTGATGTGCCGTTAGGAGCAATGGCATGCCACCATGGCATCCACTGTGGCTGCCAATAAAATTGTTCTGGGCCACAGGCGGACAGCATGGACACCAGGTAGGAGCTGTGCCTGGAAGTTTGTGTGCACAAAGAATCAAATGGAATGGGGAAAGAAGGAACTGAGAGAAGGACCCTACGTTTAGTCTGAGGACAGGAAATCACTGCCTTGGGTTGAGACTTTGAAGAGTATGCAGAGTTTATCTATGTTTCTCTAATAAAAGATATGATCTCTTCCTATAAACTTCTCATTGAAAGGAAGAACATATTTTATGGGATACTATAAAACTCATGCATCACAGGTATGTCTGGAGGTTGATTTTTAATATCCTGCTCTCAAGGTCCCTGGGTTTTTCTGATATCTCTCTGTTTTCACCACCAGTTTTCTGAAAGTTTGGCAATCTTATCCTTGGAGTAATCTTATCTTCTCTCAGTTGGTTTTGCTCACTTAGGAGGCAACTCTTTGCTCATTCAGAAGGACGGTGTGTCTTTGAAGAGCAGTATAGGAAATCCCCTGCAGCCTGTTATATGGCAGGATAAACTCCCTTGGTAGTAGTTCTTGCTGACGGAATGGCCTCTGTGCGCTTGGAATCCAGAACATAACTTCCAGCACTTACAAATATGCCCCCCAAACTGAGACAATTTTTAGTCTATGATTCTGGGAGTGGAAGGAGTGTGGTGGTAAAAATATTTAAGATTGAGAGGGATGGCTAAGAAGTAACTTTGACTTAAAAAACATTCATTTCAACTAAAAGTTTGTGATTGCAGCTCCTCACTTCTGAGCTAAGCTAGTACTGTGTGTGCCACTCCTATAGGCTCCACCAAGAGACACCTCTCCATATGCTCATGTTATTTACTGTTTGACTCCTCAGAAGCATCACAGTTAGCAAATGACTCACAGAGTTCATCCCTCCCAGGGATGGATACCTGGCTTTTCTAACACGGAGAACTGGGGGCAGAGAAATATGCTGTCCCAGTTTTCCTGGTTAATCAGCTTCTGTATGACCTGTCCTAAATTGTACCTGCCTATTAAACCTTTGGATTCCCCAGATTCTCCAGTGGAAGTTAAATGTCACTTTTTGAGGCAGCAAAACTTGAGTCAATTGGGTTGATGGAGACACAGGGTTGAGGCTACATACTCATTTAATGCAGCACATTAACATGTAAACATACAGCGCTTTCAGACAAAACCATTTTCAAAAAGGACGTGGCAAGATAATCACAACTTTAATTTAATTTCTTTCCAGACAAAAGCAGGAAGAAAAAGGCTACAAGGATATCAGGGAAGGCACTTGTAGAGCAGATAGAGATTCTGTCAGGACCACACTATTTTTCAAGGAGACACTTGGATGCTGAACAAGTCTGGCATATCTGCTATCCCTGAACATTAGCAATAATGGATGTCTTGCTATGAAATCTAAAGAAAGCAGTGTCATGTAGGATAATAGTACAAAATGTGAGCCCATCTGTCTGTGTGAATAACGGAATGAGCCTGTTCCAGAAAAGGGAGGCAAGGAGACATTTCTGGAGTTTGTGCTCAGTTTAGCATTACACAGAGGTACAGAAAGGCTAAGAATTCCTGCAGGTGTTGATGTTACCTGGGAAATGTCAATAGAAAGTGCTGGGTGATTGAACAGGAGATCTGATCCATGTACCCTTTTCCATGAATTGAACAAAAAGGTAAAGGATCCACCAAGTCCAGCCACTTCAAACTCTGAAGAGGAATGTGAGGGAAAAATATCAGTAGCCAACAGTATGATAAAATTTTCTGTAGAAAGTATGAGTCACCTAGTTTTCAGTTAACTAACTTAATTATAGAGAGTAAAATAAAACCATAATTTGCCTGGTCATCCATGAGGAGTCAGATGAGTAATTTTGCAACTGGCCTATGTCTTAAATTATATTTATAAATTAATTGTACCCTGAAGCCAGAAGACCCAGACCCACAATTTGCCACAACTGTTCCATAATAGCTTATGCTAGAAACTGCTCTCACTTACAAATGCAGGAAAAGTCTCCATCATTTTAATCTGATCTTTTTTCAGTGATACTTAGATGGTGTCTCCAAAGATCTCAGTGGGAGTGAAGTACATAGCTTTTTCTGGTCTTTTTCAAAAACTGTTTTATTGTGATAGAGACCACGAGCAAGATGAAACCAGTGAGTTGTGTCCAATGATAATATTGATGGGCCTTGTATCTGAGGCTCTCTTTTAGCACATAGCACACATACTCTGGGGGCAAAACGCATCCCAGTGCCCTCAGGGCTCAGTCACAAGCTCTCTTGCTTTATCATTCCTTGCTAAACACAAAGTTCTCCATCAACCAAATCTGTGATCCTGAGTCACAGGTGAAATTCTGAATTTGTTAGCAGGTTTTTCTGACACATGGTCTTGAACTATTTCTATGGCTTTAAGGAGACTCTTTAGTCTTCAACTATTTTAAAATAGTCTATCTTATTTAAAATAAGATATATTTGGCTTCCTTTTGGTATCATGTTGTCATCTATCTCTGAAACAGCCCTAGAAGACTGCAGAGGAAATGTGTTCTCTATGGTGCTGTTAATTTGGGTACATGTTGAACATGGTTTTCAGAATAGCACTGTCACTTACCTGCTGGGATGGCACTGGGGCCTCCCACGCTACTGTCTGGGGCTTGGAACTTGCATCTCTCTTAAACATCTAGCTGCACTTTTCCAGTTCCTGGAGAGGGAACATCTATTCATAGTTATGGCAGTATGACATTCTTCCATATTTACCAGTAATAACTGCTCTCTTCAGTGTTATGCCTTTTGCCCTTGTAGCAACCAGTAGAAGAGCCTCTTTTTCTGTAGATGTAATTATTTGCACTGCATTTTTTTGTCCCTCTTCCTTCATCACTTTTGTCTTTTTAATTCCCTACTTCACACATTATTTTCGGTCTGTGCTTTTTCTTCTGTCCAACCTTGAACACCATGGACTATTTCCACTGAAAATGTTTCTGGTCTCCCCTGACAAATAAGTGACAAGCATGAAGACAGGACTGTTGGGTGCGTTTCACTGTATTCAACAGTCCTCAGAAAGGCAACACTTGCCTCACGATGACCTCAGTGGTCTCTTCTGCCTGAGACTGAAGAGTGTGTGCATCTTGAGGAAGCAGGTCTTGTCAGGAGAAGGTGGAGTTATTGTATTTAACTGGGAGGAGGCAGGGTGTGGATGGCAGACCTCCTTAAAAATTTCTTATTTTCTTTCTTCCAGAGTCTGCAGTCTTTTCCTGCCTGAAGACAAAAGCTAATCTGTGAAAGATGAGTAAATTTGGCTTGGAAAGCCTAACTCATCAATGGCAGAAAAATTGCTTTAGGATCTGGACAGCAGGGCTGGATATCTGTTGTTTCTCTGATAGTTCATCATGACAGTACAGGAAAATGTTGATCCAGCCTTGAAGCATGCCTAGTCACTATTATGCTGTCTTTTATCTTTGTGGTAAAAAAAATACAGTTAATTTTTTTTTTGAGGAGAGAGGAAAAAAAAAAAATGTCCCTCTAGAAATCCTGCAGAAGGTGTATGTCATTTAGACGTCTTTTAAGCTTTGGTTTGAAAACTTCTGGAGCTCTATATAGTAATTACTTCCATTGAGGAAGTGCACACATTCTGCTACTCATGCTAATTACTGATAAGGAAAAGGCAGGAGGGCTCAACGATGAAATGTTTCAGGCACTTCTCTTTCTTTTTCTAAGCCAATTCCTGCAAAGCTGGCAGCAGTTAGAAAGAGTGCCGTCTGTAATCATTGCTCCTGAGTGCAATTTTAAAATTTCTTCTCTTCTTTCCATCAAAAAATCCAAGGTAGCAGCTCATGTCGTGTCAAAATGGGTTTCATATGCTTCGTGTACTGAGCAGCAGGCAGGCAGTTCAGCAAGAGGCCACACAGATGAGTAGAAGAAGGGGAAATTGCCTCATTTCTTCACCTTTGCTATTCATTACAAGGGAATAAATGTTGTTATAAACAAGGGAAAAGGGAAGGAACAACAGCTTAGCTCAACCATGGTTTTGAACCCTAGAATTCTGTTTGTCATTTTAATTCTGATAGGATTGCCAGCTCCCCTTAAGTCATGTAATACTTGGCAGCCAGACAGGGAGGAAGGAAGGAATAAATTCCTGCATATTCCTGCATATTTCCTGCTTCCTAGATGTCTCTAGCTCTTGTGATAACTCCATAAATTTTGTAAATGGGATGGGTTAAACCTCAAAGTAGATGAGTGAAAATTTAACTCAATTTTAATTTTTTCAAAATGGGATTTTTAATTGAGTTTTGTCATTAGGATTTTTAGTATGCGAAAGTAGCAATATTGTCTGTTAAGAGTCAATTTCTCAATTTTTTGCAGAAGGCAACTGGTTCCATCTGAGATTATAGCCACAGTATCATATAAAACAAAATCTTGTAAATGTGTCCTTTGTTTAGGAAATGTATTCTGATACAATTTCCTGCTATTGAAATTACTTCAATTTCCATAACTTTACCTGACATTACTTTAGATTTAGTTAACAAAAAGCTGAACCAAATAGTCAGGCTGAAATTATACAATTTACATCTAGCTGTATGTTAAACTGACATGCTTAAAAATGTTTTAGAATCCAGGCACTTTTAATATTTGCAGAGCAGTAGCCAAATGTGCAGAGTCTTGTCTAGATTTTACAAGGTTTTAGAATTAATTAAAATGAAGCCTAATGTCCTTCTGGGAATGAAACAGTAATATATGTCCTTTTGAGCTGCAGTACCAGAAGTAGAAAACTTTTACAAAGATTTTATTAGAATTCAACATTAACACCGATGGTGCTTTGGACACTTTGAGATAATTGTAATTTATGAGTCTTGATTTTTGCTTTGAAATGTTGGGTAGATACAGCTCTCTTCTTGTCTTTTATGACTTCCTTGGTAAATGTATCAGGGGATGAATAGGTCAAGCCTTTCTAATTTGAAGTCTCATTTGAAGAATGACAAAAAGGATAAGCATCTAACACAGAGAGATTGCTTTATTTATCACAAGCATTCTGATTTTGACCGCTATATTTAAGACCAACATTCATGTGGATGCTTACTCTGTTCTTAATTATTTTTTTTCTCCCAAAACTGACCAGCAAGTTTTTAAAATCTAAAAATAAAATTTTAAGTTTAAAAAAAGAAGCATATGGCATAGTGAGAATTTTTGGGAGGTGCTTTGCTTTATGTGAAGACTCAGATTCTGAATCAGAATCTCTTCCATGTTTGTGGAAGAAGTATTCAGATGTTGCATTTTAATAAAAGAACCTAGACTAGCTGGGTAGCTGTTTGGCAGAGGTAGGGAGGTGTATTGCCCCCTCCCTCCTCAGATGTAGTACTTGCAGCTGGAAGCAAGCATTGACCTGCAGCCCTGTGAGTCTCCCATGGACCGAAAGGAATTCCTTCAGGACTTGTTTGTGCATCCCTGTGCAGTCTGTTCTTTCCTTTCTAACGCTGTGCTGGTGATCCATTTTCATCTTGTGATCTACAATAACCTCCGAGTGTTTTCCAGCAGAACAATTGCAGAGAAAGTTGTTGCCCGTGTTTTTATGCAATGGATTCATTTGTGCTTAAATGTGTTACTGGTTGTCCAGTTGTCCCCACTGAACTTCACTCTACTGCTTTTAGAGCTTTCTAGAAATGTATTAATAAAGTATCGAACTCTAAGCCTGACTTCTAGGATACCAGAATATTTGGGAGTGTGCATGTGTAGCTTTTCTCAAAGAAGGGAGGTGAGGGGAGAGAAGTACTATTGCCCTTGTCATTGTTGGGAAAATGAAATGTATCCTGACATCAGAGTAAGGCCTGAGAACTCAGGATAATAAAATGAAACAAAGAAATTGGCATAAAAATCAAGATGTTGCTTGACCTGCTAACCTCTGAGTGTTTAGGGAATTATAACACTGAAATGTGCTGTGAAACCTAAACATATCATGTAGGGTTAGCAGTGCAAAGAAAGGCCAGACCATGGAGAGCCATATAGCAAACAGATGATATGTGCAGAATGATTAACAGGAAGGTAACGTGGCATTGATCTCTAAAAGCGTTGTCCAATAAATCAAATTCAATCTCTCCTAAAGTAAAGGAATAAATATTAAAGAGAGTAAAAATCTGGTCTGTAATGGTAACAGACCAAGAAGCAATAAACATCATGAGCTGATGATGGAGGAAAAATCATGTCAGATAAACTTGATTAATATTTTGCAGATTGAATTACAGATGGTTGCAGTGGAACAGATGTAATTTGTATGGCTGTCAGATCCTGCTCTTACTTTTACAGATGAAAATTGTGACTGATTGTTGACATCCATCGGGGAGATTTTGCTGACTGAACTCAGAGAACAGGGAATAACACATCAACACATCCCTTGTGTTCCCCGAAGACATATTTTCACTGTAAATATGCATTCAAACATTGCTATGGGTATTTGCACAGTGAAGTAAATTTATACACCACAGAAAGTGGAAAAATGTATAGATCTGTGGTTCTGGGGAAAGTAGGAAATGAGCTGTGGATAATAGTGCAAGCTTGTTTTGAGCTGAAGACAAGATGGTCTAAATGCAGGGTTCCAAAAAGACCTTGTCTTGGGAGGACACAGTGCACTTGAGGAGCTTGTACCATGTTTTACAGTCTAGAATGCGGTGTGAGGGTATGCCAGGAGTGATGGAGAATGTAATCCATGGTGGGGTAATGCCAGAGGATGCCAAAGGCTGGAGGGAGAGAAAACCTCATTCATCTTGCAGGAAGCAGTCCTTGGGAGTGATCTTCCCTCAAAGTACTCCCTAATTTGGAAGCGCAGTGGCTGGAGCACCTCAGGACAGAGCTATGGGGTGAGACTGAAAATTGCTCTCAGTCTCACTTCCAGCACCTGCCTGCTCAGCAGCAGAGACACATCGTGAATCACAGAGTAATCCAATTTACTGAATGAACGTGTGCCATGCTCACATGTTCTGAAGTGTGAGTAGTTTGCTTTTTGCAGTGGGAATTAAGATCCCCAGACAATGTCTAAGCTGCTGATAAAGTACTTACTCAGATTATGAAGAATATTAATGTGCCAAGTAGTGACAGGACAGAAATAGTGCAGAAACGGATCGGATATAGAGTACGAGTATAAAGTAGAAATACAGGTATAAAAAGAAAATTGCTTCATCTAAAAGTGGTTTTTTTTTTTTAATGCTAAGAAATACTAGGATTATTTTGAACCTGGTTTGGATAATGCTGAATTTCAGTTGCATATTCCAGTGGAATATGGAAGAGCCATCAGTGTATAAACACAGGTCTTCAAGTATCATTTTGGCTTACTGACTTCCCATGTTGTTGCTGCCAGCTCTGGCACAGGGTTCTCTCTACAAAATGGAAAGTGCTGATAATCTTCAAAGTTATAGAGCTAGCAGAAAGGGATAGAATAATTGAAATTTAATAGTCTACAGCATAGGGGTAGTTTTAATTATACTCAAGGCGCAGTGTGATAAATATTGAGGAAAATATAGTAGGACAGGAAAGCACAGAGCTGTTGCCATATAGCTGGAAGGAGCTGCTTGATTTCTATATTACTGCTTGCCCTGAGAATACTGCTAATTTGATGTTTACACATCAAGAGGTAATATTTTGGTACAAAAGAAATTAAGTGGTAGGAATCTTAGTCATCTCTGTTCTACTCTAGATGTCTTTTTCTCAGTCAGGCACCTGAATTTTCACATCATCGTGATTAGAAAAGCCAAGTTTTAACACAATAACTAACTCAGAGGACTATGCAGCCTTTGTTTCTCGTTGCTGGATACTTAGGATAAGTACTGAGCATACAGACCTGCAGAAATGCTGCTAGGAGGAGGAAAACAAACATATGCTGTGGGTGAAGGAAATGAAGGGCTAATGAGGCTTTTGTCAGATGCCTTACCATGCTTTTTGTGTAGCTCCCTTTCTCTAGCTTGTTGTTTAGCCTACAAGCCTCAGGGAAACAGATTGTCACAATCTAAGTTTTTACAGTGCCTTGCTGATCATGGGAGCCTTACATTGCAGAGTATTTGCTTTAGTGATGACTCAAGTATAGTGTGATTTGTCTTCTGTGAAGCTTTTCCCTCCTGGTCTCTAATAGCAGCACAAGCCTAAGAAAAGAGAGGGTTAGCTTTTTCCCAGAGAACAGAGAATCCTAAAGGAAAAGTCCTCTGAGCACACAGCAGTAGCACTGTCTATCCAAGCCACAAGAGACCCTAATATGTCTTCTCCATGTGCCATGTGGCAGTGAATATAGCAAAAAAAACCCTACACAGTGCATTTTAAGGAACTCAATATTCTCACCCCTGCTCAAGAAAAGCACTCATTGAACTCAGGTGAAACAAAGACAAGGAGAATGTGTAATTTTACAGTGCCCAGGTTGAGATGCAGCAATAGATGAAGGGAACAGTGAGAAAAAGTATCCTCTCCCCACTCAGCTCTGGCAGTGGAGTGGTTTTCATGCCCAGTCCCTGCTTGCAAGACACTGGCTGATCAGCAGGTATAGGAATTTGTGCATTAACTCTGCTTTTGTTCTTCTGTGGCTCAGTTCATCCTTTTCTTCATCCCATTTGAAGGCCACCAGTAGAAAAGGTTTTGCTGCCTATTGCTGTAATCCTGAGACAGTTCAGCTTAAGGTTTTAAATCCCTTTAAATCTTGCCATCTGCCTTTTGCCCAAGAGAGTAAGAGTTAAAGTATTTTTCTGTGCTAAAAATAGGTAGAGTAGAATTGTAAAGGGAGTTCATGTGGAGCCTGGTTCTGAGTGGCTTCCTCCAGCTGATGTAGCTGCTGAGAGTCTGACTCACTGCTCTTCCCTGACACTCTTCTCCACCACTATTGTGTCTTTCACGAATGAGTCCTTAAATGTCCTTTAAAACGAACAATACAGTTTTGTCATTGTTTGGCCAGTCAGAAGATAAGAAGATGAGATGCTGTATCACAGGGAACATTTATTTCCAGGCATTTTTATTGTAAGAAACTGCCTCTGTGAGCATAGCTTCGAATAATAGCCCTTAGAGGAAAAAAGAAGACATCTGTTCAGGCCTTACACAAAGTGACAGTAATATCACCCTAATGGACAAAACTTCCAACAGGAGACTATTAAGCTTTCCTGAATAAATTAATGTTATGCAGTTTTAATGGAGATCTGACACAGATGAGAATTAAAGAGAATATAAAAACTGGGTGTTCTGTGGAGTTCTACTCCAGCTGATATAAAATCCTCTCTTTCAGATGATCACATAAAGTGTAGTCTTCAAGCTGTCTTTAATGCTCTATGCCAACTTAACTGTATTGAAGAAAAAGAGCTTTTAAATTATGACCTTAAGTGATGAATGAAGGTATCTACCATTGTCCCTGTGAGGTGTATACATTCAGCTGGATCAAGCAATCACCATAAAGAGCACAGCTGAGAAGACTTAGTTGGGAACAAGTGGTTTTAGGACTTGTTCCCTATTAGCCCCATCCCATTATAAATTAACCTTGGATTGCATCTATGCTTTCTGGTTGTGATCTTTAACGAGTCTGCAGGTTGGGATTGGATGTCCCTGATTTGTTCCTGGTAAAATCAAGGCTGCAGCTGGAGGGCAGGGAAACAGCTCCAGGTTTTTGTTTGCTAAGGTAGCTGTCACTTGTTTTTTTCTTCTTCACTTTGGACTAATGCTTATTAATGTAGGTTCTCCTTTTTTCTGCTACATCACAGCAAAGGTTCAATTTGTTGTTGCTGTTGTGTTCCACTGGTGAGTATTTTTAAATCTTTTGATGACCACAGAGTGCTTGTCGTCGCGTTGGAATTCCTTTGCAAATGAATCTTAATAGACTTGGAAAAGTTCTCTAAAATCTGCTTTTGTGCCTCTTTGGGTTGATACTGTATAATCTTCACATACACTTTTAATGGACTACCTGACGCATTGCACATTAAGTAATATCAGGAAGTAATTATTTCAGCTACATGTGCATATGTAAGTGCATTATTGTTTCTTGTAAAAAAATTGATAGAAAACATAAGTATTTTGTTTAGGGTTGCTTTGTTTGTTTGTTTTTAATTTAGAAAAGCTGGTTTTCACACAGGAAAAGAGAAGTTACTTTACTTGGCCCTGAACAAAAGATCTCTGTTTAGGTGGTCTGTGTGGTATTATTACTGTAACTAATCATGTCCCTGGGCTTCCAGTTTCAAAAATGAACACTTATGTCTATTTAAGTAGTTGCCATGGAAATCCTCACAGCATGAACCTCTTCAGTGAACACCTTATGGCAGATGAATTATGTCTTTTGTTTTCGTAAACACATCAGAAACTGGAGTGAAAGAGGTTTGCTTGTCTTCAAAGCACAGATACAAGAACTGATACTTGTTTGTTCTAGCACATTTCCTAACTTCACTTCAAATCAGATAAATCAATGTCAGATTCTAACAGTGGTTTTCTGCTGTTTGAGAAAGAAGTGCAGTGAATGGCAGAAAACTCTTTTCAGTTCCTATTCCCCTAAAGGTTTTTGAGATTTTTTTTTAATACAAAGACTTTTGTATATAAGGCTTTTAGGAATACCAGTATAGGAGATATTCCTGGTATTCACATGCTTTCCTTTTGTCTGATATAGAGTCTGCTTCAAACAGGTGTGATTTTTGTGAGAATAGGGTGAAATAACAGAAAATATGAATGACTAACTTTTGTGGTTTGTGTTTTTTGGCTTTTTGATGATTAACAAGTTAATTTTAAGCTGAATTTAGAAATAATGGAATGAAAAAGAAGTTAATTCACAGACTTTTTTTTTTTAAGGTGTTCTCATTGTTTTCCACTGCTGTCTTCTCCACATATCTACATGTAAGCATCAACATTGTAAAGCTGTTCTTTTATATTAGAATGTGGCTAATACTTTTGGGGGTTTTAGTATTTCTGTAAAGACTAACTCAGCTGTAAAAAGGGTTTTTAAAGCCCCCACAGATTTTGTTCTATTATTTTGAATAAGGCACATTATTAGACTTTAAAAATGTCTTATTGGAGTGTGCTGTGTGTTAAGCAGCCTTCAGGTGCTGATGCAGTCCCACCACCCAGTCATGCTTTAGCCATAATTCCTGTGTACACAGAGAACCAAAGCATCCTCTTTTGCAGTGCTGTGAGACCAGGGTAATTCCATCAGTTATATATTTACCAAGTACTACTGAGAATAACATTTGTGCCTGTACAGACATATAAGGAAATTAATAAAATGGGTTCACTGCAAAATGTTAAGAAATAAAAATGCAAAATAGCATTTTAATGACAAAATGCTCAGGCTGTAAAGTATAATTAGTAACACAGGTTTTAAAAAATGTTTTCTACTGTTTCTACCGCTTTTTTGCCTTGTTTTTATGCAAGATGTATATTAGTACCTTTCACAGAAAGTATTTTTTATTTGTCTTCCAGGACAAGGAACTTGTAGGCAACATTTCATGTGTTCATACAAACTGTATTTATCTCTGTCCTGTTCCCATCACACTGATGTTGATGCCCTAGAAGTGGCATCTGTGACTAGTTTGGTGCCAGCTGCAGCAAAAGCCCATCTCAAACATGGGTGGAGATGGCACTCATGGTGGGTTGAAGCACACAGATGAGCAGGAACAGAAAAGTTTTCCTTGCCACTTAACAGCTCCCCACATAGTAGATAAAAGGAGTTCTTCATTCTCCTGAGCTTTCAGTCTGTCTCTTCATTCACTATGTTCCCTTTTAAAATTGAGTCTGTTTAGCTTCCCCTGCCAGACACTCTGGCACAGTTCCTCAGGCACTTAAATATCATTGCGGATTTGGGCTTCTGAGCCTACAGCTTATTTCCCTCTGAGGGGGAGGAAGCTTTGCAAGTAGAGTTAATTTTGCTATAGAGGAAATAAATGCCATGAAACCTTTCTATTAGATTAAAACTGATGATAAAGAACAGCCTTTGTGCCTCCATGAAGAACGCCTGTGAGCCGCACAGCCCCACTGCCTGGGATGCTGTGAAAAACCTGGTTTGTGTGAAGCATTTAGTGCTTCCCTCTTGTCTGATCTGCTTTTTCTGTCCTCCAGCAGTATGTATGGAGTGGATCCAACCCACAGAGAGCACAGATGTAGCTGCTCCATAAAAGCTTCTGAAACATCCTGTGTCTGACATAAACAAAAATGACCTTTAGTATCTCTCTCTCTGACTGCCAGTAATGGGCTAGTCGTGTTACAAACCTTCAAGCACACACGGTATGCTTGGCACAAGCTTCACCAGTATGGGCAAGATACAACTAATTAGGGCATAAAAATACTGAGAAGACAGCCTACATCTATATACGTGTGTGTGTTTCTGTATAATGTGTGTGTACAAGCAGCATATAAATTACACAACTATGCAATGGCATTGGGGCGATGCAGTACTCAGCAAGGCAACATTTGCATTATTGTAGTGTGGCAGCCTGATTCTGTTAACACACTGGCATAAATCAGGGCAGCTTCATCTAAAATGGCAAAGATGGAAATATCGAAAATTGCTTTCAGTGAAGAATTGGGTGTATATTGCCCTGTTTATATCCAAAAAATGAAAGAAATGGCTTTAGACAGCTGAACATTGTCATCCGTATTGGAAAGAGAAGCCAGAGTTGGTTCATTTTAATTTTAAACTCAAATTCTGATGGCATATGGCAATCTGATTCCTGATTCCATTGCTCAAATGCATTTTTTTTTACCTTGGTTTAAAAGTAAGCTAAACCAGTATGTTTTGGTAGACAAATAATTAAATGAATCCTTGTCTTTTTTTGTGAAGGTTTTACTTGGTTTCATTCAGTATTTGCCATTTTCCTCTTGGACAGAATAATGAGCTATTGTCTGATGAGCAGATCTGCCCCTTGTATGTTGATTTGCCACTCAATAAAAGCACACAAGGTCTGAGCCATGTGGCTTGTAAGTCACCAGTATCAGGAAACAATCAGGAACTGTTAACATTTTTCTCAGGTTGTCATAAATAAAGCTGATCTATTTGTGTTTAGACAATTTGGTGGTGATTTCTCCTCTAGTCAAAACGTGGTGTTCACGTTCTTTTTTTAATGTGTGCCAAGCTGCTATAGACAGCTCAGGTCACACACAGGTTCAGGCAAATAATTGCCACTGGAACAATGGCTTTGTAGTGATATATTATTTCTGTCAGTACTCCTGTTTTAGAGAGTAATACCATCTGTAACTGCGTTTGGGGAGTAGGAATTATCTTCTGGCTCATAAGCAACACCGGTGCTTCCTGTGTGGCTCAATTGACTGGGATGTTCCTGCATGACAGCAAAGATTTGAGTTTGACTCCCTTCTCCTGTGCAGAGGTGGGAGCTGCTCCTGGGGCTTCTGCTGCTTGTGGAACTGTGCTGTTGGTCAACGAGGTTGTAGATCTCCAGCAGTGATTTGCCTGAATAGAATGAGCTTTGTTTGGCTCTTGGAAAAAGAGCCTGTGGCTCCTCAGTGTAGGTGGCTTTTTGAGCACCCTGAGAGCAGAGTGTGCATATAAATATCCCTCCAGGAATTTCCTTGTGGTTCAGCTGTGGACAGCTGCAATGTGTGTGCAGTTCTCTGCTCAGCCCAGCAGTTAGTGTGGAGCCTATTTGCAGGTGCCCAACCTTCTCTTCTGCATGGACTCCAGGTGCTGCCCTGGGGTCTCCCTGGAGGAAGAGACAGTAGACAAAATGCTAGGTAAGGTGCAATGTCTGCATTTCTGTATCAAACCCCTGGGGTATTTGGGAATTTTGTGCTGATGCTTTCAAGCTTCAGTTCTACAAATAGGCATGTGTTTTGTTGCTTTACACAATTGAATTGTAAAATTTATTTTCAAACTATAAAGTATATGGTTTGAACTTATGGGCAACTCATTGTCTAGAAAAGTTCGTTTGTGCTGACAGTTTCTAAAGTAGAAACTTTACAAAATCCATCATCTGTGTGCTTTGGTTCTGCCTTCTAAGCAAGCTAGTTTTTTTTTCCTTCCACTGGAAAAACATTGAGGCATGTTTAAATAATCTTTTCTGTAGTTGTCCAGGAGTTCAAAAGTCCTATTTTTCTCTGATGTAATAGAGATGCATCCAAATTCCTCATTGAATCTCCAAATGGGCTCATGCTTAGTTTACTTTGCCATAGTCATGACATCTTTTTCTGGGGCTTATAAGATTGTATCATAAAGTCTTTTTAGGACTCAAATAATTTTGCTTCAATTTCAGTGTAATTTATCTCCAAAACCAGGGACAGAATTTTTTATTTAGTACTCTAATGGCCATGTACACGTGCATATTTAGCAACTCTAAAAATACAAAGCCATGTTGAAATCTTTCAGTGTGTGGTTCTTGGGCAACTTCAGCTGAATTACCAGACCAAAGATCCAGGAGATATATTTAACCTAGAGCAACAGGAACTTACAAAGAATTATTTTATCATCTGTAGACCTCAAAAAGGGGAGATGCCTGCAGAAGGGAATTTCATGTGTGCATTGGGAATGATTTCCCTAATGATTTTACAATCTAAGGGCTTATTTTTGGATTACAAACTGTCTGACTCTGTGTAAACATCATTCTAGCTGTCAAGCTTGCATCAAAATTCCAGTGATATTAAAAGGAAGGATTTTTATTTGCTTCCAAAATTTTTGGACAAGCACTGAAAGTATTACTGATTGGATCCAGCATAAGATCTTTCTGTACCAGACAGTGCTAAGAACTGTATTTCAGGTAATAATTTTGAGCTGAGGGGTGGATATTAAATTTGTCTTAATTATTACTTTAAAAATCAACAATTTTACTTTGAGTCCAATCAGGTTTTATTCTGCATCTTTGATATTAAGGATAGCTTTGTGCAAGTACTTGTGCATTGAATCAGAAACAGACCAAGAGGTGGTGATCTTCATGAGTCCGAAGTGTTCATTCAGGGGCATCCGGATTATTAACTGAAAATAAACTAAATAAAAGCCGTCCAAAACCTTGAAATGTCTCCATTATGAATACAAGCTGGTTATGTAGGAATTCGTTAAATAACTTAAGTAACTTTTTTCCTTTACTTATATGCAATGATGGTGGGCGGGTTGCTTTCTCTGCATCTGTTCTATTAGATGTGTCTGGAGAGCTGAAATCAGTACAATTAACGTTTTTAACAACAGAATGAAAGCGTTTGTTATCTTCATGTAGTAAAATAAGATTGGCTTTATTGGTTTACAGGTGTAAGTAAATATTGTGTGGATCTGATGAAAAACTTTACTAGAACACTCCTGATTTTACCAGTTTCCCAATCCACCTAGTCAGTTTTCTGCCTCTGGTAGGGTTTGCTACTTCAAATAGCAAAAGATCTGAAAGTGGAGCAAGCACAGAGGAAGAAGTGTTCCTTTACTGACTTTTACAAGCTGTCAGTTTATGTACTGCGAGCTCAAATGTAGTTGGCATTAGTTCATTATCTTCACTCTTACATGTGTTTTTTTTTTTTTGTTTTGTTTTGTGCTTTTTAAATTGGACAATCTTGTGCTCTTCTGTAGATCTCGGATGTGTTCACTAAATGATCTGTGTGGATCACTATTTTCTCTTGTGGTTCCCTCATAACCATAAACATACATGTTTTGCATGAACTTGATTTTTTTTTTTTGGTCTTCTTTTAAGATTATAGAAAGAACTGGTGAAGGCTGAAACTTTATTTGCTGTACCAGGATTATTTAATTTTTATGTCACTTTGAGCAGTACTATTTATTTTAAATGGGTGATGTATTATTAATCATGTAACTTTGCTAGTCAACTATTTTTGTTAAATTTTGGGATACGAAACCATAACAAAGAGGAATACAGTGAGACATACCAATTTATTTCCATCATTCATGTAAGTCAGCATAGTTCAAAATGAGAACATAAGTACCCCATGAGGTCAAGCCTGCCTAGCCTAGTGGCAATAAGAGACACTAATTATTTTAAATATTTTGATCTATATTTCTAATTTACATGAAAGACTGACTGTAAGTTGCTTGCTCAATGTGAAGTACTATAATAGTACTTATATTAATCTTTATATGACTTAAATGTTATAAATCAAAATCAAAATATATCTATAGATAAAAAAGAGTGGTTCAGCTTTCTCTTTACAAATCTTACCAATGATCTTATTGGGATTAAACATTCTAAAGGTGCTCTGCTGCTTTAATCAACAGCTGGCAGGATTGGGCTGCATCACCTTTTCCCATTTGAAGTTAAAGGGAAAATTGCTGACTTCTAGGATAGGTGAGATTCTGCCTTGGAATAACTCTCTGGATGTTTGTAGGTGGACTCAAACTCCTTTATGTACATTTCTAAGCATTCAAGCCAGCTCAAACATTTGACTCTGGACAATGCTGCATGTGTTTAAAGGTAATAATTTACAAAGAATGGTGCAGGTATAGCTTTGTATCTGTGCTGGTTTTATTGTAATACTGCTTAGAATATTTATTTGTGTAAAGGTTTTACTTTTGAGTCTTGCAGAAGCATCAAGCAGCAGATGGCCTGTCTGTGTAATATTGTGCTAATAAGGTTAGCACAATCCTGCCAAAATGTACCAAGTTTACCAAGAGTCAGTGTCCTGATATCTGCCTGATTCAGATAGCAAATGAGTATCCAAATCAGGGTGTGGGGTACGTTGTCTAGAAAGAGCTGTAAAGAAAAGCAGTCATGTGTATGTGTAAATGATATGAACTGCATCGTGTGTAAGGCACATTGAGGAGTGGCTGGGGTGCCTAGCCTGGAGAAAAGAAGGTCTCAGGGAGACCTTATTGTGCTCCACAAGTGCCTGAAGTGAGGTGGGGATCAGCCTCTTCTCCCAGGCAACCAGTGGGAGAGGAAATGGCATAAAGTGGTTCTAGGGGAGAATCAGGTTGGACATCAGGACAAATTTCTTCACAGAAGGCCTTTTTAAGCATTGGAATGGGATGCTCAGTGGAGTCACCATTCCTGGAGGTGTTCAAGAAATTACTGGATATGGCACTCAGTGCCATGGTCTAGTTGAAAAGCCAGTGTTCCATCAAAGTTTGGATCTGATGATCCTGGAGGTCTTTTTCAACTTTGCAGATTCAGTAGGATACAGTTTTGTCAGGTGTGTTTCATGGACATGCATGAACAAGCACAATGTCAAGAGGAGTGCATTAAGGCACTCTGCAAACAACATAGGTCTAACTAAGCCTTTGCCACTGACCTTACCCTAAAATCCTTCTTTATGAGGCAAGATTAGCACCCTTGACCACAGCAATTGAAGTATTTCATGAGCTGACTGCACATACACATAAAGAGCACCTAAGAGGACTCCAGACTCGCATTTGGCCAATTTCCTCGTGAACAGAGGAGCATGGATGTATGTAATTATAAATGTACTATTGCTGGGGCAGTTTAGAACAGATATAATATGGAGGAAGAGTAAAGCACCTGAAAGACTCACTGAGTGCCCATAAGCCCTCTGGAACTATTTGATAACCCCGGAGAAGAGAAGTTGCAGGTTTCTGAATCACAGTGGTTAAGCACCTTGGAAGGAGTAAATGACAAGTACTCTGTGCTCTCATTTGTGCTCTGGCTACAAATAATTGTTAAATTGAAAGAGAGGGGCTGAGAGGGGAAGGGAACTGGACACCAAAGCAACAGAAGTAATTCTCAAAAGAGACACTAGAAAACAAAATTATTTTCTCTTGGTATTTAACTGTTTTTATAAGTCTTCTCATGTTGGTTTGCTCCTGATTCTTTGCCATACTACTGGGCCTTAATACCTCTTACCTAGTAGTTAGGGGACAGCAGCTCCTCGATAGAAATTAACTGATGACCTACTAAGTCCTGGTTTCTGAATTCAGCTGTGGCAAAACTGATGATGATGGAGCTCTGGTTTGGTGCTCCTGATCTGGCATCTAGTATGTGACTTGGACAGAATTTAGGTGTTCAAGCACAAGTTGTTATAAAAGATATCACAAGTACAGTTTGAGTGGGGTCTTAACATTATTTCATGGGAGGTATGTAATTTGGAGGTGCCTTAATTTTTATTCTGAAAGTTCCATGGTTTTCAGTGGCTCTGGGGGGATGAAGAGCTGCTGATTATTCTGGATGTTGTTCTACATGTTGCTGTGTTTTACTCACTTATCATTCAGTGTGAAATATGGAAATATTTCTGTGATTACCCTGTAACTGCTGGACTAAAAATATAACACTTTGGTACCCTAGATCCCTCAATCATAGATGTTCACACGAGTAGTCAGTTCTGCAGACACATAAACACACCAGTACCAACGGCAATCAGAAAAAAATTACTTCCTTGTTCAAAGGGAATGTTACAGCTCCTTTTCAGGTGTGTGACAGCTCACACCTAAAACAGCCTTAAGGACTGGGTTCAGCTTTTCGAATCAGATCCCTTGTTATTACAAGGATGTAGCCAAGTTTTGCTGTATGCTTTGCTAGAAAAGCTGCTGATGTTAAATGCATGTTATAGATTAAAGCCACGACATGTGTGTCTTTTTCATGAGAAGAATGAACACTTGAATAAAACACATATGACAACTCAGTTTAATGAGCTTTGTGAGTGATAGATTAAACAAATATTTTTCTGTACTTAATTAAAATTAAAAAAAAATCAGGAAATGGTAACTTTTGCTTTCTCAAATGTTTGATAATATCTGCAGGTGTATAAGCAAGCCCTTTTCTGATGTTAACAATGAGAAGGATAATTAAATAAAATCAAAACACAAACAAAACAAAAACCCTTCTGCAGAGTTCCCAGAATAAAAGCAGCAAAATATAATTTAACATTTATTATTTCTGCAGGAAATCTCACTGTTTGAAAAGAAGCAGCAGTTAATAGAAACTGATTATAATAATTTTTCTGCTCTCTTATCCCCTAACACACCTCTTAAAACTACTTTGACTGGAGAATTCTGCTGCACAGGAGCACACACGTGCCCCAGCTGCTCCTGTCTAGTCCTATTGCAGTGCTGTGCTCCTGACAGTGTGCACACAGCTCCAGCATGGCATGTGGGGGGTACTGCTGATCCCTGATTGATTCTGCACTGCTGGATCTGGGAAACTGGGAATAACTTGTACCTGCAGCAAGTACAGGGGTGGACTAAGTAATGCCTGATGTTGTTGCAGGTACTGCTTCCCCCTTTACTAATGCACCCTCCTCTCTTTCACAAAGCACTGAGATTCTCAAGCAGTGCAGCAGATTGGGCCTTTAAATAAACCAAACAGACTTTCAGCCACAGATCTCATAGGACCTATGACCTACTGCCAATTAAATCTTTGCTACTGGGAACTGGGCTGTGTAGCTAGCATTGTACTAATTTATTACAGATGAAAAGTTTGATACAAAGAAATAAAACCTGTTACCTAAGTAGTATAACAGTATCTGTCCCATCTCCTTTTCTACATCTTGTGGTAGAGACTTGGATTTGAAAAGCCTCTAATTTCTTCTAGACAGTATCATGTAGTATTAGATAAGCAATCCTGCTACTTGGATATGCTGTTATTTCCTTTCAGATAAAATCAAATAGAATACTAGATCTTGAAAAAATTAATGATTGTAAATTTTACTAAAGCTTTAACTACTTGGATAAAAAGGTTTAACTGGGCACAGCACTTGACTCCACTTAATTCTGTGTAATCATTGTGTTAGTGTATTCAAATTTCCAAGCATTCTGAGTAAAAGATAATTAAGATAAGTAGGTTAAAACTTGGTTATCACCAAAGCCAACTGACACGGGTATTATGTATAAGGCTGCTTGCGTTTTGGATCCTGAGAGATGCAGAGAGCAACACATTCTTCTGCTCTTTTCCAGCAATACCTGGAAGAATGGAAAGAGAGATGATCCAATGGTTATGGAAGGGAATCACACACTCAAACCAACAAATGAAACATTGATGCTATTGAAGAGGAGGGGTGGGCACTTTATCAGCTTTTGCCATGCTCCATATCTTCCTTTTTATTCTCTGTGGAAGCTATTTTGCTTTATGTATGTCACATGTGCAAGGCTATGATACAGCTGTATGCATCCTACTCCAGGAATAGAGCTGTGTTCTCAGCCTGAACCCCAAAACTTCCTGCATTGATGTTGACTAAGCCTGGTCTGATGCTTTGAGCATCTGCTGTTGAGTGCAAGTGGGTGGATACATGCCATCTATCTTTATGCATGGTCTTTTGCACGCTGCATTTTCTTGGTTGTGCTTATCTTTATTTATTTATTTATTTATTTTCATTTCCTCCAGTTTTTATCATAAGAGGTGAACTAGAATGAATGTCTGGCTTTTCCTCCTGAAAACACTTTTGCCCTGAGAAATAACAGAGGCTATTGCAGATCCTGCACTCACAGATGCTGTGTTTCTGCACCAGTGATACCCAACATAGTGTGGATTGAATACATAGAATTTATGTTGCTGGAAGCTGGGAAATCATGCACTGAACCACTGTTCAGCTCTACTTACACAGACTGGGCACGGACAAGCAGGCTGTCACCAGCAGACAGAGTCAGGGTTGTACCATCCATGGCAACAGTTGATCTCCCCTCCTGAAGGGAAAGAAGGCTTTCAATTTTCCATGTCCTGTCCCCAGCAAAAAGAAAGCAATGCGAGTCTGGAAATCTTTCCCACTGAAAGAACACCTCAAAGCTGCTCTGTTTCATGAGGTCTAGCTAAATATTCAGTTGATCTTGCCTAACACTTTCAGCATAAATAAAAATATATTTCAGTGTTCCCCACTGTAAAGCAGCAGTCCAGAAATTAGAGATTTTTCCAGAGAAGTTCAAGCTCCTCTTCTGCTTTTCTGCTTCCTGAAAATCAGGAAGCAGAAAAGTCTTGAATAGTAGTTCACAAGTCAGCAGGAAGCTGACTGAAATTGTGAAGAGTCCATCCATATTGGAATGGACTAGTTATCATCTTGTCAGGCAGGGGAGCCAGGTTCTTTCCAGCCACAAGGTCTTGATTCCACAGGCTGATGTAAACTGCAGTGTAAACAAATGTCTTTTGAGATTATTATATCTTTAATTAGTATTTGATAGTCCCTGTAAATTTCAACAGAAGAGTAACTAATAGAAATATCTGCCTCTCAAGCTAGCCTGACTTGTGTAAGCAAAAATGAGCTCTTCTCTGTTTTTCCTCTGGGTTGCAAACGTATTCTAGAAGCAAGTTGAAAGAAGGATATCTTGATCACCTGTGACTGTGATTTAGAATAAACAAGTTTTCAGACTTTTTAATTAGCCTATTCTACTTGATTCCAATTTACCTTCAATATAAAGATAAATACTTCAAGGCAGAACTAATAGGTGATGTTGCTTTATTGCTTGGAGGTATTCCTATATTGTTTACAGGATATAGCCTAGTTAGGGTGTATTAAAACTCCCAGCAAGGATGGATGACAGTATCTCCAACATCAACATACATGATGAGGAAAAAGACCCTATTTTTATTGTGACAGTACTTTACAGTTATTTTTTGTTACAGTTTAAAGCTGAAAGGTGATGCTTACTGGTGATCTTTTCTCTGCAAAGGAAGGTAATCATTCTAGTTTCTGTTGCTAGAAGGCTTTACTACTGTTCAGTCTGAACTGAAACATGAACTCATCAGTTAACAAGTGTGAATTGCCACATACCAGCTGCCATATCCAGATATCTGAATTCTTTTTACTTTTCTCAGTTGTTCCTGGTCCATAAGCTATAACCTTAAAAAAAAAAAAAAGTAAGAAAAGTAATGGTTTTATCCAAATGACCAAAGTGTCCATATTCATCTTCCAACAGCATTTAAAACATTCTATTTTTACAGGGGAATATTCATAGAAGATGACGTTATTTTTACAGACATTAAAATCCACACTCTGTTTGGTATTCTCATATTGATTCCTACTGATAAAAAGGGAACTGATCACACCTGCCACTCCTTATGCTACTCTGCATCCTCGCTTATCTATTCCTTCTGCCTCTTCCCACTCTTAGTTTTGCATCTATATGCTTCCTGATTCCGTTCCTGGAACAGGCACTTCCTCCTCATGAACTCTAGGCCCTGTCAAGGGCCTGTTGAAGTAGAAGAAGTTCTTCCATTAACATTAAAAAAGCTGCAGACAGGACTTCATCTTTCTCATTTTCTGCACCCTCTGTGTTTCTTCCTGACATTCCCACACTGTCACTTTGCTGTCATCTGTATTGGATTTTATGGAGTGTGACTCCAAGTAATTCTGGGGAAGAATATGTTTTGTAAACATCACGCATACAGCACAGATATCAAATGATGACAGTTTCATTTACACCCAAACTAGGCTGTGTTTAACTAAACTGTGAAGTGCAACGTTTTAGGGCTGCTCAGGCTCTCTGGTGCTGTCCAGTTTTTCTTGTTTCCTCTTTATATAGATTGAGGGGGAAGAAAAGGTATTTACACACTCAGATTACACTTGGACCATGAAAGGCTGCTCAAACACATAGAGAAGCTGAACACACTTGAATAGTATTTGCATCACACTGGTGCTTCTGATTTGGGAACTACGGGGAGAGGACTAGGCCAATGGAGTGAAGGAGCTGTTTTAATCCTAAAGGAAATGAACATAACTAAAGTTCAGGTTGATTCTGTAAGTGGAAGAAACGAGCTAGAAAGCCCCTGCCCTAAGGTAGTCAAATCAATGGACCAAAACCAGATACCTCTGTCTGGGGGCATAACATTGTCTGCTGACTAGTGTTCCCAGGCCTGGATTCACTCAGCCTGAACAGTAGGCACCTATTATCTGTACCTTTAAAACTATCCCTCTCTTTTTAGAGAAATTAGATACCCCTACCTCTGTTTCAAAGTTGTCTCCAAACATACTCAAGGATTTCTTCTGTTTTATTTCACTGCGATGATCATCTAACCAGCTCGAGAAAGAAAACGGCTCCATAACAGAAGTGGAATTCAGTGGGAAAGGTGTTTCTTTCAGGAGTTCATCTGTAAGCAAGGCAGAGGGCTATCAGTGATACTTGCTTCCCTTGGTCTTTGCAAACATTTTGCTTGAGGGATCAGTTTACAGACACTATCCAGCCCAAAGTCAGTTGTAACAGTCAGCAGAGCTAGGGTCATTATCAGGACTTTTTAAGATTGTAAAACCATATGTTATTTGTGTGTCTTTATGGAGCCACTCCTTCAAAGGTGTTGTCAGAACTGTGTATTCGAACAGTATGCAATACACTACCTAGCTGTTCCTGGCATATTCCTCATTCTCTTTCAGACCAGCTTTTGCATTGGTAAAATACAACATATCATCTCTGAGCCTTTGTTCTCAACATATCCCTCTAAAAGGGGACTTGGGCCTATAGAACCAACTTATTCTACATCTCTCACATAGTTAGTATTGGCTTTCATGTTGCTTCTCCCCTATGTGTTTTTATATACATCAATCACAGCGAAGCAAACAGATTAGTACAACCTAAAATTTAATATAATGTATTTTTTGTGGTGTTCTTGGAGTTGTATCTGGATTTAATTTCCAGTAATTCTCCTTCATAAATGATTTGATTTAAAATAGCTGGATGTCTAATTGCAGTATCAGTATAGCTAGCAAAATTCAAGATTTGTGCTGCATGTTGCTGGTATATGAAATGAGCTTTAGTTATTTACCAGCTCACAATGAAGTGCAGAGACAGAGGAATTTCCCTGGTGATTCTAAGTAGTTTTTTCTGAGATGCCATGGGGGAACACCCATCGAGGAATTTCAAGCAGTAATGCCAACTAGTTGCTGGAAAACTCCCTGGATGGTTTGTTCCCAAATGCATTGTGGTAATAAACTCACAGCCAAATCTAAGTCTTTGTGCTAGTAATAGAACAGCTCTTTTTAAAGTATTAGTGTATTCACTATGCAATATTATTTTGGTTTTCTTCTAATGCTGAATTTCACTACTCTGTAGTGTTTTGAATGTATCATTTCAGTTTTTCATTAAAGACTACTTTATGCACAGTCTTTGAACAGTATGTGGGAGGGTCAGTGCATCCAAGGGATAGCAGTGCACTGAAAATGCTGTTTCTGTTCATGGGATCCCAGTAAGCACTGAGTACACCCATCTCCAGATAATCTGGGTGGGATCCTACCCCTTTTGCTGTAGAAACAGTTTTTGCTATTCAAATTTCTTCACCATTATATTGGCAGGCTTGACCTGAGAACCCATTGTGGTTCCTCCCAGCCTCAGCCATGCTGTGATTCTGTGATATTAAAATAATTATATTTTTTAAAGTAATTTCTCTTGGCAATGCCTCTTTGAGGAAATTTTGAAAGTAACCTGAAGAAATCTGCAGCAATAGAAGAATTTTTTTGTTTGAAAGCTTTTTTCTTCCTACTTTTACATTATTTAACTCAAATATTAAAAACGAGTTTTACTGAAAAAGCAAACTCCTCCAGAGAAACTAAGCAGCACCAAAAGGAAGTCTTTACATTATGTTTATTTTAATCTGGATTTGTAAGCATTAACAAGTTCTAGTCTTGAATATTCTATATCTTATTGTCTAATAACTAAAATGCAGTGTTAAGGTATTTGGTGATTTATTTCTGATGCTTTATTTTTCTCACTGCAATATGACTGGGAGTTTTTCCTTAATTTTCACAGGTTTATCAAACATCCTCTCCAGGTAATTAGGAACACACACACCTTGTCCTTAAATTATGGATATGTGCAAATGAGGCCGCATTGGAAAATCGCTTTTTTGACTAGGGACTGATAGAAAACAAAGGTTTAAAATATTATGATATATGTTCACACACAGTAGAGGAGGAAAAGAAAAGAAACTTTATCAGAAAATTTATGAGAAGGTACTCAGTACAACTGGTGTTCCAAAACACAATAAAATATTTTTTCCTATTAATAGTTGAGATCATTACCAGTTGTTTGTTTGTTTTATTTTGTTATCAGAATAAAACTCATCATTTGAATTTAGAAAAGTTTCTTGTTGTTTTGGAGTACAAGACAAGTTACCCATTGGAAGGGCTTTCTGCTAAAATGCATGTCCTAGCTGAGAGAGGTATGTGGGATTTTGGTGGTGGGTTTTTTGTTTGTTTGCTTTTGAAAACACAAACCATATAGCACCTGGTAGGATAAGAGGCAAATAGTGAGATATCAACAAATAATGAAATGCTGTGAGTATCCTGCTCAACTTGGGGAATATTTCTTCTCCACAGTTTAAAAACTCCAGCATCTGACAAGTAAGTTCAGACTTTATGTGCTGGAGACTGAATAGCAAAAAGCTGAGTCTCAAGGATGGGCACTGTGGTATTTTAGACAAGCAGAAATATTAGTTGCAAGGAATTTGGGGAAAAAAGCCAAAGTACTTGTTTATGTTTTGAACAAGAAGCAATACAAATCAACATTAAGAAGTCTAAGTTTGTATCTTCTGTCTCTTACTCTCTTAAACATAATGTTGCTATTTTCCTCTTTCTGCTGATCTCTGACTCCAGTTGCCCTAATCAACTGGGACAATACACACAGGACAACAATGCAGAGTGGCCTGTGCCTACTTGGGGCCAGTGTAAAGTGTAATACATCTTTCCTTTCTTGCTTGTGATAAACAAGCACTATCTAAGATTTTCAGTTACTTTCAAGTAAAGGTGGACTTTTCTTTATTTTGACTTTAAGTTCCTCAGTTTAAGAGCTCATTTTGGACACTTGTCTTATCAGCAGGCCTTGGCCTGCAATGGGATTTGGGCTTAATACTACTTTTGATGTTCATAACACTTGCCCAGCGACAGCATAATGGCCTTTGACAACTGTGATTGCATGGAATTAAGCTTTTAGTGTGACCCAGTATGATGAATTGATTATCTGTTACTGCAAACAGATACAATGAGAGCACAGTGGTGATGAGGTACGTGACACATGTGTGACATTTCAATAGACTACTTGACTAAGTCCTTATTTAACCCCAATGCTGATCCTTTGCATGATGCTAAAAGCTGTAGGTGTCCCAATGCTTGTGAACTTCAGCTAACAAGCTACAATGAGGAGGAGCCAATCTCTTGCAGTTCCACATATACTGGTGTGGAAGTTGGTGCTTCCTAAGCCTGGTGCTCCTGAAGGAACTGAGTATTTCTAATCAGGCTAAAGGCTTGTATTTAGAAAATGTTACATATATTTCTGTTTAGCCTGTACATTTTCTTTCAACAGTATCTGAGCAATTGCAAGCCTGTGTTTCTGGAGTTCTGCTCTAGCAATACTGTGAGACAAGGAGACAATATGTTTAATGATGGTAAAGGTAATAATATGCCAGCAAAATTCAAGGAAATGGTGTTTCTGAGCTAGTCAGATAAAAGCCTTTTACAGGTTTTTCCAAGTAATATAACACCAAGTGGAACATCAAATCTAATATTTTCTTACATTTTTAGACATCCATTTAAAAGTTCAATACTAAAGTCCATTTCTGTATATCATTACTATTAAAAATTTATATCACAGCAACGTGTTCTTTCTGGGGATTATAGTTTTTTCAGGTTTTAATTACAGTGTGATGTCATGTTAAGCTGAAAAATACATTGTGTTTACCGAATGAGTTTGTAAATATTTAACAAATGAAATTACAGGTTTCAGAGGAAGTTGACTTCCGTTAAAGAATACTGAGACTGTACTGAGACTGAGAATATTAAACTGGGCAAAAAAAGGAGAAAACAGCTTGCAAGAAAAGAGCAAATTCAATGTACAGGTACATTACATTACATTACAGCCTCAACAAAGGCTATCTAAAAAAGAGTTCGATCTTGCTGGGAGTGCTGTGCTTCTGATAGCAATAAAGAGAACAGGTAAAGAAGATTGACACTGACCTACCAGGTGTATGTGGCTGGACTGGCTTACCTGAAACTCACATGTGTCATGGGAAGCTGCCCTTCCCTTCCCTTCCCTGGTGATGTCTGTAATCTTTCTTGTCGAGAAATCAGACTATCTCATTCTCTGAGTCTTTCTTGAGCTCTACTATTCCCCAAGCTCTTCCCATAGCTCTCGTTTCTTCAAGATTTGCTCAAAGGAAAGAAGTAGTAAAGTACTTGAAATATATTTAAATAAGGTGAAGTGATTGCCTGTTGGCTTTATGAAAAACTATCAGTGATGAAAGTCACCTCTAGATAGCACATTCTAGATGGAACAGTGTTCAAATCCTTAAACTCCCTTATATTCTTACTAATTATCTCACCATCCTAAGGTGCTGTGCTGCCTCAGAAGTAGTCTGTCCCTACATACTGTGGCTCCATCTCCATGCAAGGATGTGACACAGCCCATTACAAATGGTGTCTCCCTCTATAACAGCAGAAGACATCATTATTCAAAGTGGAGTAATTGAATCCTCTTAGTTTTTTCATCCTTTAACTGAGTGTAAAATGGTCCAGACTAGAGATAAAGAGACCATGAATTATTTTTAAATTATGTATTCATTTGTTTCTGTACACTTTCTAATCCTGATTTCCATCTCTTCAGTACTATATCACAATGAATAATTCCAATGATAGAGTTTTGCAGCATTTCACATTTAATTGCCAATGTCAGCAATAATACATTCCCTGGGATGTATTTCCCATATGTACCTACCTAATTTCTATGAAAAAATCTGGTTTATTCTCCCAGTTAACAGAAATGTCAATGAGACTAGTAAGATTTTAATACCTCTGAAAATAAAACCTGTGAAATGAGGGATGTAACCTCAGACATCTGGGTTTTGAAAAAACAAGTAATTAGCCCAGTCCATATAAAAATCCAGAGCAAAAGCACTGGCAGTGAGTGATTACTTTGAAGGTTGTTGGTTCATTTCCCTGTTGTTGAGTATAGATGCAGAAACATTTAGTTGAAAATACAGCACTCATTTGGTGCAATCATACATTTCCCTGTGTAACTGTATTTGGTTTTGTGGCATGCCCTGAGAATTGGCATGACTGCTAATTTATTACTTTTCCAGGTAATTATTTCTAGGTACATTTTTCTTTGTGTCATTAAATCTTTGCTGGAAACTGAACAACTTTTTTTCTTTTTCTTAATTGAAATGAAGAAGTTTGATGTGGAAAGCTTTGAAAAATATTTTTGCAATATAGAAATATAGCTTTTTCAAAAGGAGATATCATCAGCCAGAAGGAAAGGAATAAATTAAACCAAAAAAAGTCACTATTTAGGCTATAACTCTTTTTAATGGTTCTTCATGATCTGGCTAGGTTATTGTAATTAAGAATGACAAATTGTATTGAGAAATGCTGTCTACTTTTCCAATCCCAAAGTAAAGAATCTTAATTTTGTTTCTGAATCTGCCTTTTATAACTGTGGACATTTCATTAATCCTCTTTGTATGTAACTTCAGTTTCCACAGAATAGGAATAGGATATTTCATTATAACAGGAGCTGAGGCTTCGCTCTATTGGTGAGACAATGATTGGTACAGCATGTGTGAGCTATTACCACTAAATAGCCTTAGAAGCACAAGTGAAAATGTCAGATGAACTCCATTAGTGAGTTTTCTGTTTCAGATGTTGCCATCTGGGGAGCATTTAAGAGCGTAAGGAAGAAAGAAGCTACTTTATTAGAGAGGACGTACCTGCTGTGAAACTGCTGAGCTTTATAGCCCTTAAATATTTCTTATTTTTTTCACAAAAGTCTGAACAGAAAGGAAAACAACTTTATAGGGAATGTCTTCCTTATTTCTCTGATAGGTTTATTATGTACATTGTGCACTAAAGGTTGGCAATCATTTAGTTAACATGGTGAAGCATTATGAGAGCTCCCAGAGCCTATAGTTTATGGTCTACCCCTCTGTGAGGAGACTTACTTGAGAATATTGTGGGAGAAGCAGATTTCTTACTGAAGACTTTCTTAGGTTTTTTTTTTTGGTGTTGTCTTTAGCAGTTCTGGGCTCTGGGAGCCTAATGAACTTTTTGGCTCCAGAGATTGTGCAGCCTGCAGTCCTAGGTCTTGGATGATACATTGTAGTTTGGAATTAAAAAGCTCAGTAGAAGTTTTCATATGGGAAATTATAGCAGCCATACTCTAGACATGGTAATCCTACTTTATTTCTGCATTTAATATTGCTGACTTAGGTTGGTCTGTCTGAGTAGTTCATTTTCAGTATGAGCTCTGAACTCATTAGGGACTGATGTAGAGTAGAAAGTATTTAAATATGAGGGGAGGGGAAATAGATGAAGCCAGTGAGAAGTAACAGGCTTATAAGAATTAAAGGGTTGTATTATATGGCTCTATTCTCTTCTTCTGCCTACATACCCTTTGCAGTTTAGGTGCAGCTTCAGGAGAGATATAATCATGATTGGAAGTTACTTAAAGGATCTACATATGACAGGCTAAAGATGCATAGTGTATTTATGTGGACATCTCTGCCAGAAGAGTGCAATGAGGATGATCTAGGAAAGGAGAACATTCATATTGTTGATAAAAGTTACAGAGATGGTGTTTTGGAGAGCTGTATAGTTTTGATGTGTCTAGACAGGTTAAAATTATTAAATCTCTGTATTGGTTTGAATGCTGTCCTGTCCTGGAGACCTCCTGGTGGCTATTAGAAAAATAAATTTCATAGAGGATTAGTCTTTAATGTCTAAATGCTCATATGCCGGGTTTTTTAATACAAGTATTCAGGGCAGAAAGAAGTACTGTATTATAGAAAAGGAGTGATCTATCTAGGTATGCCGGAAGTCCTTAAAGATGAGAGAAAAGAGAATCAAACAGTTCATTTTCTAAACAGATGCATAGTAAATAAAACTTATGTTCAAAATTAGCATTATTATTTAAAAAACCCCAACAAAACATGGAGACAGTAGCTTTAGAATTATTTCAATGTATTTAAAACAGAAAAGCACAAATATTTATGCAGTTAAAGTTTAAAAGCATGACCCTGTATTTGTTCTAGTGCAAATGAAGACAGAATTTCTTCCTGCCTGTTTTAACTGAAAATAAGAAAAAGTAGAAGAAAAAAGATCTGCTTGTTTTTATATATCAGAGAAACAAGAATGAGCAGCAAATCCTGTCTACACAGGTTGACTGGATTAGCTGCAGAGGATGACAGTATAGAGGCCAATTCTTATAAAGTAAGCTGAGCTCATCCTTATAACTTGTTTAATAGCACTGCTGAGACCACAAAACATTTACAGAGCATGCCCTCAGCTCTATGGCATCACTGCTCCACTGACTGAAGAAAGTACCTTATTCTTCATACTCATTCAATTCCTTAGGTTTTGTTTGCCCCGAATCACAAACATAAAAATGTTCTCTATTCTAACCATGCTAACCAGATTCTTAGTCCAGCTTGTAAATTACCCTACATACACCAAATATCAATGAAAGTTTTTCTACTAAAGTCACTACAGGACTGTTTTTTTCTATTATATATCTCCATGTTCACTGACAATAATGCTTTTATGGGAAATAAAATTTCATTGATAATCAGAAGTAGATTAATTTGGATAAACAAAAACCTGATATTCTATCTATACCATTAATGTTCATGAAGTTCATTTTCAAACACACCTAACCTAGGAAAAATTTTTTCTTGCAGTTTTTTTCCCCATCAAATTACCCCTAAAAGAAGTCTGGATTATTTTGGGCATGTCAGGAAAACCTTTAGACCTTCTGGTTACTTCTACAAATAATATTCAGCCAGCACTGTTTAGCAGAACTGAGGTTTCTCAGTCTGAACTGTCTCTTGTCCTCTTGACTAGAAAACTAGGATGATATAGGTACATCAGGAGAATCTTGGTCTCAGGCTGAGTCAACTGAAAGTAGCAAGAGCTGTTTTGAAAACTATGATTCCTCATGTCAAAAATATGCAAAGTAATCTAAACCAACCCATCTTGAGAGTTCCATAGCCTATATCCTAAAAATATTCACTCTTTTTGATAAAAAAGAGGAGAGTATTGCCAAATTTTATTTCTGCACATGGAAACAAAAGAGTCTAGCTATAAACTACAACACAGTTCCAGGGAAGATGCCTCAGGAAAGGATTGCATACAATATATATTTCTGATTATATTTTTCCTGATAGGACTTGAGTTCCTCTTCTGCTGTCTCTTAATATATTCTGATTGTCCTGCTTTCAGAAGGAGTTTCCCTGCTATTGGCTAAGCCAGAAAACATAAATAAATCAAGAAAAAGTCTGGATTTAGGGTATTCCTTTTTGTTTTGGTTGGTTTTGGTTTTTTGTTATATGGTGTTTCTTTTAAAAGTCATTGGCGCTTGATTGATTCCATTTACAGCTTTCCTCTATGAGTGAGCTGCAATCAAGGATTTCTTTGAAGATGTTTTTCTTCAAATTTATTCCATTTCTCTCTAAGAACGTGAGGCACTAGTTCAGGCTTATGTAGAGAGGAACCTGAGAGTGCTTCAGCTGGCACTTTTAAACTGAGGAGATTCTCAGGGATTTTCAGAAGAGAAACTGAAAAACAAGGCTGAAACTCCATCCTCTGCATAGGCCAGCTCAAACCATGTTAAGTAATGTATTGAGTGAAACATCATGAGCAACAAGCTGGTAGCTTGTTTTATGTTACAAATGTCATGCTGGTTGCTTAACTCTACTTCCTAAAAGAAAAAAAAATGAAAAGAGAGCTGCTGAGGAAATAAATCCAAAGCATTATTTTTCTGTCAGCTGGGTTGCCTTCAGACTGAACATATTATCAGCTCACTTCTATCTCAGTCAAACTCTGTTAGATTTTTTTTAAACATTGTCAGTGTCACTGACAGTTACAGGAGCTATAAGTGAAACTTTTGTAATTAAAAATGTGGGATACTTTCCCCATGCATAAGACATCATTGAGATGTTGAGCTACTTATTGTCCATGAAACCTGAAAACTGGAAAAAAGAGCTATTCCCCAGGCTAAAAACCTGCCAGGTAAATTGCAAGAAAAGACCTTTTGTACTGGATTTATCAATAACAGTTTCTCACAATTATTTGTTTAAAAAAAAAAGCTGTCAGGATATATTATAGCTTCTGATTGATTGCCATGTTTGTTTTTTTAGCTCTAATCTTCTGCCAAAATATTAACAGTATAAATCTTTAATGTTAATTTGCCTCTGCCCTAATTAATTTGTTTCTGACATACAAACTCTTAGCCTGATGAGGGATGCTTTTTGGAAAACACCATATTGAACAAGAATATGGGATTTTTGTGACATGGTATTTTTTTTATTACAGCAGCATCTAGAGGATCCATCTGAAATTATATTTCCTTTGCTAAACACTGTATGAACATACAGTGAGGCAGTACCTGCCCTACTTAGCCCTCACATCCTCCGTGCAAAAAACTCCCCAAAGAAACCAAGCCACCAACACCCAAACAGAGGTGACATGCTCAGACAAAACTACATTTTAATGAGGCATAAAAAGAAAAGTAAGATCTTGGAGACAACTCCATTTTGTTTAGAAGAAACCTGGAGCCTTTTTCTGAGACTTAACTTTCCCAGTCAATCAAAGCACCAATGCTGGAAGCTGGTTGTTCAGCAGCAAAGGTTTCAGGTAGGGTTTCTGACTGATTTACCATTTCCTAATTGCAAGGGCTTTAAGGCTGCTCCCCATACAAAGGACTCTTCTGTTAACTTTTCATTTTGGCGACAATGTTTGAGTTAACTATTTTTAACAACTTTGATGTTCATGCAGAAAAAACAGCTTAAGCCAATTTTAGGATTTAAGTAAGAGCTTTGTTCTGTTATTGATTGAGATGGCAGACAGTGACTCTTTTTTATGGTGACTATGAAGCAGAGAAGTGGGATAGATGAGGAAATAATGTTTCACTGGAACATTCGTCTCTCTTAGAGAAATTTATAACAATCATTTTAAGATATCCAGGAATTAATTTGGAGATTAAGCACAGCTGGTTCCAAAAACTTTTTAGAGAGGGGAAATTAAAATTTTTCTTGTTACAAGACCTACAGAATTTAAGTTTTGAGTGTGACTGGAGGATGACATTCAAGTTGGTCATGAGGCCAAGTGTAGCATAGCTGAGCACAGTGCACCTAAGCCATATATACATTTCTTGGCTGGTGCAGGACATCCCTCAGTTGTCAGCACAGATGAGACAGCAGAGAGGTTTGAAAGAACAAACCTACCTGAACAATCAGATTGACTGAACCAATTAGCATTTGGCTGGTAGGAACTCTCCAGGAAGGGATCTCAGGCTCTCCTGGAGATTACACAGGCAGCTTCTGCTGTTCTTATGATGATTATGCCTGTGACAGTTAAGAATCTGGCAAAGCCATGAAGACTTTCCAGGTAGTTCTTGCAGCAGAACTGACCAGGTTGCACCTAACTAAGGCCCTTCCAAATAGTCCATGGAGCCTCTTCCTGCAGGTGCAGAAATGTTTGTACAGTGTGGTCTTTTGTACATAGATAAGACACAAGGGTAGTATTTGGGGCAATGGATCATGCCCATGCTGGGTGCTCATGTAAAGCTGTGGGCCAGCAGGTCTGTAGGATTTTAGCAAAACAACCTTCCCACTGAAGGTGCTGTTGTAATGTCCTCGCAATTGAGGCTTTTGTTGCCATGCAAAAAGCAACCATCATGTTTGAGATCTGATTCCTAAAGCCAAAACTAATAGATTGGTTTTCTAGAGCAGTTGCTTTCTCTGTTCTATGTCTCTTTCCAACAGACTTAGAGTGGAGTTACAACTAGAGTATCTGTTCCAGTGTGGAATTTGCAATCAATGGCCACAACAGAGGCAAAATAAAAAAAAAGGGTCAAGACAGCAAGGAAATATAATGTTAAACAGATCAGACCCTACAGGAACTAAAAGCATCTGGCTTTCTCTAGGTTTCCCAAGAATAGATTGCAGTGTATAGTTATAGGTAAAGGAGTACAAGCAGGTATAGAACGTTATCAATTCAACTCACAAAAATCTCATTATAGGCGGTCAGAAGTGAGATTTTATTAGTATAAGACTTGAAAGGCCCAGAAGGATAGTGATACTAACATTTCACACTAGTATATTACCTGACAGGTGGTTATGATGGCATCATGTGACCAAACAAGATGCTGCAGGTAATCATGTATATGGAATTTCCTTGTGGTTAGGGTAATGAAAGGCATTACTTTCCAAAGTAATTTAAATTTACACAATCAGAAAGAAAAACAGATACCTATTTTATGTGGTGAGAATCATTGCTACTCAATCAGCAATTGTTCTAATTCTGAAATGAATTTGCGTTTACCTGGGTTTGGTTTTCCAGTTTTATATTGCCTTGAATTGAAAAACCTGGAATAATGAACATTTAAACACAAGTAAAAAAGTCACGTTAACAAAGGTAGGTTAACAAAGACTAGGCAGTAATACTGGCTAGTAAGTTTTGTGCTGAGAATGGATGTGCCAAATCCTCAGCTACTATCACATATATGCAAGACTATACCTATTTTACTGTCAGAGGATTTGTTTGAAAGTCCTAAAAGATTAATGTCGCTAAACACTTCCCCCGTTCACCTTTACCAACCATTTAACACACTGATTAATCACATTCATTTGTTTCTTAGAAAGTAGCTCTCTACCAAATTTGCCAGTCCTGATTATTCATAAATAATATCAATTAAAAATACTTAGATTGAAGCAAGAGTAAAAGAAGCCCTAAAGCAATTTAGTGCTTTACCTAGATAACCTACCATACATCAGTGCCAATTTTTTCACTCCCTTCTTTTTGCACTTAGTAGCAGTGATTTTACTGGTCCAAAAAAGTGTACTTCAGATGCATGTGTGAAACAGTTGATTTCACTTTTTTTTTTTTTTTAATCTGATTTGATGAGTTTTGGGCATACAAGACATGATTAAAAATTTATAGAGCAGCAATTAACTTTTAACAAGTCTATGTAAAATGCAGCACAAATAGCAAATTAACGATGTAGGCCACAGACTGACAAAGAGCTACAATATAATTTCTTTTTTTTTTTTTTAATTTACAAAGGAAAAAACTTACTCTTGAATTATTGGTATAAGTTGAGTGCCAAGATCTTCACAGTGAAACCATTTTTCAAAGAGGACATTAGTTGATTCTCCAACATAGTATCTGATGAAGTAAACACATTAGTCAGTCTTTTTATTAACTAACTGATCAGGCAATTTCAGTCTTTTGAAGAAAATAGCTATTTGATGTTCTGTAGGAGCAACTTATTCTCAAGCCTGGTGTACTTTATTCTGAGGAATGGTTATTGGAGAAAGCTTTCTGTTTCCCAGTTTAGGTGACTTGATGGGTGGGGTGCTCAAACTTCTGTGGAGTGCCTCGTAGTTCTGTTGATCACAGATAAGTCACCCAATTCCTTCAGCAACCTTTCCAGATTTCATCCTGAAAATGATTGCTGCCATAATCTCTTGGGACCAATAACTTCCACCTTGAATGTAGTTACTACAAAAAAACCTGGAGCCAACTACCATTTCCAGTAACTGCTTCCATTCATCTATGAGGTAAATACTCATATTTGAGAGAGTCAGCTTGCTTAATGCCCATGCAAGGGCTGATAAGAAAGCAAGGTGCCTTATGGACTTATTTGTGAAAAATAGGTTTTCAGCTACATAGATTTGGGAGGTGTTTAGGTCATTCATCTGAAGAGAAATTTAGTGTTTCACTTGCATTATTCTTTGTCTTAACAAATAAAGAAATTTTGGTGAGGTCAACAGGTCAAAGTTGCTGTATGGAATCAATCTATGGAACAGCAAATACAGAACTTACATTCAGATTTTTAAAAGACTGCATAGACTGGCAAGGAATGTTGATCCTGTACTGTCACTAATATTGTCACTGCTTTTGAAAAGGTCCCATGTGTCTTTCAGGTTAAAGTTAATGGAATGTGTGTCTGAGGAGGAAAACAAGACTTATGTGATTATCCTGTGCATATCTGTATGATCTTGTCTGTCCTATGTATCTATATATGTATTGTCCTGTAATTTTCTAAGAGCTCTCTGGCTCCTCAAGTTTTGCAAAAAGAGGGTACAGTGAAGAGAGTAACAATATCTGCACCTCCAATATGCAAAAAGCTGTGCTACCACATAAATTCTGAACACAGACAATCTACAGAGTAGGGAGATGCTAAAAATGTCTTGTTTGGTCAAGTATCCAACAATATGACTAACATCATATTTAGTTGGTTTAGTACTTATTTGCCATAGAATTAAGCTTAGCTAGATCATTTTTCTCATAGCACAAGACATGTAATCATTACTTAGGCTGGAACACAGGGGTAGGCTACTTATTCCTCACTTGCACAGTAATCAGCATGCTGGGGCCTCTGATTTATGACTAAGGCTTGTAGACATGATAAATTATGGAACAGTAAACACAGTATTAGACCTTGAGTCAGCATACTTCAAAGTGCATTATGATTTCCTCGTGTATAGGCTTTGCTGCAGGTGGCTGGTATTGAAAAAAAAGTATGAGAATATTGGAGGTTCTGGCTGTAAATTCCCCTCTCTCCCAGAAGCACACAGAGTGAATGCAGCTTCAAAAACATGAAAGATTGTTCACTTCCAAAACTTCGAGTGTCTTTATTCATCACATCAATGTGAAAACAAAGGCACTAAAAACTGCTAAGTGATTTATTTTCAGACACCTGATTAGGTATTTTGAATTGAGGAAGTGTAATTTCCACCTGCAAGCCATAAGACAGCTTTTAGTTTAGTTTCTCCATATGAACATGCCTTTATTGGAGTGCAAATACCTAAATCAGCCTGGATCCCTAAAAAGGCATTAAGCATTTCTCTCTCTCATACCACTCACAGATTTCACATGGTAGGTTGTTTTACTTTAAGTAAAGTTTATTTTACTTTACACTACTATTTAAGTTCATTTTTTACATTAATAATAAAAAATTTTATTTAAATCACTGGCCAATTTTTTCTAGCTCAAAATATCTTTTAAATAATGTAAGTCCACACAATCTACAGATCTGCAGTGAAAGGAAAAAAAAGAGACAAGTGCATAGATAAACAATGCTTTAAATGAACTGGACTTGTTTTTAGCTTGGAGTTTATTGATGTGGGCTTCTTGTCTTGAATGGTCCCTTTCTTAGTTTATTTCTGCAGCCTTTTTTGTTTGAATAAAAAAGTACATCTTTCTAGCTGTGCCTACTTGCAATCTTCCTGCTGTGACACTGCCCATGCAACAATCAAAACTGTAGGTGAAAGGAAAGGAACAGCACTTTACACATATCACTGCAGTTTTAAATCTTTACAAATTATATGAACAGCTGTAAAGTCTGTTTGGTCAGTCATCTCTGGTCAATACCAAGACAGCTTTTCTAGACTGCCTAATGTTACTGTTGTGATTTGCCTTCTTAGACTTTTGAATTCTGTATGGACACAAAACAAAGCTTAGTCCTGCTCGCACTAGAATAGAATAGAAAGCAAACCACTCACTTACATGAAGATGTTGTTCTCATAAGGCAATAAAATCTAGGCAGAGGTGTGTACAATGTAGAGGGTCTAGTGGTCAGAAAATTGACTTTTGTTTCCAGCTTCCCACACACTTGACAAGAAAGCTATTCTTCATCTTTTTGCTTTCAGTGCTTACAAAGGAATTAATATTCTGCTTGTCAGAACTGATAAAAAAAATCTTTTTTGTTTGGTTTGTTAGAAAGCTCTGAGATCTTTTTTAAAACTTACAGTAAGGTAAGTAGGTAGTATATAAGAAGATTGCTATAACCACAACATGCATTTAAGACACTTCAATATGTTCCTTGTTTAACTAAATCAAATGCTAAATGATCTCTCTGTTTATATGTGTATAGATAAATAGATGCGTGGTAAGAATTAGTTCAAAATTGCCAGGGTGAATCTGCTAAATTAATAGCAAAGTAAAATACAGTACTGTATTGATATGAGAAATTAGTTGATATTATGAATTCTAACAGATTAGTCAGTGGTTCATACTTCACCTTAGCCCATCAATTTCTGTTTTTAATCTTTCCCTCTCAACCACAAGACCCACAGTGTTTTCATATCTCTGAGGAGAATGAGGTATCCTGGCAGGTAGGAGGAACATCTGTTAAAAGAAATCAGAAAGCATCAGTGTCGGGAAGTTTGCTTTTACCATTGTCCTTTTCCTGCCCCTAAACCTGCAAAATCTTTGGCTCCTTGACCCACTTTTCCCCTATTTTTTGTTGATCCTGTGTTGCTCCTTTGCAGCTACACGCTGTGGTACCCACAGCCCTGCACTGTTTCTTGCTTTCCCTGTGACTGATGACACAGTGACTGCAATCAGCACTGCCTTGATGGCAGTCAAGTTCTCTCCTCCTGGTTTGATTGTCACCGCTAGACACAGTTGAAATGAAAATCTAATCAATTGCTCATCTGAAATCTATAAACTGAGTGCAGTTTCTGAGTAATTGAAATGGAAATAAAAATTCAAGTTTTTTTGTCTGCTCAGTAGAATGTGTAAACTAATCAGCCACGTGTATCCTTCCAACAGAGTGTGCACCTTTGATTGCATGATGAGGAGTGCTATTCTCTCCAGAAATAATTAACAAATATGAGGGGCTATTTAGTCATGCAAGTGACAAAGTGAATAGGCAACATGTGAAGCTTATTACTGAAGCTTGAGAAAAAACCCTTTCCTGGCAGCTCCCTGCACAGGAAGTTGGTAAGCCTGTGTTCTTCACCACTACAGATGTCTTTCCAAGGCTGCACAATCACTGCAGTTGCTCTGTCTACAAAACAGAGCTAATGATAGTGCCTCAGCAGTACCAGTGTCAGTCTTTGCACCAAGTATTGTGTGCTGCTTTTCATTAGCGCTTCTCTTACATGCCAAAATCTCAGCTGCGGGTGCTTCTTCAGTGCGAAATGTAATACCAGAACCTCATAGTTGGAAAACGTAGTTCTGCTTCTTCAGACTTGAAAAAGTCATAATACTTGTAATGACATCAAGCTATAGGGTTTAACATGTCTTCCATTATAGAGGCTGTCCCCACTCGACCTAATAATACTTTCAAAGACTTGAGTGCAGTCCAAGTTTGTGTCAATAACAATGAGTGGGAGTTGTAGTACGTTTAACTCGTAGTAACACCCAGTATCTATTCATGCTCTCAGTAAAAGCACTGCGATCTATGCTTCAGCAAGTGTTCTACTACAATGAAAAATGGGATACATTTTAGTAATAAACGGCTCTTTTAAAGCTGTCCTACTGTGATGGTTGTAAAGCCTAGCTGCGAGGACTAAAGAAGACTTAAAATATACGAATCATTTAAATTCCTAAGTTTAGGCAGTTCACTTATTGGTGTGGGGGGGGTGGTAAGAAGTGTGTGCCTGGCAATGTGGAAACATAAGACTGATCCAACCGAATTCACACGGCAGATCCCATGCCATGCAGGGGAATAAGAACTTCTCTCAGTATGTTCTGGACTATATGAATAGGCACCCCAATGCTCAGAGGGATTTTTATCTGTATTGTAGGTTCCTATTATTTGCATGAAATTTTCTATACTCCATTCAAGGGGTTTTTTTCTTAAATCTTGATTCTATCTCTTGCACAGCAGGGATAAATTGATTTCAAAATAATACATAAATCATTCATTTAATATACTTATGTACAATAAGTACATAATACAATAAAAACAGAAAAACAATCCTGTTTTACCTCCCCTTCTCGGATGACAACATCTTTTTGTTTCCCATTTTCAATTATTTTCAAACACATATCTCCTTGAACCTGGTAAAAAAGCTGAAGAAATAAGAAAGTAACATTAAGGCATCTACTTCAAGACGTTCTGTATTTTATATTCTCTATATAAAGAACACGTATAAATACATTCAATTTGCAATTGCAAGTATTTGCAGATTTTTTGCTAACAATAACAGGCTTTTAAAGGCATCTGTTGCTTTTAAAAATGTTACAGAATATGGATTATTTTTATTATCTTAATAATAATTAATAAGCTATGCAAGAGGTCTGTAATGGCATATAGAGCTATCCTGTGGACCTGGTGGAATTCCATTGTCCTGGTTTTACCCTTGGAATTACTTTTTGGACCACTCAATGTCAAGCATCTGTTAATTACATGATACAGAAAGCTTCTTTTCAGATGTAGCAGGGTCTTTAATCAGTCAAATCAAACGCCATTTTTCCAAATATGCACACACAGTTTTTTTGGTGTACTTTTTCAATTTTTTAATGGAGCTTTCTCATTTGGGAAGAATTGCCCATTTGGAAGATGTTCTGCTTTACTTTTGTGGACAACCTCAAAGCCCAGCAACAGCTATTGCTCTTCCCATTGTGTGTGTAAAAGGATTACACACACCATGTGTATAAGGACAGAAATACTGAACCCAAAATTCTGTCTTTGGTGACCTTTCCACAGCTGTTTTCAGACTTAAACCAGCTCTTCTTTGTGGGGGCTCTGAGGTGCTCAGGTCTTCATATTTCATGACAGAACTGTGCTATGGCCTGTAAGTAGATCTGTATCTTTGACCTGAAATGGCCACATTTCCCTTCATTTTTATATAGTGCAGAGCAATAATACTTCCAGAAGCCACTTCTGCCATGCTTTCCTTGCTCTCTTTACCACATCTAGAAACCAGATTGCTACTGCAGGTGAAGTAGTCTGAAACGCGAGTCTAAGTCAGAACGATAATGAAAAAAACCTTTATTTATAGCAATTCACTACAATTTCAGCAAAATAAAAAATAAATAGGGGAAAGAAGAAACCACTGAGGTATGCAAACGCCCTGAACTAAACTCTTCGCAACATTAGAAAAGCTTGATCGATTTTTTAATCAGTATTGTTTTTGAAAGAGTTTTGAAATATTAATACATGGCCCCTGGAATTGAAGAAACGCTTCTGTGAACATGAGAAAGAATAAATATGGTGCCAAGGGAACAAAACAATAGGCAGAACAGAAGATACACTGGCAAAAAGCTCTTGCTGAGAGCTTTTACATGACTGACAAATTCACCTTGCAGCAGGCCCATCACTACAGATAAATTATAACTCTTATCTAGATGGTCACAGAGCCAGGCTATTTATCCCCGTTGCAGTCCATTTCCCTGTGTTCTTTTGCTCTCGTTTCCTTTGGTACTCCTGAAGGGCAGAACCCAGTGCTGTAGCAGCCCCCCTCCTACTGGGCAGGGCCAACGGCTCCCTGCACGACAGAGTGATTTGAGTGGCGAAATGACCTCTCCTTCAGTTCAAAGAAGACTCATCTAAGACTGTATGATCTTGATGGATTGTCACACTGGCTGTGGGTCACATGGCACTGATAATGCAGAAACCAAAAGATCATTTTGGAAATCTTGAGCTTTGGAGTGTTATTACCCCTGCAGCTACTGGGGCAGCTATTACTGAACACATGCACAGGACATGTAGATGAGGGAAAGGACAAGAGAGGCAGAGTTTATCCTGCTTCTGACATGAATCATGCAGCTAAGCAACTTTTCTGGAAACGAAAAACTTGAGAGTGGATGCCAGCTATCCAGTTTGGAGGTTGAGCATCACAGTCAAAAGAAAAGATTATAAACATTAAGTTATAAATTGAATTAAAATAATTGTTTTGCAGTGGGAAAGGAGGAGTGACATGGACTACATGTTGTCAATGAAAGCATTTTTCTAACTGAATTTAAATAGTACCTTTCACTGTAAATTAGGGTCTATTCTTCAAAACTTTTTTCTTTCAAATTGCCTGAGTGCTTCAGTCATGCATAAATCATCTGACGTAACTATGATTAATATAAGTGGCAGTAATTATTGAATCTACTACTTTGCTTATAATATAACCTGAACTTTTTCTCGAGGAAACTGTCAGCTATTTAATATCTCAGAGAGTTACAGACCACGCCCATTCCACAGGCCAGTTTGGCAACACAGTACTGTCTTTTTGTTGGAAACTCATTTTTTCTAAATACTGACTGAGTTTTGCCTTTTGGATAAATCCAATGTTTTCCTAAGTCTCTCCTGTAAAAAATTCATGAGTAAAAATATTTGGGTTCTGTATATGTATATACACACATATATATACCTATATAGATAGGATAATAATTCAATAGAGTTCATGCCACTTGAAAATATAAGCTTTTCCAACTATACTGTTCTTACTGGAATAATCGAGTATCCATTCTCCCCAGCAGTACTAAAAACTGAGGAAATGTGCAATAATTCAGCTCTATTAACATCTCATTAATGACAAGACCTCTTGCTATGTGAAATGTATATATCTCTCCTTGTAGAAAAGCCTAGATTTGTATATTGCTCATGCATAATGGCTCACAATTGGGCATGAATTTGTCTTTTTATCCTTTGTTAAGGATAACTATGCTTTTTTATTAATTATTGTATCTTATTCCTTTTTTTCCTTTTCTAGACTTTAGCATTTTGTTTAGTTTTCTGCTTACTATGGGGCATATTCTCATTATGATTACACCAAAACCACCTCCTTTATTAATTCTCACCTTACCTCTAAAAGTTATGAGCTACATAGAAGTGCTTCTTTGCCCCAAGTATAACATTATTTCATAGTATTTTTCAGTATGATCATTAAAACTGCAGATATACTTATGAAACTCAAATGCAAACACCTTAAGACTGAGATTTTTTTTTTTTAGTAATTTAATTTTCCCTCAATTTTCTTTGCTGTAAGAGAAATACATCCTCCTTCCCAAGTCTGCTTCACCCTTTTTGATCATGCTTCAAACCTGCTAGTATTGTGCTTGCAGGAGAAGGCAGCGTGACCACTGCTGAATCACTCTCAAGTCTGTACAGGGATACTTCATTCAATTATGAATACTCATAGAGTAAATTATGCTGGCATTTCTGGAGGCAAGTGGAGAAGATGCACATTTAGGAATTCACTGTTTCCATCACTGGAAGCATCACCAAAGCTGCTTGTCTTGACAGAAACGTTAACAGGGTAGTAGAATATGTGGATACTACCCTAAAAAGAGCACTAACATCCTCACCATATTAATGTGGTGAGGATTGTTCCTTCATCTAGGTACATGTGTCCTAGCAGAGTAAACAAAAGCATCTATAGGAGAAGAATAGAGTATTTATAATTGGTCTGCATTGACTATCAAAAAAAGCCAGAAGTCTATTTTATTTTATGTCCAGCAGTGTGTGTAATTTAATTTATAGCTACCTTTGATATCAAACTCTGCCTAGACACAGGAACCCAGAGCTCCATGAGGGCTGTTATAGCTGACAGCTTATTTACAGACCTCTAAAGAGACCTGCAATTAGCAGGATACTTTGAGTTCTGACTGCTTCTGAAAGTGGAATTTGGGATTGCTCTGCCACTTCTGGGACTAGGCTCTGGCTTGGTATATCCTGGCTTGTACTGCTTGTCATATGGCTAAGTACTAAATTAATTTGCAGAGCAAATCAGATTCTGATGTGGGAGTAGAGCCTGGGTGTTCTCCTGACTTCAGTGGTGACTGATCTATTTGAGCACAGAAAAACAATTTTCTCCCTTTCTCATCACAAGGGTTTTTCAGCCACCAGAAGTCTGCAAGACAAATAGATAAGGAAGGTAGAGAAAAATATGTTGAGGGTTTTTTCTTTGATTTTTTTTAATTTTTTTTTTTTTTAATTTCCCTCTGCTCTTTTATGTGTCATCTGTGAAGCCTTAATACAACCCAAAACCCATCCCAACAATCTCATGCAGCAAACTTATTTCTGAAGACACAATTTCATTCTGATGCAAAGGGATCATCATTCTTATTACATTTTAATAGGAGCTTTGTTTCTTATTAAAATATTCCAAGAGTCTTCACCAGATAAATGTGGGAGATTTTAAATGTAAAGAAGAAAAAATGTTTCTCTTGCTTTGTTGTGACTCATGTTACCAGATTCATTTGGGATATAAGCACCACAAAACAATTTATGGGAATGCTCACCATCCCACTTGCTTTCAGACATCCACTATCCATACAAAATAAAAAGGACAAATTGATGTGATAGGGAAGAGTTTCTCAAAAGCATGCTGACTTAGAGAGCAGCATACACTAGAAAGGGTCAGGCTTCATTTAAGCAGATAATTTGTCAGAAGTGAGCCAAGTCTCACTTGTGGTGTCTGTGTGAGAGGGAGAGAAAGAGAAATCAAAACTCAGGTTAGAAAACCCAGATGAATTGTGGCAGATGTGACTGCAAACCTGTACCATGTTTTGGAACATGATGTTATATCTCAGTTAAACCACAGAAATATGCTAGAAGAAGCTGAAGAGATTCACCAAGATGATCAAAGGAAGGGAGAACTTCTGCTCTGAGAGTTCTCTTTAAGACTGCAATGTAAGGGCTTTGGTCTGTAGGGTTGTGCAAATAATTAGGTGCCTCTCTCCACAGGAAAAAACACGGATGCTGAGAGCAGAAATTTAGGGTAAAATGCAGCACAATAAGAAGTGGGACTTCTAAACTCAAGTGGGGTTTGTTCCAGTGCAAATATGTTGCAGGTGGTAGATGAAAGGCTGATTTGAATTTCTCTGCACGGAACTGCACTGTTTTATATAGACTCAACATCAGAATGCAAATTGTTAAGAAATCAAAGTCATCTAAACCAAAGCCAGTTGAGATTCATCATGTGTAAGTGATGTAATGAGGTGGGTAAAGAGACAGCAGCCCAACTACTTTTGTGATCTTAGATTTAGCTGTTAGCATATCTTACTTTCCCCCACAGCAGCCCACACAATGCAGTAAATAAATTCTGAAATTCTTTTACTACAGATAGGCTTTGTTATGATCTGTTTCTTTGTCATTAACTTTCTCCAAAATACATGGTCCCCTTGAGTTTTCACTTATTTCTTTGGAAGAAGGGTTTTATTGTCTCTACCCTCAGGTTTTACAAGTAAGTAAAACTGCAGTAAATACACCATGAAGACTGTAGGCTATGTTAACACTGAAGATCTTCTTGTCACAAATGTTACAGTATGATGAAAAATTCAAGATAAAGATATGTTGAGGATTGTTCCCTGGTACCTGCTACCCCGTAGCTGTGAGGGGTTGAGCACAATGGGACATAGCCTTAACATGCACCTGGGGTGGCTCAGACTGGACAGCAGGAAGAATTTCTTCAGGGAAAGGGTTGTCAGGCATTGAAATGGTTGCCCAGGGAGGTGGTGGAGTCCTGGAGATGTTCAGAAACAACTGGACATGGTACTCAGTGCCACGGTCTAGATGACAAGGGGGTGTTCAGTCAAAGGGTGGGCTTGATGGTCTTGAAAGACTTTCCCAAACTTAGTGATTCTGTGATCATGTTAGGGCTGCCACAGGAACTTTCAGTGGCCTCATTAAGTTGACTACACAAGAATTGTAGTCACTAGTCCATGGAACCTAAAACTCTCTTGACAAACAAGGCACATTAGAATAACAATTCATTTGAAACCCTCACAGAACTCACCATGCAGCACAAACATTTTCTAGAATGTTCTGTCACTATTAGCTATATAGGTGCATTCTTACAGCACATTTTTGTCATGTTGCAACAGAAGATGCATTTCCCAAAGCAATTATTTCCTTTTGAATGACTCTGAGTTAGAGGCAGAGAGTGTCTGAGTAGATGTTTGTTGACTCTATGTCTGTTCTGATGGAGAGGTGGGCAAAAGGGAACTTTTCAAATAAGAAAATGAATGAATATGACCTCCTGGTAAATTCCAGCCAAAGACTGTGAATGGTTTATCTCTTGTAAGGTGCAGCTTGATTTTGCTCTTCAAAAAACTTGTCTGATGGAAAACAATGTCTCAGATATGAGACAATTTTTGTGCAGAAGGGTGGCAAAGAAGTAGTGCACAGAAATTTAAGAAGGCCATGAAGCACTACAGAGAAAACTAAGAAAGAACAAAATATAAGAGTTACTTATTTAGGAAATGCTTGCTTGTTGAGAGACGGATAGAAATTGTGCTAGACTAGCTGTCATTTTAGCCTAAATAGCTGCTCAGGAGACAATTCTAAAAGGCTTTGAAGAGAGCTCAAATCAAGCTTCTGCTTTTTTTTCTCCTAATTAGCCAGTCAGAGCAAATCTTCCTGATACACCTGCATGTTAATGGCATCAGTGGAGAGCAGCTCAGGAGCAGGAGGATGTTCCTCAGCCCTTATCTCTATATGCCAACCCTTTGCTGCTGTGAACTGCAGGCTTTCAAGCTCAAGTCCTGCCACAGGACACACCGTAAACTGTGCGATAACAGGCAAAAGATAGCGAGTGGACAGATATAAACAATCCTAAATTTAACTTTCTCTCCAAACCAACCCTTCTTTGCTATCAGAATACTCACAGTAGAACAGTATCAGCTAAATTTGCCTGAAGGCTTTGTGGGTTTTCACATTCGTGATTTGGCCTGCTGACAGTACGTCTATATAGTCTGCCTTCAAATTATCACCCAGAACTATAAATTACCCTTTTTCTGACAAAAAATTGAGCTGAACTTGGCTTTGAATGGTGGGGTTTTTTTAATCCCAAGTCTAATTTAGGAATATGCCCTTTTCCTAGGATACTCTTTACCTCACAATTCTTCTCTAATGAGAAACATGGTTCTGAGTTTCATCACAGGAAGGTGCAAATGTGTCTGATAAAAAGCTATGGTAAAATGCAATTAATAACTCTAATGTACCTCCATAAAACTGAACAAAATTGGCCCATATGTTAAGCTGCTACATACTGATATTGCTTCTGATGTGTGTATTGCCAATTTTCCCATGTGATAGGGTTGTTATATTTCCATTTTTGGTTGCTGAGCAATTGTGGGAAGTTTACTATGTAAATGAGCATATACTGATACCTAAAAAATCTTGTATCCAGTTGAATTAGCAATAAGATATCAGTATGCAATAGTAAATTAAAAATTATGCCTTTATAGATATGGCTAAATTTTTATATTGTTGAGAAGACATATAAAGAGTTTACCAAAGGGTAGGCCAAGTTATTTACAAATACAGGAACATCTTGCAACACAAAAAAAAAAAAAAAAAAAAAAAAAAAAGAGAGAGAAAAAAAGGTTAAATTAAATTAGCCTAACTTTCCTTTTAAGGAAGCCCAAGCAGCCTGATGGGCCTGGTCCTGGGTGCTGCCAGAGCTCTCCCTGCACAGCCCATGAGAAGGGACACAGTGGAATGTGCTGGGTAAACTGGCACGTGATGGACAATCTAACACGTGGTGACAATCTAACACAGGCAGGAGTCACCCAGGGATAACTCAGTGCCTGCTCTTTCAGACCTCTGTGTCTGTGAGGGCTACACACACCAGCATGGCACAGTTAGAAGGGCAAATCAGTGAAGGCTCTTGTGAAATCCTGGGGTGGGCTTGGGGAAAAATGATTCAATAAGTAAACAAATTTTTCTTTCCCTTTGAAAGGATTTTTTGAAACTTGACCCACTTCTGCCTTGAACTATGTAGATACTTAGGCTTGAGTTTCCAAAAGAACTTAAAATTAGGTTGCCAAATGCCATTGGAATTACATGAAGCTAAATTATTCCACTGAGAAGCAAGGCAAATTGTCTCTCATTCTGACACTTTTACTCCCAGGCCTCTAGTAACCACCTTCCCTTAGGGTTCTTTCAGAGCCAATTGTGGACTCAGAGAAGTCCCAAGGCCAAGCAGGCAATACCAAGAAAAAGGCAGTAAACAAAGTAGGTATAAATTGCTACAATTTTGTTAGATTTCTACTCTTTCTTCCCATATGCTGTATTTGACACAATGTTTAGTCACAACTCAAAGCAGTGGAATGGCTTTGAGCAAAGGGGAATGATTTGAAAGATATTTAAAGACTCATTTGTTAACTTTCCAAACTCAAATGAAAGCTGAAAAGCTGATAATTTTTAAAAATTTCTACAAATTTTTTGATATTTGAATGTCTAAGTTAGTTGTGAAATACAGATCAATCGTCTACAACAAAACATCACTTTAAAAATATCATTACCTTCCTAAAGTTCTGTTCCCAAATGTTGAAATGAGACACTTCGATGTGTCAAAACACTTTCTCTAGTTTCCTGTTGGCAATGAGTTATAGCAAAACAGATCTGATCTCATGTGCTTGTTTCAAACAAAATGCACAGATGGTGTATGGTTCTGGTGAATGATTCTGTTTAAGCCTATGAATAGATCTAATAAACACAACATCACTGAGCCTGGCATTGCTAATCTGTAGCTGTAGCTTCAAAAGTAGCTGCATTTAATCATTATAGATCAATTAAATCAGAAAAATATAAACAATCTATTGGTTACCTCTTCTCCTTCTTCAATATGATAATCCTTCCTTTCATTTGGTCCTCCAACAAACATCACATTTAATTGGTAGCGATGCCTAGAAAAGAAAGTGACATTTTAAAGCTACCTCTGTTCATGATGCCATTTATATATAGTTTTTTTAATTCTATTAGGACAGTGAGTCAATGAAACCACATTGAGTGAAAAGCAACATGCAGAACAAGAACTGGTAAGACCTTGGATGCATCTCTCTGCTCTGGCACTGTCCTGTTGGGTGACCTGAGGCCAACTGCCTCCCTCCTGGTGTTTCAATGCTTCCAGCTATGAAAAGGGGACAACAATAGCTGCCAGCCATGGAAAGAGCTTTGAACTGAAAAGATAAAGAATGTTATCTAAGAGACAGGAACTAGGAAAATGGCTTTTCAACCTGAGCTGATTATGTAAAGGTAAAACTCTTAAAAGTTAATAAAGGTAAAAACATACTTTTTTTCCCCCACACTGGTAGAATTACCAGAGATACTGATGGTAGGGATTGCCAGCTAATTTCTGTTCTGCTTATCCTGGCTTCGCTAAGTTGGAATAACACTATAATGGTTTCATTGTGGTTGTGGCTATTTCAGAAAAGGAGATTCCAGACCATTTCTTAACTCTACCCCTCTTAAGAGCCCCAATAAGCATATCTCTCAGCTGTCACAAGGAATAACTAACACCCCAATTGCCTACTGGTCCACTTACACTAATAAAAAGGCAAGGCAGCAGGTTTTCCTTTACTAAAAAAAACCTGTCAAAATCAAGCTTGTTAGCTGTGAATCAAAATTTCTTTTTAAGCTGTTTGACCAGTGAACTGAGGTGGGTTAACCTCTGCTTTGCAATGAGGAGGTTCTGGGCAGTAACATGGAACCAGCAGGGCCATGATCCCCTAAAACACGGGGAATAACAACGTTTCCCTTTGTCAGCAGCTTATAAACCTAATTGAGAGAGGCTGTTCTGAGTGGTTGCATGTACATATTCAATCTCCTACCATTAAAATTTTTTCTTTAAAGAGTATTTAAATGATAATGACTAACACAGTGGGGACTAGTAAAGCAGACATAACAAGTAACAGTGACAAATTCGTTGGTCAAATAAAACTAAAGAATTAGAATTTGTTGTTTTCTCCATAGGAAGCTGAATATTTTACAGCACTGGGCTTCACAACTGTATCATAAAATAAGGAACTGAAATCCAAATTCTTTGTACCACACAGATTTAATATTAATTTTCAACAGCACACTGCAGTGTTTCTGCATTAACGAACAGTTCTACTAAAGAAGGGCATAATGACCCAAACAGTAGCAATATAGCTATCAATGAAATAAATGAAAAACGACCCTGAAGAATAAAATGAGAGAGGCAATCTGTGAGTATCTTGTAGTCTACCTGTTAAAATGGGTTAAGTTTTTTATATAAACGTGCATTTTGCTATTAGTTCACTAAGTAAAAGTGAAAATTCTGCTTTAAAACAATTACTGCTTAACTTCTTTATTTGGCAAATCTATGATTAATCCTGTTATCCCATAGATTTACCTGGGCTTTATATAATAAACAGGCTATGGGTTAATCATTCAATCATTATTAAATATATACTGACACCACCAAAATATTCCAGCTATGAAATATGAGCAGGAACTCCAATATGTAAGTTTGTCCATCTTGCTAAATAAAGTTATGTGGTTAATATAGTTGCATTGAGGAGAAATACCATAAAGAAGAGTAGTTTTTGTTAAGACTGCCAAAATGCAGTTAGAGTAGTGCAAAAGTTCAAGGGATGAGAAACTTACTTGACTGTACTACTGTTAGAATGAGGAGCTAACCAATGGACTATTAAGTTTTCTATACTCTTACATTTCTCTTCTTATCCACCTAAAGAAAATGGTATCAGAAGGTAACTCTTTAAAAACATTATAAGACTACAAAGAATCAGATGGTCCATGACCACACTTAGGTGTCCTTTTGGTAAGCATCACATTCTGAATGAAGAAGAAGAGCTTTAGAAATACCTGTAAAAATCAGCTATGTCAAGGGGCTTGATTTTGCACTAATTGCTCATTGTTGAGATTAAAAAGCATTTAAAATAGCAAGATAGTGTCATTAAAATACAATGTCAGAGCTGCAATTTAATTAGATGTATCCTTTTCTTACTTTGGTAAAACTCTAAAAGGGCAGTAATTCAGGAATTGAGGTTCTGTGTTGAAATCCCAAATAGGTATTTAAAAATTTTGATCCTCTCAAATGTATGGAACTCAAGGTCATAAAAGCCTGAAAGCTGTAATAACTTTAGATACCAAAAGCCCTACTGACTTGCTGCGAGACCTGGTTTCTAACTGTTAATTCTCCCTTGAAACAAAGGTTTTAAGTTACTTTGAGGTGGTTGCCTTCCAATGAGGCAGTGAAATATAGCGAGAAGATTGCCTTATACATCTCTATTCAGCATGCAAAGGATCAAGCTTTTGGAAAAAAAAAAAAAAGAAAATATATTAGTTGCTTCTTGGAAAATCATCTAAAACATTTTGGAAAATCTTGAAAGCTTTTATGCAGCACCAGGAGTGGGTGATGGGAGACTCAAAATCCATGAGTAGATGGTTTTACTCTCCTTCTACACAGGCTAAAGCCATGTTGGAAAAATTGAGTGTTTTATTTAACTATGCCATTATTATGACAAGAAATGTTTCTTGTTTCACTGTAACTTCTTGAAATGTTTATGGGGATGACCTCTGATAGATGTCACATTCCAGATTTACTCAAGGTTTACACACAACTACTGGCAAGCAGGACAGAACAGTGCAGTAATAATAAGAAAGGTTCATCCTAGTGATGAGGAAAGAAACACATGAATATGTATGTCAGAGACTGAAATACTATAGTCTATGACTTAAACATTTTCTTAAAGGACTTTTAGAACTGTATTACCAAAGCTGCCGAGAAGACTACCACACCCTTGAGTGGGGCCCTGACTGAGGCCTTACACTGCTCACTGATGAAGATAAAGTAACAACTCAGGGCTGGGGACATTGATGGAGCACAGGCTTAACACCTCCAAAGCGGAGACCAAAGTCCCAGGGCTATCAGCTGCCAGGCTCGAACAGACCCCCTGCACCAAAGGGTGGAGGGAGGAGAGGCTTTGGGTATCCTGGAAAAGCCTCTGGTCAGGGTGCAGTGACCGCCCATCCTGCCCTGTGCGGAGGAGCCCAGCTGAGGGGTCCTCCCCCGGGGAGGGGGAAGTTTATCCACAGCAGGAGGGGGTGCCATGGCCCATCCCAGGAGCCCTACCCAAAGGGGTCCCCAGACCCTGCAGCAGAGACGATGCAACAGACCCTCAGCATTGCAAGGGACAGTGTCGGGCCAGCCCCTGCAAGGGAGACACGTGGGCATTCCCACCTGGCCCAAAGCCTGCATTAATCCAGGGGATTCTGCACTCTCTGGCATGTGGGGACCCACAGCACCAGCAGAGCAGATGGAAGGGAGCAACGAGACATTGTTGGGACCCTCAGATGGGTGATGTGCTTCCACCTAACCCCTGTCATCTCTCCCTGTTCCCCCAACCCCCCATGCACACGTCTTTTTCTATTTCTTTCTTTCTTTCCTCTTCTTTGCCTCTTTTACTATTAAATAAAATACATCAATTTTTTAGCATCAACATCTAACCTTGTTTGGTTTTAATCTCGTTTCTGGGAATACTATGAACCTTCTAAGTTCTTTCCGGTTTATGTGCAGAGCCTTGGCTTTCTTTGCTTTTCTGAGTTTAAACCGGATCATAACAACGTTAAATACTAAAATTTTCCTATTATCATTGAAAAACTTCAGAAATGAATATGCTTTATAAAATGCTTCCTAAATCCATCTGGAAATGAAAGAAATGGAAATATTTGCAGTGATTCAAGTTTCAGAGTTTTTCAGTTCTACATCTAGCCATAGTTTCAACACAGACATGGTAATAAGGGTGTACTCTTTACCTTTTCTTTGTCTTGTCACCATTGCTTTGAAAAGTAACCCTTGCACTTGTGAATGGAAATTAATATCACTGATACATTGCTGCCCATTCAGCTTTTCATTAGAGATAGCACTTAAGGGTAGGTCAAGAGGCATATTTTTTGATTTTTTAATGATTAAAATTGTAAAGAAAGAGGGTTTTTTAAACTAAAATTAAGAAAATGCTTTTTAATTTCTTTATAAAACCAGAGTCTATATCACTCTTTAGGGAGAATACTTTCTAATGAAAGCTTTCTGCATACAGAGTTTTAGAAAAAAATATTTTGTCCTCAGCTTCACTGACAAAAGAAATCCTTGTTAATATTTTGACTAGAAGGTGTCACGCATTGGATAATTTACATTGGAACTTGTTCACGAGCTTTGACACAGAGAATGTGTATGGTGTACATACAACTGCATAAAACCCAGTTTTTTCTTATATTAGCTGTTTCATTCAGAATACTGTAAATGGCTGTAAATTGCCTCTTCAGCCTCCCTGCCCTCCTGCCTTGACAGCTCTGGAAATGCCCTGGAAATCTTCTCCTCCGGTGCCCCTGCCCTTCCTTTCTCCTTGTTTTTCAGTGATATATACTTCTGGTTTTGATTGCTCCTGCAGCTTTGGCTCCTCTGTGATGTTGGAATGATTCTTAGCAGCTTGAGCTACTTCAGGTTGTAATCTGGTTTTGTATGTGGATGTGATGCTATCTCCTCTGATTTCTAGGAGTTTGTTGACACAGACCCTGATAGATTCTCTTCATTTCTCACTGCCTACAAGAGACTTTGAATTGAGGCAATATCTTGTATTCAAACTCATCTTTGCAGCTTCTGATGAGTTACTGCAAATCAGATTTCACTCACTTTCTGTTTTTTGGAACAGCACTCTGGTTGCAGTCTGAGAAGAACTACAGTTCCTTATAATCTTTACCATGTATGCATTGTTGCAGCTCCCTCTAATAACTAGGCACATTTGTATATCTATTAACTTGGTAAAAAAAAAATATTAGTTTACTTACATAAGCTTATTGCAAACAGGTGGCAAAAAGGCAGTTTTGTTTTCTTCTATCCATTTTCTTACATTCACAAGAAGCTCCATGGCCCAACAGCTATGAAACTTTTGCCTGAGATATTAGAATTTGCAAAGTGCTTCTTCTGTGAGCAAACTGCCTGTGATTCCTATGCCAGTGCTCAAGGGATTGGCTGGTACAAGAGGTGTCTTCAGGCTTTAGTGTCAAAGGGGACAGGTCCATCAGCCAAAGGTTACTTTGTAGAGAGTACTAATGCTCCAGCAGCTTGGCTAATAATTGACTAGCATGTTTAAAATATGTATTTTTATTGGAGACTGGGTTTTGCCCACAGGGGGTTTTCTTAATTCTCTTTACTGCATCAGCTGGAGTGGGTACATTACCTCTCTACAAAAATGGTCTTGTTACATGCAGCCAGAAAAATGGGCAAGCCTTGTGCATTCACCCCTTTCAAGTCTAATATAGAAACCTCCCCTGAACATTCTTAGGCTAAATGTTTGAGGTATGTACATTTGTTTGAAAATACTGGGCTCTTCTGCCAAGTAGCCAAAATACAGATGTCTCCTGCATTTGTAAAACCAAGAGCAGCTGTCCATAAATGCTCATTTTAATTGGATCCACTCTGCCAATGTTATAGCATGGCTTGTGGGAGAGCTGACCCTGATTCTGTGACACGCTTTGGGAAAGTGCAGCATATCACCATCAAATTGTCAGGCAAACAAGAAACTGAGAAGAAACGGACTTTCCAGATCTCTATTAGCCTTTATTCCCTCACAAGTTTCTGTTCAACATCTACACAGTTGCTATAGGACTGCTCACTCTGTTCCCTGCCACCCCCGTCTTTTTAAATAAAGAAATCTATAAACATTTTTTCAGAGTCCAAACACATGAAATGGGTGGGTAAACAAAAAATCCCAAGACATTACTGTACCTTAGCACTTTGCTCTTGACATATCTTAATCTTCCACTTTTATCTATGGCTGTGCTTGGTGGATGAACATGTATGGGTACAAGGTGATAAAATGATCCAGTTAAAAGTGAGTGGTACACTCTCCATGGCTTGCACATATGAGCAGTGAAGCTATGGGACTGAAGATCCAGCACGATGAGCAGTACAAAACTGGAGGTGCTTTAAATTGTATGGTTGTAATTTTCTATCAGAAGAAAGCAATGGAGTCTGAATTTGAACTAATACTAAGCTTTTATCAAGTATTTGTAAGTGTGACTCTCTTTTACCTTCATCTCTATCACTTCTTTGCAGTTTAGTTTAAACTCATCATGTAATTTATAAAACAGGAAAAATGTCCATTTATTTTGGGATAAAAAAAATCCACATGTGGATTACAGCTCCACTGTATTAATACAATCACAATGGGACCAGCAGTAATTTCCTCTGAAATAAACCCAAAGTAGTTGTTATTTCATTCAATTACAAAACACTACCACCACATTATTTATTTAGCACATGAAATTTCTACCAACAGAACAGGTGTGGTGAGACACCACCACACAGAAAACTCATAAGGCCTATTTTTGGACTTACAGACAGGTACATTTTGGTAGTTTTTTCTCTAGGATGTTGGCAGTTCTGTATTTAGCTGTGAAGGAAAGAGAGCTTCTATTTAAAATGTACTTTTACTTAGGGGATTATGACCTAGATTGGCAGGACTGGAGAAGTGAAGCCACTCTAGTTAATGATCACGGTCTTGTAAAACTCTACCTGATCATAACTTTCAGTGCAGAGCATGATTCCATTTGTTGGGCATGAAAGCCAAAAGAATCTCCAGAGTCACAGTAGGAAAAAACAGATCCTGGAATTGATTGAGTCAATCCCTGTTCATCAGAGTTTTAAAGTGCCAGTTTTAACTGCAGGGCTTTTGTCCACAACCACTAGTCTAATCCCTAGTCTCCACTTTTTTCCACCAGGCAGAATACAAGGTACTATTACCTGCAGAGAAAACCTTCTCAGTTGCAGGCTCATAAATCCATTTTGTGGCTGGAGTGAGGTATGAAAACCTGATGAACCTACACAGGCAGGAAACAAAGTTCACTTACAAAATTTACCATTAATATAAGACTAAGGCTGTTATCACGGGGTAGCATTTTCTTCAACTTTCTGACAAATCACCAGTTAAAAAATTAAGTTAATTGCCTTTTCATGTATATAATGGTGGGGCTATGAAATTATCTGCATGGCATGAAAGGCTATGAAACTCTATTTCTGTCAAGTGTATTGGAGAGGCAAAGAAAAGAACCAGTGTTGAAGTCTCTGTGAGACCCAAGCAAGTAAGTACATCTCATACATCTCAAGAACTGATTGGGGCCTGGATTTAACTTGCTAGTTTGCTACACGATGGCTCTTCACATCCATCAAAGCCTGTTCCAGCACCTGGGGTTTCTGTTCTCCCTTTTGACTCTGATCCTTCTTTTTATGCAAAGGTAAGGACTTGCTGCCAGAGAAGTGCAAGAGTACTAACTGCTACATGAAAACAATTCAGTTTTTTTGCATTGAGGGTACAAGAAAAAAGTATTAGTGGAGAAACACCTGCATTTAGGACAGCACTTAGTCTATTTTTCTACTTCCTCCATCACCAGACCTATTAGAGACTTAAACTCACAAGCTTGTGTCCAGCAAGGTATGTTAACAAAAACCTACAAGCTGAATACTGACATACGCTGTATGTCAGCATACAGTCATATGCCATGTGCTTTAACTATAGTCTTCATACTATTGTTTTTTTTGTTTCACAGCAATCTTTATGTGTTATACAATATTTTGTGAGCATAATGATGCACTGGTAAGGGTAATGAGAGCTGCTGCCATTTTCTGGTATGCCATACGTATACCTATGTGATGATGGAAAATTTCTCTTAAGAAATGAACTGCCAATTCTCTTCTCCATGCCAGTCACCTTAATCAAGAGTCACATACAGCAATTGCATGCTACTTCACCTGTCAATGGTGTATACCAATGAAATATATTTTAGGTAACGTCCACAGTAATAATACCAACAGCAGAACAACTTTCTTGGTGAGAAGCATCTCCTCGTCATTCAGAAAGTGTCAGTTCACTTACCATGGGGATCATGGGGAAAAAGAGGTAGTGGAGTCACGGTTGGGTTAAAAAAAATCTTCTGATAACAATTATGTGTACCATCTTCTTGGCAGATAAGGTGGGACAGATCTGACTGCAGAATAAATCCATGTTAGAGGTATACTTTAACAATACAGACGTAGCGTTGAACAAACGCTTGTTTTGAGAGCGCCAGGCATCCCCTGTGCTGCACACAGCGGCGCTGCTACAGACATACGCATTTAGGTCCCTGGCAGTGACCGGTCACTTTTCCCTGCGGCCTGCTTCTGAGCACAACCGAAGGTGCATCCTATCCCCACGACTGCCCACCAGCGTGAGGCTCAACTTCGCTGACCCAGCGGCCAATGCCTTTTACCGAGGGCCGTCAGGAGGCTCGGTCCCTCACGACCCGGGGCCGGTTTCCGTCTGTCTCGTCCCCGGAGCACGGAACTGCAGGGGTCCCTCCAGCCGGCGGCGGCCACCTCTGCCTGGGGGCGGTCAGGCCGGGCCGCTGCCGCCCGTCACCTGCCACCGCCGGCCCGCCCCGCCGCAGCCCCGCCCGCCCGGCGGCGGAGGGCTCGGCCTCTCCCACTGTCCGTGTTACACGAGATCGG
>JACBWW010000002.1:35802923-36047470 GCA_020086605.1 Lanius collurio | reverse complement strand
GCGGGGAGGCCGGGCTGGGAGAGCTTTGTGCGGGGCCCGCCGCCGCCGTCGCTCGCCTCCTTCCCTTGCTCACGGGCGCCGCCCTCCCCGAGTGGTGCAGCGTCCACCAGCTCCCTCCAGCCCTTCCCGCGCCGCTGCCGGGGTATCGTAGCCCGGGCAGGGAACCGGGGCGGCCTCGGCCGCCGCTCCGCACGGGGTGCAAGCGGAATTCTGTCGCCCTTCCCCCGCCGGGGCCTGCGAGCCCTTGATAAACCGTTTGGGAGGAGTTGGTGTCAGGGCTCCAGTGGCGCAATCGGTTAGCGCGCGGTACTTATACAGCAGTACAAAGCCGAGCAATGCCGAGGTTGTGAGTTCGAGCCTCACCTGGAGCACACAGCTTTTTGGGAGAGAAAACGGGCTTTTTTTGGGATTTGACGGCGCTCCGGAGGGAGGAGGACAAAAGTGCGGCGAAAAATTATGCGGCCGTGGCGGCAGCGGGGCCCCCCTGCAGTGTGGCACCCCGCGCCCGGGGAAGTGGCTGCTGCGGGTCGCAGCGGTGCCTCATTGCCCACGTGTGTGTGGCTACCGGGACGTGTCGGGAGGGGGGAAGGTTTCCCAGCACCCTGTCCCTGCACAGTGACAAACGTTATCCTCCTGAGAGCTGCTTGTGAGTGAGAACTTGAAGGAAATAAAGGTTATTTTATACCATATTCCATACGGAGTGCAAGTAAACACTTGACGGGTGTTATCGCTACAACCGAATGGTGACTACATCTCTCCGTTTTGCCTCCTTTGGTGGTGACAGTCTTTGTGACTGCTCATCACCTTGGTAATGCTTTACAAATGCACACACCGTAGCAGGAAGGAAAATAATTTCTGGTTTCACCACTTAAGACAGGCAGCAGTGCCATAAGACAAGGGCAGATCCCTAATGGAGAAGGTTGCAGGTCAAGTCATGCGTGTTAAGGCCCACATCTTGTGAACTCCCCTCCATGTTAACATCTAGTCTGCTGCTTTCACAGTGCAATTTATACCAAAAAGTTCAATGAGAGCCTCAAGGTCATGCAGCCAGAGGTGCCTCTGTTGCCCAAATGAGCCCTTTATCTGTACTGCAGGGATTGACTCCCTGAAGTGCCACTTAAAGGTTTTTCATCATCCCTTCTTCTGTCTTTTGGTTACCACTTTGTCCCCTCTGAATTTTTTATTAACTTCACTGCTTTCAGTGCCAGTGTGGTAATCCGTGAAGCAGGTGCCACACCAGTATAAGGAAGTGTAAGTCAACAAGAGAGATCTGCAATGTATCAAAGAGTGAATAAAATTAATTTTTTACTTGCAGTGAGTTTCATGTTTTCTTCTTCATGCCGAGATAGCCATGTCCCAGTGCTGCAGAGTACAGACAGTACAGAGGAATATTTGCACAAGTACTGGGAATATTAAAAAATGAAAATACTGCTTTTGTGTAACTGAGGAAAAAAATCCCAAACTAAAAATCCTTAGAAGAGGGAGAGGGACTCTATTCCTTGGACAGAGACCTCTTAAGAAACAGAGTGGGGACAAGGCTACTTCCTTTCCCTTCCATGGGGTGTCTCGAGGAACAGGCAGCAGCTCCTGCATCCTCTCACCAAGGAGGAACTGCTAGTTTGACATATGAGCTTTTGCTCTGGTGTGCTGGGTGAGTGATTGTACAGGTTTTGCCACCTTTAGGGTGCATGAAGCACATGTTGTTTGTTGCCTCTACAGCTGTTCTGTGACATTCTTCTGTGGTGCCAAAGAGCAGCCAGGATGTGCATACCGTGCTACGACCTTCTCCACAAGATCTCCTTCCTCCCCCTTTTATCTTTACCTCCACTTTTACTGACTTTTGTCCTGACTGTGGAAATAAAAGTAAAAAGAAACAAAAATTCCTACTTGAGGTGACACTTGTTTGCATTTCTGCCCCTCCTGATGGGCAGACACCTGTGCCTGACACCCAAAGGGCAACATATTCCAAGATGGGCATTTCACACTGAAAATCATGCTTAATCAGGACAGTTTATGTGGATTTACTGGAAATCCCAGTAAAATGAGAATGTTACTTATCTAATGGCTGTTTACAAGATAAAATGAACGGCTGCCAAAGCACGAGGCCTTCTGCAGGAGACAAGGCTGTGAGGTAGAGCCCTGGTGCAGGGGGCTGGGGGTCTCTTCCCACCCAGCCCATGGCAGTGCTGCAGCGGGGCTGGCTCCGGGGAGACCGCGCAGATCCCGGGCGGGAGGAGTGTCATGCTGGGGTGAGGTCAGTGATTCCCCTCATTCCCTTCCCCAGGGGCTGCCATGGGGAGGCAGAGGAGGCGAGCCGTGTGCCCCTGGGATGAGGCTCGGACCTGGGCAGGGTTGTTCTGCTGGGCGTGTGAGGAGTCTCTTGTGTGGTGCTGAGATGGGCTCCAGCTTGGCCGCGGCAGCTCTCATGAGGTGAAACGAGGAGGGCCCCAGCCTGTTGCTTGCATTTGCAACTTTTTTAATGAAAATTTGGCGTCTCACAGGCTTATGAAAAGAAAACATCTTTTATTACACTACATTGTCTTTTTATTAGGCTTTTTGGTTCTGATTTGTTGGTTAATGTTCTAATGCTACTTGGCAGCAGCTTATATATAGAAACAGGTATATATTTGTGTATATTGATACATGTGGGCATAAAGACACCTTCACACCATTATGGGAGAGCTCCCAATGTCTGTGTGTAAGCACTAGGTTATTTTCTAAATCTTTAGTGTAGCCACGTGATATATTTGGAAAACACCTGTGTGTGAGGGATGCAAAGTGCCAGCTGTACTGTGATCTAGGGAGGGGTAATTCCTCCTTCCGTCTTTCTCCTCTTCCCTAAATAGTAATGTGGTTCACCTGTGTCTCATTTTCCTTTTGGAAGCCAAGTGCCAGACCTTGTGCTTCTTCCCTGAGCCACTGCCCAGCGTTCATCACTGCCCTTGTAGGTGGGAGTCAGGGGAGCCTTGGTCTCAGGCTGCTGTCTCCTGGTAAGGGGCTTTTATGGGCCCTGGACATGCCTGGAAGTGGATTCATGAGGAAAGACTTCTCCATGGTGAGTCTTCCACACTGCCTGGTTTATCTAGGGGCCTGCCTCTTTTATGTTAATTTGCCTGGTGTGGGTGGCAGGCTTGGAGGCTTGAATCTCCCAAACTCCTCTGAAATTCTTCTAGAATCCTTTTTAGAAAGGTTCTTCTTCTTAAAATTTGTGTTGTATTTTGTTAAATGTTGAGTATGGACTATGAGTGCTCTGCTGGTTTACTCTGCCTGTTCTGAGTTCCCACTGGCTATAGGAAGAAAGAAGGCCTGCATATAGGTATAGGAAAGCTTGATGTGTGCTGCTTATTGATGGAAGGAGAATTTTCAAAGATGTAGCTCTTGCCTGATCTTGGAGGATTAATAATGATCAGGTTAGGGAGCACAGTTTGTGTTTATCCTTGTAGGATCCTGGTCGAACAGGGAGTCCCACTGCAATGGCAGGTGCAGGATTAAAAAGGAAAGGCTTGCGCAGGATAGACCATCCTGATGTTTATCTCTATGAGTGGCAGCTCTTGTCTTTGGCATGTTAGTACAGTTGTGATTGCGAGGTTCTGAAGTGTTTGCTTAAATTAACTTACTTTAAACATAAAAGTCTGTAACTTTCCCTAATATTAAAGGTTGCATATCCTAAAAATATCCTATCAAAGCCTATAGTAAGGATGTGGCCGACCTAATTGTTATAAAATCAAAGTAGTAAATACAGTCTTTGCAAGCAGTAAACAGCTGATGTCTGCTCTTTATAGCTTTTGCCAATAGATGGCACTGTGGACCCACAGAGCGAAAAAGACTAAAGCAAAACATTCCCAGATGTCCTAAAAATAGAAACCACTTGCTGAATGCTCTGTTGTGCACCGCAGAGAACAATAGGCCAAAATTCCAAAGGTTGCTTAGAAAACAAAGCCCACTGGAGGTATAGATGCATTTTGGTTTTGTTTTGGGTTCCACCACCACCTTTGTCCTTTGTATGTAACATCTTGGGGACCTTTCTGAAATGAAAGTCTCTTATCTGTTGTGTTTGGAATGACAGAGGTGAATGGGGTGTATCATGGTTTTTTTTAAGTCTCTGTGAATTCAATGCTGTGTCATTCCAGTGCAAGAGGCCTGACTTAGAGTCTCTTAAACGAATTTTTTGCAGCCTTGCTGGTGTTAGAGGTTTCCATGCAAGGGTGCCTGAAGTCTGGGTGGCTGCTTCCCACTGTGCAGGGAAGTCTAGGGAGGCTGCTGTGGAGGTAGTGGGTTTGAAAACAGTGGCTGGGTGGAGAGGAATGAAGTGTAGGTGCTTGTAAACCGTGTGGGCTAACTCTTTGAAACCGAATAGAAATATTCTGCTTTTGTGGAGGAAAGATAAGGGTGGTGAGAAAAACAGAAAGGAAAAAAGTTCACATGGATGCTTCCTTGGGGAAGAGAAGGGCTGAGAGATGAGGGGACTGTGTAGCTGATGCAGCAGATAGAAGGTGAAGTAACAAGAACTTGTAAGAGGAGTAGAAAAGCAAGCTCACAAAGAGACTTCATGCACTGCTCTCTGAAACTGGTGAAGGGGATGCTATAAGGGGGAGCAAAAATAGGAGAGGGTGTGGACACAAAGAAGGAGAAAACAGGGGAGTTGGATAGAAGAGCAGAGATAAGGAAGTTTTTAAAAATAATTTTTTTAAAAAAATGCTTCTGCCTGGTTATAGCTACATGAATGTGCTGCCTAAGGCAGTGAAAAACAAGTGAGTAAGTGTTAGCTAGTCAGGCCAACCTAAGTTGGAGTTGCTGTAGAAAACAAATTGGCCTGTACGTTTTGCTTGAGCAAACAGAGAACTCAAGAGGCAGGTTTTTCTTCTCTGTGTATTTTGAGTGGTTACTTTAGTGTGGCAATATAAGAGACCCCTTGGTCTCTCTAGGGTTTGAAGCTGGTGTTAGGAGGGTTAGAGAGCTCAGCATTCTGGTTTGGAAAAGGAAGGAAATGGACAATCAGTCTTGGATTTTGTGCCCATTTAATTTTCTTGCTTTTGCTGAGTTAGGCTTTGCTTTTAAGGTGGAAAAAGACTCTTGGTTTCTTCAAATAGTTTTAGTGCAGCCTAAATATTTGAAATCTTGGAGAAGTCTCAAAATACAGCAAAACAAAGTAAACCAAACCTGGAGGAAGAACAAGCTGGGGAAGTGGCTGAAATGGAAGGGGGTAGTCAGAGAATTTGTAATTATGAATTTTGGGGAAGGGATGCTCCCTTGAAACCCAATTGCCTACTTTAGTTCAGAGGTCTATAATCATGTGTTAGCACATTTATGGCAGTGTGAAGAAATACTTCTGGAAATTTTACTATATGTCTAATAAAACACACATAGATTGTGGATGAAGATAAAGCAATAATTTTACAACCTGACTTCTGAAAATACAGTGGAAAATTCTTAAGACACAGTTGTGCTGGAAGTCATGTGCCTGCATTGTGTAACTTAGAAGCAAAGCTGTCAGTCAATAAACATGAACATTCAAAATCAGTTGTGAGGTCTCAGAGTCAGTTGACTTCACTGCTTACGTGTATTTTCCATTTATTCTACCCACTGACAGGGGGAAGAGAGTTGATTAACTGTGCATCTTAATTTTAGGCACCATTTTTAGGCTGTGTAATGAAGGATATACATCTGTCTTTAAGGAAAGACACATTACACTTGTGCCAGCACATTTAAAAGCCATTTAATATTGGAAAGCTCTTAACAATTCAAGTTTATGTAGCTTCATCTGTGAGCTGCATCCATTTTTTTTTTTTTTTTTTTGTGTCACTTAGAAGTGAAATTATGTCTCTCTCAGGGTTTAGGGGAATTTTATAGGAAACTGATGCTGGATTTTAGGGTGCTTTTGGGGGTGTCTGTATTAAGTACCTAGATCCAGGTTTGGGAAGTTGATCTTTTTCATGCTGTGGGCCACTCTGCCCCTCTCTCTCCTAACCTTGCTTCTGCCCCATGTTCCCCCTCACTAGAGGGACTCAGCCTCAAAAGCTAAAGGGTTGCCTTGAAGCTGACACTGTTTTAGGAAGGTGAGAAGCATCCCTTCAGATGCTTCCCTCCCCACCGGCATTTCCCCGTAGTCCCAACTGCCTCCTGAGGGGTTCAACTCATCTCCCACTTGGGTCAAGTGCTCCAAGAGGTTTGCACTGCCACAGGACGTCCTCACCAGTTGCTTTGTCTCAATACAGCTGCGATTGTGCTCGAAGTGCTGCACTTCCTGGGGTGCTCAGGAGGGGCTGCACGGACGAGGACGGCTGTAGGTGCTTGCAGCTCAGTGGCCACAGCCCTTTGTGTCTCTGACACCTCAGTAGTTCTTGCTCCTGCTTGAGACTTGCAAAGTCAGTTAAGCTTAGTGGCTGTTGAGATCAGTGCCAGTAAAAAAATGCTTACATTCAGACCTGTTGAGATTTATAGCTGCTTGCATATGTATCACTTGTATTTAGTGCTCTAATAGCTTTGAAAATTTGACTCCTTGTATCGAATTGTTTGCAAGGCCTATCGTAGCTGCCACATGTTTCAAATACTGCTGTGACAGATAGATGTGTCTGATTGTGTCTGTCATTTTTATTGAGCTGTCCTGCACCTGCAGTGTAACCTAGCCAAAAAATACTGGGTTTTATTATGATAAAGGAAATGCCTGGTTATGCTACTATTTCTCAATTTCTTAACACATAGTATCTTTGAATTTTTTTTTTCTGGAATTGGAGACTTTTGCTTCATTATGGGTACTAGGAGTGCTGTAGTGTATCCTTGTGTTAGAGGGCAAATATATTTAATATAAAAATAGCGTAATTATCTCTAGGTTCCTAATAACTCTATCCCTTTGACAGAATTCTTGCAACACTTGGACAAATTTTTAGAGTTGTTTAGGGATGCCTGCCTGATGTTGATATTTGTCTGCCTGATTCTAAGCATCTGGATGTTGTAAAGGATATCTAGCAAGCAGACTTCTTATTGCAAATGTAATGTGTTTGAAGTGGTCGTGCAGGTTAACCTCTGTCATCTGAGTACCTTCCAAATGTAGAAGCCAACCTCCCAATGAATCAAGATTGAAGTGACCGTTTTTTAAATGTACTATTAATGTATAGTATGTGTGGGTGCGTTTTCACTGAGTTCTGTGAATTTGCTTCATGTTCCATAAGAGGATAAAGTTTGGCCCAAATTAATGGGAAGCTTGTGTCTGGCTGCAAGGAAACCAGGAAATTTATGGGGCTGTAAAGTATGACCCACTGCAATATTCAGTATGTGTGATTTTTGGCATGATTCAGCAGTAAATACTAGTTGAAAACAGAAGCACAAATTATAGGGTAAATAATTCAGACCAAAAAGAGGCCTACTTATGCATACACGGTAAAGGAAATGGAAATAGAACCACAAAATACAATTGCTGGGAAGAACACCAGCAGTTTGGAATGATCACTGTTAAAACTGTGGAAATGATCTTCCTGGATAACCCCTGAAATGAGAGGGGCATAATGATCTCCTTTGTATGGATTTGTGCACACTGACCAGTAAATTGTGTGAGGCTGCTGCATTTGGCAGTCATTGTTTTGGAGAGGACTTTCTGTTCCATGGCCACTGGATGGGAGGCTATAATGGGCACAATGCTCCTTCGGTCCTTCATCTAATAAATGTTTGTGCCTTGACTTTTAAAAGCTTTTTTCTTGCTTTTTAAACTTTTTTTTTTTTTCTTTTTCATGGTAGAGGCATCATGCACTGCAAGAAGAGAACTTTGTACCAAATTGTTTTTCTGATCTTTCCCTTTGCATTTTATTTATTATTTAGATGGACAGCTTTGGCTGCTGGTATAAAGAAGCACTTGGTTCCTACTCTAAGCATAGGGAGCCACCCAAGCAATATTCCTACATGCCATTTGATAACATTTTTACCTTCTGGAAAAAAAAAAAGTAGCCAAAGTAATCCAACAGATGTGTTTGGCTGGCACTGTGGCAGAGTGATTTGACTTCCATTTGCTTCCTTTGGAATGAGGAGTACCAGGTTCCTTCCACAAGTGAGAGGCAAATGAAGGCAAGTAGCAGAATGAACTGCTAGCACAGTAAATTCCTTGCTTGTACATCTTTTAATAGTTCTTAGAGCATAGATTGCCTTGGCTTGCTGTATACCAGGCTTTTCACAACTGGGATGGGGTATTACTGGTGTGTGACCCATGGAGTCAGGAGCTAAGGAGGACAGCCAGCAGCAGTCATGAGATGTGATGCATGGTGAGCTGTTGCTTCAAGATTGCTTCCTTGTGTTGTGTTTTAATTCAAAAACTACAATTTCTTGATGTCTCCAGTAAATGCTGGTTTGAAATACACATTGGACTGTATTTAATTTTTATAAGAAATATTTCTACTAATGAAGTTGTTTGTTTTCTCAGGAAGATCATCCATGGTGTAATGGGGTGCAAATTCCTGTAACTTACTCTGTTAAATGGCTGCTGGACAATAAAAGAAATTGGGATTTAAGGGTCAGTTCAGAAAGTAATTTAGACCAGAAGTTTCCAACAACAAGTGTGGCTTGGATACAGTTGAAATAAGAACAACACATCTAAATTCAATTGTACTTGCATTGGCTAAGTAATAATCTCAGAGAAGATGTGAGTAATAGGCATTGGAGACTAACAAGTCATATACTGAAAGAAAATTATAACTGATACAAAGTGGGGGAAAAACTGGTAGTGATTACTAACTATGAAAGTGCTAGTCTTAGCTGTCTCACTCAATAAATAATCCTGCAGGGGTATTAGCAGCATTAGTAGTAGTAGCATTTGGCCATCTGGCTTGGCTTCTGTGGGAGGTTTAGAAAAATAAAATACCACTCTTAGTGGAACTGCATCCATTGAAATAGTAGGAGAACTTGGCCCTGCCTTTTCATGTTCCCATTCATTGTGTGCTGTACATCCTGTGCTTGGATCTCATGTGATCATTTGATTCTGCAGATATTTTCTTGATGTTCATGGACCACACCAATGGTCTGTGAAGTCCTAGTTGGTGGTCAGTTCAAGTTACCATGCATCTGTCTAACTATGCTGGTGGTTTGCAGGAAACCTTGAGGTCACTTCAGACCTTTGTCCTGTAGTATTGATGGCTGCAGCTTCAAGCTCATGTTTCCCATTTCATAGTGCACAAAAAAAGCTCCTCTGCTTTCTGCCTCTTGTGTAATCAAATCTACTAACTTTAACTGTTCCTTGGCTTGGAATTGTAAACATGAGTGTTGATCTGGCAAAAATGTTTCTTGCTTATTCTTTACTGAGGGAGTATTTATGAGCTACTCTGACTTAGTGAGTCTTTGCTGTAGCTCAGTGTCCCTGTGACTGTTTCCCATGTGTGCTGTTTGTGTCTTGTGTTATTGATAAGCTCTTCTCATCTTCTGTCTCTGTTAAAGAATGTAAACATTCACAAGTTATCAACTAGAGTGTAAAATGCCAGCATACTACATCTCATCTTTTTGACTGACATTTTCCCAAAATTTCACTTTCTTCATCTTGTAAGAAAATAAAGCTAAAGATGAATGTTTAAATCTCTGAGCAAAGGCTTTTTTTGCATCTTCTTAGGGCTACCACTAGAACTAAAACCATCTTGAAATATGTGGTTCAAAGTATTCCTTGGTGTGTGATTTGTACCATAATCAAACTGACAGACATCAGTGGAGCACTTACAAGTTTATGCTTGGAATTAAGTCCAGTAAAATGCTTCTGGAATCTTCTGGTAATTTCCTTTTATCAATGTAAGTGGTGCAGCATGAATCTATTATAATTACTGTGAAGCTGCCCCAAATTAGATGGTATGGTTGAGGCTTGACTTTTTCCAGTGGATGTTTTGAGGAAATGAGAGATGGTAACAAAGAGGGAGGCTGTGTAGCATTCATCATTTGATGAGTTTGTTTGTCCCCCTTCACACAGAAGAGACCTATTTCTTTTCTACAGTGTTCCCCATTAAATTGCTTACAATCTGTTCAAAGTGATTATCAACAAGTACTGTCATTGAGTAGTGATATATTATAATTCTGTTCTTGCTTCAGTGCAAGGCATAGACAAATCAGGCTTGTGCTGTTAAGCATGTGTGTCTGGTAAAGCTACGGGTGACTGAACTCGGTGCTGTGGCTCACACACTTCATTTGGTACACTGAGAGAAATTGAGGTCCACATCCACTCAGCGAAGCAGAGTTGTTTCAGGCTTATACTGCTGAAACTGGAACAAAAATATCTGGCATGCACTTTCAATAGTTTATCCTGGTGCAACACTTTGTCTCATTTATCTGTGAAGTGCTAATCAAACAGCAGAGCACTGGGCATGAATATCAGACTGCTTCATGAGGGGTAGTTGTGCATGACAGCTTGGGCCACAGGAGAGCTCTGTACACCCACCTAAATTTGGTTACCATGGCTAATATAGGTCACAGTGAAAATGACCCTGTGGTACTTTCACAGCAGTTCTTCTGAGGTATTTTTTTTCTCTTTAGTGACTTTTGCTATATGAAGGACTCTAGTGTCATCTACAGCTGAAAAATCTTGTCTTTTGGCAAATGAGATGAATTTGTGCAGTTACAGCGGGCCATATCCATCACTTGGAAAGGATGACCTTTTATTCCATGACTAGATATGGAGAAATAAAAAACCAAGAAAAAATATGGACTTGGAGTTTCCTAAAAGGTCAGCCACCTCTGAATATAGTCCTATTCCAAATTTGTCACTAGTCATGAAACATTACTTTTGGGGCCTGCTGTTGACAGTGAACCTTCTCCAAGGCTGTGGTGCAGCTCTGTGGGCAACAAGTGAAAACATTGATTATTACCAAGAGTTGAGTGGCCATCCCACTCGAGGGAAATACAGATGCTGTACTTGAATACATTTGACCTTGTATCTGTAGGCACAAATTCTCAATCCAAAACTATTGGTTACTCATCTTCGAGTTGGTCAGATTAAACATCTAACTAACTGTTTTGACTGCTCAAAAGCCTGCAACTCAAAAACCCAGACCATTCAGACAAGCAAATTGCAGCAGATGGCAGCATTGCACTCTGTAACTTCCTTTTTCTGTCAGTGGTTTTGCAATTCCTGACTACTTGGGCTGGTTGGAGAGTGCCGGCTAAGTAGCAATCCAAACCCACTTCTAAAATGTTTTGAAATACAGTTCTTAGTAGATTATGATAATTTGCTATTGTTTCAGACTCGGGGGTTTCATATGGAAGATACCTCTGGGCTGCATAAGAAAGTACTCTAAAAAACCAGTTTCAAGTACAACTAAATCTTTCTGTTAACTAAGTAACTGCTTTGAGACAGAGGAAGGCTATTTGATAAAATTGTTCTTCTTTGCAAAAATATTAGCAAATTCCTTAAAGATGGAAGAGTTCAAAGTGGAACCATGAGTGGGGAGCTTGTAAATGACTTCCTGCATTTAGTCCTTAAAACTACAACACTCTTCCATTCTTTCTTTAGAAAAAAATATGCTGACTTTCCTAATACTTTTTGTACTACACCTTTTAAACCCCATGCAGCCTGATATCAGAGTCCATACCATATCAGAGGCAGACGTACAAGTGAACATACCTTTCTTAGAAGCTGTCACTCTTTTGACAGTGTTCAAAGGTTAGGATGCAGTAGTTAATTTCTGTCTGTGACTACACATTAAGAATATTGCTTTGTATGCAAAGCATATGTTTGGTTGTACATTCATTCTGGTTGATTGGAGAGGTTTTTCCCATCTCTCCCACCTTCACTGTTGATTCATTAGAGTTCCAGGGAGACTGTGGAGGAAATGAAAGCTGTTTCTGCTACAAAAGGAAAGGGCTGTGTACAGAGGCCTCTTCAGAAAAAAACCTCTTCTACTTTTAGATAGTTATCTGTCTGTGCTGTGCTACTCTATACATAATCCTAAAATGCATAAGAGGATTTTTTTTGTCTGTGTACATTCTCTTAGGGAGAATATTATGCTATTCTTAGATTTGGCACAAGTTACAGTGTGGGTGCTGCACTGTCCCAGCTAGAACTGATGTAAATGGCAATGCTAAGAACAAAGCCATAATAAATAGAAACTAGATCAGCCATTGCAGCCATTCAGAAAGAGGTTAAGAACCATACTTCTCTTGCCATTCAAACTTGCAGTTTGTTGGGTGGAAACAAGTATATCAATATCAATGAAGTTAGTGGTCTCTTTGGGAAGCTTTATGCACCTACTTCAGAGTTTGGCTCAGCGTGAATGAAGGAACTTTCTGACTTTCTTCTTTCTTTTTTCCCATTAGAACAAAATAATGGTATAAGTAAGCAAAAGTTCAGACTGATTCATTTGGGTTACACTCCAGTACTATTCTGCCTTTTGTCATGCAAGTGAACTACAATGGGAAATTTTACTTCTTCTGGGGATTTTTTTAGTCAAATTAGAATACTGCAGGTACCAGAATAGTTTGCCAAGATGAATGGTTTCTCTGCTGTCTGGATGTTACTAGCTTGGTGTTCTGAAAGCTCAGAAGAAATTAAGCATATTCAAATCTCACTTGTATGGGAGAATGTCAGGAACATCGTGGGAACTGATATTTTGAAGTTAGAGGGCTCCTCATTCCTGCCACATCCTCAGAAGATGATCTGGTGATTAGAGTCAGTCTAATGCACACTTGATTTTCCCCTGAAACAGCATGGAGGCATTAGTGAACACAGCTTGTGTGTTGTGGAGTAGAAATGTGTGCCAGTGGACTTTTTTGCCTACCTGGATTCCCGTTGCAACTTAAGCAGAGTAGTGGGAATTGGATCTGGTTTCCTGTCTTCATTATTGGTTAAAGAGAGCTTGCATAAGCCTATTTAAAGCAAAAGCAAAACAAACAAATGATTGGTTAATATTGCAGGAGGAAGTGCTTTGAAAATACTAATAAAAGTAGTATTTAATCCTTAAGGGTGCATTGAGAGACTGGGATTCACTGCCACGTGGATATACTATGAAAGGGTATCACTGAGTACCTTTCATCTTGGTCACATTTTAAAGCTGTGGTGTGAAGATTTGGGATACTTTGAGTCATGCATTACTTTCTGATCCCTACAGTTGGACGTAGGTTTGTTGTGTTCTCATGCAAGGGAGCAATGTACACTTAGTAAAAAGCAGTCAGGATTGTTTCTCTGGTGTAGTAACATCCCCCTCCCCCAGAACAGGGTGGGGACAGAAGCTTTCCACTGCCCTCCCAAAGGTCTAAGCCAAATAAATGTCTGGAGGTTTTTTGGTCTTGGAATTAAATCGGACCATCCATCTGCCTTGTCTGTTTGGGTATTAAGTTTGTGAGATAAGTCATTCTTTCTAAGACAGCATTCACAGGTCATCAGAGTGTTGTGTAATTTTTTATGTTTTTTTTTAAATGAGACACAAGGACTCTTAAAAAAACAAAAGGCAACAAAGAAACAGTCAAAATGGGAAACCTCTCTAGGCACAGAAGTAAGGTCTCACATTGACAGATTTTTCCTGCCAGCTACATGTACTGTCTTCCTTTGAGCAGTTCTGGGGAAGGCAGCTACTTTGGGTGGTGTCTGCTCCTGGAATTTTATCTGTAAGAGTGTCTTTCAGTATGTGTTGCTCTGGTCTTTCAACAGCCTTTTATATCAGGAGAAGTTGCACCACAGAAGAGTAGATTTAATGGTGTATTAATTTCTAGTGTCACTTCAGTAACACTATAGAGCATATCCTGGATTTGAGATGAAAGCTTAGAGATGAAAAGAATCTTCCGCATCTGTAGCATGTTCTTACCTCTGCTTTTTCAGCATTTAATGATCATATTTTAATATTTTAAGGAAATATTGGATTTTCTGACTCTGGTTTCACAGAGTACATTATAAACAGCTTAAATAATCTTGTTTATCTTTGAGATACTGAGCAACACTTTGCAAATGAGTAGAATGTGAGGATATGTTGAAGTTGACGTGGGTGATGTAGTCATCAGGGACTGCTCCAGGGGATTTAGAGGATACTTACCCCATACCATAGTGGAAGTTCTGGGTGTGTAACTGAATGTGGAACATGAGTTCTGTGTGGAACACTCAGCATTCAGGGCTTATATACTGTCAGTATGTCAAGAGAGGCCATCAGTTCCCTCCTTAATACTCCTAATTAATTAATTTGAGGTTTTGGTGGGCTTTTTAATAGCAAATAATTTTGCAGATTTTTTAGGTAAAGAATTTGCTCTTCGTTTGCCAGATACTTTATTTCTTAGGTGGTTATATCATTCTTGCCTGTGTTTTCTGAATACAGAGCAAGTGTTGCTCACTTAATGTGTTCAAGAAAACAGAATAAAAGATGTTTTTTCATGTGTTGCAGCTCTGTGTTAGTTATTTGCATACTGTATACATTTTAGAAGGAACCTATTCAAATAGCTATGTAAACTATTCAGAAAGAGTCCTTTAGGATCTGCTTTTACAGTGCAGATAATTTAGGAATTGTTACTTTTTAAGTGATTAACGTCTTTAAGAATGTGCTTTCTAAAGAATTGCTTTTGTTTTCAAAGTTGGACAAAGTCAACTGGCAGACAGGCTTTCAAAGCATCTCAGTCCTGGTGTACTTTGGAACTTGCCTGAAGAAATGATTTCCTGACCTGTACAGCCAACATTTCTTCAAAATAAGACTTTTAATAGCCTACTAGGAAAAGTCTTTGGAAAAAGGAGAGAGCTTTATATCTGCTAAAACAGAGAACTGGGTTGGTAACATTAAATATGATTAACATGCTGAAATTGGACAAATAGCATCACAAAACTCAAAATGTGTTTTATCTTTCAAGAGAGAGAAAATTATGGCATTCTGGAATTTTTTTTTTGCTGTGTATTTGTGTGCTGATTTTTGGCTGGGATAAAGTGGATTTTCCCCATAGTGGATAGTATGGGGCTATGCCATGTTTTGGAAAAAATTAACGATTTAATTAATTTAACAAAAAAAAAAGTTTTTAAGAAATGAGACCGTTTTTTGCAAAAAGTGTTTAATGCCATGAGGAGGAAGAACAAGGTTTGTGGACAGAGGTTATGCCTCTGTAGTTGGGTTGGCAGAGCTGGTAAGAGGAGCCAAGCTTTGAGGTGCACGAGGCCGGGTGCCTGGATGTGTGTGGGAAGTGTTGGGCTGCTGAGCTAAAGGGGGAAGGTCACAGGTCAGATCATCTCTGTGGAGGGGCTGTCTCCTGCCTTTGGAGCAGAAATGACCCCTGAGATAGGGGGTGCTACTGAGGAAGGAGCTCTTCTGGGGTGGGAAAATGTTCCAACACCTGGAAAGGTGTGCGGCTTCGGTTTGTGGCTGAGGAAGAGGCGGGAAAGATGGGGAGACATCGTTGCACCTTTTTTGAGGGGGTGGTGTAGTATCCAGTCAAGGTGAAACTTTCCAGGATTACTGCTTAGTGGAATAGCATGGAGTTGTGGTGTAATATATCATGTGAACCAATGTTATTTATATGTTACAGAATGAGGAAATTGAAAGGTTTTTGAAAACATCTACATTCCACTCAGGTTGGATGGAATCAAAGAAATTGCTTATCCTGTTTCATCTGCAGCAAGAAAACTGTAATAATCACTGATGGAAGGGTCTGATTGGGACTCTGGCTCTGTGTACAGGAATGATTTCTGTTTCACCCTCATTGAGAGATGAAGTATAGGAGTGTTTCATTTTTCTAACAGGACAAATGATAACCACATGGAGAGGATCAACCTTCAAGTGTTAACTTTCAGCTAAAGCTCTAGATCAGGCTTTTTTCTGTGGTCCTTGTCTTTCCTGCAGACATTTTCTTTTTATTGGCTGTTCTAGCTCTCTGCTGTAGCCTCCCACAAATATTTCACAGATTTAGCTTATAGCATCCCTTAAAAATAAAGACACAATATTCCCTTTTTGCTTACAGGGAGGACACAAAAAACAAAGGAATCTTTGTTTCTTTGGAGTCAGGTATTTAGCATATTAAACTCTTCTTGGTAAGAAGAGAGCAAGAATAAAACACAGTATTTGCTTTAATGATTTTTTTCTTATTACAGTTCAATAATCCTTCACATTTTTTTTATGCTGCAGCCTGCAGTTGTACATAAATGTTGCAGTGGGAATAAGAATTACAAAAGTAATACTGATTATTCTAGAAACATAAGTTTTTAAAGTTGTTCTTGGACAACTGCTTGCATCTTCTGAAAGATCCTGGTTACTAGCAGGAAAACATCTTTATGGCAAAACTCCACTTCTAAATGAGAAAATGGAGCACTCTTATCTCAGTTGTGTAGTATGAAAGCAGGAAGTGTGTATTTAAAGTTAATTGCTCTGGAATTTGTTTAGGCCTGTATTTTCAAGTGATATTTTTGATATCTAGACTATTTGTTTTAAAATCTTAATAAAGCCACATGTCTCATATCTAAATTCAGGCAATCTGAAACTCATTTCATTAGGACTCTGTAGAAATATGAGGCAATGCCTACACTGTTACCATTGCAGGATATGGGAAATCAAAACCTTGTCTTAAAAATGAAATTGTAAAATGGGATAGGGAATTTTTAATGCTGGATGATACTGTGTGCTGATTTTTCTTTTTTATTTCTTCTTTCTTTCCATTCTGGAGTTGCATCAGAGTAAATAATATGCAGAACCTTGTTATTACTGTACTCCTTTCAACCTCATTGCAATTCAAACCTGTATTCCTTTTGCATTGGAATTTTAAGCCATGGCCATCTCATTCTGGGGTGGGACCAATTTTACCCTTCCCTTTAATTGGAAACAACAAAACCCCTACATAAACCTGAAGGAATATTTTCCCTGACAAACAGAAGAGCATTATCTCACCCCCTGCCTGTCTTTGTGTTTAATTCTGACATTTAATTCAGAAAGGGACCAAGGGGAAGTGCTACTGTGGAAAGATATGCAGATCTGAAGACCCAACAAATCTTGTAGCTGCACACATCTACAGAGCCAAGGGTTTCTCAGAAATAAGAGTAGAGACTGTCGTCTGTTTATTAGACCTGGCAGATTCAGCTGACCTTCAGAGAAGCTGTGGATTTGTTCTGTTCTGTATTTCACTCCTCTCCCTGCAGCTGGAAATCAAAGTGGACACAATGATTGCTGTGTAATTCCTGCATTTGCCACGGGCCTCTGATGCAGTTAGGGGAACATATATATGGGAGTTAGCCTACCTTTTTACTTTATCAAATGGCTTCAGGAAGAAAATTAGATCTTCATATTTGACTAGCGTTGTTATTCTTATTCCCTCTCAACAGAATTAAAGCAATGTCCCAAGATTCAGTCATTCTCTTGTTTACAGTTTGTGTTTTTCCCTTCCTCTAGCAGAGAAACTAAAACAACAGAGTCCTTTTTATACTGCCAGTACATCTACTAGATGTGTCAAACCATGTGCCTTGCTACCTGGTGCACGGTGGTCTTAAGCCATGTACTCTGTGTGCTTGCTTTGGTTTTGGGTTTCGTTTTCTTTGTCATCCAGTTCAATTATACTGATACAGAGTTTGAAAATACAGAAAGATGACTCAAATTCTATCATACTGTTTAAATCTTGTCTAAAGTAGTGGGGTGCAATGTATATTTAAATCCACATAGTTTTTTTTTGTGTGTGCATAAGTCATGTTACCTTAGCAAATAACAGAATCAAACTGAAAAGTGGAACCTGCTATTACACGGGTTAATTATTCTCAGTAATCCTTAATATAGCTTTTGTAAATCTAATAGTTGCTCATCTATTCTTTGGGCAGTGGTTTCAATTGCAAGACTTACTGCTCTGCAATATTTAGTTTTATGTTGGGATTTCATCAGTGTAAAAAGCTCTTAAATAGTAAATAAATCATGATTTGAGGTAATGGTCCATCCAAAAAATTAGAAGTGAAATTCTGTGAGAACTGATAACCATTTACTTGTTGCTATCTTGTACACACTTGAAGATAAACTTTCAAAGGTCAGTTATCCCCTACCAGAGGAGTTTTAAGATATTAAAATAGGCTAACATAAGCCAGAGTTGGCAGTGATTTAGACTTGTGGTAGGTAATATTTATGAGAGTTCACAAATGTCTAAGCAACCTTGCCAACTTATTACTTATCCTTTCAGTCTTTACAAAATTGAAGTTGTTTCTTTAATGTGCTGGCATTTATGGCAAATGTTCATTTCTGTTTATTTTTACAGAAAGCAATTTCTCTGGTTTCTATGAGAGAGTGATCATGATGGGATTAGATTTTTTTTTCCAAATTGTTTTCTTTCCCCAGTCCTCCAGTTACAATTACAGAATGTCCTGGTTTTAGTCTTTTGGTTCCTCCCCCCACCCCTTCCCTTATAAAGCTCCAGGCACAACTTATTTTTGCACTTCTGTTTTATGGTAATACCAATGCTGTACCGTCTTTCTGGCTAGTATCTTTTCAGTAATGAGCCTAGTGATGTCTAAACCCAAATTCATGGAAAATTCTGCTGGAAAGTCTGAGAAAGGTCATGTTTTTGGTTTCTGCATCCATCGGAGGTATTCGTGGAAAGCTCGGCAGAGGATCCAAGCAGCTGCTTTACTGAGAAGGAACAGGCTGTTGGTCTTGCTAATAACAGTGTTTTCGTTATTTCCCTAAGCTATTAATTATGATTTTATAAATGCTGCAAGTTAATGGTTCTGTGTTGAAGGCCTAAGGGTTGGCAAGAACTTCCACATACTGGCTTTGTGCCTCAATCCCCAGTCTTCCTACAGAACTGTTTTCCTTGCATTTTCCATTTCAACAGCCATGCGTAGCACATGGATGCTGTGCTGGTGGGTAAGAGACCTGCCAGGCAGATCCCCTTGAGAGAGACCCAACAGCGGGGGTGACTGTATCTGGTGACAGTCAAAGAGCAGTGACACACCTGGTGCAAGTCACATCCACACATGTAAGGTGCTACAGCTTGTAAGGGAAGGTGCTTCTCAAATACAAGAGCACTAAAATCTCAATGTTTATAGAAGTTGAGGATGCTCTGAGCAGTCAACAGGATCTACATTTGAAGATTTTTAGTACCATTTGGAACCTCTGGCACTTCTACAGAAGTCAATACCTGGCTGCTCTAACATTCTGGATATGGATAGGCAGGTGGCTTAAGAAAGGAAACAAGAATAAAGAAAAAATGTGAGACCATTGTGCAGAGAATAGGCTGATACTGTGTTTTGATACACTAGGGTATTAACGCCTCTGTGTTTACTGAATAACAAAGTGTGTTTGTATAAAAATAAAACCTGCAATTATAGGAGGAAGAAAGATCTTTCTGAGTTGAGGCGTTCCTTGCTGTGTCAGCTTTGGGCTGGATTCACTTTCGGGTACTGCAGTACTGTATCTTTCTTGAGCTGAGGGGAAATGGAAGTGATGCTCTTTACAGAAAACTTGATCTAACCAAAGCAGAACAAGCTGGTTTAGATTTAAATATTACTTCTCTTGTTTCAAGGCATCATGCTTTTGTGGAAACATCTGTATTTGTGGAAAACTGGTGCTCTTATTTCTCTGGCAAAATCCCAATGACTGTAATGCAGTTATCCTGGAGAAATTATGGACAATGCTGACTCCTTAACTCAGTCAGACTTACTACTAATCTTGATGGGAAACAGAAGGACAGACAATAAGCACTTTCTTTGCCTGTAATATTAATTTTCTTATCAATATCAACATGAAGAAAAACTCTTCATTTGAGTGGCCAACTTTGCTATCTATGAGTCAGACAAAATTGCAGTTTTATCTATTTTACTTCAGAAAATGTTGAAACTAAAGCTTTGCTTTAATTTATGTTACAAGCACCATGTTAGTATCTTCTGTAGTATTTCTCCATGCAGACCATAAAAAAGGAAGCAAAGTAGGGACCAAATATTTTAGCAACTTAGACATAGGATTGTTGCAAGGAAGAGACTGGCTTAAGGCAGCTGGGGGAAGAAACAAAAAGTGGTGTCTGGTCAAAACTGAATGCTCAGATTAACTCCAGTGTCTGTTCTGATGAAATTGAAGGGACATTAAATGATGCAGGTATTTATCAATGTCTTAGGCAAAGGGAGGAAAACCAGAATGTGTTATTGGATTCTTCATTTACAGTCAATACTCAAGCAAATGTCTCCTTAAATTTGTTTCTGTTTTGCAGGACAGTCATGAGTGGCACTTGAGCTGGATAGGAAAGTTTTCCCATTGCACGAAATTTTGGGTCTCTAAATATTTAAATGTCTTGGTCTACTTCTCTCACTCCTAAGTCCTGTTTCAGTTAGTGATTTTGTCACATAGATTTTTAAACATAGAAGCTGTGTAAATGAGGATTTGTTTGAAGTTTACAAATCAATTGCCAGATTTTTTTTTCCAATTCTGTAAGTGAAATTTTTCATATGCAGACTCTCTGGATAAAAACTATTTTATCCTGGTTTGCAATAAATCAGCAGTTTGGAGAAGCAGAGAAAGAAACTTCTATTCACCTTTAACTATTAGATTTAATTTCTGTAGCACAGAACTTTAACTATTAGATCTAATTTGTATAGTATTTAGCAGATCTGTGAACTACAGGTTTCATTAGGTTCTTTTTTTTATTTTTTTCTTTCTTCCTCCTTGGCTGTAAAGTTATAATGACAAACAGTGTCATTTCCCTTCTCAGCATATGCCACATTCTGCTGGAAAATATGCAACAAAATGTGAGGTTAACATTTTCCTGACACTTCTAAAATTAAACAAAACCTTCAGGGAAAGGAAGCTTCATGTTAATTTATGTATTCCTTAGCTTTCAGGCTAGGCAGTGAGGGTGGACACCACCCCTAGCTACTTCTCCAGCCAAAGTTATTTCTAGTTTACAGGTACAAAGTCAAATCTGATGAGCAAGAGGCTTGAATGGTGACTTTTAAAATGTGGTGAACATGCATTTGTCTTCATGTATTGATTGTCTTCTCCAGGATTCTGAACTTTTACTATAATAAGACTCTCAAATTAGTGTTTTAAACACTAATTGTCTATGGATTATGAAGCCTAAATCTCATCTCTATTTCTTTGTGGGAGTAACTGCCAGTGACTCTCAGGATATTGCTAAGCTCAATGGCTACTCAAAGTTTCTAATTCTCTTTATGCAATTGAGGTGACTGTTTTGTATTTCCTTGGCCTTGGTGAGCTGACTTTCAGGACTGTGTCCTGCAGAGTAAGACATATAGTGGGTCAACTTGAAAGTATTTTTTTAGTTGTGTTGGGAATTTTGTTATTTTTGTGTTGGGTTTTTGTTTTGTTTTGCGGAGGTGTGTTGTCCATTGCTTGAGTAAGTCCAGAAAGTGATCTGCAATTCATCTTGTACTTAGATCTTATTAGATTTTTGGACCAAAGGCACGACAGAGCTGAAACTTAATTTTCTAGGTGGAAAAAATTAGTCATTCCACTTAATAAATTTATGGTTTGACTAATCATAAACCCTCAGCTATCGTGTTTCACTCTGGGAAGTATGCAGCTGTCTCACTCCTTTGTGCCAACTACTTACATGCATTTATTTCAATTGAAATTTCATATTTTACTGTGTCTTTTACATTAGCTGAAGACAGACCGGTGCATGAGCAAATGTACTTGGTTACATCAGAATGCAGTTAATGAATGTTCCTTTGTGATCTCCTCAGCTGTGAAGATCACCCTTTCTTGTGTTTCAAACTGATGTGGTGGAGGTTGCAAGGTTTTCTGAGGAATTTGTACTTCTCCCTAGAGCTGAACAAATATATCTTCTCCCTCCACTCCCCTAGTAGTATGTAGCAGCAAGAAACTGGGCTGTCTTAAGGATGGAGAGTGTATCCCCTGGAATAACAAGCCAGTCACTGTGGAAGAGTACAGGAACTTATGGACTTGTAGCAGCCCAGCTGTCTCAAGTACATCCAGATTATACTTCTGTGAATTCTCCTGTTAGCCTAAATGTTCTGTATAAGGGGAAAACTCCCATGTTGCATACATTTATTTGAGAGCTTGGCACAAAATACCTCTGTGGATGTTACTATTATGTGCAGTAAGATGACATCTGCATTCCCATTCTCTGACTTCTAATTCTCATTCCCATGATTAATCTTTATTTTTTTTTTTTTTTGGTGGTAGTCTTTAAATATACACTGCATGAAGGTAGGGCCTAAACCATTTTTTTGCTCCTTCTGGCCAAACACATTTAGAAGTTTGCTCAAGTCTGCAGAGACATACAAGGTAATTTGTGTCACACGTACTATTCCTATTTAATCTTTTCCTCCAGAATAAATTTGGTTTAGGATGTATGTGTATTTAGCTTACTCTCCTTTAGGCACTGATTTCTTTGAAGATAAAATCAGAAGGTTTTGAGTTGTCTTTGTGTAGAAATCATACCTTTTTGATTCGACATTTAAATCTTCTGTGTGCACGGTGAATGCAGGTGAGGTAGTGTAATCTGATGATATATTTTGTGTTCTTAATTTAAATTTTTCAGTGAAGACTTCTACTCATGAATGAGTTAATGAAGGAGCTAGAAAATAGTCAAGAATCATAAATTACCTCAGAGAAATCACAGAGCATCATGGTCATCAAAACAATTTTCAGTCAACTGTCTCTTTCTATGAGTAATAATGGGTGTTTCCTCTCCAGCATACTTTGTTCTAAATTTAGGGATGTATTCTCTCATTGGTTTATGTGGAAATCTTTCATTAAATTTCTGTTAGTGTTAAAAATGTCTTGTGGGGACCAGTAATTCCACAGCACAGCTAAGGAATAATAGATCCCTTCAGTTTCCTTACTTGGATATTGGATTTTAGCAGTAGTCACTGCACACTGTGTCACCTGGCTTCAGTGCCAATGCCACAAGTTTTCAGCCAAAGAGGTAGCTTTGAAGGTGATTTTCCTGAAGTTCAAAGCTCCAGAACTGTTAACAACTTTCCAAATTCTGCAATAATGGCAACATTCTACTCTGTCTCTTGTGTCATTTGCTACTTACCCAAATGAAAGAGGAAGAGGGGTGGCATGGAGACAGGCACAGGCTCACAGCAGGGTGTCTATCCATACCTTTCCCGCACAGAGAGGGAATTTGCAATGTGCTAACAGTATGTGCCTTTGGTCTAGCGTGAAGGGATGTGGCAGACAGCCTCAGGGGGAGATTAATCCTGCTAAAGCCACTTGTGCCTTGTGGGCTGCCAGGGAAGAGAGCCTCTTGGGAACAACTGCTGGCTCATGGAACAGCCCAGTGCTCCTGTGCCTTGTGAGTCAGGTGTTTCAGGCAGACATGGTGAACACCTGCCCGGCCTACTGAAATATGTTAGTGATTCATGACAGTCCACATGCAGAGGTACTTTCATTTGGGAAAATTTGGGCTTGTGATGAAAGGTATATATTCATATGTTTAGGCAACTGCCTAACATAAATGTCCCGCTTTCAGCTGCTCCATGTCTCAGTAACAGCAGTAGCATCTGTAAATTTGCACTGTGTCCAGACCATCAGTGCTGATAAGGCTGTAAGAGCTCACTAAGTGTTGTCACTGTGGAATAAAAACACCAGAACTATATGTACTCACGGCAAGGGACTTTCTGTCCTGTTTGTGAAAGCCAAGCCCCTCCTTCCTGTGTGGCATTAATAGGAACCCTTGAAGATAAGAATTAGGACATGAATTCTAGAGAAGATCAGGGAGACAGTAGTCAATGACTAAACTAACACGTGCCTGAGGGCTGTAAGAGACGCATATGGAAAATCTGCTCATCAACTTTGCAAGAGCAAGCATGATTAAAAGGAGAGTGTTTGGTGTGTTGCCCAAGCTTGATACAGAATTTTGGAAGAGGCTGCTAGTGAACAGGGTGGATAGAGCAGGTAGTCTATATGCAGTAATAATTTTTAAACATATAATTCAGTAATTTAAAGCATGGATTTTCAGGGTATTCATTAAAGGGGAAGGGGAGAGTTAGTAGAGACAAATGAAGGGTAAGAGCTGTGAAACAGCTTCTGTAAAGCATGTGAATAGCTTAAAAAAATTAAGCACCAATCATGAAGAAACATCTTCAGAATGTAGTCAATGTATTTTTAAGTCCTGGCACAAATACAATATTTGTAACTGTAAATCAGCATAAATTCTATTTATTGTTTTACAGCATGTCTGCAGCTCTAAATGTTAACTTCAATGTGAAAATAGTTTTTTTTTTTTTAATGCTAGATCATGGTCTAGACTGGGTCTTATATCAGGATGCAACAAATACTGTGAAGATCTTGATAAAATGAACCTTCAAAGTTACTCAGATATTGTAATATTTATGTCTACAAATGAAAACTGAGTTTGAGTTGTGCAAGGTTTGCTGCAGGCTTTCTTGTTGGCACTCACTTGGTCTATTAATGTAAATATGTTTGCTGCAGTATTTTCAGTGTAAGACTGGGGTTGCACAAATTATTTTCAGACTGTGTCTATTGAAGGTGGTGTGAGGAGAAAAACCAGCAGTTGGCAGTTTCACTGGTCGTTCTCACGAGGCCTCGTGTCATCTAGAGTGGGATTTGATGGGGCTTCTTTGTAGCACTGTGGAATAAGATTAGACATACACACAACACATGCTCAAAATAATTATTTTCACTTGAAAAAAATATTTTCCATGAGCTTGACCATACTTGCATGCAAAGTTAATGATGAGATTTCTGTTTTTTGTGTGTGAACAATGCTGGGATTTCAGGAACTGCTTTGAGTTTTAAAATCAGTTAAAATTTAAATTATAAACAGACCATGAAGGGAAGAATGACCTCTTATTAATGTAATTTTACTGACTTCAAGTCAACCTCTTTAAATTTAAATTCAGCTATTCCTGCTGAATTAATTAGAATTTTGTTGGATAAATTTTTTGTTTCATATAAACTCATTTATAAGTCCCCTTGCTTGCTCTACCTGCTGAAAACAAAACAGAATTCAAACTGTAAGGCACATAATGGGCACCTGAAGATTTCTTTAATGAGTTCAATTCAACTGTGCTTTTCAGTCTCATTTTGTGCATGTGAGACAAGGACTTGACCAAAAAGTCATTCTACAATAGGAGACTTTCAATGAAAGTGATTGCTGAAAGCAGTGCTGTATTTAGAGATGTTGGTCAGAGAAATCCTGAAGAAATATTCTGCTACTGGGAGACAAAAACTTGATGTGATAAAGAAATCCTAGATGCATTCTCCAGCAGCTTCAACTGGAAAGTAGCACAAACTACAAATCTGAAAAGTCAGGAAACCTGAAGGTGTCCAGTTCTCATAGAATAGCTTCTCACCCCTTACTTTCTAATTCTAATTTAATTCTGTAGAAGAAAATGTTCAAATGAGAGCACAAGAAATATTCTTGTGTCTTAAGAGCAACAGCTGAGGGAGCTGGGCTTGTTTAATCTAGAGAAGAGATGGCTCAAGGGTGACTTCATCGCTCTGCCTGAAAGGAGGCTGTAGTGAGGTGAGGGGCCAGCTCTTCTGCCATGCCTGGAGTGAGATGAAAGAAGGAAATGGCCTTAAGGTGAGACAGGAGATTGAGATTAGATATATATAAAAAAAAAACTTAATTTCACTGTTAGGGTGGTCAAGCATTGTCATAGGTTGTCCAGAGGGGTGGTGGAGTCAGCATCCCTGAAGGTTTTCAAGCGGCATCTGGATCTGGGTGATGTGGTTTGGTGGTTACTGTGGTATTGGCAGGTGGGCAGCTGGACTGGATGGTTGTGTGGGTCTCTTTCAGCCATGATGATTCTATGATTTTTTAAATCTTCATGTGGAATTGGACTGGACATTTCTTCTCCAGCTTGTTTGATCCTTCTGAGAAGTTTTGTCGAGCTGAGGAATAGTTTGGGGGCAATTTTAAAAAAAACACTCTTTAAATGCAAGAAGGAATTACTCTGTTTTCTAGTCTCCATACGGGTAGGTGGGAGTTAATTTTGGTTTTTGATATGAACAGCACCTGGATTGTATTGGGCATGCCCTTAGACTTAAGCAAGAGAGACACCTGTATTTACTTGAGGACTTTGTGTTCATAAGAGCATATTTGCCATACCTGAATTTTTCCTAGAGAGTGAACCAAGTCCACAGATGGTCAAACACTGATACATAGAGAGTAACCTGCAACATTATCTGCATTTCCACTTAACAGTGAGAAGAGGTGGATGTGAAGTGTATAGACATACCACGATTATAAGTAGGTTTAAGATTGAATTTAGTGGAAGATGTTCAAATACATAAATGTATGTTCAATTTACTTTTGTGTGAAAACCAAAAAAAAATAATCTACTTACTGCTGTGTATTTAAACAAAGGTTTGATAGGATTCCTAAAGGTACTTAACACTTGAAAATCAGAAGCCTTTATATTTGGGGTCCTTAAACTTGTTTTATAAGCATCTTAGAATGAAGTTGTTAATTCCTTTAGTTAATCTTCAATAGCACAAAATCTTTTAATGCTTGAAGCCATCCACCATCATGCTAGAAGGAAAATGGAAGGAAGTCTTTTGTGAAATGTCTGACAAATCATTGCATTTTGAAGTGATGGAGAAGACTAAATTTCAGGATTTGATTTCTGACTCTGTTGTGTGCGATCTACATCCCTGGGTATGCTAAGAATGGGAACAAACCTAGCTTTATACCTCTTCTACTGGAAATATTTACAAAAAAAACATTCTTATGTTGTAAACTCATGACAATTTAAAAACATGCCTACTTATCATAGCAGTCTGAGTCATGTACTTGCAGAATATTTGGGTTACACCGTGAGTGTTTTAAAACGAAAAAAATAAAAATATTCACCACCTTATTCATCAGACTTCAAGTCCTCTGCAATGCTGTCCTTGTGCACCAGGGACTGTTATAAACTCTCCACTGATTGCAGATCAGTATATCAAAGTATTACTTTTTTGGTTATAAGTTACTTACAACTGTTTGTCTTGTATCAGTTATTTGAGAGCAGAACTATTTTAAGGGTTTCCTTACCAGTTGTGTTTCAATCTGGATTTTGTGGTCCTGATATCACAAACCTTCAAATCTAAACATAAGAAAAACTGAAATGGAAACAGATGCTTCTACCTTTATACCTCTGCTGTTGCAAATATTTGAGATGCAACCCCCCCCCCCCCCCCTTTTTTCTTTTTCCCCCTTGACTGATATGAGTCATGGTTGTTGTTCTTCACTTTAGCAAGGGAGATGTAGTACTGAAATGGTATAGTACAGTAGGAATTGATGTAATAAGCTTCTTTCTTAAAAAAAAGGTTTAGAAAAAATATTCTTGCTAATTCATTGTGTAGCGGCTGGTAAACAGCGATGATATCTCTTGTTGTCTCCCCCTCTATCCTAATGAATGTGCTTTGCCGAGTTCTTTGTGTCTAACTGTATTCCCAAGTTCTTCTAATAGTTTCTTTCCAACATGGAAGCATAACATCCAGAACTTTTGGTTTTGTTTCTTGAGTCCCCATATATAGCATTGATAGAAACACTAGGGTAAAGGCAGATGTGCTGAGGAAGGAGTGCTGAGCATGTGCTGAACTCTGCAGCAGGGAGTTCCTTTGCTGGACAGATACTGTGACTGCCCATCAGGTGCACCACACGTGCCACCGAGGCTTGGCTTGCCCGTTTGCTGATGACCTGCAAGCACGGTGTCATCTGTGAAACCTGAGCAGAGGGATTGTATTATGGGTTCTCCCTGGCTGGTACCTTCTTTGGGGCCTCAGTCTGGTCAGGTGTTGTATTTGGAGGAAAGTGCTTTGGTTCTCTCTTTCTCTCCTTTTTCACTGTGGACCTGAATCGGTTAATTATCCACTGAGGGAAAAGAAACTGAACAACTGAGATTAAAAAGCATTCCAGGGAGTATCCTCCATTAGATACCACATACCCTCCCTCTCTGTTCTTAATCTGCAGAATATGCAGAACCATTTCTGGCTTTCTCCCAATGGCCAGTGACTTGTTCTTGTTAGGAAATCAGACACTGTCAAGAATTTCTTGAAATTTGTTGGAAAGAGCAAGGTCACTCTGGCTGTCACTTCTTAAGGTGATAAAGGATGAATCAAAAGTTGTGCTTGGCATCTGAAGACTTCACAAGATTATACAGGAGGAGGTTGGCTCTCAGTTTTACAGCCTGGAAAAACTTAATACTGTATGTTAATAAGACAAAAATATTACTATTCCATAGCATTCTTGGAAAAAAGTGTTCCCACCTATTGTATGTGCATTAATAGGTCTTGCCTGCATGTACCAGCAGGGTGTTTTACAGTTGGAGAATAAGGAGTTATGTCCTGGTTTAAAAATGGGGCCATCAGCAGAGATCTGACTCAGATGTAGGAAAGCTATCTTAAGATGACAATGATCTTTTATAATAGATGAGAGAATTAAATGAGTGCTGGGAAACTCCCCTGCAAAAATTGAGCAAAACAGCAACAAAAAACCTCTTGGTGCAATGAAATCTGTTCCAAACACAGCTGAAACTAATTAAATTAAAAAGCCAATCTAGGCAAGACTGATCAGGTTGGTCTGGAAAGGCTGCTGTTTTTTTTGCAGGCTGTGATTCCCTAGAAGATGAAAATGGCAGTAAGTTTTAGGGTGATAGATGAATTTTTGTTTCATTTTCTAGAAAAAAACCTGAAGTTAATAACTTTTTTTGTAAGATTTGGAAATTACTAGTTCTGTGGTCAGTTTAGTAATCCACAAAAGAATATAAAGAGATGAAACATATATGAGCCTTTTAAATGCATTTTTAAAAAAGTCTATATTTCTAAAGGAACAATTTGATAACATTCCAAACTTAACTTGTTAACTGGTACAGCACTAAAATGAGAAAGTAGGCCAGATTTCATATTTATTATTTTTTTTTTTTTAGAATTTCATATTTCTAAATACATCAAGAGTAACATGACTTTCTAGAGAAATTTTCCAGATCATGACCTTCCCCAATTTTTATCATATGTGATTTCCAAGAAAATTTTAGAAGGGGGGACCCTTATTCTTGTATGAGCAGCACAGAGATTTTCTTGGCATTAAGAGTGTTAGTGTTCAGACAGAACTATTATTTCACACCAAGTCGTGTGGATACCTCCACCCACTGTAGAACATCTTGTTTCAGAATTCATGAGTGATGCAAAATAAAGAGGGTGTATTAGTGAGTGTAACACTCTCAGAGCATAAACACAATCATTTCTTAAGGTTTCTCTGATCTGTGGCATAATTGGGGAGCTATAATCGTTTTGTATCACTGAATGAAAGGAGATGTCTGTTCACCAGGTTGAAAATGCTAATTTATCACCAAGTTTCCCCAACCCTCTGATAACTGAAGAAGAAACAGACATACAGAATGGCCTATGCTTTTCTGGCAGGGGCTAAGGACCCTGTAGATACTTCATTGTTCTTCATCTACTGAGAAGATAGAACAGACCAATGCCCTAGTCATCTGTGCTGGTCTTGTAACAAGCATTTTAAAGAACTAAAGTTGCCAAGAAAACAACATTCTCTTCTAAATATATTTCTGTATCTGTCTTTTTGTGCCTTTGTTTCTTGTGCAGGAGTTAAGGATAGGGATAGAGCTTGGATTGCAGAGTGTTTCAAATATGCACAGAACATATACTTTGAGTTGAAAACAGAAGATCTTTTCTGTCTGTACAGATTGTGCATACAGGGGTCCAGATCAAAGCTTGGGATCCAAATAAGTGAAGTCCTGCATCTTCTCCTAAAAGTATTCACAAATGTAAGTTACTGATTTGACGTGACAATCTGAGAAGGCTCCATACACTTTTAAAGGAGCAATGTGACTTGGGCAGCTTTTTACTTACTATCAAATATCAGTCTTCCAGCAGTAGCTCTGCTGTTTTTTTACATCTATGGTTTCATCTTGGTTTTTATGCTCATGTCCCATTGCCCTTGACAAGTCCTTTTCTGAACCTTTTGTCTTAAGAATAGACCATTATTAATTGTTCCCATTTCTAATTGCCCACTCAGGTCTTCAACACCTGTACTTCCCAGAAAATCCACCTGGGGCACTGAGGAAATGGTACTGATGCTCCTCAGTTTGGGCCATGGGAGAGGCTAGAGCTGCTTTGGATAGGGTAGTGCAGCAGCAGAATCAGGAGGCTGCCAGCCTCATTGGTCTCCTGGGGAGTGAGGAGAGCAGCAGTCATCTGTTCAAGATGATGAACAGTATTTCCTTGAAGGCCCAGAATCTGGGGATTACTCAAAAGCTGTGCCCTCAGTGTGAATTGAACAGCCACACTCGAGGCACTGTAGCACATACAGGTGTGGAGAAGGCTGCAGGCTCAGCTCTGTTCTGGGATTCCTGTTCCTGGAAACGGATCCTGAGAAGGCCACACTGACACCCAAGGACACTGACTACATTCATTTTGAAAAAGTGGAGAGCTAAGCACGTTATGGATACGCCTTCCCTTGTGTTTTCCTTTAGCATGGCTGGTAACAGAGCTCAGCACTGGAGTGAGATTCAGTGTGGTGTCACTGCATGATGTGATGACACGCAGGATGGTGTCACTCCTGAGTGAGCAGGAGCAGAAATATGGTTTGCTTCCATATGGGAAAGCACTAATGTGCTGCTGGGTTTTTTTGCATATGACAGTTGCCAAGACAGTGTGGCGGCAAAGCCGGCAGCGAAGGCTTTCCTTCAGACAGCTTCAAACTGCAAATGTAGTCAAGACATGAGGCTCAAGGAATCCAAATAAACCAAAGCAGAAATCCAAGAGAGCACAGTACAATAGACCCTGCTGATCTGCTGCAGGGTGGTACGGGACCAAGAGGCTGTTTCTCCCTGAAAATGAATGTGCTGAATTTGCACTTGAGTTGTGTATGAGGGTTTCTCTGTCACTTGAGCTTTCTCATTCACTTTGACAGATTTTGTTTTTGGCAAGTAAAGCTGTGGGTTTTTTCAGAATAATTTCTTTGTTTTATTTTCAATTAATTTCATAATCAATGACAAAACAAATATGGGAACGTGAGGGAAGGGCCTAAACTGTAACTGATGGGCAAGAATTTTTATCCTTACCTGACGTTCCAACAAACTGCTTATGTTAGAAATAATTTTATGTGGAGGGAGGACTGGGCTCCTGAGGGGCTGGCCAAAGCTGTACTTGTGCAGGTTCCCTTGTGATGTGTAAGTACTCATAACACTTCAAGACGTGGTGGCTAGCTAGTGGAAAATTGGGCAAATGCCTGAAATGATCATTCACCCAGAAGACCTTGAAAATTACCAAATGGTTGCATATAAGTGCCTGCTATTGTAACAAAGAAATTATTCAGCAGCAGGCTGCTGGTTTCTGTAAATTCCAAAATGTGCAGAGCTGGATATTTAGGGCTGAATCTCCCCGTGGTTTGTTTTTCTTTGTGTGTGTGAGAGATAAGGTTTCATTTTTCATTTTCCTGAAGTGTTTAATCCAGTATTATAACTTGCTCAAATATTTTAGGGATTCTTGTGAACCGATGGTTTGTTTCATTGATTAAGTACGAGTTGTGTGTAGGAAAGACTTTGTCATGACAATTGAAACAATACACATAATTGCATAGTTTCCACTCTATAAAAAGTGATCTGCAAAGCTGGAAGATATCATTAGACTTGTGTTTGTAACTCAGGATGGCCTCATTTCACCAGCTTTTCTTGCAAATTAGTTCCCAGATGTCAGATAGTTTGTCTGGTTGCCAGCTATTGCATAAACTCCTGAAGTGTGAGATATGACTTACTGCTCTTGCACTGACCTCAACTGTCAACAGGAAAATAAACGATCATAAAATAGTTTGGATGAAGCAAGATTCAGAAAAGCAAACTCAATGTCTAATTTTAAGTGGCCTCTGATTGCACAACTATCACCATTTTATCTGAAGTACAAAATTTTGACATTTCTAAACTGTATTAGTAAAAAAGTCTTGTATTCTTGGATTACCAGAAAACAGAAAACCTTTATACTAGTTGGCAGCCGTGTTTAAATCTCCATCTTTTCATCTTCTAACGCATTTCTGTGTATTGTGGAAATTAAAACCAATACTTTTAAGTTGACCTTGGGTGGAGAACTGGTTCCTAAGCTGGTGTCCTAGCTTGTTGCTGTTGTCTTTCTAAAATCAGATACTTAAATTTGTGCACTTCATGTTCTCCTAAAAAGTGCTACAGAGAACCAGCTATCTTGACATTCTCAATGTCACAAGTAACATCTCTGCCCCATATTGTACACTGCATGGAAGTGTGAGTCTCCAGAAACGACCTCCTGGAAAAATCAGCTCCTCATTGCTGGACTTGCTTGGGACCTTGGCTGGATTCAAGATCAAACTGCTCTGTCTTTGTGGTACTAGTTTTCTGTTGGCCCCAGAGATGGGGATGTTGAAGTGTAGACCCTGTCACAAAGTTCCCAGAGTAGCCCAGAAATCTCTTGGATCAAACTGTATCTGAGGAAGGACTTCACATCCTGAGGAAGCAAGGAACTTGTGTATCCAGTATTGAGAGGGGCCAGCTGTGCTGTAGCAGCTGAAATAGATTTTTACTTGAAGCATCAAAATTTCCCTGCATCATTTGTTTCATCCTATTTTCCACTATGTGATGACCCACCCTTAAGGGGAAGGACACATCCAAGATTTGTAAATACTTGCGGTCGAAAGGAATGACAAAATCAAGGAGTCTTCAAGCAGAAAGAAAGATTTATCAGCAAATTACACACTTGGCATAGAAATTGGTATGTTAGTTCCCAACCTACGATATAAGCACACAGCAGTGGTTTTTGGATAAAGGGGTAGGGTGAAAGGGAAGAGAGAAACTGGGGAAAGACAGCAAGGAGAAAAGAGACAAAAAGAGAGCAGCAGTCTTGGTTCCAGTGTAAATCCAGGTGATGGGATGTCAGTCCTGGTTTCAGTGCCAATTCAGATGATACCAATAGTTGCAGTGTCGGTTCAGCTGTGGCAAAATCCTGTATCCCACTCAGAATATTTCTGTTCTGTCTGTGGGCCTCTACACCCTATGCATTTTATAATCTAAATCTCGGCATATTGAGGACTATGAACAGGGCCTCAGTCTTGCATGAAGACGCATTTTAATTTTTCTGGTGACTTCTTTGACTAATATAGGAGAGGCATTGGGGTTTTTTTCCCATTTATTCCCAGTCCTGCAGAATTTGCCAGGGTTGCTATTGTAACCAGAGTATGCAAACATCACTATCTAGCCCCTAGGACAACTGGATTATCCTTATAAATAAGATTTATCTTCTGTTTTATGAATTTTTGGGAAAACTATTCTTGTCTTTGCAAGATCTCTGCATGAGCTGCACATTAAAACTTTCTATGTTAGATTATTATGCTGTCTCATGTTTCTAGAAACATAAATGCATTATATAGTGAACTTGAAGGCAGTGTCCTTTATGCTTGCTGTGTAATAACACTCTTGCTTATTGCATGTGTAAATCTGATGGCTATTCATAGCTAGCTGGAGCTGTTCTACAGTTTGACACCTATAGTCCTTGTAGGTATCTGTAGTTGCCCATGCACATATATATGAAGTCATGGCCGATTATTTAGTTGGTCAGATAAGCAGCATAAAAAAAGCCCCAAACCATTCTGCACTGACTTGAAAAGTCATTTAGATGAACTAGGTCTTGTGCCCTTGGCTTTGACTGTGTTTGCAGATATCAAGCTTGTTCTCCTAAATAAGAGTGCCTTACTGTGTTGCCTTGCAAAAATATAAGGGAGTTTTATGTAGCTTGCTACAGCATTGCCTTATTCCACATTTGCAGACTAAAATGATTAATTTTGGGCAGATGGCAGACAGTTGATAGTAAATTATACAGGGTTGTCAACTCACCAGTCATTGAATCTCAGCTCTAAAAAGTGGCACTGGGTTAATGATCTAATTGTGGACAGGGAGAATTGCATTCACAAAGTAGATTTTCACTCAAGTTTCTAAAATGACTTCACTGCACGCTTTCTTGGGCTATTGTTATTTCTCTGTTTAACTTAATTTGTTTTCACTGTGCAGACTCATTAATTAGATGGCTTCATAACTAAATTGCAAGTTTGGTCGTAATTATGCAGTCAAAAGTGGCTAATGGATCAATTCAGCTGTAAATTCTAGCTGAAAGATATGGGAGTGGGTAATTCTGGAGGGTTTTTAAAAAGAAAATTAGCTTAAATTGATTTTTTTCAGTTCAGAGCTTACATCACTGGGTTACTTTTTAAAAAAACTCACTGTTACTACATTTGTAATGCTGAAAGAGTAAGCTACTTTGATTCAATTTTAACAAAAAAATTACATGTCTTAGTGCACCCATCCTTAGTATCTTTTTAACCTAGGTTCACAAATAATTCTCTAAATAGCAGCTGATGCTTTACACTGAATTTATGTGAGTTTTATGACCTGGTATCTTTCTGTGTTGTTCAGACTCAGCTGATTTGGGCAAACGAGTGGATGTTCTTAGGTTTTTTTCAGTGAACCTGATAACACACCTACCTGAAATACTTGCATTTTGCAAAAATACCATAGTGGCTTCCTCTCAAATTCTTGCAGAAAATTCCAATTGTGTATGTTCTCTGTACACAGTTGTTGAAGAATCACAGGTGTTTCCTAGGAGAATCATTTTGGTATATTTCTTTAGAAAAATGGATTATTTAAATGAAGTCACAATAATTTTGTTTTCACCTAATTCACTAGGCTGGTATTTAGAAAAATCACAGTTAAACTTTCTATGTGGCATGCTCTAGTTCATGAAGTACCTTTTTTTTTATATGTATGGATTCATGTGTTAAAAGCTTTGAAAATTTTGGAAATATCTGCTCTAATATTTGCTTAAAAAAAGCTTTTCTTAAACACAGAAATGTTCTCACAGAAATGTTGGGAAAAGTTTTTGTCTTCACAAAAGGCAGTCACTTTCATAAACTGTAAGAGAGAACAGGCAAAGTTAAGCTTACTTTCCAATAGCTACAACTAAACTAGGGGATTTCCTTCAGTTTATAGGGTTTTCCTTCTGTCCTTTGAATTATTTTTGTGTCGGAATATCTGAGATTGCTCTTTTGCAAAACCTTGCTAGCACTGATTTTTAGCTACGATTGAAGTATTTTCTAAGCATTAAGGTGTTTTGTGCATGCAGGGACATTTTGACAGAGTTGGTAGCTGTGATGAGAGTTAGATTGAAGGATGCTCAAGATGGAGTTTCCACTGTGTGCACTTAAATTCCAAAGCAGGCCCAGAGCTGGGCTCTTTCCCTTCCATCTTTGCTAATAAAACAGGCTCTAAAAAGGGGAGACTTGTGTTGCTTTTTGTTACCACTACTCTCCTCCTCCACTTCCTCTTCAACAGCAGCCATCTAAAGTGTGCCGATGTTCTTTGATCACTCTGCTTTTACTCTCCCTGGTCCAGGAGCAGTGGAAAATGCCTGCTGCCATCTCTGCAGCAGAACTTTGGCAGCTGCCTCATAAACTCACTGGTTTACAGCAGAATGAGATTAATAGCAACAAGGACAGCAGATCTTGAAGAAATTGAGCTACTTTGTGGGGTGACAGCCAAGGAAAAGTTATTTTAAGCAAGAAAATAGTCTTAATATTTCTGGGATAATACCTATGTAGCTAACTGTGCTTTGCCTTAAATCAGAATTTCCTAAGACTAGGTTATTAGGAAGGATTAGGTGATCCAGGTGGCTTAAGGAGCAGAGAGACTACAGAATTTTGATTCTGCCATTGTTTTCTGCAGGAAGATTTTATGGAACTAATTAAAAGGTTGAATGGATATTCCTAATTTCACATTTCCTAAAATTAACTTGTATAGCTATTGTAAAAATGCTCTTGAACAATAGGATAAGTGCAATTTTTTTTGTCTCAGGGGGATGTCAGAATCTGTCAAAACTGTTCGGAGGGTACTGGTCCAAAAGGGTTTGTACTCTGGTGGTCAGATGCTTTCCTGAGATTTCAGCATTTGTTGAAAATTGTTGTGAAGTGAAGCTAAAGAAAAGCTGTTACAATAATCTAAGCACTTTCCACTGTATTGGAGATTCCAATATAGGAGAAACATATTCCACTCTTAGAAATTCCAGATTAGAAAGATAGACTGGAAGAGAATGTGAGGAACTATAGTTAAATGCATGGTGACTCTGTCCACAGTTTAATGATTGTGTGATTCGATGCAGAAGAACTTCTCATGTCTAAGTTTATACCAAAAGTCACTGTGAGTGGCGAGGGCTTTGTGTTTGGTGCTTTTTTTATTTTATTTTTTGTCAGCCACACCAATTACAGTTTTCAGGTTCTTTCTTTTTAAGTATCTATCCATATGCTCTTTAAACCATATTAAAGACACTAGATTTATTTAGAAAAGATTGTCAGTCTGCAGGAGTTTGATATCTGTTGTGCCCTTGAATTCTCTTTATATTTCAGTACTCTAGCAGAATTTGTGGGCTTTGCTGGCCCTTTGCGCAAATAATTTAATAGCATATTTACATTTAATCAATTTCTCCAACTTTAATGAAAAGAAATCCTAATAAAAAGGCCTATTCTTAAGATATTGATCATTATGGAAGTGTTGAATGTTTTCACAAAATCTTCTTGGGAAGACGTGACTGGGATCATTCTTCTAATATGTTTTTTCCTTTTCAGTTGTGGTCTAGGTCTTCGCCTAAAAAATGTGATTGTGGAGGTGTGCCTTTCTTAAACATTTTTGATATGGTGGGCAAACAAGAAGATGATGAGTATTGCCAAGAAAGAAAGCACATTTATAGGGAATCCTGCTTTTTTGTCAAGAAACACTGAAAATGTAACCTGCTGTTGGGAGGCCAGATGTGATGTGTAAAGGCTTTTAAAGCATGGTGGTGCATGTGCAATGGTACCTCTGTTGGGGAAGAGTTGCACAACATCTGTGGCAACAGCCACATAAGGCACATTTCATAGTTTGAGCCCTGTGTTATATGAACAACTACAGGACACTGTGGCTGCTTATTCTGGGAGTCAGAAGCATCTAAAATTCTTCTTTTGGGATTTTCCTAAACTTCTGAGTGGATGTGCAGAAAGGGGCGCTGCAAGAAGGTAAAAAAGCCAATATTTTAACTATATGGCAATATCTTATTCTAAGTAGACACTAAAGACTTTTCTAGTAAACTTTTTTGCTGTCAGAACTGACTTTTAGCATAAATTGCTAAACTTTAAGTTAGAGAACTTGTTGCTGAACAGATTTGCAGAAAACAGCCTCTAAATTCGTAGTGTTAATGTTAGCTCCTACAATCCACGTTGGTGACTTCCTGGTATCCCCTGTAGATAATTGCTCAGTGCCATGAACACTGGGTTGGTTAACTGCTGGCTGGATTAATCAAATTGATTGTGGCTTTTCACAAAGGGATGGTTGAAGAAACTATCCTTCTTCCCTACTTTTTGGTTAACAGTACATTGCTGTTAAAATCGCTATTATTACACTTAAAAGAACTACGTAGTACAACTGATCTCAAACTGGTGAAGTTAACAATGCCCTGCTAAGGTCAAATTTTAAAAACTTTAGCCATGCCACTTGTTAATAAAATTGTTGGCCTCATCTAAATTTGCTTCAGCAGTAACTGTACCAGAACTACAATGTAAGTTACTTTCATCCATTATTAAATGTCCTTGAAGGGTTTTCATGTTTAGATATGTCTCCGTCCAGTATTGTGTTTAGCTTTTGTAGAGCCTAACTGTCCAGGAGATTTTACTCATATTTTAAAAGCTTTAGTTCATATTTAGAAAGAAAAAATCAAGAAAGATCTAAAACATCGATCCATTTAAGTTACACTTGCTGACTCCACCAAGGCTGTAGTTATATGCAAAACAAACAGACACTTCATTTTGTTACTGTAATTGTATTGGATTGTAATTTTGCAATATGTAATGGCCACAAGAAAAAGAAACTTTTTATTTCAATAATTAATGTGTTCAAAAGGTAAATGTCTTTGAAATTAGCTTTCTACACCTGGGCTTATTCCCCTTGCAACTGAGTCTGGATAATGCTAGCACTGACTTTTCATTAATTTTACACCTTGGTTTTCATCTATGTGGTGAAAAGGGACAGTAGTTATGTGTTTTCAACTCTTCTTTAATAGAAACTCAATGATTTTTATCTTCTGGTCTAAATCTTATCTAAGTTTGACCTGATTGTGCCTGCCACAATTAAAACAGGTGTAAAACACTCAAATAATGGAAGAAGCTCACTGTGGCTGTGTCTAATTTTCTTCCCAAGGGTGAAGTCCAGATGGAGCAGTATTAGTTAACTGGTATCTTAAGTGTCCTCACTGCTTACTTTTGTAGCATATTTTACAGTTGTTTGATTTCATAGTTTGCACTGCACTGTTGTTTAGTTTTGAAAATGTAGCCCTCTTTTTCTTCAAATATTTGCGTATTGGCTTACAGGAGTTGCTTCTGTGAGGTCAAGAGAGCTTCCTTCTGGGCAATGTCCTTTTCTCTACCTCTGGTTCTTCAGCCTTGCTAGCATTGGGTTGGCTGCTTATTTACCTGGGATCTGGAGGGGAGGAGATAAGGAGTCTAAGGCAAGTGGGTGAAATTTAGCATTTTTGCCCTGTGAATAGCAGGCTAGGCATAAAAAATGTACTTCAAATTATGAGTTAAACCTGTATGCTCATCTGGGACAGTGATTTATACATTTTTTTATGTAGACAGATTCATACTTTTTTTAATAGGCAGACTCAGAATGAGACTATGGCACTATGATTTGTAAAGAGCAACTAATTTCTCTTAGATTTGCTGAATCAAAGGGAATGTAGCTAATTACACACTGTTTAAGTTTATTCATGTCTGATATATCAAAATAAGGTCCTCAGATGCTTACTGCAAAATGCTTGGAGTGTGGATTGCTACACAGAGTTGCAACTCAGCCAGTAGCTGCTCAGAGACATTTCAGACTATGCTGGACTTGCTCATATCTTCAACTAATATTCTCTAAGATAACTTCAGTGAGGGTGGTATTAACCCACACAACACAGTGTGAGCTTTATAACTCACTTAGTTGAGAACAAAAATTATAGAAACAGAGTGCCAAATGTCCAGTCAAATCTAGTGTAAATACAGAGAGTATAAAATTGCCTCCTGTGGACTACAGAGCCAAGAACACAGTAGAAATCTTCCAGGGTAATTATAATTGCTCTCACATTGATTTACTATTTACAAGATGTTTGTGGTATAATTTGAGAAGAGAAAAATGCATAGTTCTGTTTAAAAAACCATCATCAGTTTTTCTCCTCAAGCTGAGCATTTCACATGATTCCTTAGTTCACCTTCTTCTAAGTTTTGATCTATCAATGGTGTTTGCCACTGAAAAAAACCTCTTGTTCTTTCTGTGTTATAACTTTTCTTGTTTTTCTTTTGCACTTATTATACCCTCTATTTCTTTCCCACATCTCCAGGATTTTTATTTTTAAAAAAAAAAAAAAAAAGATATATTCTTACCAAGCTCTTAGTACCCTCTTTCAGCATCTTAAGCATTTCATGGGTAGATGAATTCAGGAGTTCAAATTCCAGATGACTCCCAAATTTAAACCTCTTGACTTGAGTAGCTTGCTTTGATCCTAGCAAACATGTGAGGGGGGAACAAGTTTTGCTTACAAAAGTACATTTTGGGAGCAATTAAATAGTTGAAACCTCTTTTCCACCTCCATTTTGCCTCTTGGATGGACATATGTGCATGTACATAACATGCAGTCTTTGTAGGTGCTGGAAAACTGAGGGAAGGCTGGGGTTTCGGAAGGTGTGGTGCTCTTGGAAGAGGCTGGGCCAGAGTACTTTATCCCCATCACTTTGGACAAACAGCTGGGTGAATTCAAGCTTGCTAATGTGAAAAATCTGCTGTATGTGTTTTGTGTGCTGCCCCTTACTTTTAAGTCTAATCTTTTACGTAAAACTTAAAAGCCCATGTTGTGCAAACTTTAGTGGTAACAAAATCTTTGACAACCACATCCTACTTCAGTATTTTATGCTTATGCTGAGACAATTTCTGTTATATGTTCAATGAAAAAGAGATTTGTAGCAGAAATTAACTCTAAGAAAGCTGTTTGCCATACAGTCTTGAAAACAGAAATTGAAAGTAAAGAACAGAGTGGAAATATTATGATTTGGTAGCCTGTGCATGGGATTGAGTAGTACTGGCACAGATGAGCACCTATGAAAGGGAAATCTTCAGTAGATACTCTCCTCTGCTCTGGTGCTAGGTACTGTAAAGCAGTTACACATCACTGTGGAAAGGGCAGAGTTTCAGTGATAAATACAAAATGTCTAATAAATTCTGCCATGGCTGCTCTTCAGAATTTTTAAGGAAAATTTTACTTTTTTCTTAAATTGTTTGGGTGACAGGAGATTGTCTTAGTTGTAACTCTAACATCCTAGAAGGTGGCTTTTGTATGTCTGTTTTCAGCATTAAAAGTGTTACATACCCATAAGGAACTTTCTCAGGATAAGTGTGGAAGAAGATAAGATGCTTTTGTGCATATAAACTCCAACAAGAGAGTTTTCTCTTTGAGACTGCTGACCACCCTGAGATTATAATCTTAATAGTGGTGTATCAGCACTGCCCCAATTAAAAAGGTATACTTTTAATCTCATCATATTTTTCTTTTTCCTGTTGTCTGTCTGCCCAGCCTCCCAATAGTAATCAGAAACACAAATTAAGCTCTGTTGCTCAAATGAGTATCTTTTCCCCTGCTGGGTTTGCATACAAAGTCTAGAAAGCGATTGTATTTCTTGAAGAAAATCTACCTACCATGTGCATGTCAGAGCAGAAGACTGTTGGTCAAACATGTTTTCAAGCTAGTATTTACTCATTCTGTGATCTGGAGTATTCAACAGGAAGTTGCCTGAGAAATTTCAATTACAAGAGAAAAAAAATTCTTGCGTGGGCCTTATTGTAACTGAAAACATTGGAACCCATAATGAAGTGTCACTCCAAGTTTCCACATCATGGGCTTAGAAGTCAACCATGCAATATATCTGACAGAAGGGAAAATGCCATCAGGATTTCGGTCTCCCTGTGAGAGTGGTAGTTGTAACATTAACATACACACATAACTACCTTTTCAGTGGTTTCTCTTTTTATAGGAATAGAAAGCACTTGGTGCTTGGCAAACATCATTTACTGTGATGCCACAGAATTGCCTGGGATGCTTTTCACCTACATTAGCTCTGATGCTCGGTGCCTCTGCACTGAGAGTGATTGCTAGTCCCCATAGAATGGGAGACAGCAAAGAAATACTATTTGACATGCCAAATAAGACTAACCATCCATGTAACCTGCATGGAGTGTGCATGCTCAAGCCTTTAGGAATGGTTCAAGCTTGTGTGATTCAAACACTAGCTTTGAAAATATGCAACCTCATAAAATTCAAGTACTGGACAGTTTCTTTCCAGCTTAGAGCCAGAGTTAGAGCCTGACACCCTTGTGTCAGAACTCCCCATCCCCCGACAAGCCAAAGACTGGATGGTTTCAGTTTTCCAGCATAGGAGCTGGGCAGGCTCTCTGCAGTGTTGTCTAAGCTGGCCATTTCTGGTTCTGCTGTTATCACTGTCTGCTGTGCCTCTTGTACAATCACTGTCTGTCCAGCCTCAGTAGCAGAACTGCCTCACTGCCATCTGTGGCTGCAAAAGATGCTAACTGGACATGATAAGGCAGAGATGTGTCTGTATGCCCAGTGAAAGAAGCCCTATTAAAGCTGGTGATCTTCTAAATGTGCAAAAGTTTGACTGAATGACATAGTCTCAAATCTCCTCAGTATGTTGTCTGCAAGAACAGCCAAGTAGCATTTTTTAAACATTTGCAACTGCTTTCTCTTACTCAGATTCAGCTATGTGAATTGTAACATCACCCTATAATTTGGACTCTTGAAACAACTGAAGGCACCAGGGGACAGCTGACTTTGCTGTTAACTGTAGATGTAGTAGAGAAAGGTATCTTACTCATATTATCACCTGTGATAGAACAGTTTGGAATGGCAGACGGTGAGTTGCAAGTAATTTGCTTGCATGTGTGGAGCCTTGACAGGATCATCACTTCCAGCTGGAGCCAGGATTGCTGTCTCTCCTTGTCCTTTTTCCCCAGTTGCTTTTGTTAAACAGTAAAAGCTTGAGTTGCTTCAAATAGTCTCAATATCCAGTGTCTTGAGCTTTTTCAGTAATTTGCCTATTGTGTATTTTCATTCATATCAAAATAGGAGCTGTTTTATTCCTGGTGGACCCTACTTACAGACACCTGGATTGAATGCTGCACCACCTATGGCAGTGGAGAGTTGCATGTTTGATAACCTCTCTGAGAATATTGTCCCACATTGCTCTTGAATTCTTTAGCCCATGGCTACAAGTTTCACCTAAATACTTTGATTCTTGCTTATCAGTAACCTTATTGGCACTGATGTACATGTATCATATGGCTGAACATGAGCCAGTGTGTGCCCAAGAAGGCTACATCAGGTGTGGCCAGCAGGACCAGGGCAGTGATTGTCCCTCTGTACTCGGCACTGGTGAGGCCGCACCTTGTGTACTCTGTCTAGTTCTGGTCCTCTCCACTTAGGAAAGATTTTGAGATGCTGGAGAGAGAGAAGGGCAAACAAATCTCTAATGAGTATCTCTGGGTTTGCTTATGATAAAATTGTTCCTTTTCCGTTTGAAGAAATAGGACCATTTCTGCAGGTCTCTTAAGAGCTTTTAGCTGATAGCCTGCTGTACGGCAATAAAGTTTCTTATTTTTAAAGCCAATTCAAGTATTTATTTCATAATGTATCTCAGATTAAGGAGCAGACTGAAAAGAATGGAAATGCTGTGTTTGGCTGTAGCCTACTGTGGTATTGTGCCTCTTTAATCAATTGCACAGTTTTGAGGTGGAAAGTGGTGTTTGGCCCTTTGGGTTCCACTTCTGCATTAATAGGGTGTTGAGCTAATAAACAAGCCTGTTCATAGTAAGGCAGGTCTAGTAAGGGTATCATATCATCTTTGGCCTGACAAGCTTAGAAAATCCTGGTACATTTCATGAAACCTTATGATTTGCAGAAATGAAAAAGTTACTCTTCTGGGTGCCAGACCAATTTGATATTGGTATAGAAAAGCTAAGAAAGAGGTTGAATGTTATGCCTTGAAATTCATCTATTTGAAATCATTAATGATAATATAAAAATTCATTTCCCACAACTGAACAGGACTAAGGATGTCATGTCTGGGATAGGTGGTTTCCTTTGTTGACTGAGTTCTTCCCACAATGTGATAGTTTGTTATCCTTTCAGCTGTGTTGACACAGCTGTTGTGTGCTATAGATGGCATCAGCAAAGCCTTTTATTTTTGGGTGATTGTGAACAACTCTGGGAGATAGAAGGAACAAAATCTCAGTTATCTCCATGCCTTGTGGTTTTGATAACTGAGCTCAAGCAGTTGAGGTAGAAGATGCTCCTGCAGCCACATCATTTCTGTGCCAAAGCACATTTGCTCTGTGAGCAGCAATGATTGAGGATGTCCAGGAATTCTCTTGTTGCTTCTTTTTAGATGCCAGAAGGATTTCCAAATAATTTCCAACGTGTAATGTAACTGTGTGTGTCTTAGGCCATAAACTAGGTAATCAGCCTGTAAACTGTGTCCAGGTATGTAAATCCCTTTTGTTTAGATTATGAGCCTATGCTCTAATGCATATTTGAAAGTTTTCTGCTTTATTGGCTCATGTAAACACTAAACATTTACTTTGATATTGGGATCAATTCTGCCTGCAGCACAGGGCATGTGAAATCAAAACCTGTCTTTTGTGTTCAGGCTTGTTTGGAGACTATAAAATGCTCTAACACGTTCTCCTATAAGGGGGAGAGGTTTAACGTTGAATTATTTCCTCTTTTCTAATTCTCCAAAGCATTTTTCTTAAAATTACTAAAAGTTTGTTTGCAGATTGTTTTTTGTTTTGTGGAGTTTTGTGTTTTTTTACTTTCTGAGCCAGTGACTACTGTAGCACTGGCAGTGTGCTATTAAATTCCAGCAATATTTAATTCATTGAGTTTTTAAAGGCTTTTCAAGTCTATTAGTATTTACATTAAACTTTTGCCAAGTTGTTCAGTGTCTTTACTTCCTACTAAGTGCTTGAAGTGGTGAACTTTAACAAAGATACCTAACAGAACTGCCAAGACAAACCGCTTATGAACCCTTATCTTTAACTCATCTGGAACCCTTCAGTTTAGCACACTCGCTTATGCTGTGTGTGCAACATTTTCATTTTATAGATGCTGAAAAAACAGTGTAGAAAAAGAGAGAATCTTTCCACTGGAGACGTGCAAACCAGTCAAGCAACTGGTGGTGCTTTGGAAGCTGCTGTGGTTTCAGGGCTACTCTTGCATTGTTGCATCCTGTTTTGGTTGCCAGTTCAATGCTGGGGGTTCTGCCAGGTTTTTGTTTCTGCTCCTCCCTTGCTGTACTGTTGCCTTTCTGAGAAACAAGCTCAAATATAAAAATTAAACATGAACTGCAAATGCATGCTGTGGTTCAAAGTCGTCTCATGTGGCAGAGCTCCACTGCAGCTTTGTCCTTTTGATGCCTGTCTGCTTAAATTTTGTTTGATGTGAAACTGTCTTTATTAATAGCATTTAAAAAATTACATTTCCGTTTGAAGAAATAGGACCATCTCTGCAGGTCTCTTAAGAGCTTTCAGCTGATAGCCTGCTGTACGGCAATAAAGTTTCTTATTTTTAAAGCCAATTCAACTATTTATTTCATAATGTATCTCAGATGGATTGAAGCCTCTGTTAATCCTAAGTAATTACAGCAACACTTTGCACAATTAGCTTCCAACTTTCAGGTCAACAGAATAATTACATAAAAAGATGAACCTGTTTCTCTTCCAACACCCATTTAAGTGGAAGAATAAATTAGACTAAACAGATGCCATAGATTTTATTTGGTTAAGAGGAGATTTATGACCTAATATTTTATTAAATCACAATTTCATGTGCACCTGTTTTAAAAGAACACAGTGGTTTATTGCTAGTTTTTTTGCACCAGCTTTGCCTTTCAATAAATGATTACATTGAAAAAAAGAAAGACACTGGAAATCCAGAAAGTATAAGCCACACAGAACAGTATTGAAATGGAAGACAGAGAGCTTCCTTCTCTTCAATAGTGTGAGATGCTTTTTAAAATTAGGCTTGAGTTTATTCTGATTTGCTGATTTGTTTTGGTGCAGAATTCCAATGTATACTTAGTTTACAAATCAACATGTATTTCCAAATGTTGTCCTGGTGCTATTATAAGGAAAACACCCAAAGCCTGATTTGGTGTCATCATTGGAGGCACTAAATCTATTTTTTAATTTTTTAAAATTTTTTTAAACTCTAATTTGCTGTTTGGACTTGTTTTTCTTTCAAAAGTGAAGGTATGTGGTGTTTTGGGTGTGGTTGTTTGGTTTTTTTTTTGTGGGGAGGGAGTGGAGCTAGTGGTCTTGTTTGTTTCTTTGGGATAAGGCAGAAAATTAGGGTTTATTTCTTTGTTTACCCTTTCTTCCTCTGAAATATATCTTTGCTGCAGGCAAAAGGACCATTTTTAAAAATACACCTTTTTACCATAAGTTAGAAATTACTGTGCATGTCATATATTATTGGGACATTCTTCCTTGACTTCAGCTTCCATTTTAAGAAAGCTCATCAAGGAAAGAGCTACTGTCACTAAGAAGTAGATGTGAATGTCCATTCTGATATTGTCTCTGATATTTTCATTATTGTTTTGGTAATTACTGCTAGAAAAACTAACAAGAAGTAAAATAAATTTACATAATGCAGAGCAAGTAAAGACAATATAAGGTATATTTTTTTTAACTCCTTTAATCCTGCTGTAAGTAGACAGATCTTTCTCCCACCATTCTTTTTTATTTCCCTTACATTTAAGCTCCAACATCACCTGACAAAGATGAGACTCTAGAAATAACTTTAGCATCACTTTATTATGTTATGGCAAATATTATGACTCTTTATGGCTCTGTTCTTGAGTGTTTTTTTTTTTTCTTTATAGTTTTTATAATGGGTGTTCTTTTTTAGATTAATTAAATATTAAGGTACACAGATATTACCTTTTTAATCCAAATTGTTTATAACAATTCAACCCGGACACTTGTGTTGTTGAAAAAGACTTTATTCACAAGCAGCCTGTGGGTCTCAAGCTCTTGGATGGCAGGAATCATAGAATCATTGAACGGTTTGGGTTGCAAAGGACCGTAAAGATCCTCTGTCTTGAAACCCCCTGCCATAAACAGGGACACCTCCCACTAGACCAGAGCTCAGAGCTCCATCCAGCCTGCCCTTGAACACTTCCAGGGATGAGGCATCCACAACTTCTCTGGGCAATCTGTTCCAGTGCCTTATAACACTCACAGAAAATAATTTCTTCCTAACATTTAGTCTAAACCTACTCAGTTTGAAGCCATGCCCCCTTCTCCTGTCACTCTAAACTCTCGTAAAAAGTCCCTCTCTATCATTCTTGCAGGCTCCCTTCAGGTACTGGAAGGCTGCAATTAGGGCACCCAGAAGCCTTTTCTTTTCCAGTCTGAACAATCCCAATTCTTTCAGCGTTTCCTCACAGTAGAAGTTCTCCATTCCTGTAACCCTCTTAGTGGCCTCCTCTGGACTCACTCCAACAGGTCCATGTCCTTACTTTGCTGGGGACCCCAGAGCTGGATTCAGTGTTCCAAGTGGGGTCTCAGCAGAGCAGAGGGGCAGAATCCCCTCCCTGGCCCTGCTGCCCACGCTGCTTTGGATGCAGCCCAGGACATATTTGGCTTTCTGGGCTGGGAGTGCACATGGCTGGGTCTTGTCCAGCCTCTCAACCACCTGAACCCCCAAATCTGCCTCTCCAGGGCTGCTCTCAATCTGTTCATCCACCAGGCTGTGTTGATAAGGGAGTTGTCCCAGGTACAGCACCTTGTACTTGGTCTTGCTAAATCTCATGAGATTCTCATTAACCCACTTCTCAGGCCTGTCCAGGTCCCTCTGGATGTCATCCTGTCCTTCAAGTGTCTTAACCATTTGGCTTGGTGTCATCAGCAAATTTGCTGAAGATGCAGTTGACCCATGCGTATTTGTTGTTAATAAAGATATTAAATAACACTGGTTCCAGTATGGACTCCTGAGGAACACCACTTCTCCAATTTAGAGAAAAGGATGTTGTGGGGGACTGTCAAAGGCTTTACAGAAGTCCAGAGAGGACATTTGAAGCCCTCCTCTTGTCTGTCCACTGATGTAATCACTCCATCATCAAAGGCCATTGGGTTGTTCAGGCAGGACTTGCCTTTGATGAAGCCATTCTGGCTGTCTCTGGATTAGCTCCCTGATCTCCATGTGCCTTGGCATAGCTGCTAGGAGGGTCTGTTCCACGACCTTTCCATGCACAGAAGTGAGGCTGACGTGTTGGTCTTTGCAGAGTCCTCCTTTCTTCCCTCTGTAAAGATGGTACAACGTGTCTCATGGTAGACACACAGAATCATTTAGATTGGGCAAGAACCTTTGAGCCCATCAAGTTCAGCTGTAAAAGGAGGATCCCATGTTGCCCAGCTTTTGCTTTATGCTTACACAGGAATTCTTGACCCATTTTATTGTATCCACCTTCACTAGTTTCAACCTTCTTCCCTTCCTTCAAGAACAATGTGGAATTAAGTTGTAGTTTTGTGTTAACACATTGAGAAGCTTTTCCTTCCAGTGAATAGACTCTACTCCTGGTAGTGCAGAGTTAGATAATCAATTTCTAATTGCACCAGTGCTGGTACCATGAAAAGAACAATTTCATGTTATTTTATTGAATCACATTCAGCACAGGAATTAAAAAAAATAGAACTTTAAAAATCACCCCTTTATCTTTTCAATGACTGCCCTTTATGAGCAGAATGAAGAAAGGCCTAACATTAATTCTCTTTGAAGATTTAACAGAAATCTTTCAGGCTGCATTCACAGACTTTTTAATTTGGTGGTTTGATATATTTAAATACCATCTTTACACATTTTAAAATTAGGAAAAGCATCTGGTTCAGTATTTTAAGTTGATTCAGCCTGGACACACCTTTGTTTGGTCAGGTGCTGGTACACTAATTAAATTAAAGCCTCTATTCATCTTGCCAGCCGTGTCTGACATCTTCAAGATGCCTTCACATTGCCTCTGGTAATCTAAAGGACTAGAACTATGTATTTAAAAAGCTGTTAACAAATACAGTGGTTTGCAGTTCATTGTAATGTGATGCTGGTGCTTCCCTATAAAATCTCCTCTTCACAAGTTGCCTTCTTTTGAGTAGTCAGTGCCAGGTGCAGTAACAGTAAATATTTTCTGAGTGTAGTTAACCAAAAGGCCTCTATGTCTATTTTAGTGCCAGTAAATCCAGTTCTTCATTTATTTTCAGAAGTATTTATAGTGTCGCAAGACACTACTTACTTATTTTCCCTGCCATAGAAAATCCTATGTGAAGAACAAGAATAGTGTTTATACTGCATTTAGAGAAAAATTTCCTGCTTTAATGGTTGCCCAGGATTGGCTAGCTAGCTGTTAATACATTAAAAAAAATACTGCTAGTTCTACTATAGGACTTCTTAAAAGTGATTTTATCTAATCGTGATTAGATCTATCCAGAAAACTAGAAGCACAAACAGACTTTTTGATTATTTATTGCTTTCCCTCCCCTAACTACAGGTAGCTATTCTAGTAAAAAGTATTTTTCACTTGTAATATGATTGGGTGATTTGCTGCGTGATGTGTCTTTAATGTGTGTTAATTCTTTCTTGCCTAAATAAGAACTAAAATTTTGTGTTATAGTTATGGAGGAAAAACAGTGTCCTAAGTATTCAATTAAGAGTTCAGGTACAAATAACAGGAAGATATTGCTAAATGTCATCTGCATTCTCAAATTTCTGTGCTGCCTGCAGATGTAAATTTAAACAATCAACATGATGAACGCACTTATAATTATAACTTTTTCCTTTGACTTTTAGTGTAAGCATGTCCTTCTCAGGCTGTTGGCTCAGTTCATAATACAAATACTGTACTATGGAAATAGCGTATTAGGTTTTACATAATTTTGCAATTACTTCATCTGAGAGGCAGTGTGCTTTCTTTTCTTGAAAGGGTGTGATTTACAAAATATGCTCAGTACTTGTGACTCTAATCCCTGACAGCACGGATATTTCTGTCTTTGGTCTGTCCTCCTCCAACTGATTTGCTTCAGCCTCTGCCACTCTCAGTTCAGCTATTTCTGTGGCTGTGCCATGAAATTTGTTTGGGTTAAAAAGAAAGCAAAAGCAATGAACCAGCAGGGCTGGGTCTTCCTGTGTTGGCTCTGATGCCAGTTCAAACATTTTGGGAACTGAGGATGTTGGATAACAGACCTCCACGAGCCTCTCTGAGTGCTGCTGGAGTGGGATTCCTCGAACAGTGGTAATTAACGAGCTGTTGGGAATGGGTCAGCCTTCACATTTTGAAGTGTGGAGCCACAAAAGTGGAAGCAGAGGACGTGCGTGCTTGCTCATAAGAAATCAAAACCCCTTCTGGTGATTAAGCAGAATAGTTTACCTTGTGCTTCTGTTCCTCCTTTTCTGTGCTTGAAGATCATTTCTTCTTACTTTACTGTAACTACTAATTGTGGGACTTTACTACTAGAATATAGGGAATCAACCTTTTCTAAGGAAGCACATGACTAGGACAATTACTGAGGAAAAAATTATCCTAGTGAAGGCAAAGTGGTCAAGGAAACTGTATTTGGCTATCCAAAGTGCAAACATGGAAGAGGAAAAAATAAACAACACACTAAAGAGCTTTGTTTCACACCCCACTGGGGTTTCTCATTGAAAAACCCTGCTTCATGGTGCACTTTTTGTACTTGTTAGAGAAGAGAACCAAGCCAATCTTTCTTCACCCTTGTCATGCCTGTAGCATTTGCAAGCTAACATTTGTACTGCAATCCCAGACAGTTTAGTTAGTCTGCAAGTTGTGATCATGCCTTGCATGAGATCCTGCCTGTGACAAAAACTAAAACAGAGCCCTGTTGGAAAGGGAAGCTCCCACCAAGCTGCAACTTGTACAACTGCCACAATCACCTGGCGCTGGAGTGAGACAGACTGCCAGAGCCTGGGAGTAGCACATTACAAGGGTTGATTTTGTTGAAACAACACCACGGTTGCTAAGGAGAGGGTAATTAAACCAGCCTATTAATCTTGAACTGCCTACAGCTAGATCTGTTCAAAGGCAGCATCGTTTTGAAGTTGGTACTTCAAACTGCATTGCAACTGTGGGCAATTGGAAGCCACACGTGACCTAAGCTGCTCCTGCCCCTTGTCTTGGGGCTGTTATTCCACACAAAAGTTGTTTGTCTCAGTGTCTAGGGTAAATGTGAAGAGTCATCCTGAAAGCAAGGCCAGTGATGGTAGAAAGATAGCAGCAAGAGTGCTGTGCTAAACTTCAAACTATATGATTCAGAATATATGTAAAAAAAGAAGTTGAAATGCAATGAATGGAGAGCAAGGGCAAAAACACCCCGACTTTTTTTTTTTTTTTTTATGGAACCTCTGTATCCTGGTTGTACTGTCTGTATTCCTTAGGTCTGAGTAATAGCCAACCACCTAGCAGTATAGGTTTAGTCTGACTGGGCTTAAGCATGCAATTCATTCTCATTGCCTTTTTTCTTAGTTATGGGAAGAAACATAATACCTAATCTCACTAACTTTTTGGCATCAATAAGCTTTAATCTCTCTGCTAATTATTACACTGAGTTCATGTGAACATGGTGTTATTGGGATGTCTTTTATTGGAATACCTTTTCCTGAAATGCTCAGAGTCCATCTTTTTTGCTAAACCATGACTTTCCTGTTGTTTCTTGCTTCAAATAACTCGTTGCAAGGAAGCACTCTTGTGGTGCTGTTAGTCTTGGTTTAAGCAGCTGTTTATCAACATGCTGTGACAATTGCTTAAGTCTGTCTGTGTGTTAAAATACTATCAGCCAGAAGAACTGATTTCATTAGCCTAGGGGCTAGCTGGATAGTAGATTAGTGGATGCAAGACTAATCACAATCTAACAAAGCTGGCTGTTGGGATCATTTGATAATAGATAATGCAGGTTGTGTTTAAAAATAAATAAATAAATCACTGGGAGACACACATAAAGAGAGTCTCTAAAGAAAACTAGATAGAGTAAAGGGTTTTTCTGTGCTGTATGTTACTTTGATCTTTTGTCAATAAACCTGATCCAGAAAATGCTCTACTATTAAGGAAAGTAAAGCAAAAAAATTGTGTGGACTACGTTAAAAAAAAGTCACTTCTTGAAACTACTCACACCAAAAACGCCTTTTAGCTACTGTCTCTCTGGAGAAGTAAACTTCAGCTTTTTCTACTGGTCAAGTGCTTAGGGGAAGTCTTCAGACAACTGTGAATCCTAAATCAGCAGCTGTTGTGTTGTCCCACTTAAGAAATAAGAAAACCCCCTTCTCTCCTCTCTCCCCCATTTACAGAAGCTTAAGAGCATAGGGCCATGCAGTGGGAGCAGAGCACAGAGGTCTAGCTGCCCTCAGGAGGTGTTTGGCTGATGAGGGAATAGTTTAGTTAAGTAAAGCAAATTCTTTGAGACCTAAATCTATAAACAGTACAGGTTATCAATTTGTCATGTGCAATTTGATTTTATTCTTCCAAGGTGAGGAAATATACAGGGTAATGTTACCATGACCTGCATATTGAAAACCTTTACCTATGAATAAATAACATAGCCCTCCACTAGAATTTCAAGCCCATATCCAACAGTTTATAAAAAATAATATTTGGAAAATCTCAATTACCTCAAATAAGGGAGGGGAAAATTATATGGAGTTGATGGCATTTACCCTTCAAGGTCATATTCAAAGCAGCAGATTATATTTTGTAAAAAATTTTTGCATGTGTTTTGGTTTGGTTTTTTTTTGCCTGTCATATTTAGGAATGGTACTGCCCAGTTTAGTGCTCCCACTGAGTCTCTCCAAACTATGTGCCACTTTCCTGTTCCCCCAGTGGGACGGAGAGGAGAATTGTAGGCACAAAAGGTAAAGATTGTGGATTGAGATGAGAGCAATTTACTGGAAAGAGCAATAAGGTAAGAAAACAACAGTAACAGCGGCAATATGGATGACAGAGGGTACAAGAAACAATTGGCATTATGAGTTCTCACTGCTGACAATACCCGACTACTCATTCCACAAGGCTACCTGATCCAGAAGGGACCTTTTCCCCCATCCCAGGAAAATGCTCTGAGGTGGTATAGATTAATCCCCTGGTCCTAGCTGTGCCCCCTCCTCACTGCTGCAAAAATTAACCCTGTCCTGGGTGGAACCAGGAGTAGCCTTATTATCTATTCATTGTCTGTCTTCCCACTGCCCTGTGAAGCAGACACTAATTCCAAGTATAGTGCAGCTAATTACTATTGCTTCTGAATACCCTATAGGCCTTATATATATAGGTAGATGACTCACAGTTATGAGACAGATGTCTGGAGGCCCTTAGTCATTTTCATATTAACACAAAGGAAGAATGGACACTTCTCTGCAAAAATATAAGTTGTATCTTATATTTATCTGTAGTAATAAATGGGGTACTGTAGCAAGCATGAACTGAGAGTTGCAGATGGATTCATGGAGGGCATGAAATTGGCCTTTTTCTGCCTAATTGCTAGCTAGAACTGTGCCTCCACTAATTTTTAGCTCTGAGTGAATCTATTGAATGCAGAACAAACACACTCTTGTGTATTTTAATAAAATAAATCAGTAATTGCATACAATAATTTTTTCTTGTTTTCAGTCTCAGCTTCTGGGAAAGTAATGGATCTTAAGCTACTCATCAAGAGGCATACTGAGGTCAATTTGTTCCTCAGTCACTGTGTATCTATGTTTTTTCATTGTTTATCGTGTCTCTTGTCTATGAAGATTCTTTACAGCAGAAAATATTCAAACTCCAATAAAATGTATACATTAGAGTAGTGGAACAATCAAACAATTCTTCTTTTAGAAATGGAAACAAAGCCCCAGGATAACTACAGATCTAAAACTCTGCTCTTTTCTTGGTTTATGCTCAAAATCAAACATTCAAACAGTTTTTGTTTTCAAAGTGAGATCAGACATATTCCCTGACGTTTGTTCTCGGGTTGCTGCTGGCTAAGTGAAGACTATCTTCCTAGCCAAGAAAGAAATACTTCACCAGGAGTTCATCCTAGACTTTGGAAAAACTCTGTAGCTTGTTGGTCAAGATACTTGTCAAGTTCCATTTCTCTTCTGCATTTAAAGAAGGTCCCAAAGCTGATCTCATCAAACACGTGTCCAAAGCCCTTATGGCTGACACATTAAGAGGCAGCCCAGAAGACATGACTGTTTTCAGCGGAAAAGAATGACTAATGATGTGTCCTGTCACAGGAAAATAAGTGATTTAATTCCCTGATGAGTTTCAATTAATTATTCCTTGTTTTCTCGTTTGTTTTTGTTCACAAATGTTGCAGTTAAATAGCAATTAGGCAAATGAGTTGTGAAGTAAAAGAGAGCATAAACAAACTACTGCATTGTCAAACATGACTTTAAGAATGAATGTCAATAGTAAATAATGCTCTGAGTAGAAATAGGTCGAACATGTTAAAGTATTCTTTCATTTATGAAAACTGTAATATCATTAGTAACCAGAAATTTAATACTTATATATGAATTCCCAGCTGACTTCCTCCACAGCAATGTTGATACAATATTGTGATAATACAGTGAAGGAAAATCGGAGAAGTGATTTGACTGTAGAAAAACTTGCTTACTCTTTACTATTTTCAGACACATCAGTGTCCTGAGCTATCTTGTAGCATGGCCTCACAGCTTTGCAGGAGAAAGGAAGGAAGGGAGAGCAATTAACTTCTCCAGGAGCAGAGGTGTCTTCAGTACTGCTGCTGGATGTTAAACCTTGGTTTAATCTTCCATGGTTTTATACCAGTATGGAGAGTGATACTTCTCCTTATAGAACCATAAGCACACATTCCACGTGCTTCTACTGTGTGCTAATATGGAAGCATTTGGGTTTTCATCTGGGTCATACTGGGTTTGAGCTGTGGACATCCATCTTAAGCAAAAAAGGATTTTCTCTCTTTTTATTTTGAAATGTACCCTTGCAGTGCATTTGTGATGCTTTTGGAAAGAAGTGAAACATGAATGTACTTCTGAGCTATAAATCAAAAATACATAAGTGAAGAAACTATTTACGTAAGACAAACTGAACAGGGAGGGACCAATGTGTTGCAAAACTGACATTGCAGCCACTGAAGATAAGCAGTGAAGGGCAAAAAAAGATGACAAATTTTTTGGAAGGACAAAAGCTATAGTGTTAAAGGAAGCATGATTTTTCTATGCAAGAAAATGCCTAGAGGCAGTTTATATAGCTTAAAATCAAGTGGTAAATGGTTGTACTGGGACTAATATAAAGGTAGCCTCAAATAGTAATTTATTGTGCCATAGTACTACCATTTACTGTGTGATTAATCTCTGAGTACCCCTTAGGAAATTTATGGGAGGAAGGAGAATAACTTTATTTCTTAGGAAGATGTTAAACAAAGCATCTCATGTTGTGGTCATTAGCAGTAGAAAAGAAAGCAAGCAAACAAGCTATAAGCCCTTCTGGGAATGGTTCAGATGTCTGCAATCTTTCTTAGTAGTAATTTGAATTTCTTGCCACTAATTTGCTGCTTTGTAATAGCTTAATTAATGTTGTCTTCATTTTTTTTAATTGTTGTTGACTTAAATTTGTGTAGAAAATCAATGTGATCACAATTATTGCAAAAAACAGTTGATTGCAGTTGAGTGGACCTTGTATGAATGAACCTTCTAATGTAATTCTGTTCCTGCTGTAATAAACCCTTACATCAAATTTCACCCATCACTCTCTGCAGACCCTGTCCTGAAGACTGCTACAAGGCTGAGTTTAGTTTATTTTGTTTCTAAAGACATGTATCAAATTCCATGCTTTACAGGTGAGAAACTTTGGTCAAGGGCAGAAATTTGTCTAGGATTAGGTAATAAAGAAGTAAAGCTAAGACAGCAATTTGTCTCCCTCAAACCCAGTCTTTCTGCTAAGCCCCTTTGCCTGTGTTCTTATCTCTATTACAGTGTTGAGGAAAAGGGAAAGAGTGGGTAGAAAATAAAAGATGGGATACCATATTTCAGATCAAGAGCGTGGAGAAGGATGACCTCACTGCAGAACATAAAAGGAATTGTGGATAGGCTGATACATTTTGTTATTTGCTTTATTTGGAGGTATGTTTTCTCTCAAGGAGATATTTCTGATATTATTTCTCCTACATTCTTGACTACTAGGCTAATCTGTTGTGGTGAGTGGTAGTTTTCAAGTTTTTGGCATCTACTTTAATCCAAAAAGAGCTGGAATATGGCTACAGGCTTCGGACCACATACAACATACCCAGATTTTCTTTTGTTCAACTCACCTTATTTCAAACCAGGAAAAAAAAAATCTGTGAAATTGCTCCATACTATAGGAGTACTTTTAAATTAACTCAGCTAAATGTTTCGGTTTTTGAAGGGCAGCTTTACTTAGATATTTAGGATGTTTGGACACAAGTGCACAGGATAAAAATGTTCTTGATTTTCTCCCCTTTCCTCAAAACAGTCCTCAAAGTCCCTCAAAACAATCAATTATTGTCAAGGGAACAGGGGCCATTTTTCCTGTTTCATAAAGAATTGCCAGTGGAAATGTGGTGACACGCTAATGGAATTGTCAAGAAAAGGATCAGTTAAGAGCAAAGGAGGTCTGTGGATAAGGATCTGTTGGCTGTGTCTTGGGCTACCTTGATGTTGATGTAGCTTGCTTTCTAGATTGAGGAAGAGATTGAGTAAAGAGTGTGAGTGGTTTGTGTTTGCTTGGTTGTGCTTTTTAAAATAAAATTATTTTAAAATTTTGTAGCTCTGTAAAACTATTTCTGTGCTGTTGGCCTCAAATGGATTCCCCAAGCTAAGCCCACAGCTGTCCATACTGGCTTTCAAAGTTCTGCCTTTCTATTTCATGAGTGTGTTCGACTTCAGTTCTGACCTAAGAGAATCCAGTTTGAAGGTACCAAGTCTGGAGGGGTTTTTAACAGTACTTCAGTGATCAGGACATGTTTTGTGACCTAGGCCAGAGCTGAGAGGCTGAGGTCTCTGAATTCATTAACAAGGCAGAAGGTCAAATAGGGAGTGCTGAGTTACTCCATAAGCCATCAATAAATCATTCTGCTAATCTTGAAATTGTCTGATCTGGTGGAGGTACTTCTTAAAAACAAAGAATAGTGTCTGGTGGGGGAAATCAAACTCACTTTACTCTTTGTTAGTCTTTTGTCTGGCTTAAAATAAACAGTTATATTCAAAAGACAGGCTGAGTTCATCATATATGTAGCTGTGACTGAAGAGTTACCATTTTGGCCTTCTAAAAGTTGGCTCTAGAAGCAGCTCTTAACTGAAAATGTGTTCTGGTAAAAAGTGTGCTTTCTGCTCCCGGCCTTGATTTAAAAATACTATTTCTTTATTTATTCCATGTTATTCCAAGGGCTGAGATTTGACTCAGATGTAGCTAGTGTCTTGATAATGCAATGATTAACTTCATTTTCACTAATTCAAAATCTAGAATTTTCTAAATGAGGAGGAAATTGAACGACTTAACTAAGGAAAAAAAAAATCCAGGAAGTCTGATATGGGTTCAAGTGCTTTGCTCAGTCACTTAGCTTGAAAAAATACATTTTTATTACCAAGGAAAAAGCAGCTCATTTATGAGGATAAAATGAAAATGTTTAAAAATGCTCAAGTATTAGAATATGTGTGCCAAATGCAATTTTGGGCAGCATGTAAATACCCCCCTGAAATCTGGTTTGAAAACAGTTTTCAGCTTTTAGTGGTGTCACTACTCTGATCATAAACTTTATATTTTGGATTTTTTCTCCCTGCTTGTTCAATTTTCCTCCTTTCCTGTAGCACCCTCAACCCCCCCCCTTTCCTCATGAAAAAAGTAGTTGTGTGTATTTTTATTATTTTTGTATGTATAGGGCTGGTTAGCCAAATTCACCTTCATGTTACATCTGGAAGGTGGAAAATTAGGGGTGAAAATATTTTACTCCATTTTTATTTGAATTGTTCTTTTTTTAACACTGATTTTATTATCTGGAGAGTATTTCTAACAGTTAGTGACAGTGAGTAGAAAATATAAGTAATTTTGGGGCCAAATTATTTGCATTCTCATTTGGGCACCTCAACTGTACTTTTCAAATAAGAAAGCTGAAAAGCTAATTTTGAAGGCTTCAGAAACATGTATTATAATAGTTCACCCATGTAAAGTTGTAAGGTAGAGCTTTTGTTGACTTAAGATATCCCAGGAATTCTCCTTAAGAATTTATGCAGTGTGCACATGTGTCCCTGGGACTTAAATATGAATGTGCCAGCTTGGGTATTTGTGGATGATGCTTTTGCTCAGTAGTTGTCCTGACTATACTGGACAAAAATCAAGTCTTTTATTTTCAATGCTGTGTTTTATCTTTAGTGGGACCAAAATGTAGCACAGATGTAAATCCCCTTGACTACAAAACTGGACACCAGTGTTTCAGCTGAACCAGGCACTACTATGTATTTGAATTTAGGGTGAAATACAAGCTGATATATTAACGAGTCTTTGCCTTTCAGGTGAAATATCGAGGCATGATGATATAACATCTCCCCACTGCTGAATATTACAGATGATAGGGGATTATTTAAAAAATGAAAATAAAAAAAATATCTATAATCTGACGGCAAAGATTTGAAGCCCAAGGTTTAGTTTCACTATGTCGATACTAAAGTTAGAAATAAATTCATCACTATGATGAGTAAGTAGTAATTAAAAAAAAAAAAAACTTGTCATGACTCTGGGTTCAGTTTAACAGTTTGATATTAAAACTGAAATTAAAAAAGAGAAGAAAAAAAATGCTCTCATTCAGATGAAAGGATATTTTTTTCCTCACTCAAAAAAAAAATCTCATGAAATTTTTATGCAGTGTGAGTTGTTCAAAGTCAAGGGTGCAGGAGTTGGACCTCACATTGGGAGCGAATGCTGCCTGTTTTGATTGGCTGGATGCTGGCTCCCCTGGGATAAAACAGAGGAAAGAATGGTGCTTCAGACACTTTCAGCTACCAGTCTTAACATTTATCTTCCGTGTTGCCTCATTTGGTAAAGTCAGTTGTCTTCCCCAGAAATGAATTAATAGTAATATGGGAGAAGCCAATTAGGACAGACTGAGAGGACTTACTAGTGAACAATAATTAGAATACTTACCTGAGAGTTTTATTTCACTATCACAAGACAATGGATCTCATGATACTAATTTAAAATTATTCAAATTGAAGTAGGTATTTTTATTTGCTGACATAAACAAATTCCTTCCTCAAATTTAAGTCTTGCAAATAAGAGGTTAAATTTTCTATCAAATTATCTGATTGTTTACATTTTGCAAGGTTTGGTTGCTTGTTGTTACACTTTCTGTGTCATTGGACCACAGAGAGACCATATTTTTTGTCTATAAGTTCTGTAGACAAAGTAAAATATGAAATAGCCTCTTTTTATGGCTAATGTTGTACCTAAATTGTTTATTGAGGAAATAAAGGTTTGTGTTGCTGCCAAATTTTCTAGAACACTTTCAGAGGGAGAAATAATAACTAAGTGTAGTTAAGTGTAGACCTTTAAAAAAAAGTCTAATTCAGTAGTTCTTGAGTAACATCTTTATCTGCACACTTACTGCTTTTTGGTTTGGTTGCTTTTGTTTTGTATGAATAGCTGACTTTGTGTTTGAAATTGGCTTCTCTAAAATGACTCATGGCTCAATAAGGAATTTAAGAAATTTAAATAAGAATTAATTGTACTAAAGTCTGAAGATGTCAATACACGTTATATCTTCTACTCAGAGCATTTTTAATAGGGTTTTAAATAGTTCCTGTAATGATTTTTGAGTCTGTAAAATCGACTGACCACAAACTGCTTTTACAAACGCATACGGCTGAAGTTACGGGTAATTCAGAAGACCTAATGGAAAGCATGGATTTGCAAAGTAAGAGGAAGCAAGCTGATTTTATTCCCACCCTTCTAATGGAGGACTCAAGAACCCAATTAATCCATGTGGCACAACACTCTGCACTTGGCAAGGCAAGTGAGACATGGCCACGAGAGGGGTTCCCATCCCACAGCTCAGGAGCTGCTCTTGCGGCCTGGAGCTTGCAGGTGTCCCCAGTGCCTTTGGTGCCTGTCTGTGCAGGAGAACAACGGTGTGGCACGCTGAAATCTTCATCGATGCTAGCAGGCTCTGTGTTGAGGCACTGGGGCACCGATGTGTGGCTGTAGAAGATTGGTGGCTCCAGTGATTTTTGTCCCTGTTTGAAGCTGCTGAAGAGTCTTCCTAAGCTGATCAAAAGCAATTGACTTTATTTCACTTGAGTTTGATGTCTCAAAACATCAAACAGCAGCAAATGTTCACTGTGTTGCTTTCCTAATAGAAGAATAGAGTTGGAGTGTGTGTGTGTGCTACTTTAGTTATCCTCCTTCAAAATCCAGGGATTTGTTGTAGCAGTTTCTCTTTTACTACAATTTCCATGTGGCCAAATTGCCCCTTGTGCCTAGGACCAGGTAAATGAGCCATTTAGAGAAAGTTGTATGTGTTCTATTATGGATGTTTACAGAGCTGGAATGCGTGCTTGGTAAGTGGGTTTAAATCTCCATGAGTGCAACTGGATTTACAAAATTCTTTAACTTTGCTGAGAATCCTTCCACCAGTATCCTCATGGTCTCCTGCCATTTTTGGAATGTCTTTCACTGTTTGCTTCATGTACTGCAAAGCACATAAAGGGATAGTAACATAGTAAAAAGTATACTCCATGATATTCTTCAAATCATAGAAATATGTGCATTCAGTAACTCATATGGAATTTTTCAGGCATCTTGCTTAAGTTAATAATTAATAAAAATACAGCAGCTTGGAGAGTGTTTTCTAAACCTAAACTTTGAGAGGGCTTAACTAAAAGGACTTTAAAATGACTCTCTAAGTAGACAGATATATTGTTACAAGCTTAAAGCTGGAAGTTGCAACCATGAAAGTGCAGGGCTGGAAGAGATCAGCACTGTTGATATGCACAGTTGCAGAAATTTATAATAAGCTTGTGAGTGTACCATACATACATGTTTTCTTCCACCTTCCAGTAAACCACTAATAGTTCCAGCTTTTGACTAGTGGAACTTTTTATGGAGTCAGATTTTCCTTGGAGCAGCAAGGCTTCTTTCACTCTTGCTGATCTTAAAAGCCTGCTTTAAGTAAGGGCAAGACCCAGACTATTTGGGATGATGATATCAGATCTCCCTTGTGCCTCCATCTCCCGAGTCCAAATGACATAGTCATTTGGCAGCTAAACTCGAAGTATCAAAATGAGCCAGATATTGAGTGGACAGATCTTTGTTTGCCAGCAATCAAGCCTCTGCTGAGCATGCCATTACAGCTCAGATTTCCATGTCTGCTACCATTTACTTCATTTTGGCTCATTAAATTGACAGCTTTTTAAACGAGAAAAAGGGCTGAGGGGAAAGGGTAAAACAATATAGAAAGCTGTCATACTCTCTATCTACATTTATTATTAAAATCTCAACAGTTGATTGCACATAACACTTATTTCTTTCCAAAACTTTTGCTACTCTGATTTTATAAAATAGGTGACTTATTACATTCTGTGAATGTACATATTTGGTTTATGATTGTTCCAAGTAGATTTACATACACATCTAGGGAGATAATGTCCTAATGTCCTAGAGTTTTGTGTGTGAAAAATGGAGCCCTAGCATGAACATGAGGGAGTAAAAGTCTACAGCTCTGGTGCTTTTTGACAGTGCTGCCATTTTAAGGTTATTGTTTCCTTTTTTTTACACTGCAAACACGGATAACTCTTCACAATTGGAGTTTGTTTGTTTGTGAAGTCTGATAGCTAAGAGAGAAATGATGCAAAAACCATCATTTGCTAGTGTGAACCGGTCCTGCTGGTTCAAGTGCATCAGGTCATGTTATCCAAGTTGATGCTAACTGATCCATGCAGAAAACAATTCTGATATAAACTTAAGCATACTGGCACATATTTTGTACTGTTCCTTTGCCTCACTTGATGTTACACCATTTTCAGGGAGCTCTTTCTGCCTGGCACAGTCTGGCACCAGTCAGCTGTACTGAGTGTAACTGGATTATGATGAGCTATGGCTCCTAAGGGGTACAACCTGAGAAAATGAGCAGATTCCCAGTAGCCAACTTTTGGTAATGTCTGGAATACGACATCTCTCAGGAGCTGTCTAGGTACAAGATATGGACGAGCTCTTAAAATTCAGGGCCTTCAGTTGATCTTAAGTGGCTGAAGCAAAAGGGATATGGGGGACCTAAGAAGTTTCTTTCAGCTGTAGGCAGAGCCTTGATAATACAAATCCTGTGTCCTACTGTTAGAAATTATCATTTAAACCAAGTAAGGTCTAGGACTGCTGCTGTAGGTGTCTGTGTACCACATCTGCATGGACACAGTGGACCCAGAAATGAAAAAAAAACATAAAATGCATGAAATGATACATGAATATTTGCTAAGAAATGCTTGAGTCATCCTCCAATCTTTGCTAGAACTCATGTTTTCACCTTGCCTACTCATAATCAAGATGGAGAAACGTTTGCATATGCATTTTTACACAAAAAGTTGAGGGGTTGTATCAGTCTTCTGAAAAAAAAGAAGCTGAACACAAAGGAAAAAAAGATGCCTTTGTTCTTTTTTGTATTTATATGGTTTTATGAGGAAGGGAACATGGTTGATGGAAGCAATTTGATTGGATGGAATGGCTTGATACACTCCAGTCTTTTGCTCTGACTTAAAAGCAAAACTAAGAACTCATGTTTATAATAGTTATTGTACAAGCATAAAAGCCAACAGAGATGAAGTTTTAAACATTGTCCTCTTACCAGTAAACTAGGAAGAGGAATGCTTCAGTTGCTCTACACAACTAAAATCACAGGGTTGTTTTCATAAGTAGATAAATTACAGAATTTTCCTATTTTCACAGTCTTCCAAAGACTTAAACTGTGCTGCTGTGGATGGAGTGATTTCCTCTCTGTTTCTGTTGGCTGACCAGAATTTAGACATTGAGTTGTTCCTCTTTAAAGGGAATGCTGACTTGGTGGTAGAAGCATTTTTACACCATCCTCTGATACTCAAGAATTTCCAGATGTAAATTAAGACAATAAATAGAGAAAACCATGAGAAAAGTGGGACTGATTGATACCATTTTTCACTGGAAAAATGTGTTAAATGTTTAAAAGATAAATATTTAAATATGGGGGTTGGGGAGGCTAATGATGGATTAAAATGCTCTGCTACCACAGGCATTCTTTCTAGAGCTTTATAACTTGGTCAAAACTTTAGGAAATTTTTCTGTCTTCTGGTGGGCATTTTCTATGGCATTTGGAAAATGGGAGAAAGAAGGAAAAGAGGGGAAGAGGAAAAGGAACTTGGAAATGTTCGAGAGCTGCTTCCTGTTAAATCAATATCCTGGGTGTACATGTAGTATGATACAGCAAATTAAATGTGTGGAGTAGTCCCAGTCGCATGTGATAAAAGTATGTAAACAAAGCTTGACACAAGATATTGCTCTGTTGTTGAACTGTTCTCCTGTCTGAGACCTTTTCCTCCAAAATCTACCTTTTCTTCATTTCTGATTCTTGAAACATAAGGTTTTTAAACTTCTGTCATTTTATACTGCCATTGCAACAGGTAGACTGGGGAAGTGTGGAATCATCATCTCTGGAAGGATTTGAGACATATAGATGTGGGACTTAGGGACATTGTCTAGTGGCAGACTTGCCAGTGTTGAGTTAATGATATGGCTTGGTGATCTTAAAGGTCTTTTTTAAACTAAATAATTCTATAATTCTAAGTAACCTGACATTTAGAATAACTTTTTGCTATTTCTTCACGGAGAGTACTCTGTGTGTCAAAACAGTAACATTGCACCTTCTGGTTTTCACTCTGGTTTAGTAACAGATCAGCGAATTCACTCTGGGTTGCAGATGTAGTGTTCTCTAGCAGCTTGCATCTGCATAGAATTTTACTGGATTTTCTTAGTGTTATTTTTTTCTCATATTAATCCATTTTTACCTGCTTCTAGATGCACTTTTTAATGCAGATGTATTTCATACAGATGACTGAGTTTAACTTGGAAGAATAAAATTTGTAAGACCTACTCTCAGTGCTGAAATGTAAATGATTTTTACATTTTTTTGAAAAGCAAGTATTGTTAACCTATTTGGGGGTTTTTTGCCTTTTTTTTTTTGCTTTTCTGCCTGTTCCTGTCCCTTTGAAGGGTGAGGCATTGGTAACTTCACTTCTAGCTATCTGCAGTCATAGAATCTTGGAGTGGTTTGGGTCAAAAGGGACCTTAAAGATCATTCAGTTGCAAACCCCAATCAGTTCTGCCATCTGCATGTGTGTATCCTGTTATCACGTTGTCCCCACATTATCTTATCATCAGAAAGTATTGAATTTGAATTCTCATGCAGAGCTTTGCAGGACCTAATTAGAAATGTAATGAGGTGAGCTGGAAAACCTTGCCCAGGTCCCCCCTGAAAACAGGATTACTGTTAAATCCCATCTTGTTTTAGTTGGTTTCTTTGAAGAAACCCAGGTATTCCAGGATGCAACACTTTCATGACCATCACTGTAGTCATACCGATGCCTTAGGATTTTAGATTTTATATTTTTCATATCCTGCAATTCTTTAGTGTATAATTCTAAATTCCATATAGAATTTTAGCTGCTCTTCTCCCATTTTGGTCAGACAAAACAATTCCTCTCTAGCCCTGAAACTCAAGGATACCTTCCTGTCTCAGGCCCTGAGAAATGTAAGCAAAAGTGAGTCGGGAGGGAGCGAACTTGGGGTAATGACTTCATTACCTGAAGCTGTAATTGGAGGATTAGTCCCTGATATACAAATCGATCAAACTTACGAAAATGTAAAAACCTGTGACCCCATCATCCATTTTGGGTGTAGCCCCTGGGGGCTTTGACTGCCCTAATGTACTTGAAGGCCCTTCAGTAAATACAACTGCTTTTATTCTCTTAATTTTGTCTAGCCTCTGTTTTTAGGAAGCCCATCAAGGCATCAATCCCAGCAGTGCACTCTGGACTCCAGTTACTGTTCCTGCTATCACATGAATGAAGAACTCTGAAAACCATGTTAGCTTTTGTTTCTTGAAGATTGAAAGCTGTACCTGGGAGGGAGTATAAGTGGTTTAAATTGTATCAGCTTTATGTTGTATTTCTTATGGCTTTGGAGGAATTATTCCTCCCTAAGTGAGTACTGTAAAACTTCATGCCAAGCAACATATGTTTTACAGAGAAAAGAGCTTCAACAGAACACTCTTAAATGTGGAATTGCAGAGGCTGTAATGTTAAAAAGGGCTGTGCAATGAGTAGGAAACTTAGAGTTATATCAGCATTTGCTATTAGAGGTCTGGCTTTCTTGCACTTTATATAAATCACATTTTAAAAAATAATTTAATTTAAATAATATAATATTTTAGAATTTTCTAAAACTTCTCAATTATTTCATCACGTAGTGGGAGTTTTTCTAGCCTATCAAAATAAATTGTTAAAGCTACAAGTCTTAAAATCTTCAAAGTGAATATGAAAAAACAAACCAAATAGCCAACCCTCCTTTCTTTCCTCTTTAAAGTCCCAAAGACAACAGAATTAATTTTTCAAAAGGCAGGGTATATTTCTGGAACTGGATCATGGAAGCATATGATAAGTATATGTATACTTTCCAGTGATCAGATTTCTGTCCTTCTCAAGTTTTTGTAACACCTTCTTGCAGCATAATCGGTCTCATGAGTGGCTTTAGTTTTATCAGAATAAAATTGTTCTTAGGAACAATTAACAAAAGCGCACAAATTCAAGCATTGCAGCGTGGATTAAAACAAAACAGTATTTTTTTATAAGTAATTTTAGGGCAGCTTCACAGCATGTCATGGTCATCATTTGTGCAGGAACAGGATTGCCTTATCTGCCACCTTTTTAAACCATTACTCTCAGAGGTTTTAGTGTGTTTAGTGCTGGCTTTTTGTCTTTGTGTTTGTATTCAAGATTGCAGCATATTATGAAATATGGAAAGTGCTCTGATGTTTTCATTTAACAGTGCTATCAACAAGTCTTCACATGAAAGTAAACCTAAGTCTTTCAAATTCAGAAGCTGTGGCTTCCCATTCAAGAGATCCTATTATTTTAGCATTGTGCTCAATTCCTTGTGCTCATAATTCCTTGGATAGTTTTGTGCCAACACCTCTATTGTAACCTGCTCCACCCATCGTGTATTTTATAACTCTGCTTTTAAATTCTCCTCCTAGTCAAAACTTGTCCTAATAAATGTCAACTCAAGAGCAGATTTTCTTTGTCAGATTTTCTTATAAAGGATTCTTTTTTATTTTTTTTTTTTTTTACAGGAAAGCTTTTTCAGGAATAATAAGTGGTTGGTCTATTGGTAGATATAGTATCTGTGGCTGATATCTATGGCATATTTGTATTTGTAAAAGCATTCAGAAAATACTGAATCTACGTGGAATAAGAAGTAAATGCATAACAACCACAAGGACCAAAGAAAGTTTAGCAGCTGTAAGATCTGATTTAGACTGCAAATGATCTAAAGCAACCCTAAAAAATCTGATTTTTCCATCTGCAATTTAGCAGTGTTCCAGAGCATTTTGTTTAGCATTTGGAGATGCCCTTATCGTGGACCTATGAAGTTTTCTAGGAAATTGTAGTATGAGGCTTTGGGACTCTTAAGAGAGAGAATCTTCATCTTTCTGTGCCTTTATACATTTACATTTCATGCTACCAGCACTTCCCCGATACAGAAATGTTGTTCCTTTGGACTGGATTTGTGCAGTGCTGAAAAATATCATCAAAGTATGGTTGGCTCATGGGCATTTCAGTGACCTCCTACCTGCTTGGCATCCCTAGGGAGTTCAAGATCTTCAGGTTTCTGCCTGGAGCGTTATCTTCCAAAACTCTGTCCACAAATCCGTAAATAGAGATTTGCATGTGGATCGGGGATGCAAAATTTGGAGCTGTGCATGCAGACACAGTTCTGAATCTGCTGCAGGAATGCAGAATCTAAATGAGCTTGATCATTTCCTCTTGGCACTGTTTCAACTGTAAGCATCTGTTCTGGTACCTCATTGCTCTTCTCTGCTGTACCTTGTAAATGAGCTGTACCTAGTGTCTGAGGTTTAAGCTGGTCAGATAATTTATCTGCCTGCTTTGCCCCCACATGCAGTACCTCAGTGAAGCCTTTCAAGGTTTTTACAGATTTTTGTACTGTGCAGCTCTGGGCATCTTACTAGAAATTTAAAATTGCCTAGAGCATATACAAGGGAAAGCTTTAGAGTCTGGAAGGAAAAAGCATATAGTCTGGCGTGTAACTCACAACCAGATGTGTGTTTCATGTGTGAAGTAGAAAGAAATGCTGTTTCCATGTTCCAACTGGAGAAAAGTGTAGTATAGGGGCCATGTTGACCTAAATTGTTTTCTTTGCACATTAGCTGACTCTTTCTGAACTGGTGGAGATTTGAGTTAGGCTATAGTGTGAGAATGTGGTTTCTTGAATGCTTTTCTGCAAGACTGACTGCTGGAATAAGTGTTTTAGTAAAGTTGTTTGTCGTGATTTGGCTTTGTGGGTTTGTTGTTTTTTTTCCCTTGCATCAGGTAGTAGCTTTATGTCTAGGTACTGCTTGAATGTGCTCTGAGAACAGAAAATTGGCCTTTGTTTTTGAAGAGGTATGCATGCACAGATCTGTCCTTTTTTGTCTTTATCTTTTTTACCTTTTTTCCTCTTCTCCAAGAAATAAACCTACATAGTAACAGAAGTAGAGCTTTGCTGTTCTGAGAAGGGTAGGAACATGGTTGGCATTAGAAGTTATTCCAACGTCCTGATTATTGGGTACTCAGTATGTCTCCAACATATGGACAGCTATGGGCTTATATACCTTGTTTGAAAGATCCAAAGAGCTGAACAGATGGACTGAAGGATGGAGAAAGCATGCAATAACCACAGCTACTTTACAGAAAAAAGGCAAAAGCCAAAAAAATTGACCAGTGCCTTTGAAAAAAACCTCTCTACAGTATATAGTCTCTTTAAGAATCATGATGCAGAGTATCAAAGCGCATCATATCAAATGAACTTTTCCTTGATTTCTGTTCATGAATTTTTTTTTTCCCTTCCACCATTCTCCCTTCAACCCTAAGCTTAAATACTGTAAACAGGCAAGATTAGTTATGGAAATCAACTCTATTGTCTGGAGAGGGCAAAAATGCCTGCTGTTATACTTTGGAGGTCCCTTTCATGTTCCTTGTACCACTTGTACCTAGCTCACTGTGTGGTGAACTAGTAAAAATACATGTCATGTCTATCTGCCAAAATAACAGATACTCATCTTACCAAAAAATATGAACTAGCTTAGATGTTGTAACAAGGTATCTGATATTTATTATACTAATAATCCTTCTTTGGTGCCTCTGGTCAGTATTTGTCAGGACATCATGTGTAAAACACTGACATGGTTCAGTCCTAGCACAAATAATTCTGAAGTTTTTTCCTCTATCTCAAAACATAATGATTCAGACTAGAGAGCCACTTAACCCCAGTTCCTTGTAACCTGCAGTTGCTAGAAATGGATTCCCTGGGAAGTAAGGACAAGGCAAGTGTGTAATATTTCTTCTTAAAGTAGTCTTTCAGCCTTCAACTATTTCCACTTTTTGAGTTGTTTTGATTTTTTTTTTAAACCTGATCTATTTTATCTTTTAGTAAATTAGCAGTCATCTCATGAATCTGTGCAGCCTGTCCTTTAACCTGTGCCAACCATGCACACAGTAGCCTTTGGCAAGGAATTCTGTCACTTGTTGCCCATACAACTGCTTGTGTTTTTCCTCTGATACCTGTTTGGCTTCATTTGACACACCCCAGTTCATATACTAGGACAAAAGTAAACTCTCAGTACTTTTTTTTCTATCTTTCTAATAACACTTATGATTTTATGGCCCTCTATCACACCTCCCTGTTAATTACATCTGTTCCTGGCTGCAGAAGTCTGGCCTACTTGTTTCCTTCTCTGTGGAGCTGGTTTCAATCATGTTGCTCTTCTCTGAACATTTCCAATTGTTGTACCTTTAGAAAGTTGACTGGAGCTGCTCATCATGCCAGTAGTTGGCAAACTTTAGATTTTTATCATACCATGAAAATAAGAATTTTTTTTTCCTCTATTCCTTCCTCAAATGTTCTAAATTTCCTAAAACACAAGAAGTTCAGGCCCAGCATGAGGAAGAACTTCTTTATATCAAGGATGGCAGAGGACTGGAACAGGCTGCCCAGGGAGGTCATGGAGTCTGCTTTCTGGAGGCATTCCCAACCCAGCTGGCTATGTTCCTGTATAACCTGCTCTAGGTGACCCTGCCTGGGGAGAAGGGTTGGGCTGGGTGGCATCCAGAGGTTTCTTCCAACTCTATCTATTCTGTGATTCTCTGACTCTGCAAAACATTTCATTCTCTGTTTTGACTGTTGCTGTGTATTGAGTTAATGCTAATGTGCAAATAGCTCCTATAACCCCAGAGTTCTGGACTCTGTCTGGTGAGGGAACCTAGGGATTATTTTATTCCATGCAAAGCACTTTTATTTACACTTCTTGTGCCATTTTAATGTCCTCAATTTCTTTTTGTAGTTACTCAGGTGGCCATTCCCCCTCACCTATTTAAACAATTTTGTTTCATCAGAAAATTAGTTTGCCTCATTGTTTACTCCCTTTCAAGGTTGCTTAAGAGTACCTTAAACAGCACAGTCCCTCCAGTGGACCCCTCTGAGTCTTCTGGCCTGTTTCTTTTCTTTAGTTAATGTTGTACTCTTACGCCTTGTGTGTTTAATTTCTTCAAAAGACTTTGTGTAAGATCTTGCTAAATGTCCTTTGGAAATATAAGCTGACAATAAAAATTTATTCAGTTCTTCATTTTATCAGCTGTATGATAACACTTGCAGTCAGCTTCAGTAGGTTTTCAAAGCAAGTTCTCTTCATGGAAACTATATCAGCTTTTCTCTGAATAGAGAGAATTAGCAGACACTAAGGAAGGAATGAAGGTCATGCTTTGTAACTTCTCTCTTTAGACCCTAATACTAATATGTGTTTAAATAAAATGTTTTGCCTAATGTGAGGCTCAAAGGCATGTGGTTGTCCCTTTCATTAGAAAACTTTTAAAAAATTCTTATTTATGTGTATTCAGTTTTATGTTTACACTGTAGTTAGAGATTGAAGCAGGTCTTAAAAATGGGTAAAAATGCGTAGATGAATATTTATGTCAAAGGAGAAGATAAAAAAAGTGGCTTCCTTGCAGTCTTGATGTTTTGCCAGAAGCCAGAATTCAGTATGGAAAAATCTTGTTTTACTATCTTGATGTAGAAAGTTTTCATATCATGTCCAAAAATGCAAGCATCTTTGCCCTTTACTCTTACGGTCTTTACAACCAGAAGATTTTTAAGCTAAGATTACAAACATTTGTATTTATTCAGAGTTGCGTAAAGTACTGATAACTTAAACTTTAGACATCCTGTGAGGACTAATATGTAAATGACTTTAAGAGAAGTGGATAAAGATTGCAAATACATGAAAGCAGTTCTTAATCATCCTGTAAAAATGCTTTTTGGAGAATTCTTCTGTTTCCCCCCACAAGGTTCTCCTTTATAGTGTTTATTCTCTTGTTTTCAAAGTCTGTTCTGTAGCAAGGTACAGTAGCACTTGCACCAACATGTAAACTTTGGGAAGGCTGTAAACATTGCTCCACTTCAGCTGATGAGATAAAATGATGTGCTTTACAAATAGCTAAAATGGTAATTGCATCTCGTAATTGAAGCTACTCCTTGTGCAAATGCACAGATTGTACTTCAGAAATTAGATTAGTGTTTTGTTCCATTCACAGAAGCAAGGAGGTAAATATTTTCCACTTAAGTAATATGTGACAGCAGGAAAACAAAAATAGGCTGACAATCTGGACATATTCTGTACTGGAAATCTGGTAGAACTTTTTGAATATGTTTTATTGCACCAACCAGTGCAGAAGACAATAAGAAGAAACTAATTATGTGAAAATATCTTTTGAAGTATAGGGGTATTGCAATAGCAGATATTAACAAAATGGGATAGATTGGCACATGACTACAGTGGTTCAAATTTACAGTGTAAAAAAAAAAAATCACAGTAGACTTCACAACTCGAAGTTTTCCTTGAAGAAAGCCAAGAAAGGACAAACATATGGACAGAACACTGCCAACTCAATGGATTTTTATTTTCATTATGGCTTTAACAGAAAAGGCTGCATGAGAGATGAGATTTGGCTACTATCTATTTCATTAAGGTTGGAAGAAAGAGCCACTTGCTAGTAGCTAAGTGCTCAGTATATGGAGGAATCTCTGAGTGGTGGTGGGTGATAGTGGGAATATGAGGAGCATGGACAAGCCAAAAAACTGGATGAAGACAAAAGGCAATTTTTTTTTTCCTCAAAGAAGCAGCAATAGTAGCATAAATGTGGGGAGAGAAAGAAGACAGTGAGGCAGACCACTGCAATTGGGACATACAAATGCTTGTGGGAACAAATTATTTGCATTTGGAGAAAAAATATTAAAAATACATTGCATCAGTTTGACATAATTTTTTGACAAACCTGATGTGGGGCTTTCTGGTTTGGTTTGGTGTTTTTTTTTTGTTTTTTTTTTTTTTTTTTTTGTTTGTTTTTTTTTTTTTTTTTTTTTTTTTTTGTTTTGTTTGTTTTGTTTTGTTTTGGGTTTTTTTTGGGTTTTTTTTTGTTTTTTTTTTCCCCAGAATAGCATGTATGCACAAAGTAAAGCTGTTTTGAAACACCGTTGTGAATTTGCCAAGGCTTTAAATACTCTCCTAAAAGGCTGTGTTTTCCTAACCAAATTGAGGAAATATGGATGGTGGTGTACCCTGGTTGGAAAAAATATAGCTTTTTGTGATAAAGCTATCATCACAAGAGAGGATGTTAGGTGAGGTTTTACCCAGCTCCAGTCTGAACTCTCTGCTAATTTCAATGATTTAGGCTGATGGAAAAAAGTAGCAACTATCAGACTTGATAAGTTTATTTCAAAGGCATTACAGTTCTTGGGAAGACAGAATGAGAATGGTCTAGACAAATCAGAGCAGTGATCTGAAATCAGAAGATGGAGCTGAAATACAGACACAATTTTTTCTGCTTAAAATGATGGGGAGTAAAAAATAAGAAATAGAGTAACAGTAATAGCAGTGCTACTAAACAAGAGTCTTGCAAAAACAATCTGGGACTTATGCTAGATGGTAAAACATGGTAAATGCACATGGTAAAGACACAAAAAAGTGAGATGAGAAACTGATTATCCCTTCTCTTCTGGTGGTGACTGTGAAATCTCCTCTGAAAATTGTACTTTCAGAAATGCATACCAATTGACAGGAGTCCAGAGAGGAACTTTTGTAGTGAACACTTTGGAAAACATGAGCTGTGAGGAAAGACTGAAACTTAGAATGGATTAAGACTAAACAAATTGCCAGAGATGGATTTGTAGTCTGCTTAAATAAAAGAGCTGGGATAGATAAGTTCTTCTTAGTCCTCTACTTCAACACTGGTAGTTCTACATTTAGTACTAGATATACTCTTTTGGCAGGAGCTACTTGAATAGGATGAGTTGCCATGCAAAAAGAGAGAGGACTGGAGATAAGTAATCACTACTGATTTTGTTATGTGACCTTGAATAAGAAGTGGATAAAAACCTCATTTTTTTTAGCTTTTTGGATACTGAGGGAATTTCCAAACCTCTCTAAATAAGGAATGGTAATGGTATGTCTCTTAGATCTGGTAGTTGTTGTAAAAAAAATAGCAACTTGAAAACACAGAGATGCTGTGCAGGAAATGCCCCTAAAAATGGGTGCTGCCATTGATTTCCTCATCCACCACCACTTGCTCTCTTCTGCCCACAACAATTTTGGAATGCACCATGTACAGGATATCCAGATGGTCCCATGCAAGCAGTCTGTTCAAATGTGGGAATTTCTGCTGCTGGGAAAGACTTGGGAGAATATTTTTCTCCATATCTTTTGAGGTAATATACAGATCCTTTTTGTAACATGAAAAGGGAAAAATGAAGCTTGTGCTAATTTAGAAGTTTCTATCAGAGAGGCTTCCATAACCATTCCTGGTACAAGTTAAAACAATGAGAATGAAGCTTTCCTTCCACCTGTCTTCCAGCTTCAGGTAGACTCCACTGGTTTTTTGGATCCATACACAATTATTGCTTTGACCTTCATTTTTAAGCAACTTATTTCCTTTGTTGATACACTGAGAAAGTGTAAAAATAGTGCCGAAATTGAGTAAAATGCAGAAAAACATTAAACTTCTAAGTAGAACATTGTGGTGTATCAGTAATTTTTGTGTTCTGAGACAAGAATTTTTGTAGACTGGGATAGGGATTTCCTGAAATGTTCCTGGAATGTAATTTTGCTAGGTTTTAGTGCGTAGAATAAATACCACATCAGTGAGCTGCAGTAGAAGTGTAGCTCTACTTCCCAAGGTGTGTGTGGTTGAGAGCTGCGTGAGAATTCATCTGTTTGCCAAGAATTGTGGAAAGAAGTTGTAGTACTGTCCAGTTTCCATGCCAACAGGGCTTGTTGTTCACCTGTGTAAAGACATTTTTTTTTGGTCTTAATTAGTCTTAAGGATGTGGGCAGAACTTTGAAGGAATCTAAAGTCCCAGTTATTAAGGAGATCTTATTTATTTCTGCGATGTCCCTTTAATTCTAGGATCACAGATTTTTCTCATGTGCTGTGCATCATTAACTGGTCTTCAGAATTAAATACCAAGTTACTAAAATATGCCTAACTTGAGTAATATTTGAATAATGCAAGTTATGGTGGAACCAGAGGTAAGGCTTTTTGCCATCAGATTTTATTTTACGTCAGTGGTGATATCTAGAGATGTCAGAATCTGTTTTGACATGACATCTGGCTAAAATGGATATCCTATTGTATTAGTGGCTATAAAAACATCTCATCAGATATGCTGTGGGCTGCCAGACTCTCATGTAAGAACTTCAGGAGAAGAGGAGGAAAGCTACTTCTATACTTCTGATGGGTAACTTGAAAATCAGACAGTTGCTGTTGCTGCATTGGAAAAAGTAGATAGAAATGGTCAGAAGCTTTTGGAGCTCTCAAACTCATCTCATTGGAAAGGGTCATGTGAGGATGTGGTGACCAACCCTTAAGAAGACTTCTCTGGGCCTCAGGGGAAACCTGCTGCTGGCTGGTGGAGGCTGTGAATACTCTTCTCTAATTAGGCACCCCTTTTGCCCACAAATGGAGATCAGGAATCCAAGGAGCCAGCAAACCAAACAGAAAATGCTTGTGCCACTTTCATTAGGCAGGTCTAGACTGTTTTATTCTACCTGGTACAGGCTTCCATCATCTCAGCTCTTCAGGGTTGCTCTCTGACTGAGGATCCAACAACCTTGGAGGAATTGGTTTAATTTTATTTCCTCTATTACAAGTAAAAATTAGTTACAGTTTTGCAGCTTTGTTTTCGGTCTCTCAAAGTTTTGGGACCTAAATCACCCAAGTGGAGATGTCCATGCTTATGCCATGTGACTCTTGATGTCTTAGTGTGGCCTCTCTCAGTACATGTGGTCTGCCTCTGGCAGTTCCTTGAAAGAGCTGACACAGATGTCCAGAACAAGTCAAAGGAATAGGACTCAGCTAGAGAAATTTCCTCTGTGCTAGAAAAATACTGCACTTTGGGGGGTTTGATTCAGTATTTCTCTCTGAAGCCACTGAAGTCTGTGGCAGCATTATGTTGAACAGCAGCTAGCAGAGCATTTAAATGCCTGGAGGGATGGTGTTTGAGCAGTAGCCCAAAGCAGCTGTGTGGCCTTGGCTGCCTGTTTGCCTTCACGGGGCTACCCAAGCATGTGAGGGGATCTTAATTTGTAGAAGCTTCTTTAAATCTGTTCCTTTTTTTGCAGCACTAATTCTCTAGACTAGTGTAATCAAAGTTCCCTGATAATTTTTGACCTATGGTAAATTCAAATTATTCAAGCTTCATCCTACTACGTGAAATGAATATTAAGATAAGCCTAGGCATACAACACCAATGAGATTAGTTTATAAAGTAGGTTACTTGTGTAGCCCAAATGAGTGATATTTGTGCCTGTAATACTTTGTTTGTGGGGTTTTCCCCCCCACTGTACCCTTAAATATGTGTTATACAAATCGGATTAGGTTTTTACTCCTCTCTGAAGCATAGACTGAAATGGTTGAATATATTTTGTGTACATTTTTATTTTTTATTATACAGGCTCACTAAACACAATTTTAAGAAAACTTTTTATGTCTTGGTAGGGAAGTGCTTGATATCACACAGTCAGATGAATATTTAAAAATCCACATGTGGAACCCTGGGATTTCACCTGTTGTAACTGAGTGCTAAAGCTCTAGATAGAGTTGTTGGGCGTTCTTGCAGATACTGATAATCAATCTGTGTCATGTATGCTGGCAGTGAACTGTTCTGGAAATCAAAATCATTGCTGTCATATACTGATTTGTGAAGCACACAGGCTTGCACATAAATAATCACTTTGCATGAGATTGTGAACATAGTCTCCTGAAATGTTTTGCTTTTAGTAATCTTAACTTTTCTTTAGAGAATGTTTGGATTTTTGTCATAGAAATAATTTCCTGTCTTTTCCTCTACTGTTTGCACATACTTATGTGAGTGCTAAAGACATTGGAATTGAAACATATGGGGATTTTTGTTGTTTTGTTTTAAATACTCTGCAGGAATATGAGGAAATTCCCAAATCACTGCAAACCCCTCTTTAAGTTGAAGTGTGTAGGCTTTTTCTACTGGGGTTACTTTAATAGAACTGAAATGAAGCGAGGTGCTGTAGCAATGTATCAGAAACAGCTACACATGGTTTTAACAATAAGTGTTATTCAGAAGAGTTAGAGGATTTTCTTTCAGAGATTTTAACATCCTTTGAGTGTAATAATAATAATATATTTGGTTATAAACTAAATATTTTCAGTATGCATGCTACTTTAGGAACTGCTTCGTAAAATTGGACTGTGAAATAAATGTAAAAAGTGGCATTTTCTTAGGGTTTTGATTGTGAGTTCTGACTCTGGTACCGTTCAATACTGCTCATCTTCAGCTATAAAATTCCCTTTGGCAATTTTTTTCTGACAAATTTTGCTTCTGAGTTTTCTACATTTTTGTCTTGCATTTGTCCTCTTGAAAGACTTTTTTTCAATACAATAATCTCTTGATTCTTTGACAATCTGCCAGTCTACTTCCATTTACATAATAGATCTATACACAGTGCTAGTTAATTTTCATTCTGATGCTGGGCATCCTGCATTTTTGACCTAGTTTTTCAAATTGGTATTAAAGCTGTGTTTGCAAAGCCTGTTCCTGTAAAAATGGTGAAATTAAACTCTTCACATTTGTCGTGCAGTGTAAACAAACATTTTTCTGCCTAGGTGGTATGTTTGTTCTCGCTTGGTAAATAGCTGCTGTGTCAATGACTACCAAAACAGACAAACATATGTGTCTCATGTTTCTAATGGCAGGAGTTAGTCCTCTCTTTCTATCCCTCTTGCAACCTGAATTCTGGCTTAAAACTGCTGAGGGCAGTAATTTCTACATTAAAACATAGAGCTCTTAATTTAGGGGACAACATTCATTGTGTGCCATAATGGCTAAAGAGAAGTGAGTGTCAGCATCTCACTACTATTTGAGTGTGTAGTTTATTTGGTATGTGACCCAATCTAATGTGCTCATAAGGCTTTTGCTTAGGCTTTAAAATTCCCTGTACTAAACATGTTGTTTACTCTGTATGAATATTTCAAGCTTGTGAGGTGAGACTGGTTTGTAGATCTGTGTTCATCTGGCACATTGCAGTTCTCAGAACATGTCTCTAATGCAAAATGCTGTAGGCACATTTGCTGACTTAATTGCTGTCTGATATATTATTAAGTACCATATAGCTTTTGCTGAAAACTGACTGCAGATCTTTTTTAAGCAGTGGAATTAATAAAACTACAAAGAATTTTTATAGATTTTAGATTAGAAGTTTCCTTGAGGCTGTTCAGTTTTCTTCCCCGGTTTTCCTTCTCGCTATGTCTTATCTTTGTGACTTATGTTGCTATAAATTTTTGACTCCTTACTTTTGAATATAATCCTATCTACAAATGCTTGCTTCATTAAAAGTTTACACTGTGTTCAAAACTAGGAAATGGGATTAAAAATGAAAGAACAAAATTCAGCTTTGGCAGTAATTATATTTTAATGATGGTGTTTATGTTTGCTCTTCCACCACCTTGGGAACTGCATGTTGAGATTTATGATTGAACCATGCAGGACTTGTTTTCTAGAGCAAGACATAGATGTACCTAAACATAGAGATGCCCTAGAGAGGAAACTGCACCAAATGCAGTTAGGATTATGGATCTGTTTAGCCAAAATATCTGGTCTGAATAGCCTGGAGTTTTGGAGGAAACATTGTGCTTACCTTTTGGTGGCAGCCTATCTCTGACAGCAAGATATCTTTTTGGTTTTATCTGAATCACTGATCTTTTTTGTAAATACTTGGCAAAGACAAACCAGCAAAGATATGGTTTTCCTGAACAAGAAATGCTGGAGAGAAAGCCCAGAGGTGAATGATGCTAAGCAGGACTGAAGGATACATCGAGGCTCTATTAAGGCACCACTGCTACTGGGCAGTGAAGTTGTAGTTGCTAATTTTGAGGCCAGTTATAAAATCCTGGCAGAAAAGCAGCAGACAGGTCTTCTGTTAACAAGCAAGAGAAACCTGAATTGCAGGATGTGCCAGTCACTGGAATGGGAAATTTTTCACAGGTAGACACAACATTGCTGGTTTGAGCACTGACTTTCTGAGGTTTATGTCCTTCTTTCATTCTCTGACTTCAGTTGCCCTTTAAGTTTTCTCTCTAAAATGGATTCAATGCTCCCATGTATTGTCTGGCACTGGTGTACAGGAGGAATATGCAAGAATTAAATGCAAGATGGAGTTGAATTTTCAGGAAGGTTTTCTGCAGAAATGCAGGCACAGCCTATTTGCTACCAAGCCCTTACAGGCAGTTACACCTGGATAATCTATGCTTACCACCTTGGTGTTGATCAATGTTTGCCACCCAGGTCTGTGGGAACATCTGATGTTATGATTTAATCTGCACATGAGTGAGGTAGCCAACTTGCAGAACATGTTTTATTTAGTTGAATGAGTGTTATAAAGAGAAGTGCAAGATCCAAATAACCCCCAAATTTGTCATAAAATTACTTCTACTTCATGAACATGGAGAATGGTTGCAATTTCAACTTTGTGCAACCCTTGCTTACTGAATATGACAAATTTCACACTCCTATAATTTTTTAAACCCAGAATTAACTAGGTAGAAATTTATTTTTCCTTACCAAAACACAATTTTTATTCTTTTTTCTCCTGAATTTTATTCAAGTTATACCTTTAATACTAGGGCTTTCAACCTGGGACTTGTTACTTTGAAGAGAGGCTCCTTAGGAAACTAGAATTAGAATTGTGATGAAGAATGAAAACTGGCATACTCTCTGTGTCTCACTATAGTAGAAGGGAGAGATTTTCTTGTGTTGGAGACTATGCAGCAAGTAAGCTGTGTTAACCTCTCACAGGGAAAAAAATTGTGCTGCTGAAGTCTGAGTTTATATTGTCTAGAAGTATTTCAGAAGTAAGGGCAGACCTGCTTTGGTTGGAACAGGATGCCCAGAGATGAGGTTGAGTCACCATCCCTGGAGGTATTTAAGAGCTGTGTAGATGTGGTGCTTAGAGATGTGGTTTAGTGGTGGACTTAGCAGTGGTGGGCTAATGGTTGGACTCCGTGGTCTTGGAGGGCTTTTCCAATAAATGGTTCTGTGATTCAGATGTAGCACAGTTGTGGAGCAGTAAAACAAAGCAGTAAAGGTAAAATGGTGGCTGTTGGATATTTAGAGTATCTTTGGGCCGAGCTACAGGCAATCTTTATCAAGGCTGAGCACTCAGAAGCTCTTATTTGCAGCAAAATAAACTTTCTTTTAGTTCATGCCAACTATTTCAGCCTTAGAGACTTGAAATAAGCAGGCAGAGGTATGAAAATCTGAGAGGCACCTTAACTAGATCCTCTTTCCCATGCTTTTCCCTGCAGCTTTTGTATGAAGTTTGCAGGAGGTTCTGAAACAGTTTAGTATGACTAGAATATAGTTGTTGTAATGTTCTCAGGACAACACAAGCTCCCTCTCATGGCCCAAACACATTTGTGATACAATGGACAAGCTGTTAAATTGGAGCTGAAGATGGGGACCAGTTTTTATAAGCAAACTAGAAAGTCTTTTTCCACATAGAAATATACCAGTGGTCATGATGGGGGAAATAATCTAAAAGTTGTCCAAAATCCAAGTTTGTGCTTGCCCAATCTCCTCTGAAAATGTGAGTTTTGATTAGAACATTCAGCCGTATGACTGTTCAGCACTGTAATATGGGTATCATCCTTTTATATGTGGGCAGGATCATTAGCTGGAATAAGTCTCTTAAAATGAAATATAGTTATCCTTTCTGCAGAACTGATGACAGTCAATTAACTCCCTTTGAGGAAGCTGATAGTCTGATATCACCAGGTAAGAACTTCCATGAAGGCTTCAAGATCTAGATGTTGGAGTTGGGATGCGCATAGCTTTTCTCCCTGAATTAATAATGTTGGTTTATTTTTTTGTATTTCTTTTTAGAGGAAGATATGGCATGAGGAGGCAGATAATGTATGAGGTTTTTCACTGAAAACTTAATTTGAATGTTGTCCTCCTCCAAATACAATCCGTGGAAAATTTTCCATTAGATCTGGATTTGTTCTAGCTAATTTAATAAAGCTTTTCTTTGAGTTTGCTGTGGTGTAACAGTGCAAAGATGTGCAAAAATATCCAATCCTACAGCACATTGCACGTTTGCTTTGCACAGGTTTATCAGGGGTGTACTCCAAGGTTTTCACTTGTACTTTGTTGAGGAGATTTATTCTTTGTGGGAACTGAATAGTAGCTAATAACAAATGTTACTCCTGACTTAGGAATGTGGAAGATGCTGTAGTTACATGGAGAAGCATTCCCAGGAAGTGCAGACTCCTCTCTAAGGAGCTGTGGGAATTCTGTCAGTCTTGAGTAGATGGTGGAGACCATCATCACATGTAGATTCTTTGGTGATTTATAGATTATTGGGTGGTGGGTGTTTCCCACCCTAGGATGTATCCTAGGATCACTTATGTAGTAATCAATTATTCTAGGTGCCGAAGAGGAAGATGAATTGTAAAAGGGATCCATGGGGATCACTTGTTTTTGGGTTATCTTGAGTGTGTGTGTGGTGGAATGACATAGAGACAGAATGCAAAAGCAGAATTAGAAGTTAAGGGAAAAGAAGGTGTGATGAAGCAGAGATGGAGCTACAGGAGACAGGCACTGCAGCATCCTGAAAGGTAGGAAGAGCAGAAGAGATTTGTTATTTCAACAGTGATACTAAAAGAAAAAAGTGAAATAGAAAAGTGGGAAAGGCTGCATATAGGAAGCTGAGAAAGCACTAAAATATGTGAAAAGGATTCAGCGAGATAGAAATAGATTCTTGAAGAAGCAACTGAATGGTTTAAGACTGAATCAATATTTTTCCTTAAAATTCTGCTGAGATTAATTTTGGCTTAAATGTAGGAATTACTTTTTGCAAGGGAGGAGGTGACAGATGGACCCAGAGAGGGTCTTGACTTTCATGTCTGTACAGAATGTTTTTTTTTTATTTTTGTTTGTTGAAGGCATTAAAAAATACCTCTGGCAGTTTTTCCATTTCCTTTGGCTTTCGTGTGTAAAGAAATATTCAAACTGGGAGAGGGGATGGGAAGCTGAGCCAGGTGGCAAGCCTATTCATCACCTAGTCAGTGGTGGAAAATATTGAATGATCAAATGAAAGTGTTTTAAAATAACATGAACACAGAGACAGAAAAAACTGCCAAGGGAAGGAATTTATGTTAAAAGAAAACTTGCAGTTTCCCTGTCCAATTGTAATAAGAGACTTCAACATTCAGTGGAAGGCAGTGTATGTACCATCTGGAGCCATAATTTTTTATTTGTTATTTTTTAGAGTAGTTAGAAAGCCATAAAGAAATGCTTTTATCAGGAAGGCATTAAATTTGAATAATTTTATGGAAAATACATCTTGTATGTTGATGTATGTGGGTATATCTGTGCACAATAGGTCAAACTCTCTAAACTTGATTCTAAAAAAGAAAAATAATTTTTTGCCCACTTTTGTAAAGAAAAATTATTTCTGTAAGTTATTGAATAAGATGTGGTTTGGCACCTCTGTCAACTTTAGAATGTAAACCAAAAGAACAGGAGAAAAAAATTGTGTTTGAAATAAAGAAGTTTCAGATCTTCAGAACTGTAACTGTGTGTGGCATACCAGCTGCAAATCTTCATCAGCATGCACAATTGAAGGAGGCATGGTTAGTTTTATTATAACCCCTTGCCTATCCCTTATTTTTCACAATCTGAAAAAGATCATGTGGTAGCAAAACTTACCTCTCACCTTTCTTTTTTTTGTGTACTTTGTAGTCATGAACTGGAGAAGAGTGTCTGCTAATAAAGACTACAGTGTTATAAAACCATTCTGGGGTTTTACAGAATGTTCAAAATGTATCTGCTGGGAGCCTCTAATATTTTGCTGACAGTTGATATGTTTAATTATTTTTACTGTATTCAACTAAATTTAAAGGGTTTAGCTAACCATGAATTTTTGGTTATTTTCTGCTCAGGGATTCCTTTCTTAAAACCCAGACACCTTAATCAAAATCATGTGGCACATGGGAGCCGTGTACCAGCAGGATATAAAAATCAATTTATTGCTTTGTATTCATACAAATATAAAACTTTGACTGAATTTAACTAATATTTATAGGTAGGTAAAAGAATTGGCCCTAGCAAATGCTGCTGGACTCCAGGTAGTTTTCTTAAAGAGGGGAGCTATATTCGAAACATTCTGCAATAGACAAAAGAGGGCTTAAAGATATAGGATCTGTAATTTTGGCTTAAAGATATAGGATCTGTAATTTTGAGAAGGCACAGCCTAGAAGATACTGTTTTAAACAGCTGCTTGCTACCTAAATTCTGTATTAATTGGGTCCAGGCTAATTATTTTTTTTTTTATTTAGTGTCTTAAATACAAAACATAGTAATTAATTGTTTAGCCAACCTAGAAATATGTGAGAAGAAATTAGACGCTTCAAAATCTTGGAAGAAAGGAAATATTTTTGAATCATAGATTTGGGTTGATATATTCTATTAAAAGCAAAAATCTGATTTGTTTCTCCCTCTTTTTTAAAGAAAAAAGGCACTTTGAATGAGCTGTTTTGCCCAAAATATTTGGAAGATTTCTTCCTCCAATCCACCCTCTTACCCTAATTTTGAATGCAAATATAGATCAAGCTGTAAAAACTTTAAAGACAACTTAAAAGAACTGTTCTCCATCCAGTTTTCAAAATAAATAACGTCCCATTTTTAGCATCACTGTCTAACAGTTTGTCAAACACATGCAGAAATAATGTCATATTAGCATTTATCCATTGTACAGATGCCATTCATCAGCCAACACTATTTGCAAACAAGTAAGTGCAGCGGATTTTTAAAATCTAAACTGCTTAAATTAAAACCATGTTTCTTTTATGTAGCAGATGCTATGGTAGGAGATTTGTTTTCTCTGCACACGAGCTCTTGGGAACATGACTTGTCCAAGCTGGTATTGTTCAAAGCTGCCCTGCCTGGTGACAGGGTTCTTGGATGCTGCTGTAGTGCACAAATCAGTGATGAACTAGAAATATTTTGACATGCACTTAGAGAAATAGAGGAGTAAACGATTTCTAAAGAAATGGGTTCTAGTGTAAAAGTGTCTGTGGCCATTGGGAAGCAAATAGATTAGAGATTAACTTTATTCAAATATCCTTTACTGGTTTTAAAATACAGTGCTGCATGTACATTAAGAATCTGGAGTTTAACAATTGTAACTGAGCTTGAACTCAAATGATTGAACCAATTTAATTTTCTTATGTCAAGTAGCTCCTGGAAGTCTCTGCTTGAATGCTGGCTTACTCTTCAGCCACTTGACAGTCTTTCTTAGAAAGTTCTCAGATTTGTGTCCCAAATGTATTTTTGAATTACATGCTGTGCTTAATGAAAAGCAGAGAGTTGATTGGAAAAAGTAATATAGGAAATTAGTTTTCTACATATATGAGGGATGGATTTATAGTTCCTGTAGTATATTTAGTGCCTTTGTAGGCTGGAAGGCAGCACCCTGTGGCATTTGAAAGTAGGCATAAATGAACCTTTTAGATGATAAAGGAAAAAAGTGAAGGGCTTTCCTGTCCCAGACTTTGTAGGTTTGGATCCTGGCGCAGTTGTATTTGATGGAATTAGTGGGGAGTGGTTTAAAAAAACTGGTCATTTTCATCATGACTCAATATATATAGCAATATATTATATATAAACACATTTTTTGGTACCAAAAGAGTGAGTTTTATTTTGTGGTTCAAGTACTACTATATTCACTTGATTTTCTGGAAGTAGATGACCTTGATTCCAGCTCTACCATTTGCATATTAATGAACCAACCTCTGTGTCTTCTTTATTTACATCTTTAATTTATTTGCACAGAAATTTTCTTAGATAGAAGTATCCACTTGTTCCATCCAAGTGATAGACAACACAACAGCAAAAATGGTTTGTGTAAGACAGCAAAAAGTTGGCCTACAAATGCTTCATAATAAGTATTGCAAACTAATTCATTGATATTCCAATAAGGAAACTTTGATTAGCATTTTCATCTGAATTTTAGCCCTAAAAATCTGGACAATTATGAACTTAACAGTTTCAGCTATAAAGGCTCTCTTTCTAGAAATGTGCAGAATCACAAGACTACCCTGGCACTTTCCTCCAGAAGCTGCAAACTTTACCAGTTTCTGTAACGTAGCAGTGACATGAAAGACAAGTTGACAAGTGGGTTCACCTCTTTGGAGCCGCAAAGAATCCTGCAGACACATTTTGTGTCTTTTTATGACAGGATTTCTATGGAGAAAAAAAATCAGTGATTCAATGAGATGGGTTTTAAAACACACCATTCTTGATAGAATTGCATCTATGTATGCTTAATGGCTACCTAGACAAAGGTTGACTGCTGGGGCTAAATCCAATACATATAGGTTAAACACTACTGTCTGACCCTTCTTTGAACTGCAGGATCAGATCCATCATAATGTAATTGGTTTATCCCCTTGTGTCTAAGAAGCTCTGCAGTAAACAGACTGTTCTTATGTCCTGGAGAGCTTGGACTACAAATGAAAACTTTTCTGAATCTTGTAGGTTTGATTAATAGAAGCTAAAGAATTTGTGTGGCTAAAAATGCTTTGTTAACATTTTGGGAAGTCACACAAATTCTGTATGTAAAACCAACTTTTATTTGAGGTGCAGGGTTAAAGCTGTCACCATATAATTGGTTTATCCTCTTATGTCTAAGATGCTCTGTAGTAAACAGACTGTTCCTATGTCCTGGAAAGCTTTAGCCTGGCCACTGATGGGAAGTATCATCGTTTATTGTCTGTTAACACTGTATGTGCTGGTAATATTATACCACTTCGTAAATGTTTTCTCAGGCTGGAAAAATGAGTGCAGGTTTATGTGATCAGTTCTTGTAGGTAAGTTGTTCCAAGTAGCTGGTTGTGCAGGTAGCCTTCCTCTGTGTTTTTGTTAGCTCTACAAGACCCTCTCTGGGAAGAAATAATCCAAAGATGTGTTTTTCTGATGTAATTGCAAAATACTGTCACTCAGGTGTTACCATAATGCAATAGCAAGGAAGATATATAAGCTGAATTTTTCTTATTAGGATATGATTTTAAAAAAATCCTTTCAATAGCTCAGACTACTGCACTGAAGTTTAAGTGAAACACATTAACATTTAACATGATCCTATGACTGAAAACTTTTTTGGGGTGCCCTGACCAAACGGCAAATTCTGAAGTAATCTGTGCCTCAAACTAAGTCTTCTGCTCCTTTTCCCTAACTCCCATGAATAGTTCAAGCCCAGCTATTTCTCCTAGGATGCATGCACACATGAAGCTAGGCTTAGGAACCTATGTTAACATTTATGCAATCTATTGCGGAGATCCAGTCTTATTGACACACTTAATACATTAGAAAAACTCAATAGACTGGGAGGAAAAAACCTTGCAATGAAGTCTCTCAGTGTGTTTTTTTAAATTAATTACAAGATTTTTCAGAATCTGCAAATAAACTTGAAATGTATATAAGGTGTTTTATCAGTAAACACTTTTTAATACAGAAGGAAATGAGAAAGTGATGTAGTCCATATCTAGATATAGGCAGTACTTGGGACAGCATGGAAAGGTTTTGTCTGTAGCAAAGCAGATTTTTATGCATGAGGGGGTTTTATCATCCCCTCTCAAATTAGCTTTAATTGTTCATTAATCATCTTGCCTATGCCCTACACTAGGGGTGACAAGCCTAATAATTCTTCATCTGAATAAAGTAAGGTGATCATAGAGATATTTTCCTTCTACTTGTTCTCTAGAAACAGAGTGGTATAGATACTCTTAAAGCAATAGCATGATCTGTGACTGCGGAGTTGATTTGTATTCAGTTTAACTGGGTAGCAAAGCTACAAAGTGTATCTTGGGCTGTGCTCATCTTAAAGTTGTGCCATTTGTCTTATCTTCAAAGAAAACTGAGGGTTGGAAAAGTTAACAGTGAAGAATTTATTCAAGTATAGAGTGTATAAGGAACAGGATGTAACTGATGCTTTTTCAATCCTTTATGTTGTTGCCATTGATTCTACAAACTTTCCTTAATGCAGTAGAATTAAGGCTTTAATCCTAAATTAGGAAAATATCTCTGTTCTCTGAAATTGATCTGAGCTGACTTTGCAGACTGACTGTGCTAGATGTTGGTGTGGTGAGATGGAATTGTGTTTCCATTGAAGCTGATGGGTATTTAAATTAGCACTTCCAAATATGATGAACTGGATGTAACACTGTAGTTTGACTTTAAATATGATAAAAAGTATTCATAATAGACTAAAGTTTCAGTCCTGAAAAATCAACTTATGTTCTCTTCTCCTTGCTCCATTAAAAACAATGGATTCCTCGTAGTGTCAGGATTCAGTTCCTAGCAGGTCACGTTGTCTCCCTCATACTTAACACAAATATTGTGCAGGTGCCCTGTAATGGAGATGGTGGGGAGCTAAGCAGCATTTTGTTGGTTCTGCAATTCTTTGCAGCTCTGGTAATTCTGTTTTGGAATGAATTAGACTTTGTAAAGAACTGATGGACTTCATTTAACTTTCTAGAAAGTTACTGTGTATGGTTCGAATTGGCTTGGCTCTCCCTTGAATTGGTTTACGGGACAGGCAACTCCAGAGAACAGTTCATCCAGTAAAATGATAGTTGTGTAAGACAGGAAAAGCTCTCAACTTCAAGACGTTCTTATTAACCAGAATTAATAATTCCACTTTCTATGTTCATATTATCATGGATCCATTTCCTGTTGGTGATGGGAAGCATGACAGCATTTGCTTCTGGGAAATCTGTATATAAGATTTATGTAATTTATATATAATTGTTGTTAGAGGGATGCAATAATTTCACAGTAATAGCTGCAGGAAATTCCCTCAATGTTATCAGGCATGTTGTAGGACTACAATGCACATATTTGATTGCAAAGTATTTTAAGAAGCTTACCCCCTGAAAACTTCTCAAAATGGTTTCAAATAGATTCCCTGTAAGCCAAGCTGATGAAAATTAAAATCAATATAGCCAGTAACCTCTTCATCTGACCAAGAGACTTACTTGGTTTGTATTACTTAAATTTGGAAAATAGGTAAATGTACTGGATTGTGCCCATAAAGAAATGACACGTGTACTTCAAGCTCACAATAAGATGCTGTGATTTTTTATTTTATTTGCAGATATCCTGTTTTCCTTGGTTTACAAAGACAACTCAGTGTCGAGGGAACTGAAGACAGGGGTGTGCTGGGCTAACACAAATTTAACTGAAGCCAAGAATGCCCTGGTTTGGCTCTGGAAAGAGTACTAAGCAGCCAAGGACATTTGGAAGGCCAAATCTAAACCAGTACGGTGAGTTTCCTATGTTGTACTGGGTACAGCCATAATCATACATGAGAATTTTATTCTGTCTATCCTGTCTTTGTATCTTGTTTTACCAGAGGATATTCTACTTTCTGTGTGCCAAAACAGCATGACAATAGCTTCATGAGTGACACAAACTGTATTTTCTCCTTTACTAGAAACAGCTTTAATTTCTTGTCACTACTTTCCTTTGCCTTTTAGACAAAATTGACTGTATGGCTCTAGTTTGCCCTGGTCAGGATGTGGGGAAAGCTAAATCCAACATACAGACTGTCCTAAAAAAGTTATATTGGCACTGAGAGAGATTTAGTAAGTGATTTATTTTGCAATGTATGTAGAAACCAAGATGGTGATTAAAAAATAAAAATAAATTGCATCAATTGTTTATCTACTTGTGTAAAACCTGAGAAGACCTGGATTTCTTCAGAGGATTATTATTCACTCCAGATATTGTGCTACTGTAATATCTTTCAATAGACCCTTCCTCTAAAGCTGTTTTCATAGAAAATGTCCAGCTACATATTTGTTAGAACAGCCTCTGAGTTTTTGATATTATATTCTGTAGACTCTCTATCATTTTGAAAAGACTTTAAATATATAAAGCAGAATAAAATGCCTTAGTCTGAATGAAATATAAGATCCTCTAAGTGATATCATTCTTTAATGTAGTTGATGTTCCCTGTTTTCATGAATGCACAAATACTCATGTGGAAAGAAGTCTTTAGTTTATTCATATGTATCCCTGGTTTATGTTTTCACCAAACTAATTATCCCATCTAATTTCAATTATTTTCAACTTGTTTTCTAGAAGATCCATTTGCTCTTACTAATTTAAATCTTTGTTCTTCTCTTTCCCAATTTTCTCTCGTTTGTTATGCCTGAATTAAAAACATCTGGATTAAAAATGTTGAGGTTTTGATAACAAGTCTCTTATTCATTTTCCTTGTAAAATACCACAACATCCTTTCTATACTTAGCATCCAAGAAACACTGAGATGTATTGAAAGTTTTCATAAGAAACTATTTTTTTAAATAGAAAAACGCTGTTTTGATCAAGTTTGGGGTTTTTTAATAAGAAATTTTTGCTTTATTTGGAGAGTTAGCTTTTCACTAAACCTCAGGGAAAGAAATTGGGATCTTTTTGATTTTCAACATCTGAGACTAAAAAAAAAGAAAAATTGTGTGTGTTTATGATCACTGCAATTGGAATTATTATGCTGCTCTGCTTGCATGTATTTTTGTCAGCAAATCCTGAAGGGTCGAATTTACACACATTCTCAAAAAGTAGGTGAAAGAAAAAGGTGTGAAAAGAGGATGAACAATCCTATGCACTGATAACATGCATTAGCAAACCATTCTTCACTTAGCTACAGCAAAAACTATGCAGAAATTTAGCATGTTCCTACATAGTAGGAAGCAAATTCCATGCTATCAAAACGAGGTTATGACTGAAGGAAAATGAATACAAGTACAGCTGTCTAGCCAAGGATCTTTATTTTTTAAAATTTATTTCTTGCCAATCTGTCTCTGCTGTGACCTGCCCAGAAACAAGGACAAGAAGTGTAGACTAGGGAATGAGCTTGTTATCATAGGTCCACTGCTACCACTTAAAAATGGATTATGCAGATGAATAAACTCAATCTCTTGACGCACTTTGCAAGAGTGAGATTGGAAATTCAAGTCTGTGCAAATGCTTTTCAAGCTGGAACAGCTGCTATTGCAAAAATAAAATTAGTAAAACCAGGTATGAATGGCAGATTTGGGGAGTTTTCAGTTTGTTTACTGAATATCATGTGCTCAAATGTAAGGGAGGTTGTTCTTCAAAAGTTGCTTAATTACTGATTCAGTCAGAGCTGCTGGAGCATAACACTTAGTGATTCTGAAAATCTGATTGTCAACACAGGGTTCTGTGTCCTCACAAGTTTTCTGTTTTGCTCTTGGACTGGAATGCAACTGCAGAACTGAGTTTCCTGCAAGTTCTGGGACAATTTAACTGCAGCCTGAGAATTACAAGTCAGACATGGTGTGTAATTAGAGTATTTGTTATAGAATAAAAAAAAAATTCATAACTGATGTTGATTCATGAACATTAAAAAAAAATAGTATATGGTCAGGGGTGTCCATTCATATCCCGTCAGGAGGAATATCCATTCATATCATGTGCATTCCTTTTAATTCATACTGAACTCTTGTGGAACTGCAGAACCAAAAAATGTCTGTGGCTCTGCCAAGAAGTGACTGCCTGAATTTCCACTGGAAATTCCAGTAAGCATTAGCACTTAATTACCGTACTCTACCTTAAAGGCAGGAATTAAGTGATGTGCAGCATAGCCAGGGCCTTCTGCTTTCTGCATGTCTTAATGTGTCACACTGTTACTGAAGTCAGGGGTAGAGCCCCCTTGTTGATAATCTGTGCTTGGCAGGATCTGCAAGTACATAATAAATAACTGACTCTCAATTATGTAATGTAAATTGTTCCTGCTTTCCCAAGAGGATGATTGCATATTAATACATGCTCGTTAATAAGTATTGCAGGTACTGAAAAACAACCTAATTTCCTTTCCCTGTTTATAAAACTAGACTTGGACATATTCTATATACACAGGAGCTTATTCTGCCTTGACATTGTAATTCTCATAGACAAAAGACATAAAAGTGTCTGTTTTGCTTAAAATTTCAGTCTAGTTCTTGAGTTCTGACCTCATAGGAATACAGGGTCAACTTTCAGGATTTTGGCACTCCACATGGTGCTGTGTAGTGAGCATTTAGGTCCTCAGAACAGTCATGTCTGGATTAGGTTTTGCTCACATTAAAGTCAGAGAGGCAAACAGCTTCTTCTATTTGACTCTTCACAGGCAGAGTTGTACTGCTTTCAATTAGCACTCTCCCCTTGTCCGCCCACCCAAACCTCCTGGAGACCAGGAATGAGGTAGCAAGGAACAGGAATTTTCATATAGCACAGTATCAAATTGATTCCAGGCTTTGCAGCCATTTTTCAAACCAAATTTGTCATGAAGTTTTATTTTAAAATACCTGGTATATTTATTTTCTGTATGTTTGCTGCTACCACCTTTTAAAAACTTCTTGGCTTGGTCACATGCAAGGGTGAGGAAAGATTTTTAAGGGTGCAAGATTGCTTGCTTTCATAGCATGTAATAGAAAGTAAGCTTGAGATGACAAATGTTGTGGTGCTTCTTCCCAGAGCTCAAACTCATGTAATTACTTTGAACAGGAACTGTACTGATAATCATCCTCTAATATGCCATGATGAGAAATTCAAGTTACATATTTTGCAGTTTGTGCTTGTGTGTTGTGTGCACTCTGTATGTGTGTGCAGTGCTAGAGGACTGAACCAATGGGTTCCCACTGTGAGATTTTATTCAATGTACACTTAACTCATGTAAATGCTTTGTCTGGCAATCATGCCAATCGCCATGGAATAACATGCAGTGAGTAGGAAACAATTTTGTGGTAACTGCAGCCCACAGTGGTTTGATGCAAAGTCCAAGTCAGAAATTGCTTTCACGTCAGAAAACTCTGTATCATCAGAAATTCCTTAAATGTCAGCAAGGGTGTAGTCCTTACAAAAATCCTTGAATACTCTGGGGTTATTTTTACTTGTCTTCCTTTGTGTCTTTTATTTTCTTTCATCAGGTATATGAGCAACCAATTGTATAAATATTATGCAGACCTGTATACTAATAGGGAATAAGTCTTATTCATTGGTTTATTTAAGCTTTTGTTTTCTTTTGGAAGAAATAAGTTTTTGGTGAAGAACCAGCACTTCAAGAATCTTGTCAAAGGGCTGCCTTGTACAAAACCTTATCAGCTCTTTCTAAATAAGACATATGTACAGGCTTCTGTTTGACATTTTTTGATATCTTAGAAGAGCTCAAGGGGACTGAATGCTTATCTTTGCAAAAAAAACAAAAAAAAAAACCTGCCAAACAAATAAAAAAAATTAAAAAAATAAAACAAACAAACAAAAAAACCTCAACAAAACAGAAACAAAAAAAAAAAACAAGGAAAAAACACAGGAAGATACCAACAGAAAATAGAATGGGTATGATTTCAAACTTTTTTCCCAAACTTAGGCTAGAAAAGGTAAAAAGTCCACCTTGTCTTTTTCTGACTGAAAGCAAAAAGAACTTAGAAAAATATCTATGAGTCTTCTCAAAATATTTAGAGAGCACTCTTGCCCTTCAGGGATGTCTGTACCCCACAGGGTGTAAGGGCAGGCTTTGAAGCTGAGGGTCAGAGCTGGACAAGTTGCCCTGCAGAGGCTGCAGAGCAGGGAAGGGGCTGGATGTGAAACAGGCAGCCTCCACTCTGCACAGCAGGACCAGCAGATGGTTCTGTTCAGAGCTGACTTGGCACTTGATGTGGGAGGGGTAGAGCCTGGAGTGGAAAGAAAGGGTGAAGAGCTTTCCCTTTGCTTTAATCTTGCCATGTGATTCTGCACTCAGGTGAAGATGTCTGCACCTGAATATTCAGTTATTTCAGTGGTCTATAGTCAAGGGCAGACTATTTGAAAATCCTAAAGTCAAAAAGAATATCAACTATGTTTTATAATACCTTCTTAGCTTTCCCATAATAGGGTATAATTCAAGGTCAACCATGATTTTCACCATGAGTTTGTCAAAATCTTAGGCTTCCTTTGTTGCTATTTCTTATAATGGGTCTAATGAAATATGTGGTTTTGAAGAGAGGGAGGTGCTTTTGTGCTTTCTGGCTCCATTTGAACTGCACAGTGATTAACAGTAACTTTGTAACAGTTAAGATCTAGTTTGATGGTGGAAGTCAACATCTGTTATAACAGGAACTTATTTTTTTTTTATTTTTAATTACAAAAGAAAGAATTCTTTCAGACATTAAGCAGATGATACACAACACCTCTTCTTGCACTCATACATTAAAGTGAATGTGTTTTGTTTTTCTTTCTGTTAACTGGAAATTAAAAGCTGGCACAGCCTTATGCTTTTACTGTAAATTATAACCACTTAAAGCAATAATCTAGTAAATAATGTTGTCTGCCAAGGAACTATCTTAGGTGGAGTTTTATGAACCTCTCCCCACCATTCTGAAGAACTCTTTAATCTTCTGATATATGCTGGTGACAGCTGAAAAAAAGAATTTGCTGTTCTCATATTCTCACTGGTTAGTTCTTCTCAAGATTGCAATACTAAACCTTTTAAAGGTCTAATTTGACAAACCTGAGCTAGGAGGCATAACTTTGGATACTGGCTGTTTTAATGAGCTGTGAAGGAAGAAAATCAATATTATAGAATCGTAGAGTGATTTGGGTCTGAAGGGACCTTAAGGATCATCTAGTTCCAACCCCCCTGCCACGGGCAGGGACACTTTCCACTAAACCACATTACTGAAAGTTCCACCTGGCCTGAACTTGAAGACTACCAGGGATGGGGCATTCACATCTTCTGTGGGCGACCTGGTCCAGTGCCTTACCACACTCTGAGTAAAGAATTCCTTCCTAACATCTAATCCAAATCTCTTTTTAAATTTAAAACCATCCTCCTTTGTGCTATCACTATCTGCCCATGTAAAAAAGTCACTCTCCTTATTTTTTATAAACTTTCTTTTAGTACTGGAGCCGTCTCTTCTCCAAGCTGAACAACCTCAGCTGTCAGCCTGTCAATATTATGCTCATAGTCTAATATATCTACATGTGCATGTTTGAGTATATATTTATTACATATACATCTCTATTACGTAAACATTCAGAGGTATTGTTTCCATTAGATCAGGAATAGCATCTATGACAGATTTTTTGTTCCCATGTGTATTAGTGATGCCTCAAAAATGCTATTCCACATACAGAACTAAAATCAACTATTGGTTATTTTGAAGGCAGTGGTTTTCTGAAAATTCCTGCACCGTGCTGGATGTAGTTGTGGTGAAGAGAGATCAGACTTTAGGATGACATTCACAATCTTTGATAAGTGACATACTTAAGGAATCATATCTTTCCAAATGATATGTGTATTGTGTGTACACAGGAAAAAACCTTAAGTAGAGGACAGTGCTAATTATCATGAAGCACAGAAAAGGTTTGATGTTGATGCCAACCTCAAACTGAAACAAACCATTGAAACTACAAATGAGTACTATTCACCTGTGCCACTTCTGACTAACCAGTTGTGGTAAAATGGGGCAACTTCAGTCAGATTGTATAGAATATGCACTGTATTTTACAGTCAGAGGCAAATAGAAAAGTTCCCCCTCCCCAAAGTACATGAATAATAAGATGGCTTCCAAAATAGTTTTCACATTTGAGCCAGTTGCTACAAGATGATAAAAGCCCTAAGGCAAAGACCAGGTTTTAAGGTACATACTTCACTACTCTTGTGTGAATCCAGCATTATTCACTCAAACTCTGTATTTAACTGCTGTCTGCCTTGTCCTGAAAAAGGTTCATTGCATTCTGTGGTAGCTCATCCATCATCAACAGAGATATTAAAAGACAGGGGGGAAAAAAAATCTGTTACTTGACTAGTATGTACATATGCAAGGAAAGGGAGGAGGAAGTTTTGAACAATGTTTTCTTTCCATTAGCTAAATAAACACACTGCTCTCTATTATAAAAATTGTTGTATCAATGATATTTTGGAAATTTTTGCATTGCCTAGTAACCAACAGCATCTTCTATTTTCCATAGTGTTTAGTCTGTTCAAAACCTCAAACCTCCTCCTCAGATGTGAACAATTACATGAATTTTTCTCTGAAGATTTTAAGTAGCTTTAAATTTGCTAGATTAGGACCTTTATTCAAGAAGAGCAATTGGTGTGTGAATGATGGACAGTGGTGTGGGTGGCTAATGAAATAATCTTTATTGGAATATTTTGCTGATTATTAATTCTAAATCATCAAAGATAGAGAATATATGGTCTGAGATCTAGAAAATACAAACTTCTGCAAATATAAGCTGAATTGCAAAAACAAGACAAAGATACTGTTACCTAAACTATGGAAAACCTTTCAATGGGAGAAGACATGTTTGCCTATGTGAGACTATCCTCTTTCAGCTGGTGCATGTCTACCAGCTAAAATGTCACATATCCATTCCAAAGTTAGCAAGGTCAAACACTTTCCTTCTGCCTTTCCCAAAATTGCCATGACTGATGTATATATTGCTCCAAAGTCTTATATCATGTCTCATGATTGAATTGAATGATAAAGAGTATTCTCAGAGATTAGATTAATAATTGGTCTGGTTGTCTAACCTGTACTCACCTTAGTAGTCCCTCAGAGGGAATGGCTTCATGAATGACTCAGATGTGGAATGACTGTTCCAAAGTTTAATCTTGTTTTACGAAAGGTAATCTCTATTGCAGCCTATGAGAATTTAAAGCATTGAAAAAACCTGAATCTCCTTAAGGTTTTGTAATGACATTATATACTGGGAAGGGCAAAAAAGGATTCTTTAAGTTTTACAAAATAATCCAGTTTTACAAACTGCAAATCAGGGCATGATATGAAGATAACTTGATTCTACAAACTAGAAAGAGCTACTCTATCCTGAGCTATTTTTCTTAACTAATTTGAAATTGAAACAGATAATTAACACTAATTATGCTATAGTTCAACTCAAACATTTTGGGAAGATGTGCCAAGTTCTGTAGGGCATCTGATTTTCTTTAGCTGGTCCTTATGTTGTTTATGCATGTTGATATTTGATCAGCAAAACCACAGATAAATATGGCTAGGGATGCTGGGTTTTGTTTGTCTTTTTAAGGTTTTTAAATTAATTGCATTGCAGATTAGGTGATTTGCTGCTTACATGTCAGAAGAATGATGTGCTGTTTAGGGTCTGCCCTTTAAAGAAAGTGTATGACAGTTTAGGGTGAGGGTAAATAAGACAGAAATATATCAACACAGCAATAAGGGAAAACAGATGTGGAGAAGAGCAGCGTTCAAGGCTGAATTTACAAGCTGTTCATTACTGGTACACAGTCAAAGTACCCTACTGCGTTGAGCAGCAAGGGCAGAGTGCTTTGAGCTAGTCTGGGAGCACATGGAATAAATCACGTTATTTCCATGTTTCCTTGTCACTGCTGACAGTGGGACTCCTTGTGGGCGGAGGTTCACTAGCATTGCAGGTATCTCCGTAAGCACAGCACAATGGCTACTCGCAGAGCAGCAGTCAATCTGGGATCAATCTATTTATACCTGTTGTTTCTCTGTGTAGCCTCTGCCCCCTGTGTGCTCCCAATGTCTCCTAATTTTGCATCAGCAGTGTATTTTGTGGGCACTTTCCTGATCTTTGGGATGGGTACCTTGGAAGAAAACTTGAAAGATCAAGGAACTCCACCAATGATACCCTTCATTGCTTTCCTTGTGTCCACTTATTTTCCTCTCATCTTAACCTTGTTCTAAAGCTGGCCTGTTATCAAGGAGTTTAGAAATTCAAATATCTTTAGTCCTTCCCCTAGTAAGAGCATTGCATTTGTATGTCTCTTGCCTTAGAAATGGAGAAGGTCATAAAAAAACCATTTCCTTTATTATCTTAAAGTTTGGCTACTTAATAGCATGCAGTAAAAAACTTGTGTTTGAAGGGCTTTAGGGATTGTTTCTATGAACAAAAGAGTAATATGAAGAAGCACAGGGCACATTAAATAGATCATTCTGACTACCACCAAGTATGAGCCGTTTTTTGACTTACTACATGAAATGTGCTTTTCCTTCTTTCATATGTGCAATTATTTTTTTGTGTTTTTTTGTTATACTGGTGAATTGGAGTTAGGGTTTATGTAAATGTTATCTCAAGTTCTTGCTGTACTATGTCAGCTGTGCATATGATCTTTTTTGGTAAATCTGTGATCTTTTACAAAAATTCTCACCTTTGCCTTTTGAGCATTTGCTGCATTAACGAAGGAGGCTAAGCTATAGAATACTGCCAAAGTATATGTGGTAGCTTAACCATAGTCTAAACTTCTGTTTTGTTTTCCTTTGGAGTTGCAAAACTTTCCCTCAGTGAATGGAGATTTCCACTCTAGACTTTTTCTCTGCTTTTACAAGTGGTGCAGTGTGTTTTATTTTTGACTTAAGGGGCATGGGGGCATGGGTTGAAAGATAAGGAAACTGTGTTGTAGTATACTGGTTCCAAAAATGATAAAATGTGAAAAATAACAGACTTATTCCAGGGCCATGCAATCAAAATAGATTTTGCACTGGAGATATAAAAAGAGACTATGCAAAACATTCCTGAAATAATTTATACTGAGTTCAAGTTTAAGCCAGAGATACAACAGTATATTATGTGTTCTTTTGGCATTCTGTCTTTAAATCAACAAAACTATTTCAACTTTTGCCCTCTGGTCAGTGCAGCGATTCCCTTAATATTGTACAGTCAGAGCTGCGGGTCTCCCAGACTTTCAAATGGCTCATTTTCAAATTCAAAAGGCTTTATTGTTTTTTAGTGTCATCTGTCCAGTTTCTATGAGAGTGATAGGCTGTTGTTTATTAGTATTCATGGACTGAGCTATCCACCTATTTAATTCTGTATCCTCTGTGTCCTGAGCTGTCTTGGTGCCATGCTCACAAAAAGAAGCATTCAGGTCTCTCTGCTTGGAAATTCCTGCTTTTCTGGTTATGCTCAGTTATGCCAACCACCTGTGTGACCTATCTCTTGGTAACCCAGTGAGCTGGTAACATTTGCCAGGCCTGGGCAAGGGCTGAGTCCTGCTTGGGCAGGGTAGAGCCGCTTGTGCAATCCACCTTCAGAGTTTAAAAGGTTTCACAGTGTCTGTGTGGCCTGGCTGTGCCAGCTGGCCTCAGGGCCAGCAGATGGGCCCTGGCTGTGCTTGGCCTGCTACCACAGGTATAGGGATAGCCAAAGGGTAAAGGCCTATCAGGAGATCTCCTAAGAGTGAATATTTTTGTTGTGAAGGTATTTGTATTCCTTCCTCTTTCTCTACTGTATCATTTTCCTCATTGCTTCCAGATATCTTACCATCTTAATTCAAGGAGTTTTAAGGGTTTTCTTTTTGTTTGTTTTTGGGTGTTTTTTTAGCCAGTTATTTGTTAGTTGAAGCTCTGCTCTGCCTTATCACGAAAATATTGGGAAAATACACAGGAGAGAGCTGTGACTGGAAGGGCCTTAAACTTGAGTTAATGAACTTGAAGATGTTCAAAGCTGTCTGCCAGAGACTTCAAGACAAATCTAAGTGTCCAGAAAAATAAAACTTGTGAATCCATAAACTTAGTTAAAACTCTGAATAGCAGAGAGTATTTCAAATTATTTTGAAGTATATTCAGTTGAAAAAGAAATTGTCATTTGAATTTGCAGTCTGGTGCAAAATCTGTTGAAACACTTGGTGGTTTTGTTGGTGCTCTCAGCTGGGACTAGACTTGGCCTCCAAATGCAAGCATTCTTAGCTCAAAAAGCATTATAGACAGGTAGAAGCTACATTTACTGCTCAAAATAATCTCTGTTCAGAGATGCCAGTCCCTGAAAGCATCCCAGAATTAAGAGTTCACCAAATAGTTATAAAAGTTTCATGCAAATTTGTATATACTTTGTTAATTAGGAAAGAAGGAAAAATGTGTAGGAAACATACAAAACCAGTGGGATTTTTTTTTTTTCATAAGTCATCTAATGTGTTACACTACAGCAATCAAACTCAGAATGAGACATCTCCACTCCTTGAAGAAATGCTCTCCATATCTCTCTGTATGTTCCTACATGTTATAGCATTTTGAAAGCGAGTTGCTGTAGTGCTAAAGAAAGTGTCCCCTGGTACATGTGACAGAGCAGAAAGTGACAGCCTTGTCAGGCTGCTCTGCCCCATAACACTGGCTGCAGGTTCACTGCCTTGTACTCAGCCTGTATTTCCATCAAGGAACTTCCCACAGATGCTCTTGTAATAACTGTTGGTTCTTAAGTGCCTGCAGTGGAAAGGACAGCTTTCATCCTGAAGAAATTTTGGTTCTATTGTGTGCCAAGAGGGGCTCATGAGGTGTATGAAGGGACAAGACCACACAGAAACTTTTGAAATACTGACCTCAGGCATGTGGCTGAAATATGGCATAACCTTACCAGGTCCCAGATATTAGGAATCTTGAGTGATCCATGTTACCAAGTTCCAGATTTTCTTCTTTATGCTTGCAGTAGAAAGTAGCTTAGAGGCAACTGGTGTTGCAGGCAGTGAAAAGGGGCTCAAGAGCCAGTGAGGGAGTTAAATTACTGGACAATATAGATATAAGTCTGCAAAGGTCAAAAGGAGCCCAGAACTTTTGAAAAATTTCAGATTTGATCTCCTCTAAAGAAGCCATAATGAAAAATGTGTTTGTGTTAAGACTGAGATGTGTTGGTGACATGAGAATGGGCAAATTACAGTTACTGCGTTGAGTTCCTGCTTGGTTTATTTTTATTGAATGACGTAGTTTAATTATGCTGCAGTAGGGGATAATTTAACTTGTCCAAAAAAGTCAACTTACTGCCAAGTTCACATATTTATAATACCGTAGGTTAGACTGAGCTAGAGATGTATTTTGAAAAGGAAAAAGAAAAGGTATTTTGCACTGAAAGTGTAAAATTTTTAGGACATGAGGGTAGCGAAGAGGGTAATTGGGTATCTTCGGTTAAAATTAATGAAGCAATTATGTTTTTAATAGCTTATAAGCTACTTACTGATATTTAGATGGTAACCTGAATTTCTTGTGTAGCATCCCTTTGAAAGTGTAATTTAAATATTCTATATATTATCATTTACATGTTATTTTAAAAGATCATTGCCTGCTCATACCCTTTGTTTTGGTACCTCATCTTTAAATTTATGCAGTCATTCTGTGTATGATAATAGGAGGCTCTTTTATGCAAACAGTGGGGGGACAAGGTTTAATGAATAGCAGGAAGGTGTTCATTCTGCCTGTGGGGCGGAAAAACCTGGCACATTTCATGTACTTTTATGTAAAGACCTAATATTTTTAGGAATGGCTGAATTACTTTTTGTGTGTAATCAGAACTATAGAAAATATACAACATCCTGTTTGTATTATATGCTTCTCATATGTTCCTAATCAGTAGAATCATCCTTCCTATCCAAGCCTTGCTCCATCCAGCATTAATTATCTATTGTTATACTACCCAAATTCATCACAGTTTGCTGGTATCACAACTTGAAAATGTCAAGAACATATTTTAAAGAAAGCCATACATAACTTAAAGTTCATCCATGAGAAAAAACCCAACTTGTTGAATTCATGCTTTTATTTTTTTTTTTTTTTTTTTGGAGGGGAAAAAGTTAATCTTTTGTAGGAGAAAAATAGCATTTATTTCTCTTTTCCAGATCTAATAAAGCTTTCCCCACAACTGAATTGTCAACTTTTGCATGAGTGGGACGGCAAATGAGGTGATGAGTTTTTCTATGAAGATTTACTCAGAAAATGAGGACCTCACATATGTTAAGCATATATTGCAAAAATAGAGAAATAAGATAATGATTTTAGATTTACAGCATTTTTTAAAATCTATGTAACACATGATGAAATTGTTAAAATATTATTGGCCTTAGCATCAGAAATCATAATTTCCTTATTTTTTTCCTCTCTAACAATTTTCTCCACTTGGTTATTCCTCAGCAGTAAACAAAACAGACTTTTACTCATACAGGGCAAAAAAGAAAAGGCAATCTAGTTAAGACTGAGTAGATTTTGCTGAAGTTGAGAGACTTCAAATCCGTGAAAAAGGCTTGGTAGAATATCTAGTTGATAGTTAACTCAAGCAAAAAGTATGACAGGTCTGATTTTAAATATGTATTGAAATATGCTTATTTTCAGATCAGCCAGCATATCTTCAAAGTGTAAAACTGTTTTCAGCTTACAGTATCAGTTTTTTAGCAGAACTGGCAAGCCTTTTTTCTTTTATTAGTCAAGCACCTGGCAAGCTGAGATCTTCATCAATAGCTGATACTCTTAGGCTCTGCCACAGTACAGCTAAGTACAGGGAAGGTGCTAATATTGACTCTCCAAGATAAACTCCCAATTAATTTCAAAAGCATAACCTCGGTCTCCTATTCTGGGTTTTTTAATATTTTATTTTCCGAAATTTTACTATCAATTAACTGATAGGGTAATGTTCAGCATTGCTACTACAGACAAGGAAATATGCATGGAGTTAATACATTCGAACATTTGCAACATGTTACTTTTAAGATAATTTCAAATATCTCATGTTTGTTATGTAGTAATACCAAAAGACGTCAAATCCGTAAATAGTCTTTAAATGTGGTTAAGGAACAAATATATTTGGCAGGGTGCCCGTATTTCATCACTGCAGTGTATCCTGCTGTGAGGTTAATATGCATATGAATGGTAGGATAGCTTGTTAAATAGTAGGATAGCTTGGATACGCCCAGGTAGTTTGAACTAAGTAGATTTTTAGTGTTTTTAATGAAACATATATACCTATTGCTTAAACCCAAACCAAGATATAGGGTTTTTTTCTTTTTTTTCTTTCCTTAAAAATAAGTAGTAACTTTCATATTTTCTAGGTTGATTAGTTTGTTAATGTATTGTTTCTTCCTAATTAATTTTTTAAACAAATTCTATGCAAAGTATGTTATTGGGCTCAGGAGTTCAGTGCTAATCTTGCTTGAAAAGTTTTCTCTGATTTGAAACTAGAGGTAAGATGAAGTTTGTAATGGAAACTTTAGAGGTAGCCTTGCCCTGTAAGCTAAGAGCTGATATTGCTGTAATGCATCAGCTTTTTTTTCTTCCAAAAGTGCCAGATTTTGCTTCCACAGTGAAATATGATAATGCAATTAATTCCGTTTCAGCCACACAACCATTCTCTGTGTTCTTGAATGGTGAGAACAGAGGTAGAGTCCATGTACATATCACAACAAGAACTCTCTATCCTGAGTTCCTGGTCTTTGTGTGTGCTGTAAATCAGCCCAGTGGTGGCACCTGATGAGAGCAGGATTTGGCCCTGTCTCTCCTGTAAGAAATACTGGCAGGGGAGGTTAGGGGTGTGTTGCAATCTGTGTTGTGATATGCTGGGGGAGGAGGGAGCCCTGCCTATCTCATCTGCCTTGGGAATCTCCCCAAGGTGAACGGGAGGAGAACGGCATGTATGAGGGAGGATAACCCCAGTGTGGATGAGTAACAAAAACAGCCAATAAATTCACATCAAGGACGCAATCTGGACACCAATACACACTTAAATCTGTGATCTGAATGTACCACAGTACACATCAAATAAAGAAATCACCCTTGAATAAATGACACTATCTAACTGAAATGCCAAGAAAAGGGTCAAATGGTTACAGAAGGATTAAGGGGGAGAAGAATTAATAATAAAAATGATGCAATGGTGGGAAAAAAAAATCAGAAATTTTTTCATGCAAGATTGTCAGAGAAGGTTGCTCAGCATACATTATGAAATGCATCCTTCAGAATAATTTGCTTCTTCTTTCCTATATCTATTTTAATAGCTATCATTTGTAGAAGTTGTCACAAATTATAATTAACAAGATAAATGAATAGTTTCATTAAAGTTCAATGTGGATTTTTCAATGGAATTCAATTTGCCTTGGATTTAACAGGGAACAAATATCAAATACTATTTCTAGTAATGCAAATTTGGGCTGAAGTGTGACCATAACTTCATGAAAAACAAATCCATCTAATTTTTAGTTTGCTTGACATAAAAGGTCACCCAGTTACAGCACAGTTATTGATTTGAATTAATAGATTGAAGAATTCATGTTTTCTGCATCTCTTTTCCCCAGAAAAACTAAAAGGAGTAGTTTGATCAGAGTAGAAATCACAAGGTGTGATTTACCCATTTGTATGTACAATGTGAAAGAAAAAAATAAAAAAATATCTGAAACTACTAATTAATATACATCTTATTTCTGATAATTCATTAATTTTTTGATTAATTCAGGAGGCAGACTCATTTTATTTTCTTCTATGGTCAGTATTTGTGAAGAAAATTGATGCTTTCCTAAGGTTTTGGTGCTCCTTTTTTTGTGAAAATATTACCTTTAAAAATGCTGGCAGTTTGAATTGATTGATTCTGCATTGTATCAATGAGAAGTCTGGAATGTTCTTGAACATTCCCAATGAACAAGAGACTTGTTGCTTGGTTTGGGTCTCTTCTTTGGAGGTACTGGATCGACCCATCTCCAACATATGGCTGATGCACATCCCTGTGTCACTCAAGATAAGTAATACTGTATCAAATATGCAATACCAAACAAGGCAAGATGCCTTTGGTCCCCATAAAAGTATGGGTCACGACGTGAGGTTTTTATCCCACAATACTGGGATTGCTGATATGGTGGGAGAAAATGAGTGGGGAAATACTGAATAGTTGCTTTAATGTATTTGGAGCAGGAGAACATGGATAATTAAAACAATTAGGCATGCTTCTCACAGAACTTAATGAGGTTGATGAATGTTGTTACAGATTCAGCTCGTATTAACATTACAGCCACAGCTCCTAACATTCTCAAAGGGTCTTTAAAAAGACAGATCTCTGAAAAGATCCTGAGAGTTACCGGATGATGGAATAATAGTATTTGGAGGGAGAGTTTTGGAGGAACCACCATGCTAATTTTGATTGTCAAGTCTGATTTATTCATTATTAAATCAACACTGGGTTATGTAGTTCCACAGTAAACCAGCACAACAGAGAGATCATGGTTGAAAAATTATCTGAAAAAGCATAAAAAAATACATTTTGTGGAGCTGCAGCTAAATACAGAGTAAAAATAGATACCTACATTCAAAGACAGTGAGGAGATTTTTTCTGAAATTTTTCTTTTCTCTTAAATGATTTTTTTTTTGTTTGCTGAGAAAAATGTACCACAGATAAAAACAAAACAAAACAACTTAAAATATCTGAAGTTTGGAATTTCCAGTATTACACAGGGATTCAGTTTTACTGTATAGATGCTCAGCTCTTGATGTAAAAACCAAGAGGTTTTTTCAGGGGTATCTCAGACAGGACAAGCAAAAACTGATACACTTGAAATTTCTTGTGAAAACTTACACATTTATAAAGATGAAATTTCTTGGCCAGGAATGAAGAAGTAATGTGTCTGAACTGAAACTTGTTGGCTCTGCAGGAGGGTTTTAAATGTTGGCTGAAATTTCTGGACTTGGATGAGTGCAATAATCCAGGTGTTGAATTAGTGATCTTGTTCTTATTCCTAGATGTTGATAATTTTATTACATATACTGATCATACTCTCCTATGCATAAAAGCACATGGAAAATGTGCTTTTTTTAATAGGAAAAAATCTTTATCTACCTTTTAAAAATTATTTCAAAGGAACTAAAGTGATTTTGGTAATGACTTTGAGTGTCTTTAGAAATAAGTTTCATCATGATGTGACTATGAGTTTAATAGCTCTTTAAATTATGAAGAATGCTACTGTCATTTTAGGCCTATACTGATCAATACAGAAAACTGATATTGTTGCCTTTTTGAAAACAGAGAGATCCATTGTCGATTGTTTGTGTTTAAACAGGAACCAAACAGATTCAAACACTCCTAAAATAAAAGTGCCATTAAATTATACTGATTTGTCATGAGTCAACTAAAAAATACACAGAGTAAGGAAAACAAAACAAATTGTGCCTTGGATCTTTGATGTTTTCTTTTTTCTTTGTACTTTCCTATTTTGAATTAAATATGCTTGAATGATGTATAATTCAAGAATACTTTCATTTTAAATTACCCTTACTGCACTTTGTAGCTCATGTAATTAAAATAGTTGTTCAGAGAATGCAAATGACTTGCAGTTTATGTGAGATCATGTCTTTAGGAGATAATCATGAAGTGGATTGCTAACAGCATTTGAAACATTTCAAATTTATTTAATTGTGATAGAAACAACCGCATCCTCTTGAGACAATTCCATTGCATTGATGTTCCTGTTTTCTCTTAGAACTGTCCACAGCTATATTCCAGTGTTCTTACCAGGATCAAACTACACAGTATTTTTTTCTTTTGTAGATTCACCATTGTGTACTATGTTTTATTCTCTTATCAAACATGTGGATAGTGCTCAAATAATAATTAAAAAAAAAAAAACAAAAAAAAACCAACCAAACAAAAAAGCCCCAACAAACCAAAAAAACTACAACCAAAATCTGACTTAAAAGTTTGGAAAGGGGATTTGCAAGATAACTATAAAAAAACCAAAAAGTTTAAATCCTGTTAGTGAGTCTAAATAGAAATGACATTTAAAAGAAAGCAAGTTGATTCTTTCTCAAGTACCTACTTAAAACCTAGTGAACAGTGGTATGTGCTGGTGCTGAGGAAGTCAGATTTGGAATTCAACATATGTTTATAGATATTTAGCTGCAGTCACGCTTTATAAATACAGAATTTACATCGCAGCATGGAATGATCAGTTCTTGGCCCAGGCTGAACGGTACTTTATTTAAATTATTTTTTGTAGTTTATCCTATGTGCAGCTTCAAGAGTTTTCAGTTTGCTGATTGGTTGTTGTTCCTGCATTTAGCCCTTTGTAGTATAAATCCAAAAATCTGCTTCTGATTTTTGTAAGATTCATAACTTAGCAATACAGAAACAAGCACACTTAGGATGCACAAACAACAAAAAAAAAGGAATGGAAACATTTCACGTGGCTGTAAATACTTCCATTTTCCATTTTACCACTGCAGATGTCAGAATTTCAACTCTTTCCCCCTGGTTTTACTTTTACTATGTGTATGGGCTTCTGACCCATAACTTTTAGTCTGTTTTTTTAAGCAAAAAAAAAATATATTCATTAAAAACAAGACATTTCCTTAGTAGTTAAACTAAATCTTTGTGTGTTGTTTTTTATTTTTGTGCCTCTTATGTATATTTTTAGAAAAAGCCCTAAACTTAACCATAATCTTATTCACTTTTTAAGTGTTCATGCATTTCAAAGTTTTGGACAAAACAAAAAAAATTCAGATTATTAACTAATAATATATATAATTTATGACTTTAACCTGAAGGAACTGAACACCGTAAGTAGTGTTCATTGCATTTTAGAGATGGCATTTGGAAACTGGCAAAATAAGTGAAAATATTGGGAATGCTGATTCAAACTCTGGCACTGACTACCTTGGAATTTCATATTATTTGTATAAACATTTAAGTATCCTTTAATTTTGGATCTGTCATCTTAAGGAGGTTCCAGAGGCTGTCATTTAGATCGTAAATATGGTATAAGTCATGGTTCAGGTAACCAAATCAGAAGTGTGGAATACACTGTGTATCAGACTAACATCTGCCTCTCTAGTCAATATTGCCTCTGAGTTTGAGATGAAAGCTCAGGTTAGCAAGCAACACAGGCCAGGCTGTCTTTGGAGAGGCTGACTTGTTCCAGGCTCCTCATCTGTAGATGCAGACCGTGCTGCCTGGACTGTGCATGAGCTTCAGTGCCTCTGGGCCAGCGAGGTTCTTGCCCAGCATGCCCTGACCAAACCTGTAATAGTGCTGGTATACTTTGTTTCTGCCATGGTCGTGGTTAGTCTGGGCATCCTGTCATGTGCATGCCTTTGATTAAGGATGGCCTTCCTTCGTGGAAATAGCTTTATGATCCCCGTTGTGCAACAATGTATGAAACTGCAAACACCTGGAAAGATTTTTCCATGGTGCAAGCATTTGTGCATCACTGGCCAAACATCTGGAACTCATTGGAAGATTCTCAGTGGTCCCTTCAAGTGCTGATTGAGACTTCTTTCTTTTATAAGATGCACATCTCACTTGACATTGATTCTGAAAACTGAGGGAAAGTGAGGGATTGGAATGTTGCTGATTGGAAAATGATATTATCTACTGCCTGAAGCATTTTCTATTAGAAATGAAAAATATCAACATGTGCATATATAAATGTTTTGAAATAAAATATTCGATTAAAACGATACTGCATTTGTTGTAGTTACCAAAAAACAAACTTTTGGATATTAGGATGACTGCGAATACTTTGATGTAGAAATATGGATTTTGACTTAAAATTAATTGCTTTTTGAAGAAGGGTAAAACTGACCCAGGCCTCAACACAGTAACCGAAATTTCCCAATTTAGGCTGGTTCTCATTATGTACATTCTTGTCCTACACAGTGGCTTTCCTTTTTTTTCTTCTTCTCTGTAATGATACAGATGATCTAGAGGTGAACAGTGAAGAGAGATGAAGCAGTTCCAGTTCTCTTTGTTATTTCCAATTTGTTAGGTTTCCTCCTTTCTGGCCTTTCAGACATGTGTCTTTGTTGCTGATACCTGCTGATATTGGTGCTTGGTTCCACACCCTTCTGGGGATATGAGGCCCATTGTGGCTTCACAACATCTGGAAGATGGTTCAAATTAATCCCTGCTTAAAGTCAGTCATTTTTGAATGACCACAGCGGTGTAATTTTCATGACTGTATGATGACATGTGGAAACTTCTTGTATGATTATCTTTCTAATCTATCTTCTTTTTATTTTGACTTTTCCTGTAACAAAATAGGGCTCCATCCTGAAATATATTGATGCTGCTCAACATAGGACATTTAGAGAATTCTTCCTTGTCAGGCTGAACACTCAGCAAGTGTTGGAGGAAGAAAAATAAAAACCTCCTTATCATACATTTTTTTCCCCAGCAGCGTGCTTTGTATAAAGAAATGGGGAGGCAAATATTTTGATGACTTTATGCTACTCAAAGTTACTTGTTAGAGGGAGATAACATCATAGGCCTAGCAGCTGCCTCCATATTTTGCTGGAGTGTCAGAAACCAGATGGAATCAGTCAAAGAATTTAGCTTTCATTGTAAAACTTATTTTTAAAGGCTTCCACATGCATATTTTCGTTGCTTCTAACATTACATTTTAAGCAGCAGGAAGATACTGATTTTTAGGTTTTGGTTAGTATGAGTTTTTTTGTTTGTTGGGTTTTGGCTTTGCATTTGCTTTTTTGGTTTTTCTTATAAAGAACACATTTTTGAACTGATGAAGTTGAATAGCTGTAGTTTGGTTTAAGCTCCTCTAACCTAATGCATTTATGCTGAGTTGTCATACTTGATTGAAAAAATGAAAGCGGAGTAGTCATTTGCATAACTCATATTTGTTACACAGCTTTTTGGATATACGGGGAACAAATAGAAAATATTATTATATAAACCCAAATTTGCATTAAAAAAAGACATCTGCCTTGTCTCCTAATTATTTAAAAAAAATATTATTAGTCTGGATATATTGTTAGTGGTCGTTCTTTGGGAACATGAAAATGAAAAGTTTGAAAGATTGTGACTTGAAAAAAACAGTTTGTTGAATAGGTAAAGGAAGAGCTGGAAAATGTTTCCTCTCTCCACAGTAATTGTTCTGATTTAATTGTATATGTAACTGTTCCAAACAGAGGGAAAAATAACCGGGTCATAAACTTAGCTCTGTCTTTATTTCCTTTGGAGCAAAGCCTCAAAGTCTCAATCTCTACCAGCCTTGAATATTTCTCAAATATGAAGACTTTGTCTTCATTGAGAAGTATTGAGGGCTGGTAGAGATTGAATGGCAGAAAAAAACAATGTGAGCGTTTTGAGGTGATTGGCTTCAGCCTAGCTCTCATGTGGTTCCACAGGCTCTGTACACCTGTGACTGGAGTGCATATTTAGTTTAACTTCAGCTGAAAGAGATCCCGTTATCATCATCAATAGCTCCCCATCAATAGTCGTTATGCAGAGACAATTGGGAGGTGTGGTCTAAAGTAATGAGACTCATCCATTGCCGACTGAGAACTTGCCTAGGTCTGTGATTACTAGTTTTGGCAATTTTTACTGGTAGGAAATGACTGTGATCTAAAAATGAGAATTTTGGAAAAGATTGAGCTGGATATACATATTCATTTAACTTTTCCTGTGGAAGTTAGGATTCCTTTTTCAAAAGCATGACCAGTATTTATAACCTATCCTCTATTTTTTAATGCAAGGTGTCTGTTTTTTAATGCAAGAGTTTCATGGTGGTCTTAATTTTAAATAAATTAGAGTATGAGAAGCATTTTCTAGGATCTTGTGATCTATAATTAACTTCTTGGACAGCAAAATGTTGTAAACTGCTGAACTCCAGAAGTTTGGCATATACAAAGAATGTAGCTAGAATATGTTTGACAAAAGAAGTTACATATAGATGCAGCAATGACCTCAGGGAATATGTGTAAAGTTGGTAAATTTTTTTGGACAGGTGCTGATTTACAACCAACAAAATGTCCAGTGTAATTCTGGGCGGTAAAGAAAGCTTAATCCTTTTTAAGAATACTCATACGCGTGCATGTGGTGTGTATATATACATATATTTAAAAGTAAGATCACTTCTATTGTCTTTTCTGAGGTGAAGAAAAGCTTTGTTCAGTGCCTAGAGTAACAGGAAAAATTTCAGTAGATTTAGGATGTCACATATGGTTCAGGTTTTGCCAGAGACTGAAGTCAGTGGGATGTGCTAAGTATGTTACTGGCCCTGGATCTAAGACTTCCAGACTCACATGAGACCTGTGTGGCAACTCTGGAAGCTTAGTTCAGATCTGACTCTTGGTCTGGTCTTCAGACTGCAGGAACATTCATCCTCCTCTGTCCTGAATCCTCCAGTACTAAGTTCTCTTGTGTGTTAAGCAGGAATAACAACAGGTTTATAGGCCAGACAGATGAGCCACTGGTGTATTTAGGTATTTCATTCCATGTTCCACAAACTCTGCTTCTATTATCAGTGGAAATAGTTTGCAGGGAGAACCCTTACACATAAAATGATAAAAATGTGTCCTTCATCTCTATGTTCACTCTTCCTGTCACCTCCCAGCTTTGCTAATGCTGTCAATACATATCTCACTTCAGGCCTTGTGGAGAAATGTAAACTTTTAGTGCCCTGAGACACACCAACTGTAGAGCAACTTAATGATAAAAGAGCCATTGAAATATATTGCTGGAAAGCCAGACTACATTTTTCAAGCATGTGTTTATAAACTCCTGGTTCTAAGCACAATGGCTGCATTATAAACCAGAGCTAGGGAACAGGCACGGCTCCAAGCGGAGTCAGGAGTGAAGAAGGATTAACAGCTGACTTTTGTTTATCAGAGCAGCTTGAGCAGGATGTGCTTTCACATATCTAAATATTTATGTAAACAGATGCACATTAAACCATTTAGAAATAAATAAAGTTTTCTGAAAATAGAACTCCACAATGATGTCAGGAGCTGTTTATCTTCAAGAAGTGTGGGAATGGGCTTGAATATGCAAATATTTCATTGAAAAACTAGGCAATAAAACTAGGTTCAGATGTAATTTCTTCAGGATATATGCCACAGGCCATTTTACTATGCTGATTGCATAGCTGTACTAGTCATTTTTTTTTCTAAAACCAGCCAACTTTGCTTTCTTCATAGCTTCTTATAATGGTTGGTGGCATTTACTTGTTGGTATACAGGTTTTGGAAGAGTGCTTCTCTCTGCTTTCCTGCACACTTAGGCAGAGTTGGAATTGCGTGTGCTCTCCTAGGCAAGGGCAGAGTCTCAGTATTGGCTGTGTCTTGCCTGCACAGCGCAAACACTCCAGGTCAGCACGGATTTTCTCCACTTACATTGCATGTCTATAGCAAATTGTGTCTCTGCAGAAGGTCCCACAATTTGAAATCTGCTGTAGCAGAGTCGTGATTTAAGAGTTGCTCTTTCTCTATAGTTTTGCACATTTTTGGTTTTGTTGCTGAGCTTACATGGTGGTGGTGATTTTAATGTTTTTTTGTAATTCTGTTTTTGGCTGTTTTGTGGAATTTTTCTTTTATAACTTTACAACATGCCCTAAATGTTCTTCCCCTTTTAGTGTTTTTTTTTTTGGTTTTTTTTTTTTTTTTTTTTGGTTTTTTTTTGTACACCAACTCAATTTGTTGCTTTTTAAAATTAACTCTTCCAGACTCCTAAATTTGAAACACTACATACACTGTGATCTCTTGTCTCCACATGCCCCCTGAAATTGCAACATAACCTGTCTTTAGATTTCTTTCCCCTAGGGCATTTATAAAAGTTTTCAGATAGAATGGCTAAGATGTATTATAAATACATTGCCCTAGATAATATAAATAAAAAAGATCTGTCTCAGTCAAAATTTATACAGGAGGAGGAACAACTGACTGGCACACAATCAGCATGTGACTGGCACACGTGTGGCACAGCCCTTGTGCCCATGGACACTGAGCACTGCCTGGTTCAGTCACCTGCCCAGCTCTGTGTGCCCACCTGCTTTCCCCCAGCCTTGAGGCAGCAATCCCTTCTCCTTTGGCCACTCCAACCCCCCTGCATCTGCAGGGTCTGGCAGCTGGACTGCACCCCTGCCCCGTGCCAGTACATGGCCTGGCCACCAGAAGGGTGCTGCTGGCAGCAGGCACCAACCTTTGCTATGAAATGGTAATTTATAAATAATCACTCCTGGGTTTGAATTACATTTTTTGTATTTGGTTTCTTCTACTTGACAGCATTAGTTCAGATTTCTGATAGGTTTCTGTTCTACAACCTTGATTGCATGGTTAGCCCTTGATGGCTTCTGGAGCAGCTTCATGCGAGAGAAGGTTGTAAAAACAACTTTCAAAAAAACTGCAGTAAATTTGGGAAAAGTTAACTTTAGGGGATATAATAACCATCAAGATATATTAACAGATTTTTATGATCATTTTACATCAATAAATGCTAGTCCTTATTCCATGTGTTCTTTCTGTGAGAACAGTGCAGCTGGTCAAATGGTTACAGAGCTTGTGGTTGGAAAAGGAAATTAGTTCTGCTCAATTTTGAGTTGAGGTCGACAAAAGAATTTTTTTTTTTTTGATTTTGCATGGAACGCCATGTTTTTGAAACTTAGTGGTTCAATATCTTAGGTTTGCCCTTGCTTCCAGTAAATGTGGAGGTGCTAGTTCTGCAGCCAAGTCAAGAATTTGTATTCTGTGATTAGGAAATTCTTGTAGTTCCTTGTTCCCAAAGAGCTGCATTTCATGAATGTGACAAACCAGACCCTAGCTCTTTTGGCCAGAACACTCGTGGTCATAATGATAGACTACTCTTCCCCCTCACCCCCCATCCCAGTTTACATCTACTGAATTTGTCTACAGTTAATATCTGTGTTAATACAGTTATATCTCAGTTTTGGCACCATGCTATGTATGAATAAAGTGAACAGTCATTGATTTTGACCAGTTAGACCTGATAAATCCAAAAAGTCAAAAGTGCCATTATTTCAGATGCCAACTGAAAGTGTTTACCTTTTCTACCTGAAACAGCACCCTAGACTGAGGAGAGAATTTGTTTCCTAGACTATTCCCACGAATTTGAAAACTGTTTTTTGTTTCTTCTAGTACTTCACCTGTGTTAAAGATTGTTAAAAAAGAGAAAAAAAAAGTAATAAAAATGAGGTATTTGTTCTGCCAATTTTGGTTTAGCCAAGCTTCATGCCATAGGATTGCAACATCATTATCATCCTAATATTTATCTTAGAACTTGCTTAAATTGGACTAAATAAATTTTGCTCAACAGCAATTCTGAATGCATGATGACTATGTTAATTTAAGTGGTATTGTATTGCTATACTAGACTTCTCCTGGAGTTAGTAAATAGTGATGTAAGTCTAGGTAAATTCTGAAGTTTTGTCTTCTAGTAGAGTCAGGGAGTTTTGCCTTAAAAATAAAATATCTTGAAATACAGACAAGTTAAAGAAAAAAAGATAATATTTTCTCCTATAAGGAAAAACCTCATAGTCAAATTTTGTTTGTTCACATTGTCCTCCATGCTACTTAAATTTCTGAAAGTTGATTAATTTACAAATAATATTTATACTCCCATGTAACAATAGGTAAAAGATTTGGAAGTTACATAATTTTTTTTACAAGTGATCCTGATATTTCATTAAAATATTGGTTCAGACTTTCCCTTATATACTTTAGGTATGTGGGAGAGGAAAAGGAATTTCTCATCCTTTTCCACCTGTCTTTTGATAACAAACCACAGAGTTCCTTAATTTGGTTTTCTTTGTTGCACTTCCAAGAGCTACAAGTTTATAAGTAATTTATTTCTTCTGTTCTCGTGAAGTCTGAAAAGGAGAAAAAGTGAAAACATAAAACCCTCTTAATATTTGTGTTCTCACTCCAACTGCTGCAAAATTAATGATATGGATGGGCATAAATATACTTGAATTTGTCATGTTTAGAGGAAACTGTAAAAGACATTGGGGAAAATATTTTGTAAGTGTTTTCCACTGTAATTTTCTCTACTCTTTTTAAAAAATCAAGATATGTGATAGGGATGGATATATTTTGCCTTTATTTGCAGCTATAAATTCTGAGAGATTTAATACCTCTTGGACAATAGAGTTGTATTCTTAGAATTTTTTCTGTTTTCTGTGTTCCTTAATCATTGTCATCAGTGAAATAGTTTTTCTGTAATCACTCTTTTCCCAAAAAATATAAAGCTCTTTCATGGATGTTTCTGTGGGATCATGTTGAAGAATACCACATGAAAGAAGGAAGAATGAAAGAAAGCTTAAGAGATTTTTCCCCAAATTGTCTTGGAAGCACAGTTTCTGTCCCCCAGAGTTATGAAGGTGTTCTGTGTCTATGCAAGTGCACATTAACAATCAGAAGAGTTAAATTAACTTCATGAATTTTAAATACTTCTTTGAACATTTTGTAGGATTACTGTCTTACACAATTGATACAGTATCAGAAAATCTAGAAAATTGATCTTCTATTCATACTCAATTTCCTATTAGCTTTAAGTCTCTGATTAAAATATTCTACAGTGTGAACACACCTCCCATAGAGTGTGTGTAGCTACTTCATGTTTCATGGCAGGTTTTTTTTTTAATTACTTAGTGATTCATTATGGACGGTGTGTTAACAGATGACGTATGTTCCTTGATTTTGTGTTCATTATTGATCATGCTGGGCCTTATAGACCCAGACATGCTTTGTAGCACTGAGTTGTTCTCGAGAATACAAATCTCAAATAGTAGCAACTCCCTGTTGTTATGAGTTGATGTGTGTATAGAGCTATGTTTCGATTCTTCCAAAATGCCCAGTATTCAGTAGAAGTGTGGTCGGTTTGCTGCTGCTGTTCTTTGTGTGATTATGACTGTACTGCATGCTGTATGTTCTCTAATTACATGTTGAGAGAGAAATCAATTGGCATCATCATGGATGTGTCGGTTGACTGGGACCTTTCAAGGTTGTGCAGTCCAACTTCCTTCTCAAAGCATGAACATCAAGTCAGTCATGGCTTTAGTTAGCCTTGGAGGCCACATGCTGTAGCCTCCTGGCCACATTAGAAGCCTGTTACTGGACCCTCTCCAAAACCCCTTATTCTTCTTGGAGCCGGGGTTCAAGATGGATGAAGTTCTCCAGCTGCAGCCTCACCAGTGCTGCACAGAAGCAGAAAGTGTCTGCCCTTACTCTGTGGCCCACGTTCCTCCTGCTGTAGCCCAGCTGTGCAGTTTCCTCTGTTGTCATGGAAGTGCACTGCTGCCTTGTTTTTAGTTGGCATCTGCTGGAACTGCCAAGCTTCTTTTTAGCAGGTGCCAATTCAGCTTGTGCTTCTGCCCTGGGAGCAGAGCTTTTCACCTTTCATTGAACTCTCTAAGTTTTCGGTTGGGCCAGGCCACAATTTTCACCACGTCCCTCTTATTTGAAGCTCCACCCTCTAATTTCTGTTAGTGTTTGAATTCCTGACAAAACGTCTGGGTTTGCCATACGCTGAATATTTGTGGCTTGTGAGAGTAGAACCATCACTACCTTGTGGTGTTTCTGCTCTAGACAGAAAGTACCAGAGATTGTATTTCAAGTTACTATCCAAATGACATTTTTTCATTCATTGAACTCTCTTTAATGGCATTTTGTTTGATACCAAAAGCATTGTGAAGACAGATTTCCACATGGATATGGTAATTTGAGATAATGAAGATAGCAATTAAGCTTGCTGCATGCAATAGTGAGGGCCTTGAGAAAGAAGTTTTGCAATGAAGCTTGTTTCTGTTGCAAGAGGCTTATAGGTATTTTGTAGAGCTATGCTCCTAGTTTGTGTTCATTAGCATTCATGAACAGTCATGTCATACTACTTTATAATGAGATTAAAATCCTCAGCTATTACCTGTTTGTTTTGAAAGTTTCCTATTATGATGGCCAGAACATTCTGACACCATTCATGGTAATCTTACAAAGACATTGTGTGACATGAATTTGAACCACCAAACCTTAAAAAAATCGCATGCATTGTGAATAGCATATATGAAAACCCCACACATAATTTCTTAATGTTCCATTTTGCATTCCTAAAAGTTCTGGGGTGACAATGTGCACAACAAAACATGCTCTGGTTGTTGGGCTTTTTTGTTGTTTAAAGAATCACTAGACAACATTCACAATGAAGTATAAGGAATGTAAAAGTCAAGCTGGCCATTAGGCTTTTCATGGTATTTCAGGAAACCAAAACCTAAGATGTGTTCTGTAGTTGCATTGCCTTCCTGAAATACTCCTTCTGTGTTGACATTTTCTTGTCTTCTGCTCAGTGTTATCCAGAACTGTTTGTGTCTGCCAGTGAATCTGGCAGATACACAGCTTTGTCATGTGAGGTTACCTGCCAAAAGGCATACAAACATGGTGGGGGAGTAAAATTTGTGAGTTTTTGCTGGAGTCTTTGATTGTAGATAAAAAAAATATCTGAGGAAGACTTGTAAACATTTTCTTAGGAATATTGCTTTTACTGATTTTGTGTGCTATTTTAAGAGTGACCTTGGTCTGCCTGTCAATGATTTAATTCTATGTCCATAACAACAGGACCGTTTATCTGTTGTTTTAATTTCTTCATAGAAATTTCACCACACAGCTGATCTCTAGGTGGTGCTACAAGAAAAGACCTAAAGGCCTTTAGTAATATCTTAATGGTGACATTGCTGTCTTTTTCGGTTCCATTTCTTTGGGGAAAATTATGGAGTGACGCCTTTCCATAAAATGTATTCTTTCTGCGCTGTCCTTGATGAATTTAATTTTGATACTGGAGAGAGAGGGGACGTGGTTGTCTTCTGATTTCCTCATGCTGCTCACCTTCTTCATGCAAAGATTTGTGCTCTCTTTAGGCATTGCTGAGGAACCTGGAACAACACGTGGGCAAGGTGGAGAGGTGGACCTATCTCATGGCAAGGTGTCCTGCCTCCAGCCAGGAGAGGGTTCATTTTATCAGGATCCAGGACAGGGCATGGCTAGGACATGGTTATTTTATACCACCTCCTGTAATTGCCAGGTGCATGGGAAAGGGAGTCTTTTCCCAGGAAAAGGGGTTTCTTTCTGTTGTGCAAGGTGGCAGAGGGACCGGTCAGGTAATGCTGGCTCTGAGCAGTTTGCATGTAAATTGCTCACTTCTTTCTTGTATGCTTTTGTTATTAATATTGCTCATATTCATTTTCTTATCTCACTGCTCATTCCAGTAAGTTCTTATCTCAAGCCATGATCTTTACCTTTTGTGCCTTCGATTCTCTGCTCCAGTCACTGTGGGGGATGGGGGTGGGAAAGGGAAGGAGTGAGCAAGTGGCACATGGTTTAGAGAGTCTCAGTGAGAGCACTAAATTGGGGATTATCATTCCCGAACCACAACACAAGGGAAAGCAGTCTTCATGTAGCGTAATAGGATACTTCATATGTGATATATTTGGTTATTTTCAGCTATCAAAATGTTTTAGAAAGGAGGAAAAAAATAAAAACAGCTGATATTCTGTTGGACTGTAGTATTTATGGAAATACCTGCTGATGCTCCAAGACTGCTTGCAGGGGACTTGGACCATCATCCATCATGTCAGCCATATCGTTTAAATAGTGTATACATACAGATCTTGGAATGCTTAAGAAAGGAAATGATAATACCAGACTGAATTTTTGCATTCTGGAGATTTTGTTGTTTAAGTAGATTAAGAAAGCCCTATAATAATTTCTCTTTAAAGTCTTAGCTTGTGTACCTTAAATGAACTTCTGAATATGGTACTGCTGACTTCAGTGATGAATGTCTTTGTGAAAACCTTGGTATTTAAAATTAATGAATTAAGAAATAAAAAAAAAAAAAAAAAGAAAGCCATGTCAAAATTGGAAATCGTTTTCTAAGAAACAGTTTGGGAAAAATAATTTCTTATCAGTTTTTCACTGCTTTCATTCACACTGCCAGATGCTTCTTCTATGCATTGGTCAAATCCTGTTGGCCTGTAGATAATTTATTTCTTTTCCCCTTCCCTTTCTGCCCTAATTTCTTATATAACCCTGGGCTGTGGAACTTTAGTCTGTTCATTTAAACCTCAAGGTATCAGTATCATTTTTGGATACCAAAGTGTTTCATCACTAGAGAAATTGATGGCAAATAAATTTTTTTTAAATGGGTGGAGATTTGATGCTCTATTCATTTTTATAGTTTCTTGAATCTGGCTTGAGTCACTGGGAACCAAGCCATGGGCTCTTTGGTATAGAGCCTTTGAGCAGCCTGTGTGTTATTGTGCTGAATCACAGCACCTGCACAAGTCTAAACAAACCGTTTTTTCAAGCCCCTGGAGATCCTAGACTTATGAAGAGCAATTCTCTAGTCCAACCAATATAATTGTAATAAAAGCATACAATGTTTTGAAACATACTCATCTGCTTGTGTATGGTCTGAGCATAATTAAATTACACCTGATTTTTGTGATTAATTTTATGAAGATTTACAAATTATGTTCTTGTAGTATGAGAAATATTTTGAATGTTGAAATGCTTTTTGTGATACACTTTTATTATTATTCCCATATGCACAAACCCTGGGAGTTTTGTTATCCCTTGAAATTCCATAAATCATTACAATTTACCAAAAAGTTGTTGCATAGGTCAGATTACATTTTCCATAGTTTTATTAAAATATATTTTGTGGAGATATTTTTTTCTTATTTTCCATTTTTGCTTCCCTGTGATGCTTTTGTATAACTTTCATCACTGTTACTTGACAATTAACTAAAGCAAAGAGAAAAGGAGGAGACACGAGTTCTTTCTTTCAAACAGACTCATATTTCCTATGTGAGTTTGGGTGAATCACTTAACTTCTCCATGTCTGTTTCCACATCTGTACAGCAGGAGTAAATTTCTCATGGACTTTAAAAAAATTAATTAATCTTTGGAAATTACCTAGAAGTTCTGAAATAGAAGGGCCTGTTGATTCCAAAATCTTAGAAATTAAGTCATGATGGCCCTGATTAACAGAATACTTGGCAAAATGAATGTGCTGATTATTTATCCATTTGTGTCAATAGCTGTAAGTGGTGTTAATATATGTTTCACTGAAATGTATGACTGTCATGAGCCCTCTATGTTGTTCTCTATGGTTAAATAATGTCGCCAGTGAAACTGACAAATGTTAGTCCTAGAAGACTTACATCACTGCTAAAAAGTTCAGCTACCAATAAAAAAAGTTTGGAGCTGGACAAAAAGTCTGGACTTAAAACTAGAACAGTTTAAAAAAAAAAAAGAAAATATATCTTATCAAGGTAAAAGCTCTTGAAACACTTTGCTTACATTTTTATCACTGTGGCATATTTTTTGTTCCTAACTTCTCTTGTCTATTATTACTCCATATTTAACCTTTCTATTTTGGGCTGTAAGAATAAAAAGGATTGGATATTTGCCAAGCAATGCTACAGTCGTCTGGAGAGCTGTGCTTTTGGCCTACTTCTGTCCTTTTCATGGTAATTGTACTGCTTTTCCTGGTACAACTTGTGATGAGTAGAAATCCATATTGATGTCGATTATTATTTTAGATCTCATTAGGAATAGCAATTAACAGCAAAATGGTTTTCAATTTTTTTGGGGGGGAGTGGACCTGGGAGGGATAGCAGGAAGCCTCAGAAAGCAGTAAGCAGGTTTTCATCTTCTAGGGTGTGACAAAGCAGCTGTCTCAGAGAGTCTTTGGTGTCCTTCTATATCCAGTCATCTGAGGTTGTCTGACCCAGCCTTTGCTGAACAAACAAGATTCTTCTGGTTCTGTAGACTCCTCTGAGCAGTAAGGTAGAGCTGCAGTGTAATGCATTGTCATCTGGGCATTGCTGTGTGAGAATCACTCAGCAGCAAGAACCATCACCTGAGGCCCTGTGAACATAAAGCAAAACACAGTTCTCAATGATCAGCAGTAGTAACAAAGAGAAAGTCCACTAAAAATTAGCTTAGACCTCTGGAAAAACCGTTTTCCCCACACCCTTTTCTTCTTCATCCCCTTTGCAAATTAGCCCTTGCCCAACCCAAACTTAAAGCATTTAGCAGGCATAATTAGTCATCTCTTACTCTGTATAAAGTACCCGCCACGTGAGGCACACATATAGAGAAAGTTTGGGTAATGGTTGGCTTGGAAAAGAGATTTTTTTGGACGGATAAAAATTCCCAAGGCGTCCGTTTATTTATATAGTTCTTGGAATAACGCTGTTTTCAAAAGGCTGCTCGCCAGCTGCTGAGACAGCGTTCCAGCTAATATATTCCCAATGCAATCACCACACTTTGCTTTTCCCATCATAATATCCCCAAGGCTGTTCTTGGTTAAGTCTCATGACTGGAGTATAGGAAAGTTCACATTAAGTCAAAGCTCACAATGCCACAATGTTTCTTATTTTCCTTCTTTCCTTCTTTCTTTTTTTTTTTTTTTCATTTTCTTCATTTCTTTTAAGCAAGCCTCTTTAAATGGAAAGGTGCCTGTTTCTGCTGCTCTATATATGGGGAGAATAAGGCATCTCTAATGCAGTGCATGGCTGCGTAAATAATGCCAGAAATAAGTGGGTCACTATGGTGGATCTCAAAAAGTCTATGTGAAGAGTTTACTTCTAGCAAATAGATTAAACATTCTGTTTCAGTGACTAAGATAAAAGCAGACACAGTGCTAAGGATTTCTGTGGTATAAATGGCTTTTAGCATTTCATTGTTCTTAGCAACCAAACCACTAAGGCAATGAGCCAGGACAACAAACTACACTTTTTCTGTTTGTTTTTATTTGACCTTTTTTTTTTTTAAAGTCATCAAATTAAAGAGCAAGGCTCATATGTCTCATGGTCATAGTGCACAGACAGCCCAAGGGACTTGAATTTATGAGACTTGAGTTTACAAGAAATTTTTTTTTTTATTAGGCGAACTACTATCTTTGAAGAAAATTCTTGCCCGTTTCTATCATTCCTCCCTATTGCACTTCTTGTTTTTCTTCCTCAGGCATGAAAAGAGAAGTAAATAATAACACCTAAACAAAACAGAACAATGAGCCAAATGATTAATATAGGTTCATGGTGGTGGTGCCCATCTGCCTATGTGATGAAAACAGGACTTAAGGTTCCCTAGGCAAAAATAATTCATGTATGCTTTCACAGTGCAACTTGACCACGGGAAAGATGGTTGTTATATGCTGCTGTGTGGGATGAACTGTCTTGGACCAAGCTTTATGCTTTATGCATTTTTAGAAAAGGTTGAATACAGGAAGAGTCAGGCCCAGCAAGCCTGTCTTGTAATGTTACTTTATTCCAGATATTTGAAGTATCTGCTGTTGTCCTATCACTGCTTGACTACAGCCAGCGAGATTATTCGGTTATTTTTTTTTCTGCATAACTACTTTTCTTGATTATTGAGTCCAGGGTAAAGCAACATTTCACCATTGATTTAGTTGGTATCTCTACATTCAGTGAGTACCACCAATGTCTTTACTTGTTGTAAAGAACATATCAAATCCAGTGTTTTACCCTTCTTTCACTCCAAATCTATATGTTTAGTCAGAAAGTAATTTAAAGTTCGGCCAGTCCTTGTCAAAATCCATTCTTCATTTCCCTTCTTCATAGGGCTTTTTGTGCTTAACCACAGCTCATCCTCACTGTGATGAAGAAATGCCAAAGATATCTCCTGCTTCCAGTGAAGTTTTTGTATTCTGGGGGATTCTGTGACAAATATATTTCTAAGACATTAGTTCGAAGTAAGCCTGGACTGGGCTACTGGCTCGTTCTACTGATCTATCTTGAAGCTTTTGGATGAAGAAATGCTGAAATATGAAAGAGGAAAATATATTTAGATAATATGACAAGAACCTTTTGTCACCATATTTAGCAGAAAAAATGAAATTGCTATAGAGTAAATAATGAGAAAAGTGGCCAGCAGAGAGCAAAGTACCATAAATTGAGTTGAGCTCCCCAATTCAATACCCAGAGGGACTTTTAAACACAGCCATTGAGAAGGAACTGCAGAGGGGCTCCAGCTTCCATAGAGGTCACTCTAAAAAGATAATTAATTGAATTATGTTTGTATTTTGAGAAAACAAGGGTTGCTTTCTTATTGAGGTCATTGTAAATATTGTTCATTCTTGTCCTACTTTATTAAAATTTTGTTAGATTAGAACTATCTATTTAACTCTTCCTTTCTCAGAAGGGTAAAGTTTTCCAAGCATCCAGAGAAGTGAATTTGATTTTACCCAAAAGGCTGGATATGAACCTCATGATGCTGCAGGCTGCTTGTCACAGGTAGAGAGTTGCAAGATCACTGTATATTAAAGGTCTTGGCAGCCTTTTTGCTGAGAGTCCCACTGTGTTTTATAGATGGCACTATTAGAAAGCCTGCATGTTTTTCCTGCTGTTTCATTAAACACACATGGGAAAGCAATACTTATGTGAAAATGAGTTCAGCTCATGTGCACAGTCTGATATGTGTTATCATCACTTACAGCTTCTGTGCTGAGAGTTTTTATATTTACAAAATCTTTTATTTTCAACATCATGTTACATCTAGTATCTATACCATTGGATTGGAGGACAATAAAAATGTCCCATCTTCATTTTTAAGATGCTCTTTGAGACACAGAAACCAACAATTACATAGATTATTTTAGAGTGTTTAAAAAATCAGAGATCATAACAGGGTAAGGTAAATTGGGGAAAAAAACCACAACACTAATCACTATGATTATGACTAATTTTTCCATCACTGAAAAAAATGTTGCCCTGTTACTCTGGTTGATTTCTGAACAGGAACACATGTATCTGAGATTATATACATTTTTATGTGTACATGTGTATAGTTAATGAAGCAGACACGGACACTAGCTGCTTATGTGTACATGCTCTTGCCAATCAAAAGTGTAGGGTTTTTTAACTTTGTGCAGGTTATATTTATTCTTTCTACATGAATGTGTGGAAAAATTATAAATGCTAATATGTATGTAAATACTTCACTTGTTCTTATTTCTTTCCTCTGCATATTTAAGCTGATAAATACACCTAGCCTGAATGTTTCAGTATGAATATCTGGTGGGGGAGGGAAGGATCAGTCAGGCATAATATAGATAGATGTGATTATTTATTTAAAAGCTACTGGCTGGGCTACCTTAACAGCTAGGTTTGGTCAGTTCTATCTGGTTTCCACATGTGTTTCCTGTTTTTCTTCTAAATTCTATACTGTTCAGGGACCTGGGGAGTGCAAGTCCAGGATTTTCCTGAAGGGAAGGACTGCTTTGTTCATTACTGCCATGGGAATGTGTTAAATTTAAGTATGTGTTGTGCAGGTCTCAGCTGTGTTTCTCCAATGGCAGATACAAGCTCAGCTCACTGGAAATAAGAAAGAACAGGGAAAAAGCAAGTGGAATACTACTTTTTTTTTTTTTTTTTAGTGGTTAGTAAAGAGAGGGAGGATATGTGTGTGCTCTGTTTACTCCTCATTTTTGTCTGCCAAAGTCAGAGTGAGTAAATTTAAAAAGTGACTTTGAAGTATGCAAACTAAACTAGCTCTGGTTTTTAGCCTACCATAAACAATGTGAAATACATCAGTAGTCTTGAACACTCAGGAAGAGATAAAACAGAAAACCTGGGAACATTTCAAAAATGTGTTTATTTGAAATCTGTGACAAGGCACAATTGTATTGTTTTTCTCCACGGACAATAGAGTTTTAATTATAAGTGGTTCTGTCTCATATTATGGTAATCCACCTTACGCCCCTATAAATTGCTTGTTAAGAATTAAGGTTCTGACTGTCCAGCTAAGAGAAACAAGATACTAAGTCTGTGACAGCCAGTTCATTATCAACATATTTTTTCCAATAGTTGCATGCATGCTTTTAGTGGAATTATCATGGTAAAAAGCAGAGTATTCCTGTCTACTTTGTTATGAGGGATGGCTATAAAATATGTTCCAGTATTAAGTACTACAATACATCCAAAAGAAGAAATCTCTACAGTCCACTCCAGGCCTCTGATATTAGGTGAAAAAATCAGAGCATGATTTTTCTAAATTCCAGTTAGTTGATAGGATGTATATTTTCCTGCAGAAATAAGCGCTGCAAAATGCAGTTGCTACAAAAAAATATAATCACCATTGAATCCTCAAATAGTATTGTGTTTGAAATTAGCTACCCCATACTTCATAGCTTCCCATTCTCTACAGCAAAGCTCTCCTCTTTTTAGAGCATCTCAGAGTCACTGTTAGGTACCAGGCTTAAGCACAGTCCTAAAATTCTGTTTGGTTTGTAGTCCACAAATAGTTAGCTCAGCTTGGACTAATTAATTTCATTGGCTTCTTCTGATTGCCTAAGGCAACAGAAGAGGAACTAAAAGCCTCCTAACACACACTTTTTCCATACCAACTCCAAATTCTCTTGTTGAATTGTGTGGAAGGGTGTAGGTGCTCTGGTTTCCTGGCTGCCTTCCCTGTTTGTGAACTACACGTGCACTCAGCTCAGCTTGTTCCTTTTGAGATAATTAAACACTGCCTTGGTACTGAGGTTCAGAAATTTACCTGATATCTGGGCAGGTAGGAAGGCTCCCTTGAATTGAAGATTTGGGTCTGATTGGAGCCCTGGATATTGCATTTTCTTAAAACTCGGTCCTTCACACCCAAGGCCAGATGGTGAATGTGTGTGTGTGTGAGTAATGGGGTGGCCAGGGTTTGGTCTCAGACTAGAGCTATGATTTTGATGCTGGAGTCTCTTTTCATTATCCAGGTGTCATAGAGATGACAACATGATGAAGTCATACTTGCATTAGTTAATTACAGTCTTTAGGGAGGGGATGGAAGCATTCTTAATCATATAATAAACACATTGCATTCTTGTTTAGCTGATTGAGGAAAATGTTGCCCAATTAGGGTTTGAGGACTCAAATTAAGGACTTAGGCAAGATCTAAACTAAAACCATATTTAAAAATGTCAAGAACTGGTTTGGGAGTTCCAATCTGTGTTTTTAAAGGTATTCCAGAGAATCATTCTTATGAATTTTTAAGAAAGAAGCAAATTTTGGAAAAAAAGACAATAAAATATGAGAGTATAGTTAATCATCCTTCTCACTCAGAATATTTTGCAGAGGAAAAAAATTTGCTCAAAAATCCTTGTGTATGTTTCAGCAAATGTCCTGGAAAAAAATTCAAGTAAAGGTATATGGCCAAGGAAAGTGACTTGGAAGGTGAGAAGCAAAAGTGATCACCTTGATGAATGAAGAAAAAGGTAGAAAACACTACTGGAGAAAAAAGATATTTGAAAATAGGATTTTGCTCCTCCATTTTTAAAGAAGCAATTGAATGCAGAGATGCTGTTGGAAAATATTTTTTCAAAACAGTTAAACAGGAATATTTAATATTTGCAGATAAACATAGAACTGAACAGCAAGATGAGGTGCTGTTGAGACATGAAAAGTTTTATGGCAAAGTACTATGAAACCTAAGTGTGTGAAGGAAATTGGTGTTGTTTTCTAATGATGTGCTAGGTTCAAAACACTGGGGAGAGGAAAACTCTGCCATTACTCAGGCAGGATCCAAGAACTCACCTAAGTTGCTACCGTAACTCTGAAGTTGTTGTTGAGTTACCCACTATGGAGGAAATACTGGAAGTACTTATATGACTAGACCAGCTTTGCCAAATCATAGTATAAACAAACCTGAACAACCAGTGTGACAGATGAGGAATTTTGGCAACTTCATGTTACAAACTTAGTCAGAACTTTTCCTTTTCCCCAGTGGTCTTGACCTTGCTTCAGGTAACAGTAGAGATTTTTGTTCAACTCTAGTGACCATGGGTTTTTGATATTTATAAATCTTTTCTACTAAAGAGAGCTAACATTTCTCAAGTGGTGCCAAGTCAGCCCTATCAGCCCCAGAGCTTTGCACCTAAGCCCACTTTGGAGCAGAATGCTGTTGCTGGCATGCAGTTACCCTCTCTAGTATTAATACCTTGACTATGTCTAACCCTGATAGGATTGCATATTTTCTTGATAATTACAAAAATATACTGTAGTACCATGATTAGGTACATACATTAGAGTTCCTCTCTGGGAACTAATCTTGGCTTGGTAGTCCTTACATAAAATATTCTCTATTGAGATCTGGAGCTGCCCAGTTTTATTCCTGCTTGTGTTGCTGAGAAGGTTGTTGTGATTCTTTTGTCCTAAACTCAGACAGAAGTATTTATGGTTTCATGGGAAAAACTTCCTTTGAGAAAGGAGTAAAGACTACTGGTAAATTTATGTAACAATTCATGCTGTGTGTTTCTGTTCCTGTTTTTGGAATTTTCTATATTTCAATATTGTTGGTCAAAATTGCCTTTTTCATGCCAATGTGTAAGGGCAGGGGCTAAGTCAGAGTTTAATACACTTAAGCTGTGTGATATGCCATAACAAGGTCACAAATACTGTATCTGAATGCATTTCATATGAAGATTGCATTATTGGCTCTTATGATGGATTAACATGAAGGGAAAATGATTTTCCTGATGTTTGGTGTTACCTTAGAAATGGTTTTCAAGGAATCTGAAAGTGCTTAATAGATAAACTTTAAGTAAAATTTACTAACACCAGTCATTTTTTGGTGTATGAGTGTTGCTGTGACACCACATAAACTGGGAGTTGTTGGCCCTAAGACACTACACCTGATTGCTTGTGTTATTTCTGGTCTGAGGAATGCAGCTACAGAAATTGTGTTGTGGGGTTTTTTTTTGTTTTAATTGTGTCCTGTGAAACCAATTTTACAAATACTTGGGCCTCAATTTGAATTTTGAAGTTGATGCTCAAAAGTCCTGGCAGCACATGATTTCCCACTTTGTGTCATAATTTAACAGCAAAAGTCTGGAAACAATTCCTTTTGTAAAATTACAAATAAAATGGAAATGCATTGTTCCATATATTAGTTCTTCTAGAAACTCCTTGATCTTTTCTGTGGGCTTGTTGTGCTCTGAAACTCTTTGCTGCGAAATATTTTGGAGGTTTTTTTCATAAGCTAGGTTAAAAAATCTGAAGTTTTAGAAGGATAACATATTTTTGTTAGTGATTTAGGATTACTTCACTCATTTTATTGAATCTTTTTCAAAATTTCCTCAAGAGTAGACTGCCATAAATCAATGAATATTGATTTTTATTCTTTACATGTGTATCAATAAATACAGAAATATTTATTTCTGAACCACAGAAGGATTTTATTTTAGTTGAAAATAAGGTACATATCTGGCCATTTATAGCCATTCTGTCCATTCACAGGGTCAAGATAGGAATGGAGCTGTTCTTCTCTTGATACATTTGAGTGTTGTTAGCTTTTTCTCTGACTTTTTCCAAGGAGTGGAATGCAGTTAGCTCACAGTATTGTGACTATGTCAAAAAGCATATGTATTGCAAGAACAAGAAACACAAAATGACACGTCTTTTGCCCTGATGCTGAAATAGCGTGAAGCAAGCTGACTTGAAGACAGGTCCTTCTAAGTGTCTGTCATACACAAAATATTTTGAAGCAAGCTCTCATTCCTGATGTGGCCATGTAACTTGTGTTGCTTTGAATGAGAAAAACCAAAAAATTATAATTAATAGATATGAAAAGACAATTAAAAGAATGCCTCTTCTTCTGAGAGTCTCTTTTTGTCACAAATTTCTCCTTGTTGAATAATCAGCTAATAGAGTTCAGAACAATCATCTCACCAAAGGAAAGTAAATCTCTCAGTGTTATTGGCAACGTGTCAAATGACAATTGTAAAAGTATTTTTGAAGAAGGACTTGTCTTCCACCATAGTTGACTGAATTTAAACAGAATGCAGTGGGAAGAACCTGTTGAACTCTCTCTGCCTCCACTGAAAGTTTTCTGAAAACAATCTGGAAAACTCAAGTTCACACACTAAAAGAAAATACCTCTGGATGATAACTAAAATCAACAACGTGGTGCTATGTATATGGTGTTGAAGGGCCATGCCACCAGAGGCAGATACTGGAGAAACATAAGCTAAAATTTAACAGTGACTGGTATTGTTGGAGTTGAATGACTCCTCAAATTCTTCTCATTTTCTTTAATTTGAGTAGTGCATCCCCAACTTGGATTCCATTACTACATGGTTTCTTATTTTTCTATACTGATTTTCTTTAGGTATTTAGTGCCTTGGGAGCTCTTATAGGCTAATGAAGAACTATAATAGGAAAAGTATAAAGTGAAACCTTTAGGGGATAATGCTACATCTGAGGATTTTTAGGTTAACCTAAAAGCTTTCCTCTAATAAATATATTAAAATCCTATCAGGGTACTGCACAGTGTGTTTCTTATTAAGCAGTGCTGGCATCTCATTTATTTCTGCTGTATTTGTCCTTAGATATGTTATAAAATATGTTTAGTTGAGTAAATTTTTTCTTTTGATTATTGTAATGGCATTGCTCCAGATACTTTTTTTTGGAAGTCTTTAGATATTGCATCTCTCTGTATAGCTTATATTTTTCTCCTGAGAACTGGACAATTAATGCAATGTGTAGAGGGAGTTGTTTTTACATTCAGACTATTTTAAAAAGTGTCCTTTCTTCCTTTTGGAATTTTTTTTTTCCTATTTTAGTCCTGAAGTTCAGTTACAAAAAGTTCAAGGACAGTTTTCAAGGGAAAAGATTACTTCTTGGCTTCTAAATTTCACCTTGAATGGAGAAAATTAGTCTGGACAGAGTTCTAGGCAAAAAAACCCAAACAAACAAAAAAACATTAAAAAAGAGGGATTGCATACTTGAATTGTTTGTTGTTAGAAGGAAGCTGCTTTTTTTGCTTTCTGACTTGCACTGCAACTGAAGGGGAAAAAAAAGGTATATCCAGTGATTTCAGGTACTGAAGTCACATGATGCAGCATGGATTTTATTCTATTTTAGGATAATGATGACTCGTGAAGGGCTTAAATTAAGAAGGAATTCCAATTCCTGAATGGGAAGCAAAGTTAGACCCAAAAGAAACCCTCAGTAAAAATGTCTGTAATTAGAAAACTTGAGGAAATTTGAAAGCATTAAAGTCTGATCTGATTGTGGAAATAAAAAGGATATTTACATCTAAAGTTGTAGCTGTGTTTAAAAGAAAATCCCAGAATACTAGAGAAAAAAGGAAAAGAAAAAATCCCCAATAAACCAAAGAAAAAGAAAAGAAAAAAAAGGCCATGCTTGCAATAGAATGTTAACCTTATCATAATATCCTAAATTATCTTATTTGTTTTGCATCATATTCAAATAATACTCACATTTAATTGTATCAGGATGCATAAAATATGGTGGTGTGTGTATATATGTCTGCATTTATATATACAGTTGAGATCTATGTGTATGTAAATGAAAAGTAATTAAAATTTTATTAATTAAATGGGAATTAAGGCTTACTAAGGGAAAAAATTATAAGCAAGTCCTGTGCAATCGATCACATTTTTACAATTGATTAGCAAGTAAAATCCAAAAATGTATTTTTTTCTTATTTCTTTCTTACAAATCCTGAGCAATTTCTCTTCTCAGAATCAGGTTTTTTTTCTATCAGAATTAACTCTGAAATTTGCTGTGGGCATAATGTGTCCATGAAATGCTTAACTTCATGCAAATGCATAACATCCTTTGAGATTTTAACTTCATTTTAGAATCGAATTCAAATGAAAAACAAAACTAAAATACTTTCAAAAGAATGCCCCAGTAACCCCAGTAACTTCCAAATATTTTTCTACAAAAATTACTGTAATTCTGGTTCCTTGGCAAAGACGTAGGTCTATATATTTAAGGTTTATCTTGCTTAATTAAAGTTTTCTTGTAAATTCCATCTGTTCAAAGTGCTTTATTTTTAAACAGTATTGGCAAATTTTGTGGTCTGCTTGTCCTTTTCTTGTAATAATTCTGCAGCAAACATTTAGATTGGTACCAATTAGGATGCTTTATAAAGATATATATTTGTGGCAAATAATTTTCAGTGCATTCCTCTGAGGCCAGTAGTTAATACTAGAAACTGGTTTGGTGAACTTCACTAAAACCATTTATCTCCTGTAGATCTCAGAATAATGATTGAAAGAATGTCCGTACTCATTATTTGTATTCTTCAGAAAGTCTTCATAAATACTACAGCAGCAAACTCGAAGTCCTTGGGAAGTGTAATCTGTTTGTATGTCCTATGATAGAAGACTGCTAAAAAGAATGTGATAATACACTTGAGAAAGTAAAATTACATAAGAAAGCTGAGGTGCTTATAGCTGCTTCTAACCATTTGCTGGTATAACTAATTCCATAATAATAATAATAATAATCACTTCGTATTGTGTTTAAAGGTCTTCCTGCCAGCTAAAAGTGGTCATTTCCAGACATGATCAGACAGCTCTGCTGGACCAGTGTGTTATGATTGTTGTATTTCTGTTGCTGTGCACGTCTTACACACTGTCTGCTGGAGAGCTCTTGCAGAAGTTTCTTTGGAAAAAAAACAGAAGACGAGATAAATCTGGATTTTATTACTTTCTGTATTTCAGGTTAAACATTAACATTGGTTTCACCTACCATGACATTAGTTTCTCTCTAACAAGTACTGATAAAATAAGAACTTCACTGAATCTCTGGACATTTTATAAAGAATCTTTATTTTCACATTCCTATAATCTTGACTAACAGCTTAGTAAACTGGGAGTGTGGTGGTAGGTTAATGACAAAAGGTTTGCAAGCCAAGTTTTGTCTAAGTTTCTGTAGTCTGTGAGCCTGCCATGGCAAAGCTACCTCAGTTTCTGCAGATAAATTCATACAGGAATGTGGAGTCTGTGTTATGATACCCACAGACCCTTGCCTTCCTACTTGGGTCAGCAGTAAGAAGGTTCAGACAAAGTTCTGAGCAAGTATTAAACTAATGCCTCTGGATCCATAGCAAGATACTTAAATCTTTCAGATCCCAATCCTAGGAAACAGCAACATCCTACCAGGATCTTCTAGCTTAATTTTTGCTGCAGTACCCGTTCTCCTCACACATGGACACACAGAGTTTGTTTTTGCTGTGCTGGGCTTCTTAATTCACTTCTGTTCATTGTGTACCCATTCTTCAAGTGCCCTGGTGGGGTGCATATTTTCCTTCAGACCTTCCTGTCCCAGTCTGAGTCTGGACTGGAGCCATGTAGTACTACATGTAGTAGCTTTGCATGTTCTGTAAATGCAGGATCAGTTAGGGCTGCAAATTCTTGTTGGTAACTTACACAAGGAGCACCTCTTAGGACTAATGACAGGGGAAATTATGGGAGAACCAGAGGAATAGGTGCCATTAATGTGGTCAAGCTGTGTTATCCTTGTTCACAGTTTAACAGCCTTTAATTAGTTTGACCACAGCTTTAAGATAATTCTTTAAAGCCTTTTGTGTTCCTGAAAGCAAATCCTTTTGAAAAGGAAGAGTAGGAGGGTAAATAGGGCAACGTTTCGAACTGGTCTTGAGATGAATCTTGCTCTCAGCTGGCTATGGAGTGCCTCCTAGCTCCAGGCTGCTGTGGGGTGCAATGAACCCTGTGGGCTGAGCTGCTGCCTCTTCTGGGCCTAGTGCCTAAGGAGGTGTTCATCCTGACCTGCTCAGGATGGTAGATCTAAGAGACCCTTGAGCCTGCTTGTGCTTTAGCTCATTCCCATCCAGCAGTGAAATGGAGGAATTGTGGCGGAAGCATTGTTGTTTCTGGCACAGGAACAGCTCCTTGAGTTCCCTATCCACTGAGTTCTTTGTGGTATGAAGTACGTATTATGTAAAGTTCTTGGGGTTTAGGATGTGGCATGTAGGATTAATAGGACTGGACATTCCTAACCTAGGGCGTTGTTAAGTATTTAAAAGTTTCTCTTTTCTAATTCATGCTTTTTCAATCAAAACACAGTTATCAGATCAGAAACTTAGTTTCTTCTGTTTATTGATCCAGAAATAGACTGTGAAGACATAACTATGGTTTTATGAAGGAAATCTAAAATTAATCACAACATTATAAAGGTGTTTACTTGATCTGTCTTGTATTACTGTTCCACATTTTATTCTGTTGTGTCCAGGCCAAAAGAACACTAGAGGATTGTTGGTCTTGATTATTTCTAAATCAGCAAAAAGAAATAATTGTTTGACATTTAAAGCCATCAACTTTGACTTCCTCAAGACTATATGGTATATACTATAAGATTCTTTAACTCAGCTGTAGAAGTCTGGATTTATGTTAATTATCCCTCTTCTGGCTAGACAAAATGTTCTCATATCAGATGTTCTCTTTGACAGTGATGCAGTGTTCAAAGTTGCTTTATTAATAATCAGTGGTGCCATAAAATTATTGTGTAAATTTGTAAACTTCAAATAATTGTTATAATTTCTTTTATTCTTCAGGAGAGTCTACAATCTGTTAAGGTTTGCTTTAGTCTTTCACCATGTGCATCAATTAGCAATAGTTTCAAGATGCACTAAATGTGACATCCATGTAGTTATAGCAATATTCAGAATAAATTCTTGGTTTTCTGATGCTTTCATGTACCAGCTAACTACTGCATAATAATCATGAAAACTAAAATTTCTGGCAAGCATTCAGGCTCTCAGGAGGTGTGAAGTATTTTAATCCTGAGCAGTGACAGTTCTGCCATTTACTCTGGGCTTGTCCAGGAGGGTTGGCCTGTATGTAAGAATATGGAGCTCCTATATTTCAAATATATCCTTTATGATCCTATTAGTAGTTCATGCTTAGGATGTTGTTTACAGAAATTTTTCATTATATTATTGCATTTTCACTGTTTTCCTACTCAAATATTGTCAGAGAGAAAAATTATTTGATTTACTTTTTAAAAATTATTTTTCGAAGTAAAATAGACTCTGTAAACTTGCGATTGTGAAGGAGGGCAGACACTTTCTGTGAAATTTTTCAGATTAATTATTTCAGACAGCTCACCTGTTACTTTAATAGGCATCTGTTAAGTAAGGAAAAACACATTTTTCCTTTTTGGTTGCCATGAGAGGGGTCAGGAACAGAATAATTGATACTTTATGATGCAACTTTTTAAAGGATTTTTTATAATAAAGGCAAAAACCATCTGTAACTGCAGAACAAAGTATAAAAAGTTATTTTTTGTATAAACTCTGTTGATCTACCCTTAATTGGTCTATTGCAGCGACTGGAAAGCAGAAAATAATGGCAACAATAAAAATCTCTACTCAAAAAAAAAGAAAAAAAGTTCTTGGCAGCAAGTTTTCATAGGCAGCTTGCCAGTATCCTGATTCAGTGTTTATGGGAACATCTTGAAATGACTCCCAAATTAATGACTGTATCTTCCATCACTACAGTCTGATGTCTGAACATGAGGAGAAATAAACAATAGTTAATGATCTGGAAGCTGCTGGCAGTTACTCTATTAGTTCTGGTTCTTATTTTCACTTACTAACAGCAAACTGTTCTCATCAGATGTTTATCTTTGAAAAACATATGCAATGGAAAATTGCACCTCAGATTGCTATCCATTCTATAGTCTCTTTCACCGGCACAGTTTCACACACAATGAAACCATTTCATTTTGATTTCATAGCTACATGGCCTAGAGATTAAAAATAGACAGTGTTTTGTGTTTTGTTTTGATTGTTTTACTGAGAGACCCTGGGCACCTGAACATACTGTACTGTAGGGTTTCCATGTAAACTCAGTGGGGATACATGCCTAACTGTACCAAAAAGATTCTTCCTGCCCAGTATCATTGACAAGGCCAAGCTGCTGGGGAAAAGCAATTAGTTTTTTATGCAAAGCAGGCAGATGACAAATTGCCATAAGATTTGTGATTTTTCATTTCACATTGAGTGTGAATGCATGATGTAAAAGACTTTGGTGACATTAGCTGTAAACAGAAAATAATCTTTTTGCTTTTTTTTCCTTTGCATTTATTTGGAAATGAATATATTGTTCTGCTGGATAATGTCAAAAATTTGGTTTTTTATGAGCTTTTGCAGGCTCATACACTATATAATTGAATGCAGAGGTAAGATCCATGTGATAGATTTCACAATCATGTGATAAATGTTTTCAAAGTCAGCTCTGTATTACATAATTCTAACACTGGAACCAAGCTTCTACAGGTCCCTTAGCAACTTCATAGGCTCACATGTTTCTGCAGCAGTGATTTTATTTTTGCAAACGAACTTTCTGTATCAGCTAGGGACATAGAACTGGAAGGATGCCTTCATTTGTCTAGCCCCAAACCTGGGTGCTAGAGGCACCACTTTAAATAACTCTTTCCCTGTATTTGCAGTGCTGCATTTTAAGATTTCTTTTTTCCTTTCCTGCCTCCCTAAATGTGAAATCTTTATTCTTCCTGAGAGCAAGAAAAAGCTTTCATTCCCCTAAACCTAAAGGCTGCAACTTTTTCTAATATCCATTTGGTCAAGGGGAGAGAGCAAGTGCTTCACATTGTCCTTCCTCTTCAAAATATCTATTTCTAGTCCTTGAAGAAATAACATTGATTTGCATTATCCTGGGTCTAATATTCTTCATAATTTCATTTAAAATTTTCTTATCTGAAGGTCTCACTTATCCAATTAAACGTCCCTTCTACTGAACAACCTTCATTTTGACTTCTTTTACTAAAAGATTAGAGCTGCTGTCATGTTGTATCAAGACATACAAGAATACATTTTGTCTTCATGGTACAGTGGACTTTATGTTCACATGGTGTCACAGAGAAGTTCTAGAAGCCCTCATTTAATAATTTGTAAAATGCATCATCACTGTGTGCAATTTAGACTTCTCCATCTAAGACTGATGAAAATCTTTCTTCATTAGGATATATTAGCTTCTTATATGCTTCTGAATCCTAAATCTATTTGTGGCCTTACTCTGTAATTGCTCTCATTACAGCTGATCTTAATAAATTCCCTTACTTCTCCTCAGAGAACTGATAATATTTTTCTAGCTACATTATGAGGAGTTACATCTCTAATGATGTGCTACAAATACAGATGGAGTGGTTGCAGAAATTGCTAAGTAACTTAGAGAAATGTGTCTTTTTTCAGTCTTAATTATTAGTTCTTCTCTTTGAATAGCATTTCCTGAAATATGCATATCAGGTCTCATCTCCAAGATTTATTTCTGAGCTTGAGAACCCTCATAGGCCTCTTCCTTGCAAGCACAGTTAATGATCTCCCAATCCATTTCAGAGTTTCAGAACCATGGTATATAGTATATCTAGTTCCACAAAAAAAATACAGACTATTTAAAGGAATCTTCCAACATAAAAAAAGGGTTTTAATAACAGTGGCTGCTGAGTTTCAGGTGAACATGCATTATTAAACTTTATTCAAAGTGCAGTTTAGGAAGTAAAAATAGAGTTCCAATGGGGACAAATTTTAACCATTGTGTGTTGAGTCTGGGTAAAAATTTACCCTGTGTGAATTCATTGAAATACATTTATTGTCATTGAATAAAGGTAAATCTTCACATGAAAGAAATTAGCCTGGACCTTCGCATGGATGAAAATTATTGTATTAGGAAAGGTCTCTTACAGGTACTCTAGCAAATAATGAAATTAATTTTTTAAGAGTCAACAATTATAGTTTTTTAAATGTCAACAATTATAGTTTCAGGTGTAGGGGAATGTTAATGGAATTACAGCAGCTTGCCAGACCACAAAAACATTCCCATTCTGCAGTTCTGCTCTGTGTTAGCCCTAGGAGAAGCAGCAAGGTGCAGCCAGACCTGCAGCTGGATTTAGAAGAGAACTCTGTCTCAAGTTTGGCACATTGAAGTCAGCTCCAATCACAGCAATCTCATTCAGCACCTCTACTTTCTTGTATCTTGTGCTGGAAACTAATAGGGTAGATATGGTCTCCATAGCAGAAATACTCTGTTCCACAGCCATAAATACATCATAGTCTGCAGTTCTATTCTTTCATCTAAGCTGCTTATATCAACTTTATTCATTTATTCTTCGGACTGTACTTGGCAGTGATCTCAAAGGCAAGTAGGAAACTGCACAGTTTACTGCTTGACTCCTGTACTGCTTGATTCTTGTATGAAATAAACATTTCTTAGGAAATCTCTTTCCAGGCATAAACACATTCTTTTTACCCTGAAAGATTTATGGTAAAGAGTATTCAGGATGGTGCTTTAGGTTTTAACTTTCATAATTTTCAAATCCTGTACTGCCTAGTGTGTAACTCTGAAGTTTCTTGTAGCCTGTTCACTTCTGCTCTCTCATGCAAGGTGGACATAACAAAGCCTCTCCAGGCCTGCTCGCCAGACCATCCCAGGCCCAAAAAGTATAAACCAAAAACCTCTGAAGAGAGAGCAAGCTTGAGGAAATTACATCATTAACTGAAGCTTATTTGGAGAATTAACCCAGATATGCAAATGAGCCAAGCCTACAAAAGTGTGAAGAACTCATGACCTGCCATCCATCTTGGGGTCCATCTTGGCAGTAGCCTCTGGCTCCTCAGGTCATACCTTTGAATAAATACCTACCTTTATTCCCTTGTTCTTGTCTAGGCTCTGTTTTTAGGTCGCCACTTCAGGCATCAGGGATACCAGATTTTGGTATTTTGCTTTGGAGCTACGAACATGCATTTGCACTTTCACCTGGTTTCAAACTAGAGCTTATTTTCAGTTGGACCAGTTGCAAATAAATTTAAGTAGGTATTTGGAGACTGCAAAGAGTTAGGGAGAAGAGGCAAGAATACCTGCATGTGATGCTACTTTGTACATTTACAGCTGCAGAGACAGGTCTATCTTAGTTGATCTGCTCCTCATTTCATGCCTTTGAGTAGATCTTCTATCTTTTTTATTAATGATGAGGTGCAAGACTCAAAATTAGATATCAGTGTTAAGAAATATGAGCTGTCATTCCGTGTTAGGAAACATGAGCTGGTGTCCCAAATGAAGAGATGGGTTTTTAATATTGATGCAGTAGAATTGCTCTGATTATGGTCAGAGATGATTTTTAACTTATAACTCATATTAGTGACTTTTTCCTTAAGTAGAATGGAGGGGAAAACCAGATTTTTTTTTCTTTTAGTCCAGAGTAAATCCAGAGATTTTTCTATTTTTTTCTATATATATCCAGAGTAAAGATCACTCTGGCTAAGCCTCACATGAAAGTATCTGCAGGCAAAAATTGTGCACTCACTTTTTCAAGTTTAAGAATTAAAAATCAAAAAGAACAAATTATGGCCCGTTAAAAGAAAAATCTATTTCCATTTCCTTATACTGGGAAGCCATACTTGAATGTAGGAACCATGGAAAAATGTAGGTTAATGCCATTCTACCCATTTCACAGAATGGCTGTAGAAATAGCATCAAAATTAGACAAATACTCTTTTGAGGGATAGCTCTGCTTGGATCGTTTGCCTAACACAGGTCAAACCAGCTTGCTTACTCTCTGACACAAGGAGTCAAGACCTTCTGTTTAAGTTGCAACATATCTGTCTATAAAATGCCAAACTTTATTTGAAAATTGTGGCTGGTGAACTCTCTGCTGTGTGGTTTTAGGTTTTTAAATAGCCATATTTTTGAAATGTGTCTCTGATTGCTGGGTTTTTGTTGATGACTGGCTGTATTAGCTCTTTCTCTGCTGTCTGGAGAGCTGTGGACCATTAGAAATTTCCTCTTTGATAGCTTCATTACTGCTTTTGGGTTTTGGCTTGCAATTTTGACAGTGCCAGAATGCCCCCCACCTACCAGGCTGCTTCATTGCTCTAAGCACTCGGGCTGCATTCACCAGTCACCTCTGCAGTCTTTGTTGACAAGGAGCTTTAAGAAAAACCTTGATTACTGTTAATAAGAAATACTTTGAACTTGTACAAGATCTGCTTAAGTTTGGCCATAAATATCCCATTCAATATTAGAACAGCACAAGAAACTATGCAAGCTTTAAAGAGTATTTTTTTTGCATCAAACAATTTTCCCAGTGTATAATTATGCAATTATTTAGGCAATAAAGTTTTAAGCTGGTACATGCCTGTAACTTCCTTATACTTTTTCTGTTAGAACAAAGTGCCCTTAAGCATTTCACTTTTGTTTTATATTGACTTCATTTCCCAGAATAATTAAAGCTTAGTCATTCTTTATAATGTGATACAGGTAGGAACATAGGCCTGGTTTACAATCACAAAGGTAGAGTCAGGCAGTACTTTGAGTCTGCTGCTGTGAGAGTAACGAGTCTTCAACAAAGTTCTCATCTTTCTGCATTACATAATACAAGAAATCAAAAAACTCAGTGTCAGAACATGTCAGAGTTCTAGTTATGTAAAGGCATATTAAATCTCCTGACTTCAATAAACAAAGGAGGTTGCACCAGCTAAGCATCAGGGTCCATGCATTTGAGATAAGCCCCTATTGTATAAGCAAGCAGTACTATATCACCTATCATGAAGGAAGGCTGAGACAGATTAATGGGGTCACAATGTCCTTTATTTACTTGTTTTATGAGACCAGAATTTTCAAGCCTTAGTGTTTGCAGGCAATGCATGAGTGTCTACTGCAAAGCTTGCTCTGGTGTTTATAATGATTGCAGGAATCCCAGTGCAGGGCTTTGGCTCATGCAAGTCCCAAAGGCAGATTTCTAGTTTCATTTTGCTTTCTTCTTTAGACTCTGATAACATTCTTTCAGGGTTCCCTCTTACATGGCACAGCTATCTTGAAGCTTATCTAGTACTGATCTGTGTCATTTAGGAAACGTTGCTTTCATCTGGGAACTCATAATATTCAGTCAGTGTGTGCCATTCATAACTGAATAGCCTCTGCTCTTCATTGTTCTTTTAATTAATGATTGTTGATTGGTTTGACTTGCTGCACATTGTTGCAAGGCATGATCAAAGAAAATCCAAGATTAATCTGCTAAACTAGATGTCAGATTAGTAAATTCCTCTGTGCTATTACAAAGATTTTTCTCCCTCAGTAAAGGCCTGTCAGCGGATGATGGCTTTGCTGTACCTCTGACAGGTCAGTCCAAAGGTCAGTCCCTGAAAACATGCATACATTAATACACTAAAGCGTGATGAGTCATTTCTAGCCAGTTCATAACTCCAAGCGCTCTCTTCATGAAAGTTATTCAGGCACCACTGAGACCATTTCCTTTGATTGCTTTTGAATACAGATGAAGAAAATATTTATACTCTATCATGTTGTGAATACATGCAGGTTTTTCTCAGGTCAGTAGTGGAATCAATCAGTGTAGTAAGCCAGAGAATAGTGTGTTGTGTCTTTTCATCAGCTGGCATATCTCCTTTACTTCTGTGTAACCCCTTTAGATAGAACATGATTTACTCTGAGTAGTACTGGACTTCAATTTAAAGTGATAAATAGGGAGCTGAAGCCTCAGTCATTAACCTTCACAAATATCACTACAGTCACTGGTATCTATTAATCTAATTTTCTCTATTTATAAACTCTTCATAAAAGGGAACACCCCAAAAAACCCAACCCAAAATGCCCAGTAGCAAAAGACATAAACACAGTAATGTTCACATAACTGATATATTTATGGACTTTCGGTGCAGCTTTACTGGGAGCCCTTAGTTGCTCCCTGTCTTCCTAAGGACATCTTGCAGTCTGGGATTGTCAGGCCTTGCTGGATAGCAGATAGACTGGATTTCAGCTGCTTCTGATCCTGTGGGGCAGCTGCTTTCATCTGCCTTGGCATGCCAGAAGTCCTTCTTTTCCCTGTCTGCCACTTCATTAGCCACTGCAGTGATGGCGTTCAGCTCTTAGCCAGAAAGCAAAGAGTTTGAGCTTAAACACAGTCCTTCTGCTTAATAGCTCAAAGATGTTCATATGGATCTCCTGTTTCCATCCTTTCATTGATAACATCTGCATCCCAGTGCTGGAAGCTATTGGTTGAGATGAAGGATTGCAATAATTTTCCCCAGTGACATAGACAGACTGGGTCGACTGGGCTTCTTTCTTCTGCTTTATGAAATGCTTCCTTATCTCCAGAAATAATACCTTTTTAGCAGAAGAAAATAAATGGATACATTTCAGGCTGGCCCATTGGGGCCTTCCATTTGTCTCATTTTGAACATGTATCAACAGAATGATTCTCTGTTTTGGCTTCTTCCCCAGTGGAATGGTTTTCATGGTGCTGCCATCTGCTTTTGCTGGTAGATCTCTGCCACTAAACTAATTTCAACTAATTGTGCTTAAATTTAGCATTTTTTTTTTTTAATTTTTCTCCTTTTTTTCTCACTTTTAAAAACTTTTTATTCTTCTTTTTTTTCCTTTTCATTTTTATTCTTTTTCCTTTCCTTTGTCCTTTTTTTTTTTTTTTTAATGGGTGCTTCTGTTTCATACTATTGTAATTTCCAGCAGTCAGGATAAGCAATGATCTCAGATATTTATAATTTAAGAGATCCCATGTGAGTAATCAAAGGAAGATTACAATAATATTTTCAGAGTTCACCTGTGATCATCACTGTATCTTTTGAGATGGTTTGTGTTCAATTAGGGAAATCTTTTATTGATTCTGCACATAACTCAGTATTTGAAATGCACAGTGTTCTTCCTTAATTGATTTTGCTATTAGTTCATCACATGTGGTCAGCAGATTAAATATAATTCTTTCTATTAAATGACAATAAAATGTTTGCTCTTCAAAGACCAAGGAAGAAAAACTTCTAGCTCAGGATCTGTCATGTTGCTGTCCTCAGTTGTCTTTTAAACCACTACAGTTGTTAATTTTTCCTCCTGTTTATTGAATGATTTCTGGACATGTTCATTTTTACAGCCTAATTAGCTTTTTGCCATGAATAAAAGATGTTTTCTAAAACATCCGAGTAGGCAATGGATTTATAAAGTGGCAGAAATCTCATAAAACATATGTGTCTTTTTTGTATAGGAATGGATGGCTCAGGCTGTTATTGAAGTATCTGGAAAAGTGGAAAAGAAGTTACCATTACTTTAATGTTTTTAACTTATTGAAAATTTATTTACTTATAGAGGTTGTTTCTCCAGACAATTGTTGATTCTCTGCTGGGACATCACCATGTTTTTTTTTGTTTTATGTCCACAGTAAAGAAGATTTAGTTCATTCTAAAATTGGGAAAAGTGCAGTATTATTTCCTGACTTACATTTTTTAACAAGCCACAGTATTTCCACAGGCCATAGTACTTAAATGCTCCAAGGATAGTATATGGTTTCCTGTAAATCTGAAAACTGAACTGAGGTCATTTTGCACCTGAACTTTTCCAGGCATGTCAGCAGATTGCTGCAGTTTCCTTAAGACAAAAGAAAAAGCAGAGCAGCTGAAAATAATTAATATTGAACTTGACACATCAAAAATGTCATTTGTCACTTGTGATTAAAGCCTTTATCTTTAGTTCTATTTTTATATTCATCATAGGTCTCCCTTAGCTATCATTAGGCTCCACATGGTTGGAGTTAGTCTGACCTTTGATCCATCACCACAGACAAAGGGATCTGTTGCTGCTAAATTGGAGCCTCAGCCAGTCAGTAACCATACAGCTCAACAAATGTAAGCTTGGTTAATAACGATCATCTTAGCTACTCCATTTGATTTTTAAGTGTGTGTGGTTAATGTAGACACTGATCTGCAAAAGAAAGTTTAGATTCATAACAAAATTTAGCAATGGGAATTTACATTGTAGTAATTCAATCTGATGTGAAAAATAAATATAGTTAAGTGATCTATATTTTTCGTATACTCCTACACTGTTTAGTTGAGAAAACAGAGTGTGATGGTCTTACAAGCTTTCTATTGCTTTTCTCATTCCTCTGAAGCCTTACAGAAGTTTGCTGACTGCCACAGATACTGTGGTCCCTTATTTTCAAAGAGTAAGGAACTGAAATATTTAAGCTGTTGCTGTCCTACCCCCCCAGTGTCCTGCCACCACATTACCATCTTGTATATCATTGTAAACCCATTCTGTCATACTGCACACAGAAGAAATCCTTAAAAATATAACAAATTAATCTAATTATTAGTTGTGTCTTTTTTTTCCCCAAGATGGGCATGTGTAGCTGAAAGGCAGCAATATTTTTATGAGTGACCATAAGTGATGTCTTTTCAGAAGCAAACCATTATTTAATTCACTGTTTAGTCACACAGAAAGACTCACACTGCAGCAGTAAGTCACACTGCCTATTGATTAAACTAATTTCAGGATCTCACTTAAAGCCAGATGATGTGTTTTGTGGTGCAGTTTATTGTGGCTGTGATGTGCAACTGGTTCCTGACCCTGTGTGCTTGCTGAATCGCTTTCCACAATAATAAAATCCTAAGCCAAGCCCTAGTTTGGTCTCTGGTAAATAAAGCTCCCTTGTGAATAGAGTGAAGACTATTAGATTTGTAGTCCTATTAGTAAGTATTTTTGTGGTAACAACTTCATTATTCTAAGGTCATTAACACACTTCCTCTTTTACTGCAAGTGATTGTGGGTTAAAGTCATTATTTTAGGCATCTACATTTAGTTTATCAACATCTAATCATAGATAGCCTGCAGTTTCTGGAAGCTGGAACAATAGCTATCTGAGGGTTATTATCCAGGAGACCGTTTCCCCACCCCTCCCACTGCCTTCAGCAAACACCTCCATGCCTGAAGCACTGTTTACTGTGGAAGTGTTGATGACTAAAACTCTGAATCTGAGCATTTAATGACTGAAAATACCATTGTGTTTCCTTGATGTGCATAAGCACTGGTGCTGTTTTTTCAGCAGTTGCCCTTGCACTGAACCACATAGCTTACCCTTTGCTATAAGCTGCCTAGTATTAGGCTGACTGTCCTTTGGCTTCAGCAATTAAATAATTTACTCTTGATTTAGGTTAATTTTGGTGGATTCTAAATAGGCTTCAGTATCAAATTTTCCTCACTGAAATATCCAAATATTCAGTATCAAATTTTTCAGTGTCAAATTGGAATCTCACATCAAATTTTCTCGTTGAGGTGAGTCTCCAATTCTTCTTGTTCAAAAGGGAGACATATAGCACTGATACAGGAAAAACTGAAAATTATTTCTATGTAGCTTCTAGTTTGTTTGGTTTTTTATGACTTTCTGAATCTGTGTTTCTGTGCAGCACCTTCTCCCTTTATTTGTGTATTCATTTTTTGGGAACATTGTTTTGAGCAAATCAGTGCATAAATCAGTATTTCACCACCACTTTCTGTATCAAGAAAAATAACTCAGTAATAATGGGTGAGGTCTAGTTTAATCTTCAGGTATCTCAAAGAAGGCCAGTGAGAATTTAGAGTGAGGGTAAGGAATACAGGTTTCTGACATCATAATAGTATAAGAGCACTTTAAAACACAATTAGTGATTTGTTCAAAATCCTATAGGACTTTTATCATTCACTTCAGTAGACCAGGTTCTTTCTGACTTTTTTTTTTCTTTTTTTTTTTTCATTTAGAGCTCTCTTTTCATAGCCTGGTCCCACAGCCCTCACAAAACCATAGGATTTCTTCAGTAATGGTCCTGCATTTTCAAATATTACAACATCAGAAAGGTTCTCCTTCAGTGAGGAAAATGCTGTACATCTGGATGGAGAATGAATTTCAGATTTGAATAACAGAACCTAATCATATCCTAATTCTTTCCTATGCTTCTGCTGTCCTGGTTTTCAATTCATAGTTGTTATGTTTTTTAATGAAAAATCAGTTGTGGCAATAGCTATTTGACAAAATTGAATTTCTCACCACTCTGGGGTATTTGAGTTTTTATTAATGAGATTTGTAAAATCAAGGGTTTTTTTTTTTATAAATAATATTTCATCTGTGCACTTCACTCTTCTTCCCCCCAAAAAACTTTACTAAAACCCAAAAATAAAAGGCTTCTTGTCACAGTTGTCTCTCCTGCATTTTGGATAATTTAATGGTTTGCCCTGGTAGACCCAAGGCGATTGTTTCTACTTTCTGTGTAGTAGTGCCACAAAACCCGGGTAACTCTCCATTATGTCATTTATTTCAGATAAATTTCCATAAAAGTGAAGGGAAATTCCAGTTCATTTTTTGTGACTGTAGGTCTTAAGTTTATTGCAACAAACATGATTTTTTAATTATTCTTTTTAAATTTTTATTAGGTGTTTTGCTCAGCCCGTTCCCTGCTTCTGTGAAATCAGTGCTGGCCAGTGAGACCATTGGAGAAATAAGGTACAATTTGATATATTATTATTCTCTAGAAGGTGGTGTATTCTGAATTTTTGTTGTTGTATACTTAGCAAATATTGCATAAGGAAGTTATTAAGGAGAAAATTATCCAAGTAAAAAGAGAATGGACATCGGGTATAATTCCCATCCTTTCCACTTTAACCAATGTTAGGCCTTGTATAAAGATAATATTTGCTATGTTTTCAGCCGTTAAGCTGTGGTTGCTACAAATGTTATGCAAAGAATCACATCATAATCAGAAAAGGCAGCTAAGCAATTTGTTTTACAATATTCCTCATATTATTCAGGCACAGTGAGAAGTCAAAATGAACCTAAAAGTTGCCTTTTGTGAAACACCTCATACATCTTTACTTCCCTCCTGGCCCCCAGTGGCAACAATGGAAAGCAAACTTAAGTCTTATTTTCTAAAGAATGAAATATGTATTTTTCTCTCATAGCCAGCAGAGTTTGTTTGAAGTCACATACGGTTACACTTCACACATGAAAATGTGCTTAGTGCTTATTCAACTTTGGAAGTGTCATTCCAGTTTCATACCAATAAAACTGTTCCCTGCGCACTGGTGATTTTTAAAACGAACACATTTCAGTTCAATTTGTTTTGTTCTCTTCTCACTGCAAAGTGAATGTCTTCATTTTGCACTCTGTACTCCTGAGAAGGGCAATAATGTGCAGCTTTGGCAACTGCTGTTGCTAGCAAAATACAATCTCTGCTTTCACAGTGGTATTGCCAAAGTTATAAAATATTGTGTAGGCATGTCAGTCTGGAAATAGTTAAATAGGCCATTTACTGGAATATTACACTGTGAGGGCAAGAATAAATTGGTTTTCCAAGACAGCCAGTGGTAGCCTTCCCTGCAGCAGGGCTGAGTGCCTGTGTTGGAGGGGGTGGCTGGAGCTGATGACCACGGATGATGAGGTGCATCCATGCTGCAGTGCAGGCCTTTGGAGATCATTTCACTCTGTGACTGGACCTTTTAGGCACCTTTTTAAGTGCTTTGGGCTCTCTCATGCTGCTTCTCCTAGGACTCAGCTCACAAGGGTGCTCCCCAGCACTCTCTTACCTCATGGAGCTCCACCACTGACCTTAACCAGGGTGGCTCTGGCTTTCAGATCTTGGATCCAACTCTGAGTGTTGTTACTAACTACAGTGAGAAGAGAAGGAAAATTTGAAGTGTACTGGGAGATTTTACGACCTTAGAGATTTGTGTTGCATCTTCCAAAAAAAAAAAAAAAGAAGATTTTGAGTGTATCTTATCATGAACTTTCCAGAACACACTGAGCAGAATGACTGAATAACACCATGAATACAAAACACATTAAAACTCTACCTTCCCCACCTTCCTCCTCCCCACACTATTTCCTTCATTCCTGCTTTGATTTTGTTCTGTTTGGGGTTATTTTGGATTACAAATAGTTTTGTTTGTTTTCATTACCAAATTACAAAACACTCTAATTAAACAGTTTGTGCAGGAAGCAATTAAAAGACAAAATGTTTTTCTCTTGCTAGCTGGATAGTTATGTCTTGTCTGGCAAAGCAGCAGCTGCAATGTGTATTTGTGTAGGAGGTTAAGTCTGGTGTCAGTGGTTTGAAATGACAGATACAGTATGTTCCTATGGCAGTGACAGTGCCATTAAGAGAAAGATTTTTCCTATAAGTCTTCAGTAGGTTGGGGGTTGCATTCTAAACCTCCCTCAAAATACCAGGTACTAACATTTTGTGTTAAAAGTAGCTGAATGCTCCACAGAAAAACAGTAATAATTAGTCCCAAATACAGCTTATTATGAAGAAAATCAAAATGTTTAGCTTATTCCCATATAAACTAGCTCTGGTCAGGATATTTTGGAGTCAAATTGTACTGACTCCTGAGGCCAAATACTCTATAAGTCACAGTAACAACAGGGCTTGCTCAGACCCCTGTGGTCTTGTTATGAGGCCTTCACGGTTTCACAGAATCCTTTTTGGTTGAGATTGATTTCTCTGAAGGGAAAAGTATCTGTTCTCACTTGAACATTTGTTCTTGTTTGTATGGAATATCCAGCAAGAAGGTTCATAGTTGTAAATGGAGGGTAAAAAGGGAAAGGAAAGAAATTAACACCTCTGAGTGCTTCTCATGTGAAAATAAAAGATATTGCTGCTCGTAGGGCTCTATATTTCAGCAAATCCTGACCTGAATGAACTGTGCTGGCATTGAAACACATGAAACTATCCAATACTCTTCCAAACTGGGAATTTTAAATGTCTTTTTTATAGGCCCTTTTTATATGGAAACCTCTCCTCTGTACAAACAGTTTTGGGAGCTGAGCCTTCTTCCAGAGTTCCCAGATGTTTGCGAGGTAGCTGGTGTGGGGCTGGGTCCACTTCGGCAAGCATGCTGTGCATGGTCAGCTTGTAGGGTAAATGCATTCCTAAACTTCCTGGAGAACATGTGGGGAAAATGAAGAGACTGAACAGAATTCATGGGAACTAAATAAACAGCTGTATAAACTGGCATTAGGAAAGTTGATGGATGTTTCTGCATTTAATGTTTCTTTTTACAGCTTTGGTACCTAATTCTGTGCCACAGAGACACCTCAGAGGAGGTTCATCACATGAAACTGATATATATTTTTCCTCTTTTTTAAGGGCCATTTTATTTCTGTTGCAATTGAAGATCTTGCTCTTAATCTTGAGAAAACTTGGCCCAGATAAATTTTTTTTTGCCTTAAGCAAATTGTCCAGCATCTAGGAATTATTGTAACTACTACAGCAATTTAGGACTGGGAGAGAAAGCTGAAGGTAGAAAGAATGCATCTAGGGCATAGAGTGTGCATCCTCTTACAGTGAATTGCATTTTCTACCCTGAAACCTAATAGTAAGGTCTTTGTCATGTTAAATTAACCCATACTATACAAGGCTCGATCAAGACTTTTTGCTCCCTATAATGTCTAGGCAGAAATCCCTGCAATTAGTTTGTCATTTGAAGTGAGAATAACAACTTTCCAAGGCTCTAAATAACAAACCAAGATAACATTGTTCATATCACCTCCAGATGAGAGAGGGAATCAAGTAAAGGTAATACTTTTTACTCTTAATTGGGAAAATCTTGCTATTTGTCATGTGAATTTGATATTTTGGACCCACAGACATTATAAATTACAGTGGTTTCATATATAGAAGAAGAATATTACTTAGGATGGTGTAAATCATTGTCTTTTGAATAGAGTTGGGCTTTTTTTCCTCCTGATTTGACAGTAAATTAGGGACAATAGGGATATTTGCCTTCAAGTCACTCTGCAAAGTAGCATTTGTCTCAACAAGTTTGTCAGGCAGGCTCTGTTGATTCATGATTTCAGACATAATGGAAGCAATAACACAAGACAACAAACATACCTATTAGGTACAGGGTAATTTTGCTGGGAATTGCAGAATGGACAAGGTGATATAGAAAGCAAAATATGAAATAAAACATTGAAACAGCCAAAGCCAGGCATTCAGAAAACAAGTAAACATGTATTGATCACATTGCAGTGTCATATTATCCAGCAATGTTAAGTAGTTCATATCTGCAGTCATATGAGGAATAGATGTCACAGTGGAGCTTTTATTTGTTATTCTGATTTTTATTCCATTGTGCTCTTATAGTGTTTGTTAGGGAGCACAGATGAAAGGAAAATAAAGATGAGGTTTCCTCGGGAAATGACTTTTCTTTGTCTCTTGTGGAGGTGTCTGTCCATGTGTGTCCCACCTCTTCCCCCATTTTGATATTGTATACAATGAAGTATAGGTAGCTGTGATTGAGGGAGACAAAGATTAGTGAGTCAGAAACAGTGGAAACACTGAGGGTGTTCTGGTTGGAAGCTGTGCTGTCCTTTTAAATGGAATTCGTGAGGGAAATCCTGACCCCATTGAGGTTAATGAGATTGAAAATCTGTAGTCAGAGCATGCTACTGTTTTCTGTTAATGGAGTAGTGTTTAAAAAAATACTGAACAACCAATCAGCTGCTAAAACAAGGGAGAAAGACTAAACTTTCTTAGTTCACTGTTAGTTTTTATTGGCCTCATCAGAAGATTACGGTTGCCATGTCTAATTTTACCACAGGCAGTGGTAAAGTTAGATATGGCAACTGTAATTGTAAGACATATTTTCTTCACCCTTTAACTCAGACTGACTTTCCTCAAAAAAAAAAAATAAAAGAAGGTTTATTTACCAAGGCGTGATGAAGATGTGAAGCAAGTGCCATTAATTACATTCAGTCTTTAACTTGTCCATACCTCCAGGAATCAGAACTTCCTGGGCAAGTGACAGACTTGTTTACTTGGAATAAGTCAGAGTTTGGGTTTTTACAAATCTGGAGATTGCCTATTGGAAACATCCCAAAATACCTAAAATAAATATAAATTCCAAGAGCTCCTCACCTTACTTTCTCAGGATTGTTAGGTATGAAGGTGATGCTGATTTAGGGGTGTTTTATCTTGGGAGTGTGTCACTCCTTCTCGTTAATTTTCTTAACTGATGCTCTTAAAATTGAAACTCTTTTCTAGAAGGACATTGAAAGCAGTTATTGAAATTCAGTTATATTCCTTTTGATTTTTACCAAATGGGAAGAATCTGATTGACTTTTGTGCAGAGTGGTTTTTTTTCTAGTTAGTCACGGTATCTAGCTTGTTTTTGCTGTGAGTTTATCAGTATTTCTAGATTAGGCTACCACATCGTGTTATTGAATACTCCCTTTTGAGTTTTGCTTGAGTTAAAGTATATTTTAATCTCCTCTCTAGTTCTGATTTGCCCTTCATTCTTTCATTGTAATTAAGTTCTCATAAAATTGTTTATTTTTGATCATAGTTCAAGACACTGCCCTTTCCAGATGAAAGGAGTGTGTTTATGGCTTCTGCAGTGCATGATATACAATTAAACAAGAAATTATATACCATTCTTATTTACTGTAGTAAAAGCCAATATACAGTGACATAGTTTTTTCTCAATTAAAAAGTTACAACTTTGTCTTTTCTTGAGAAAATACAAATATTTCAGAAATCATGGCATACAGTGGCATTTATTGTTCTTCTTGGAGGATAAGTTACAAATAAGTAGCTTGTGAATCAATAGCTGGAAGTTTTACTTCCTGTTTTTTATTAAATCCCATGCTATTTGCTCCTCATTTAGGGCCCAGGAAAAACAATTATAACTTGCATGCACCAACATGCTGAGCTACTGAGCCTGTTTGCCTTTACTTCTCTAAACAAAAGACGGTCAAGCACAAAAAAGTGATTTAAGGAATTTCATTGAGTTGTCACTTTGAACTCTTATAACCACAGAAAACTAGCATACCTCAAATTTAAAAAAAACCAAACAACAAAAACCCCCCAAAAGTCCCACATAGTTTTCTTTTTTTGTGAGATTTTCCATCATAAAAGCATAACTTTGGAAAGGTATACATTTTTATATGGCATTTTCTCTAAGAACATTCCATAAAAATGCTTAAAAAGTTTCTTGACTGGTACAAAATTTTGTTGTAGTCACCTAAGTAAGATTACAGCAAGTAGAACACTCTGGATGTTCCAGAAAAATGTGCTGATTGGTGAATCTATCAAGAAAGGATTTACCTAAATGCTGTTCTCTCAAGATGATAGTAGTAAGCCCTTTGTAGGATATCTATTTCAAAGAAGAAGTTGTTACACTATACATATATAAAATGATAATGAACTGTTGGAAAACTTTCTGCTCACTATGAAGTTTGGATAACCAGTTAAACCCTAAATTATCTCTTCATGTCATCTTACCTGTATACAGGAGTGTATACGGGTAGAGTTTATGTTTTGTTTGTAATTGTTTCTGTAACATTATAACTCTAGAACGATTTTCCTCCTGTTCTTGAGCTCTAGGGGAATGCACTAGAGGTGGAAGAGTGGCTGAGACTTACCCTATGGACGCACCCAAAGCTCTTGATCTGAATTCTGACCCTGTCACTTGGGTCAGGCCATTGTGTAACCACGGTCAGTTACTTATTGAACATATAGACATAGGGCTATCTCAATGTATAAACATGTCTTTGTGGAACAGAAAGTCTAATTTTAAAAAAGTTTATGTCTTAAAGATTTTGGGCACAGAAGGGGGGAACATTCAAGAAGAGTATATGACTCTCTTAGGATATGGACTAAGTACCAGTGATGCTGTTAGACAAACATATTTTTAGAAAATTGACAAGTGGCTTGTGAAAGTACAAAGAAGAAGTGTAAAGAGATCATTTTTCTGTTATTTCTGTGGAATGAAGGGCAGAATTTCTTGTGGAAATATGTCTTTCTCCAAGTATATTTAACAACACTTGGAAGGTTTTGATTCTCTTATTTGCTATTCTTTCCATTCTATTTGTTCTTGACATATTGATTTATAAAATACAAGGGAAACCTGTTCATGCCTTTATTCCAATTCCAGTTCTATTTCCATACTTTCTGTTTTAGGGAGAAGTACAACTTCTGTTTTAGAATTGTGAAGAGTAGAATAAAGAGTAGCCATGGTGCTTTAGTATCTCTGTACATTTTAGGGACAATTTTAAAGGCAGAGCATACTGTGAGAGGTAGATAAGGAACACAGTTTTATTCCACTGGGGAGAGATTTGCAAATTTAGCCTCTGGACCCAGTGTGAGTGAGTGAAAATCTCTACTACTTGAACATATTGAGACCAGGTGTGAGTCTGATCCTTCCTCTCTTGTGGGTCATGCAAGTTTCTATTCAGTGTTTGAACTTGTGCTATGGTTGTCATCAAACTATTACTCCTCATTATTTAGGAGGCCAGTCATTAAACAGACTGAAAAATGTCACATTTTTCGCTTGCCAGGCAATACAGCTGAGTGGTAGCACTGCTGTCATTTAGTACTAGTGAAATTTATGGGGGTGTTCTCAGAGATAACAATAAATTGCAACCTCTTTGTAGTGGCATGTGCTCTACACAATGTGGAGATTCTGGTTTCCTCTTTAAAGACAACAGCACAGCCTTCAGGTACCAGCTCAGAAGGAGCTGTGTTAGGCATGGGGTGTGTTTTAGAGATATTAGTTTCATAGAAGCAAAATCATTGACATCACAGATATTTTTTTAGGTGCAGGTGAAATAGTGAGCCTCTCTGGCCAGGTGTTTTTCCCTGGAACATTACAGAAGGATTTTATTAAAACAGTAGGGGGGAAAATTTTTTAATAATATGTTTTTGTGCTGTGCTAGAGGAAAACTCCAAAACTTCCCTTTTCCATCCCTCTTCAGAACCTTAGTCAGGATTTAATTTTTTTTTTCCTACAACTTCCTCTCTTAGACTTTTTGTATAGTAATTTAACAGTATTAGATTAACATAGTCTAGAGCTAGGAGGAATCCTTATCCTTACCCGCTATAACATAGGTGCACTAGGACTAGGTATAGAGATTTATGTCAGTGTGACATGCCTAATTTCACTGAAATGAGAGCTTTAGAACAAAACAATAATGTAATTTAAATACAAGACAGGAATCAACACAATGCATGAGGCAGTATGTAAATTAACCCTCACTATTTTTTTCAATATTACCTTCCTTCCCCCCTGTGGAGATCTACAGCTGATAAAGGCAAAGCACACATGAACAATATTTTCTGTATTCCTATCCAGGATAGACTTTTCTATAATTTCCAATGTTTTCCCACTTCCCAAGAAAACTTTTTAAAAATTTTAGGGATGTGTCTTTCTGAACAACAGATTGATTAAAAAAGGAAATATACTTTACCTTGAAAGTAAAAACTCTTATTTCATAAGAAAAAATCTTTGGTTCCTTTAGTATATCTGTTATAGGCTTTGATATTTTTGCCTAATGTTTTAAACCTCTGACTTTCAAAACATTTTTGTTAGTAAAATTCATTAACCTAATGCCATTAAACTCTCACTTTTGAACAGTATTTTCTTGAAGGAAAAGCTTACAGTAGAATTTTCCTGCTAAGTTTAGAAAGTCATTCTTTGTTAAACCTTATCAAATGCTATGAAGTAACTTTGTTTGTGAGGAGGAATTTGCTACTGCTAATATTCCTCTCTCTGTGTTTTTGTTCTGTTTAGAAATGACAGTAGATAGATTTTTGTATCAAAAATGTATATCAATCCTTTGTTCTTCATAACAAGCAATTTCATGGACTTTTATTTAATTTACATTTGAAAATAACCACCACAATGGCTCGCAATTTCCAAGGCCTGAAAGTGTTTATTCCTTTTGAAATTTACAGTTGTATCTCACACCTCTTAAAAATCCCAATAGTTTTAGTGAATGGAAATACCCTGTCAGTTCAGAGTCTGTTAGCTAAAGGGGATTAACATTTTTTTTTAAACTCAGAGTTTTCCCCTAGATGCTTAAACACCACCAAGTATTTACCAAGGACACCTCTTTCTTTTTCCTGTCAGTCACTTGGGAGAGTCAGTACATGGAATGGAACAGGCTGGAACAAGTCAAGGTGCAGATTTGTGCTGCACATGTGTTTGAAGGTCAGGTTCAGTGACAACCAGCACTCAGGTTCAGTCCCCAGCAGAATATCTTCTCTCATCCTGAAAAAGGGGGTTTTTTTTGTCTTTTTCTTTTTGTCCCTGTTTTGGAAAACTGTAAATAACTATTTGAGATTTTTGCTATAGAGAATGGCAAAATTTTGCTTCTTGGGCATTAATTTCCTAGGGACAGGTTGTTGTAAAATTTCAGGTATTTAAATAAGGAAAAAAATAAAATTAAGCCTCTCTTTGTTTTTGATTCTTGTAGAAAACAAACCTACAGGGACTGAAACTGATGTCTGTGAACATCATGCATTTAATTACCTGGTTTTATTTTGCAGCTTTTTTTTGAGGGTTCAGAATACTAAAATAGGAAAGCCAAGGTTGTATGTTATGTCAGCAACCAATAACTGAATTATCAGGCAGAGCAGATAGCACCAGGCATGTCAGATAGATGTGGCTCTTGCTTCAGAATCTCTCATCACAGTAAAACCCGTTTGAAAATTCCTATTCCTTTTGAAAGGGCATTAATTCTTGTTATCTTCGGTGATAATTATCTTCTCTTTCAAGTATACTGAGACAGAAAGCTTCCAAGTGAGACAAGAACTGTGAGAGTAGGTAAAATCCAGATAATAGCTGGTTCTCATTTGCAGAAGAAATCAAATATTGTGAAGAGACAGATTGGAAAAATATGTCACATAGCCAGAGACTGAGGTGCTTGAAGGTTATGTCCTTCATATTCATCCTTGTATTTTGAAGTAGTTTGTCTAATTCTAATTTATTCTGATACTGCATTCAGATTTTGTAGAGCGGACTTGTTTCTCAGCAAGTTTTATGTGTTCAAAAGATTCAGTAGTTGTTTCAGAATGTGTGGAAAAGATTACAGGTTTTGACCTCAGCCATAGCATGTTCTGCGCTCTCAGTAGACTCAGCACCTCCCAGTATCAAGCTCTTTAAAGGTATGCCTTTGTATCTTGGCATAACTTCTAACTAAGTGTGCTATCCAGTGGCACACTGGCTATCGCTGCTGTCAGTCAGTGTGCTGTGACCACGGGGACTAAATGTTGGCCAATTGAACATTTCAGCTTTAAAACCACATGATTTCTAATGCTTCAGCTAAAAGGTAGCTTCGGTAACACAGTGAGAGCTCCCTGCTATTGTGCATCTTCTTTTGCTTATCAGTTGGTCCAGAACAGGCCATATGGACAAAAAAAAAATATTTAAAAATCAATCTACATTCATAGTCCATCTTATTTGCTTTCTGAAGGCTACATTTTACTATTTTTTGTATGTTATATCCCACAATTTAATTTATTACCTGTTATCAAAGCATTTTAATTGTGCTTGAATAAACAGAGGAAGAATCACTCTTATGTTCTCCTTCTTGGACTTACAATTTAAAAATTATGGCAATATTTTTCTAATAAACTTCTAACTCATTTTAAAATTGTCCCATAAAAAAAGAATATTTAATTATTTCCTTAGATCTTTCCTTTTTAAATTTAAATTTTTTTTGGAAGATTAAGATTTGTAAAATCTGAAATGGCTGTAGCTACTAGCTGGTAACTAACATTTACATGCTCTCAGATGCAGACTCGTGTCATTTAGTGGGTCTTCTAGTATAAATAATGGAGATCAAATAGCTTTCTGGGCTTTATTTGCTTTAATAACAACTTATGCCAACTGTCAGTAGAGGAATCAAAAAAGTCATGATGATCGATTCACTGAACTGTTAATAACACTAAAGTCTTTAAAATGCTTCTGTATATTTGGAATTCACATGTAGAACTCCAGCATTTGCTTAGAGCCATTCATGTTCCCTCTCTGCAGTGTGTGTGCACCAATTGCTTGGGACAAACTTTTGCTTGTTTTGAAGCTGCCTCTGTTCCCAAATAAATATTTATACAGGCAGCCACCCCATTTGTTTACCAGCCATTCACAGATTGGATTACATCTGAAGAATTAATTGCCTTACATAAAGATGCTGTTTATTCTTTGACAGCAGGTTTCTGCATTGCCCCTCTAGATGGCATTTTTAAAAACAATTCCAGATGGAAACCTGCCAGATATTTCTGCGTTCCCCAACAGCTTTAAAAATAGATGCCTCTGCATGTTTCACACTGATCTCTGTGTGCACCTCTGAGCTGACCTGAGCTGTAAACACTTTATAAATAAAGTATGCTGAAACAGTAGATAGACATTTTTCCCCATTTCATGCCAGTTGTTTTCCTTTAATTTTTTTTTTTCCTCAACTCCATTATAAGAAAATAATGCTTATGTAGAATTAGAGGATTTTTAGGGAAGAATATCCTGCAGGGTTTCCTAGTCTTTTGGTTTGGTTTTGTTCATATTTTCCAGAAAGTTGTAATCAGAAGATATTTATTAATCAATCCTCAGCTGGCAAACTGCAAATCTCATTTTAATGTACCTGGAGACAGACTTGACTCTGTGGTATAAGTTAAAACACCATCTTATGTGCAGAAGCACGATTTGTTTGCTGAAGCTGGAACATGGAAATGAAAGCTTTCCTACGATGTGGAACAATAGAGAACCCTTGCAGCCACAACTGTAGCCTGCAAGCTACAGGAGATGAGGAATCCTGCTCCTGTTCCTCTCCCATGAACTCTGTACTACTAGATACAAGACATAAGAAGTGAGCCCTCTGCAGCTCATCTTGTGATTAGATTGAGCAAAATCATTTTGACACACTTCCCACCTAGATTTTAAACAGGCTGTAAAATCTCTGTCATTCTCAACCAAAGCGATCATCTGTTATAATATCATTTCTTGTTAATGATTTCCTTAAATTTTCTGTTAAAAATAAGGCAATCTGAGAGTCAGCACTGACATCTATGCTCTTAGCTTGTGCCCGTAAGGAATTGTTAAAGATGGATATCCTATTGAGATACAACTATCATCTCTCATGTTTTTGTTCTTTAAATGCTAGATAAACTTTAATATTTTTCCTACATAGTTACTCAACAACAGTGACTGTTATTTATCAAAATGTTTTGTGTCTCTTAAATACCATAGTAGTGTTCTAGAGAGCTTTTAATGGACAGTGTCATAAAATGCAGAATATTTTCTCAGTGAAAGATAACAGTTCAAATTACAATATTGCACAATAAGGCTGTAAGATTCTGGCAGTGTTCAACTTCTCTGTTGGACTAAAGAAAAACTGAAAGGGCATATGTTTAACATGAACCAAAATCCTCCATCTTTAGCAGCCATGTAGTTGATGGAGTCACAGGTGTGTGAATGCTGCTCAGCTGAGCCAAGATGAGAAAAACAGGGTTACAATTCATGTGTGGCCTTCAGACAACTTTTAATTCTGACATTCTATGAAAATACAGCCTGTATCTTTCGATGAAGCTGAGTGAAAGAGAACAGATTAAAGGCTCATGAGAAGAATATGAGCATGCTTGAATTGCTTTTATAATAATGATATTGCACTCATGAAAGTCTTCACTTTTGACTTATTTTAGAATAAGTCAAGTTGAGGAAATGAGGAGGGGGCTTGCTCTCCAACTAAAGCTTTTCAGGGAAGGGATTTTGCTGCACGGTAGCAGACTGGGATGTAGGAAGATTCCTGCAGTCTCCATTTAATTATTACTTGTAGTATCTGCTCGGAGTAGGAGGGATCAGGGATCTACTGGTCTGACCTGGTCCATTTTGCTTTATAAAATAGCAGGAGGGGAAAGGGATATGTTAGGAATTATTGGATACTTTTTGAGATTTGCCTTCGTGGGTGTCTTTGGATTCACTGAGGGGGAAGAAACCTTCCTGGAAAACATACAGTGTCAACATTCAATTATGCATCACTCTGTTAGTCTGCTGTGAGAGCTGTGATATCATAAATAAGCAGCCAGTAGATTTTGACTCAGTCCTGTGAATTTTTCCCCTGATTGCTTCCTAAAGTGTACTAAATAATTTAATTATATTGTCTAAATCTTTTCCTAAAATGAAATATGTGGTGAAATTACTAAATGACTTAGAAATGACGTGCCGGGTTTGGATTTTTCTTTTGGTTTTGCTTGATTTTGGAGTAGAGGAGATGAGATGTCCAGAAAGAGTTCCTGCTGTCCTACTTACAAAATTTAATGAAAGTTCACTACTTGCATCCTGAACACTTTTCAATTTTATAAATATTCTTATTTGCAAATGAAAAATTCTGGTATTAAAGAGATGGTATATTTTTATCTACTGAAGTTTGATTTTGTGGGGTTTTTTTTGTCTGAACAGTGTCTTCATTTTGAATATGAAGTGCTTTTCATAAAACTAGGAAGTTTTCACAGTCCCAGACATCACAAAGATTTAAGAAGTGATGTTAATTTTTTAAACATCCACTGCTTTATGTATACCTTGTCTTGCCCCGTGCCCTGCCATAAAAGAAAGACTCGTGCAGTATTACTTCCAAGGGAAGAAATATTTTTCCCGTATCTTTCCAAGCCTGTAAAAGCAACCCCAGAGATATTTTAAAGATGATTACAGTCTGCACCACTGCAGACTCGAAATGCAGTTAACAAATGGCATGCTATCTGTTATGGGGGAGCTGGCTGTACGTGCTGTATCATTTGAGCCTCATGCAAGTGGATCTCTTTCATGGACAGAGTAGGTGATAATGACTAGCTCCATGAATATACTCAGATCACTGGAATAAATAACTAAAGGTGTAAGACAAAGATGCAGAATCACACCTGGTGTTTTGTCACTATGACAAATATTAGAGATCAAGAGGTAAATAAAAGCATCATCCACAGACTTCCTTTGAATCCTCAGTATTTGTTGAAAAAGCTGGAGGTTTTTTTGTTTGTTTTTCCATACTCAAAGCAGAAGACAGGGAGGGTGATAAATTCTGTTAGTCTCCTGTCATTAACTGCTAATGATGATGATTTAAGAAAGGGTATTATTTAGATATTCATTCTAAGGCATAAAGAACAGAGGTCAATGAGTAGCAACCATTAAATGAACTTTTTGAATAAGTTACTGCTCAGTACCCAGGAAGCTTCATTTAAGAATTTCAGTGTTGCCAATGGGATTCATCCCACAGCCTGAGAAATCACTGTCAGGAATGCTAGAATAGATTTTGGGATGATTCAATTAAAAAAAAAAAATAAAAAAGAACCAAAAAAACAAACCAAAGAAAATCTAAAATAATGATATCTAAAAAAGTTATGTATGGGATCTTTAATAGGCACAGACATCTATTCTCAGACAGGTCTAAGAAGGCTTTAAGGGCTAATTTGGGGTAGCTGTCATTTTGTCATAGAGCAGTCAGAACGACAGGTCTTGCTTTCTCATCACTACGACTTGAAATTTTAGTTATTGTTTGTACTCTTGGCTGCTTATCAGCATTGTGAAAGTACCACTCACATCCTCCTCCCTCTTCTGAGCCAGCATTCCTGATATGCTCTTTATAGCCCAAATGCCTTGACTGGATCCCAGGCAATCTGAAACCAGCTGAAAAACGTACGTTCATTGCAGGGGGATTTGGATCAGGCCCAGCAACAAGAACATTGCAAATTAGGAATGATGTGGAAAAGTGGGTGTCATGGCAGAAGTATGTGCGTGGGCGCTTGTGTAAAACCTGTACACAATATGCTTGTGCTGTTTTTCCAATGATTATTTCTTTTTAGCTGTTTATTTGAAAAGAATGCACTTAAAAGTTTTAATATTGATTTGATGCAGATTTTCATTAAAAAGTAAACAGGGAAAACCTGCATAAAGATGTTTTTCTTTTATTCTGCAAAAGCAGAGAAAATTTGAAGGTGAGGAAAATTTGACTGAGGTGCTCTTGAGAGACCCACAGGAATGTCTCAATTTTTGAGAGACCAGCTAAAGTGCAGCACTGACCTTGAACCATTTGAGAAGGATGCATGCTGAATTTTTCAGTGCACGCTATATGAAATTAGTGCATGCTGGCAAGTGATTATTTACACAATAAATGAGATTTGACCAAACAAATCTCTCTTCATGTCACCAATATACTTTGGCTGCTCTTTTCCAAATTCATCCTAAAATCCCCCCTCCCCATGCCTCCTGTCTCTTTCTTTTCTGCAAGGACTTCCAAATGCCTCGGTGTGCGCTGACAGCACCAGGCATTCATTACTGGGAGACTCGCTGTCGAGACAATGGAACTATGCAGGGCAGGATGGCATTGTCACTATCTTCTTCAGAGTCTGCCTTCAATATGGGAAAAGTTCTTAAAACAACTTCTATGTGGCTTCTCCCATGTCGTTGTGACCTTTTGTTTTTGTGCAACTGGAGCTTCATTAGTTTGTTGCTGCATGCACCATTTCCAACGGTTGCTTTGAAGACATGGTAATTATAGTAATAATTTCCAACTCATTTACTAGTCATTGACTATTTTCTTGAGAGGCAAAAGTGGAAATAAGATCTTGCCCAAACCACTCCTCATTGAACAGTAATGCCTTAAGTCAAATCTCTATCTGGAAATTTTTTTCTCCAGTAAATTTTGCCAGAAGCCATCATTTTTCCAAGGTCTGTGCTTGTAGCTGCATAATGCAAACACTAATACTCTAGATCATTTCACACGTTAGTAATAGGGGAAGCATTTACCCATCAGAGAAAGAAAAAAATCTATTAGATGAACACTTCATTTACTGAAAGCTAAATAAGCTTTTATTCTGTGCAAGTTTGCAGTTACAGTGCTTTTCCTTTAAGCCTGTGAGCAAAGCCTTTGGGCAGCACTGCTTATTTGATGATCATAACCATCAGTAACTTCCCTGTAGAAACTCCAACAAGAACTCCCTGTTTTGGGGCTTGATTCTGCAAGGAACTGAGTACCACCTGGAAAGTGTTTTATGTCCACAGTTTCTGGCTAAGGCAGTTTGAACTGGCCTAGGCCTTTAGCCAGAATTTATCATGAGAAATATAGGTATCTTTTCAAAAGGAGCCAAAGAGAGTCATGTGTGGACATAATTGGTAAATGCACAGTGCTGTCCATTTGCACATGCAAATTTGCTAACATAAGTACAGACAGGCATGTGTATTCATTAGTTTATGGGCTCTGTCTTGGTTCCCTGCTTGAATTTAGCCCTCAGTATAATTAATTGCTCTGATTGAATAATGTGTTTTGACTAGATGTAACCAGAAGATCTGAGTTCTGGTTCAGCTCTGGTGTTGTATTTTGTGAAGCATGCTCTTTGAAGCCTGATTGAAGCCTGATCAGTTGATCAGTGCACAAAGGAGGAACCCCCTTTTCCTAGCAGATCCATGGGAAAGTACTCATTTGTCATCTAGCATTCCCTTCTGCTGTTGTACAGGACTGTGAATGAAAAGTCGATCTCTGTGTTTCCTGTGGCCATCCCTTTTAGAGATAATTGGTGTCTCAAGCTACAGAACAGCTGACCTTCAGGGTGAGCTGCTGGTCCACAGTGATGTACTTGAATATACAGTGGCATACCAGCTATTGGGTAATTTTTCTCATATTTGTTCTCTTTGTTTCCTGCACTTGCTCAAATGGGAACAGTTGTGTTAATGAGACTGTAAAAAGTTACTCATGTGATACTCATTGAAAGCTTTCCCACCAAAGGTGGCAACAATGGGAGCAATTCTAATGGTGGCAAACCTGTTGTTGGAACAGGGGAGATTCCTCCTTCAGCTATGATGATCCAGCAGTGCTTTGGCATCAGCTGCTTGGTTAATTCCAGTTCATGAAATGTTGTCATGATTAATAGAGCAAGTACTCTGAACACTGGTGGAGGAAGAGGAGCCATGGGTTTGGAGTGTCTCCAGCAGGAGCCCACTGCAGCCATGACTTTGACACTGAGCAGGCCCTGCACTTAGTAGAATACAACATTTATTTAGGCACTCTCTTAAAAGAAAGGGAAATGCTCAGTGAGGCAGATCATATATTACACATTTCAGTGACAGGTCATTCGTCACAGATCTGGTAACTGAGCAAATGGTACAACTCTCTTTGGGAATGAGGGTTATTTTAGTAATTTAAATTTTTATATTTTTTTTTTACTGATGAATAAATGAATTCCCAACATTTTAAAGTCTGATTATTGGCCTGAATGCAATTTTGTTTTAACTGAAAACACAACTCATATTAAATAAAAAATTTCTAACACTTCCTAGCTCAACCGTGCCCGAAGTTTTTAAAATACTGTTATCTTTCTTGAAGTTTAGAAGTTTCTACTTTTTGGTCATGAGGAAGGGCTGCAGAGGGCTTTATTAGCAGTTACTGAAAGCCAGCACTGAGTTTCATCTAGAATTTTAGGAGAGGATTTTAAGCATTTTTTTATTTTTGAGTCGTGGTTTATTGTTTGTGAGCAGAGGGACAAACATACATGAAAGTCTGAGGAGGTCTCTACTCAGCCCTGGTGAGGCCTCATGTGGAGTGCTGTGTCCATTTCTGAGATCCTCAGTAAAAGAGAGGCATGGAGCTCCTGGAGCAGGTCCAGTGAAGGGCTGCAGAGATGGTGCAGGTACTGGTGCATCTCCCTTATGAGGAAAGGCTGAGGTAGCTGAGCCTGTTCAGCCTTGAGGAGGTGAGACTGAGAAGGAACCTCATCAATGTCTGTCAGTATCTGAAGGGAGGTGTCAGAGGATGGAGCCAGGCTCTGCTCAGTGGTGATGAGTGATAGGGTGCAAGGAGATGGGCAGAAACTGATGCACAGAAGTTCCACCTGAATGTGAGGAAGATCATCACTGTGTGGGTGACCAAGCACTAGAACAGGTTGCTCAGAGGGGTTGTGGAGTCACCCTCACTGGAGATGTTCAAGGACCATCTGGATCCTGTGCCATGTGCTCTGAGATGACCCTGCCTGAGCAGGGGAGGTTGGACCAGATTACCCACTGTGGTGCATTCCAACTTTGACAATTCTGTGATTCTGTGAAAAAAAAAAAAAAGGTCTAAAATTATATATCTCGAGTAAAAATTGTTGCAAATCTTCTGATTTTATAAAATGTCTACCTTTATATAAAATTATTAATTGTACCAAGGGAAATTTCTTGTTATTTCAGGTACAATTCTGTTTGTTTTCTTTCTATGTGGCTGTCCACTCATTTTTGGGACTTTACAGCTGGGAGGGAAGCCAGATACTCCTTTTTTCTCTTCAAAAGTGAGTTGACATAGCACAGAGTGTATGATGGAACAGCTGGGCCTCTCTGGGTAAAGCCTTGTTTTGGTGAACTGCAGTTCAGAGCTGCTCAGACCCAAATTCTGTGGATGATGCTGGTGATAATTCCTCAGGCACAGACCCAACAAAGTGACATCTTTACCTCTGTGGGCAGATCTGTGCAGAGGTGGTGCAAGAAGGACGTTTGTGGCAGAGGAAGAGGAAGCTAGGTTTGTGCATGATTGGCCCAGCACCTACCATCCCTACGACTATGGGGCTGCATAGGAGAACAAACATAGAAGCCCTGTTTAGTTTCTGTCAGCCAGTTTTAAAAACCTGCTTTTTCAAATTTAAGTTGTATATCTATATATTGATAAAGGGGGAGGGGGGGAGTGTTCTTTATCTAGTATAACTCCATGAGAACACGTTTGCAGAACTGATCCAAGGCTTGTATATGAATACACTCCTTTCTTTGTTGTCAGGAAATAGTTTTCCATGTTTTCTCTGGTGGGAATTCATCCATGTTAAATCACATCATAAGTGTGCAGTCATTTGGATTCTCGAGGCAGTAAGTTGTCAATTGCTTTGAGAGTTGTCCCTAGGGAATTCCAAATGTGGTGCTTGTAGCTTAATTTCTCGAAACAACAGAGATGCAGTCATGGACAGAATATTAAATGCCTTTTTTTTTTTTTTTCCTAAAAAAGTTTTATGCTTTATTTTCCCTCCATATAGATAATTTCATTGCTGTCTTGGAAAACAACAGTCTATGTAGATGGTAAAAATGTCAGTAATCACATAAATAACTTCTCACTTGTAGTAAAATTCTGGCCCAGCTGTACCAAGCTGTGCAATTTGACAAGGGACTGATTTCAGTTTGCTACATAGCTAAAAAAAGAAGCCAGGTGAAACAACTGAATGCTGACATTTAAGTAGGAGTAATAAATCAAACTGGTGGGTGGGGGAAAGGAATGTTCCTGTCATCAGAAAGGAGCCTGTTTTTTTCATGTGAAAATGAAATGCATTTGCAAAGGCTGTCTTGTTCACACTCCATACTATTGCATATTAGAAAAAATGATTAAACAAACAAAAAAAGTATAATTACAGCCTGTTATATAAGTTCAGTAGTTTACCAGTGTCACAAGTATCAAATTCATTAGAAGGAAAAAATTGAAAATATTTGATGCAGTAATTTTCTTTTATTCTCTATTCTGGTATTCACTATGCTTGTATTCCTGCCACATCTCTCTTTTAGTATCTCTATTTGTCAGTAAGAGTTTTCATTGAAAACTGATTTGACAAGTCTCAAAACTAATTGTTAACTGGGAGATATCGCTAGGTCAACATTAATTTCATCTGTGTTTGTTTCTGGAACGAGAGGAGGCACAGTCGGTGTGGTTAGATGTCTCTGCAGAAAACCTGCACTGGTTGAGGCAAGAGAGAAGTGAAGGGTAAAAAGCTGTAATAACTTTGACATGGATAGCATAGCTCAAGTTTTCATAGAGGCCAACAAGTGAATCCACTTTGTGGAACACAAATGATTTGTTGCTTTTTGGAAGATTTGTTAATCAGGTTTCTGTTTGTGTCCCACCCTACCACTTACCTGGGAGGTCTTTGTTCAGTTCTTTATTACTCCTGCAAACCTGTAATGATTCTCCAATTTGTCCTTGGAGAATTAACTCTGTCACAGAGGGCACTTCTTTTCGTGAACAGACAAATTCTTTGTTGGACCTATGTAGTGCATACATATAGTACCTCTTGATATTTTCCTCTCACAATTCCTCCCTCTCATGCAGTAGGAGCTGCAGTTAGGAATGAATGCTTTCCATCCTCTGGTGTGCCATCTTAATTTTAGGCTCTTAGGCTGAATATTCAAACAAAACTTATGTGTCTATAGGAGTGAATAAGGACTTCTCTTTCAAAACACAATCACAGAAAAAAATTAATATTAGCAATAATGAAAAATACTTTCTGGTCCATAGCAGAATATTTGAAGGCAGATACTAATTCCTTGAAATCACTGAAATTTTCTTCATGTTTCAAGTGATGGATTGTTGAAGTATGCTCACAATGTGTTGGTTTTACCAAATTTCAGTGTAATTTTGGTACAACTGGCCACAGGTGAATTATCCAAACGACATATATGATCTGTCTGATTTCCAAACTGGCTTTGTATAGCTTTGTGTAGGAATAATTAACCACCTTAATTTAAACTGTGCAAAAATGTGAATTAATTTGCTGCTGTTTGTTGGATTCAAAGGAGTGCTCCTTTGCTAGCTGACCCAGTGCAGCTGAGCTGCTCACTTACAGGAGGATTTTTTTTAGCTCACTGCTTTTCTCATGAAGGAATTGTTGCCATTGGATCTACATGATAGAAGATAACAGAGCTGGAAATATACCTGCAGCTTTGCTTGTGACATTTCAAGGACTGCTATGAATCATGGTAATATTAAGTCATGGTTATTTTTGCACAGGGATGGATGTATGTAAGCACATAGATGGACTATATATATATATAAAAACTTGTGGAAGAGCAAAGTGACAAATGGGCCTCAAGATTAGTAGAAAATATAGCTGAATGCCACTAGCTAGAGTTACAATCTGATGTTACGTCCACCTGGTGCTCCAAGGGACTCCTGAAATTAAAATTTAGGCTACTTCCCTTCATGTGTCAGTGATGTGTATGTGCTGCAGTTCATAGACTGATAACAGTATACAAGGTGATCTTTTAAAATTAGTTTTAATGAGTTATGTCAGTCTTACATGGGTTATAATACTTATGGTAATTACAGAAATGAGAGAAAGGTAAAGGGAAAATGTCTGTTTTACAGAAAGATGCCTGCCTACTCTCCCAGAAATAATCTGTAAATATTAGCAATATGTGCACTATAATAACACTCTTCCCTGATAAGTAAAAGATGAGGTGCTATAGTGTTGCAAGTGTGGTGAAAGCGGCTTCTATGGCACTCTTTGTTTGACACTAATGAATGTAGATCTCTGGGTTGGACTGCTTTACCAGATTTTCATCTAAGACAAAGTAGGGAAGAACTGCTCACAGGACTCCCCAGACCTGTTCCAGGTCCTGGCTCTGAACCTGGTCTAGATCTGATAGAGATCTGGAATTTGTTAATGCACACAGAAAGCCACAACAAAATATGGTGATTGATGTATTCTGTTCCATAAACAGATCTTCCTCTGAGCAATTAAAAGAATCCCATTGCACTACAGCTTCTTCAAATTCTCTTGTGAATGTCTCAGTTAACTTGATGTACAGATAGCACACATAGAAATAAATATGTTAAAGTTGCCTAATATTTATAATAGTCTCTCTTCACTTGCTTATAATGTTGCTAAAATTTTGTAATTTCAGTTAATATTTTCTGTGTGGCATATCTGCTTCAGCTTTAATTGTTTTGGAAAATGTTCAGCAAAAATGGTTCAGCTGTTGCTTAGAAGGTACCAGGAGTGCCTAGGTTTGCCTAGGTTTAAAGATATGTAGATATCTTTCGGGCATGGGAAAGTCAGAATTTGGTGGTCACTAATGTGTTTTGTCATTCTGTGAGAAAACCAGTGCATTTTATTCAAATTGTAAGCTTCTTAAAATTTTACTTGTGTGTATCCTATTGAGATTTGATAGAATTCAGCAGCATTGTCCGCAGGATCCATTCACATTGAACATATCCTTTCCTCTATGTTTCTCCAATCTGCTAACCTGATTGTGTAGTTCATGACCATGATTTATACTCTAGTATAGGACTCCAAGGGGAAATAAAGATTTTTCTCTCCCTTTTCTTCTTCCCTAGCTGTTCAGCTTCACTGTAATACAAGTCACAAAAGCAAAGATTTTGCTCTTAGTGGAAAAGAGTGTTATATCCCAGTTAAACACCCATTTCATGTTACCAGTTGTATCACAAATACTATGGTGTTGTGTCCTAACTTGACTGGGGATATTTACTAACATAGTTGCTGCATGTGAAGCTGAATTCCAGCCTGAATTACACTTGTTTACGCCTGAACTTTACATATAAAAGCCAACCTGTGTACATAATTTTTTCACACAGTTATTTACATGCATGTGTTGCTTAATGGTATTTTGACTCATTGCAACCCTTGAACAACCACGTTCAAGGTGCATGACTGAAGTTTGTGGTAATTGTGCCATCTGGTAATCTGAATTCATGAGCGAGAGCATGCCTGGAGCGTTGAAGGGTAAATCTTCACTCTGAGGTTTGAATAGTTTATATAGAGCAGTCTGGCAATAACACAAATTTTCTACTCCAAGCCTTCTCCAAGTCCCATCTAGGGCTGGGAATTGGGAACATGCTTTACTAGTTGGCTACTACGGATTTCTCTGTGTTTTCCAATCCATAGTGAAGTTTTAATTTGAATTGAAGGAGAAAGAGGGAAGAGTTTCATAGTGAGATAGACTATTCCTGACATGCACATGAGGATAAGGGGCAAATAGAAAGCCACATGTATTTCTAAAAACACAAATTAATGATCCTGTTTCCTGTAACTACTCTGCAGTGTGCTGTTCAGCAGCAAGTTCCGTGTGACAACTCTCCTTGTGACAACATTGGTTCCATCATGCCTGCCTTCTTTGAAAAAAAGCATTAAGCAGAGTCTAAATTTCAGCTGAATACACAACTTCAACAAAAAAAGAAAAAAAATCCATTTGTTTTCTTTCTTAATGGCCAGCCATTAGTGAGTCTGAAAATAGAACGCATTTCGAAAGTAGTTTAAGAGCTACTTTCATCAATCTTTATTATTTATTGGTTGACACAGATGACAGTTCTGAGCTACTTTATAGTTGAAGGTGTGGCTGATGGTTTGTGTGCCCTTCTTGACCTTGTCAAGGGCAAATGTAGTTTAAAGTTGTTTATAAACTATAAATCTCACGGTAAAGAATGATGTGTGCAGTATACCTCTTAAATGATTAGAAGTACGTTGTGTAAACAGGATACTGCAGTAGGGAAGTCCCTGAAGAGTGTGATTCTGCTCAGACTGCTATGGACAGACACGTAGTGCAAGCTGATCATTAAAAAAAAGTTTCTCTCCTGGTGGCAATAATTTTGTGAGTATTAGCTGCATGTAGCAATAAAACTACTACAAGATGTTGGTGTTTACAGTTTTAAAGAAATTAAGTTAAAAGGGAGCTCCATTTTTGGGAGAACTGATCAGGATGATCAAAATGTCCTCTCTGTTCCTCACCTCCTGAGAATTTAGAGGCATATGGTAAGAGCAGGCTGCAAAGGCTCGGGTGCTCAGTCTCAAATTGGATGCCCATGGCTGTTAGATATTTGCCCTTTAATTATAATCATTCCAAGCCCTGCCTTGCCTCTGCACAGGTTCATTTATTCTGTAGCACCAGACACACTTCTTCATGATTTTTGCACATATTAAAACGTTTGAATGTAATCAGTGTATGAAGGCTGTTGTACTCACTGCTAGCCTGTGCCTAACTTAGAAAAGGCAGAGCAGGACTTGAGTATTTGGGAAAACTATTTGAAATGCTTTTTCCAAAGCAAAGACTAGCAATTGCAAGACTTGCGGTTCTAAGAAAAACAAGCTGTACACCAGACTAAATGGAACTGCCGCAGTATGTGGATAAATCTGTTAGTTTATTCATGATTCACAAGCTTATACAAATTCCTCTGAAGACATTAGAAAGTTTTGATCCCAGAGAGCTTAAACTGATTGCAAGGTGGTATAAAGCAGTACAGTTTTGGCACTCTCAAATTACCATAATTAAGTAGTGTAAAAGATTACATATTTGGTGGTGTGATAAAATAGAAACAAGAATGATTGCCTGCTGATGTTGGTTTTATAAGATCACATTTCATCTCAGCATAACAGAGAATTTGCTTCTCTACTTGCTGACTGAGGCTCCAATTCCTCTCCTTGTGGAAGATTTTCTAATACTGTTTTTGAAAGGCATATTATAATCTTGTACAGTTCTTCCCCTCTCCGCCCCATTGTCAGTTCACCCTTTATGTTTTACTAAACTTAGGGGATAAAAACTCATGAAATTTTGGAAACTGAGGGTAATTTAATGCCCCACTAATTTATTTATTTTATTGCAAAGGTAGAACTAAGTGGCAGAGACTTGTACACAGTTCCTAGTTCACAGCTTGGGGTTGTTTGCATATTTTGAATATTTCTCTGGTACATAAATCTTTAACTACAAAGTTAGGATGTGAGTCTGAATTTCCTCAGATAAGTAAAGAGTTGGGATTTAGACTTTAAACCCACCCACATTATTATTTTACACTTCTGCATTTGGCTTTTACTAATTTCCGGAATAGTTAGATAGAAATAGTTTCATTTCATGCCTCCCACTGAGTAGTGTTTGTACTCCTCTGGATGAGTTTACAAAGGGCATCTCAAAGGCAAAGTTATATTTTATCAATTGCAGAGATTCTTATCAAAAGTGTACTGGACATCTTGCTGTGATGCACTTCTAGACATGCTTCCCTCTAGCAAGTAGAGGTGAATGCCCTAAGCAAGGTTTGTATTAATTTTGCTTTGTAAATATAAGCTTGAAAAGACAGACCAGCTGTGAGAGCTGATCTGACCCTGTACACAAGAGTTTTTTTCAAAATTGGGGAGCAGGACCCCTTCTAATTTCACACAAGCAATGCTTTTCATGCAGTGTTTTCAACCAAAGTGCAAAAAGACATTAGTGGTATGTGAAAATGAAAAACCGACTGGACACTGAGTGTGTTTCAGCATGAGCAGGGACTGGACCTCCTTTAAGCCAACTACATGAATAGCTCCTCTTTTTGTGGTGTTTCCTCTGCTTTTCATCAAGTAGCAGGAAGAAAACTTTCCTCTTGCACAAAGTAGCTTTATTTAGGTCTTGCCAGCTTTGCTTATCAACCTGTCAGAATCCCAATTGTCTTCAGTAAGGCAATAATAACAATAATTAAGAAGACAAAGGGATAGGGATCTGTGGAGTCTGGCATTGGAACTTAGTGCAATTTCACACAAGGGGAGTAGAAAGGAACAAGAAGTTTTGGAGGAAATATACAGAAAATTATAGAGAGGCCAAACAATGCTAATTTTCTTTGTAGAAAGATTTGGGTGGGCGGAGGCAGGGTGGGGGGAGAGAGAAATCTGGTTCCCTGTGCTTCATTTGAAAATTAACAGTTTAGTAAAAACTTTAATGGTCCAGGTCTTAATTGGCTGATATGAACATTTTGAAACTTCGGTGTTTAGTACACATGTTAGTTATCTAACTTATGTGGCAGTTTAGGGCTTGTTTAGTTGTTTAGTTAAACTTATGAACTAAATATTGGAGAACCACAGTTAGGCTCAAGCAGAAAACAACATTTCAGACCAAATTTAAATCCTCAGAAAAGCTTTCTTTTTGTCTCAACTTAGCATTTTGAGTTACTTTCAGCTAAACCAGAACTGTATTATCAATCAGTATGCCTTTTTATAATATATAGTGCACTGCAGAGTCTGGTTCCACACTCGGATTTTGTAACTTGGACATATTTTGAAGCCAAGGCATGATTTTGCTTTTCATCCCAAAAGCTCCCACGGTCCAAAAGAGGTAGGCTGACTGCTACTGGTACTGCATCTCATTCACTGTGGATGAGGGTATTGGACTCTGCCCCTCACTGAACAGCTGCATCTTTGCAGGTAGCTGACAGAAATCACCTTAACCATGTAAATGTATTTCATCAAGCTCTTAGGTACTGCACTTCTGAACTTTAAGGAGCAAGAATGAATATTAAAAGTGGAAAACCCACAAGAGGATATAATTGATCTCCTTATAGCTCAAGTGATCCAAAACATATTTTTGCAGATACATATTCCAAGAACCACCCACACAGTCACTGATCTGAGCAGACTAAGCAGCATTAAATGGTAATGCTTTTTCCTTTAGGTTTTTTTTTGATGGTTAGCAGAGTTGCCAGTCTACTAAAGAACAGTTCTTTTATAACCACCCCAGAGTTGCCAAAATGTTATATAAATTGGTGAGTGCATAATACTTTTTACTCTAATGAAATGTTACAAATCTTCCTAGATAGCTGTTGGTGTGGTTTTCCTCTATTCCGGTGCCATTGAATAGCTACTTGGTTTTGGTTATAAGAGGAATACATATCCCAGGTATTCTGGGCATATTATCAAGAAATGTAGGATCTATTCTTTATTTGCATGTAGCTGTGGTAAAATAATGATGCTATTGAAAGGAAAGTAGCAATATATGTGCTAGAAATTTTAAAAAATGCTTTACAGGCTGTATGTATGCACTTCTTAAATAGGCTAATTTTGCAGGTGATGTACCTGTAGCATAAATTGTAAGTGGCTTGTCTGAGATGAAAAAACACCTGCAGTTGAGTCAATACTATTTGAAATGCTGACTGTTCTAACTATAATTAAGCTGGGTCTTTTCTAGCTAAGATGTCTTAAACATAATCTGGAGTCTGTGTGGCAAAATTTTAATTCTTGTAGAGCGGTATAGCTGGTGGAGAATCCCATGAAGAATTTGAAGATCCTCTGGCTCACTGATTTTTCAGTAATATTTCTGTCACATTGAGAAGGTGGGCCCCATCTAGGCAGATGGAGAGGAAGAGGCTGGATAAATTGCAGCACAGGTTCTTAACTTTGCTTTGTTGCTTTTCAATTAAGGAAATAATCGGATATGATATGAGGACATTTTCCTGAAGAAGAATGCATTGAATCACTTGAAACTTTTCAAATTTCTAATTGTCCAGCAATAGTACAACTGATTGTACCATACAGTGGTACTGTATCCTCAAGAAAACCACTAAATTTTCCTGTTGAAGATAATTAGAATGTTTCTCACCGCTCACAAGGGTAACCAAATAGAAAATGCATGATTTTATCTGATCAACATTGTATTTTGGATTGTGAGCTTAGAAGACTGCAGTGACAACAGTGGATTAGAGTTAACGCTAGTCTCAAAGTACTTTGCATTGATTATATGTTAAGCAATGGCTTGTTCTGTGTGCATTCAAATCATCAGACTCATCTCAAGTTCAGTGGTCTATAGCTGGAGCTGGAAATTTCTTTCAAACTACCTTTCCAATAGTGATGAATTCCTAGATGAGTTCGAAATGTACTGTTGATTCTGTCCCGCTCTTTGTATTCTTTCAGTCTTAAATATACTCTTTTTATATTGTACTATTCACTGGGCTACATGTTACTTTAAAGAAGAAAACTTCTGAAGCTGGTAAGATTTCAGTCTTTGCTCTGTAAATTCCCTCAAATGTACTTAATTTAGGTCACTTTATAACAACCCCTCCAGGTTCAATGTTTTCAGCCTCTCCTCAATGGGCCAGTGCTGCAGCCCCTTCCATGGTTGTGGCCTCCACTGAGATTATTCCCATTTATCAACATCTGTCTTGCTCTGGGGGCCCACAACTGGGGACAGTGGTGCGATGTGATGACACTTACCTGTCCCTCTGCCCTTTGCTCATCTGCCAGAGCACTTTCAGCCATTGTCCCACGTGTCTCCATCACAGCAACCAAAGCAGCACTGACCAGAACATTAAAGTCGTACATACGGAGCCAAACACGATCTATTTTTATGATAGGTAGAAACTGGAGACTTAAAGTTTTCCACAAGAAGCCTTGTGTTAGGAGTTGTACAGCACTACGAATTCCAAGAGTGATTGAGTGAGGTCTGTCCAAATAATTTCAGCAAAAACCTTTCTTGGGGGGTTTACTATACTAGATAATAAAAAATATGCTGGTTCTGCTTATTTTGCAGAAGAGAAATTTTCCACTCAACTTTCTTATTAATTTTTTTTTGCCTTAAAGAGGTAGAAGAGGATTAATATGTTCACTCCAAGCCAACCACTGATACTTTTTGACCTCTAACCATAATAAACAGCAAAAAATGTTAACTTTAAATAAAAATGCTTCAATTATTAGCATAAAAAGTACACTAACCCCATTGGGTATTTTAAAAATATGGCAAAACAGACAAGGTCATAATAAAAATTAGTTGCTACCATATGTGAAATAATTCTACAGCAGTCTTAATATGTGTGTCTGTGTATTACCATTGTTTCACTGCATGGAAATATCTACTTTTGATTCTAATTACAGGCATTTACACATGCGTGCTGCAACAGAATAGGCCTCCTTTGGGTACTGTGAAATAGGGTGTCTTGACAGCTTCAAGACCAGCCTGGCATGTGAGCAAAAATATTGGAAATGCCTGTGGTCCAAAGGCTGTATAAGTAGCTGAAAGGCCATGCTGAAACTGGAATTACAGAATGGGAAAATTTCAATTAAGATGAAATTTAAATAAAATCAAGTGAAATCTGTAGTAAAGGGTGGAGGAATCTTGAAGAAAAGCTCGTTATTTGTGAGCTGGATGTTACATAATGCCGACTTAGTTTTACAAAGTAACCAGAGCTGGTTTCTATAGACAATATAGATTATACAGAGAAATAGATGTAATTATTCCTAATTGAAGTCAGTGGTGCTGTTAACCCCAAGGAATCAGTGAATGGATTAGTCTCCCAAAATCCTGAAACTGAATTCAGTACTATTTTCTAAAAAAAACCCTAATAAGACCCCAACCCCACTCCAAAAATGAAAGTGAAGGAAAGGTGTTTTCTTTTAATTTTGTTGCTTTTCAAGACTTTGGAAGACATAGTTTCTCTTTTCTCCAGCAGAGTGGGGGCTCTCCTTCCTCTTTTGTGAAATTCCCATATTGTCTTCCAATTGCATTTAGGTAAAAAAAAAAAAAATTGAGTTACATGGGAAAAAAAATCAAGAATTATAGCAATAACAGAGCATCAGTTTTCTATTTATTTTCAAGCTTTCATTTACTGATTTAGGCTAAGTATTCTACAAAACTTTATGATGTATGCCTTTGAAAAATACCAGTGGTTTTTGGTGTTGTAATGTAATAAGACTTGGATCTTCACAGAGCTGCAAGTACTGTTTCCTTCAGTTGTCATCTCTTGGTGCTAGCAGCTTTAAATAAAGGGGCTACACCTTTCTCATTTGTGTTTTAAACTGGCAGATTTTGGGAGATTATTTCATGATTTGGCAGTATTAAATGACAGATATTACTTGATGAACACTCTTGATTTAGTAATTATTTTTTCACAATTAAGGAGCAGTAAGCAAAATTATCCATAGTTAAAAAGGCAAAGGCAAAACTAGATATAGATTTTTCAATGCTACTTCTATATTCCATATTTTCTGGGGACTGGGAATCAAACTATCTGGGAAAAAAGGTAAATGTCCCCGGGTATGTTTTGATTCACTTATTGTTTACATTTGACTATTGCTCATATTCAATATTAATATAAGTTGCTTCAATTAATTATTCAATAAAAATAATATTTTTACTCACTATACAGTAATATGCTTATCCATTTCTAATGGGGTTTTTTATACTTTTGGGACCTAAGTTAAGTGACGTAAAATATCTCCCTTTTCTGTGTAATTAGTCCAACTGTGTTACTGGAATTTAATTAAGCTGTGAGCTTTCCTGAAAATGAAATATTCCACACAATTAAATTTTTCCTTATGAAAAAATCTAATACTTTATCCTTTGTAGTAAATACATAAATAAGTGAATAAATAAAATAAATCCAAGCTGTAGCAAAAATAATGGTAAAAAAAAATGTTTACTGGATCTGAAAATTATTTCATGTTGCAAATATTGTCAAGACTTTCAGTGGGACAATGGAAAACTTCCCACAGGACCATAAAAGAATCCTGGGAACCTCTTTTCAATATCAAAAGGCTCTGTCATCCCAGTACATACTTTGTGTCTTCATTCAAGTTTACACTGGGCACCCCCAGCTGAAAATGCTGCAGCCTCTGCAGGCTGGTCTCAGACAGTCTTTACTAATATGATGAGCCAGAATCTTAGGGCAGCATAGAACCCGTTTTTCCTTCTCCCCATTACTGTGATGGCAGGCCAGTCAGTCACTCAAGTATCCCCACAATGTGCCCTGCATGCCAGCAAAGCTCTGGAAACTTAGAATCCAATTGCTCTCTTCTTACATCTTCCACTGAAAATGAACCCGTGGCTCTGGATACCATTTCCAGCCCAGTGCAGAGGACACAAGGCTTGTATTAGTGGTTCAAAGCCTTTGGAAAATACATAGGAAGTTGTTATTTTCTAGAATTACTAAATATTCTTACATTAGCCTCTTGTTCCATGGACTTTTCCAAGTTAAAAAAAAAAAAAAAAGTCAGTTTTGTAGCTGAGTAGAAATGCTTTCCTTTGAAAGGTCTGAAAGTTACTCACGTGATTTTTAGAAAAGTAAAATTATTCAGATACCCATCTGAAGATGAGCTTTATCGAATCAAAAGAGCTCTAAGTATGTGAAGCTCAGAATTGTTGCCTGCTCTGCTTTTGCTGTGTGTATATACATTGGATAGTAGTATCTGTAAAATTTTGTATACCTGTAAAGCCAGATTACTTTTTTTGCATTGCTTTACTAAGTAAGGTCTGTGCTGAAAAGCCTAGAGAAGGAAAAGCTTTCTGTGGTTACCTTTTTGTGAACCTTTGTGGGGCCTGCAACTCTGTTAAGAGATCCCCACTGACACAAACTCTTTATGAAGCTTCCCTTCATTTACTGGAGAATAAGCAGAAATGACAGGATAGGTCAGGCCCTGCTGAATTTTGATATGTAACAGCTTGGCATTTTAGTCAGATACTGTTAAAATTTAAGTTTGTGGATAAAATGCAGTTGTTGCTGAGTAATGTAGGAGCAAAAGAAGAATCTTGAATGTTTTAAGATTCTCTCATTTCACTCCCTCTTGCCCCAGCTCTAATTAATCTTTCTTTCTTTGCCCAAAGGATTTGGTACTGGAGACAAGGGTTTGCCTGTTTACCCAGCAACCTTGCATTACACGTGGGTTCTCACACTTTCTAGGTGGGGCTTTAAACTTCTACTGTTTAATTTTTGTGCAGGGAAAACCAGATGCCACCTGGTTTGTTGCTCTGAGCAGCTGCAAAGGAACTGTATTAGAAAGCTGAATCTGCGAGAAAAAAAAACTTGTATTTTACTAATTTAGTGTAATAACCCAGACTTTACTGGAAAAGATAAAATGAGAGACTCACTAAAACAAAGATGACAAATTGATGGGTCGGGTCCTGTGTTCATTATCAGGCAAAACTTGCCAAAAAAATTAAAAGTGATTTTCTCAGATTAGGAGTTCTTCAAGATTCTGCCTGATGTTTTAACAATTACAAATCTGCACTGTATGCGGGGTTTAATATTTTTAAGTTAACATTGGCTAAAACAAACTTGATCATATGCAGGACTTGGATTAAAATCAAATTTGGAATATGTCAGAATATAGGGTTTTACATTGACCCATTGCTAACTTTCATAGCTCCCACGATACAGTTCAGATTTGCAGAGGCTGGAGAGGAAGAAAATAAAAAATCAGTGTTAAAGATGATTAATAGCAAACGGTTATAATATTCAAATAGTTACAAAGTAGTTAGAATATTGCCACTTGTAAAAACATTTTAAAGTGGATAACATTTTACATCATTAGAAAAATATGTTAAATGCAGCTTTGAAGGGCATTTCTTTAACACAGCTTCAGTAGAAATCACTAATATGACATGTAGGGTTTAGAAAAAAAAATTCAAGTTTTCCAGTGCCTGAAAATTCTTTTAAATAGATGTTATACACCCTGATTCTCAAAGAACATGACGCTGATATTTATAATCTAATTTATGATGTAGCAAATAACAGTGAGATGCACTATAATTACATAGATAGCTAGGATTCCACAAAAATATGGTAAGCAAAAATGTGTATTTATAAATGCTACCTTCTCCAATGGGTGGGAGGAAAGACCTTTTGAATTTAGTTTAAGAGATTCCTCTTTATTATGTGCTTTGAGTCAAAACTAAATCAGGACTCAAGTTCAAGTAGCCATATGGTGCTTTTTGTTGTTTTGAGCAAATGGTGTTTGTGAAAATAAGTTAGGTGAAAAAGATGGTTTGACTATATGAAAAATCCTTGTTGTCATCAATGCAACAAATAATTTCTAAAAGAGACTGTTTTTACCATGTTGCCAAACTCCATTCAAATAGAAGTGTTTTGTTATACAAAACACATTGCTGTTAGTTGATCTGAAGCCTTATGCTTGCGGTTCAAAAGCAGCGTGGCAAAGCATGATAAAGGATAATATTATCATGAAATTCAAATCTGTGAAATAAGATGGCAGAATAACAGTGAACAGTGTGCTGCTGCAGCAGAGAAAGCCTGGGGCGTGCTGGGTTGCCTCAGCAGCAGATAAAGGAATTATCCCACTCTACTCAGTGCTTATCAGGCCACACCTGGAACCAAAACTGTTCAGTTTTAGTCCCCACTGTACAAAAATCTTGTGAACAGGCTGGAGGGAGTCTAGAGAAGGGCTATAAAGCAAGTGACCAGTGATGAGACCCAAGTGAATGGCCTGAAGTAGTGTCAGGGGAGGTTTAGTTTGGATATCAGGGTAAGGCTCTTCACCCAGAGGGTGTTTGGGCACTGGAACAGTTCCCCAGGGAAGGGCTCACAGCACCAAGCCTGACAGAATTCATGTGTTTGGACAATGCTCTCAGGCCCATGATATGGTTCTTGGGGTGTCCTGTGCATATCTAAGGGCTGGACTTGTTGACCCTTCTATGTGCTTTCCAACTCATAATATGTTATGATTCTGTGTAGATGTTGGCCTTAAACATTTCAAAAAATGTATTCTTATAGAATCATTTAAGTTGGAAAAGGCCCTTTAAGATCAGTGAGTCAAATCAATGGTTGTTTAATCAGGTATCACCTCACAGATCAAGCCACCTGAAATAGCCATTGAGGTATTATTGGTAATAGCTGAAGCTTTAATTGCTGTGAAAGAGGAGGAGGCATCTGTTTTTTTCACTGAATGAGGAAGAATTAATAGAGGAAATGAATATAAATGGAAAAGGCTTTTAGAATCAGGGTTCTTTGTGTGTGTGTCCCTGGCCAATATCTGCTCTTAGACACTAGTTAATATTTCAAGTGTAAAAAACCACAGCTCATTGCAACATTTTTCTGGCAGTTGGCTAAGTTTGTTCAAGTGTGGGAGAAAAGATAGACTTGCTGTGGGGTTATTTTCCTGATTGGTCCCTTGCCAAGATTAAACTGTTCAGCTGAGTTTAAATGGTAATGAGTTTGCAGCCTGGACTGTGGTCAGAAACACCTAACTAGTACAGTGCAGTGCAAATAACTGCTGTTGTAGAGACAAAACAGCGTCCTGCAATGTGCTGTGAACCGGATGGCATCTGGCTGGATCCATCCAGGTTCCATTTTAAGGAAGGTGAAAGGTTATGTAGGCTGCAATGGGGAAGGCTTTCAGCAGAGTACAGCTGCTGGAGGGAGTGAGGGGGGTATGAAGTAATCCTTTAAAGCAAACAGAGTTGGTTAAATAATGCCATGAAACTTCAGTTCTCAACAATGATCAGAGATCAAGCTGTGTTTGTATATACAGGGTTGAAGGTTAACCAGTAACTAAAGTCTTCCCTGATTGCCACAGGTTTACATTTTCTCTGTCACTGATGTTTGCCAAGTGGGATTTTGTGAGATTAGAAGTAATACAGCTGGGCAAACGAGTATATTATAGGGCTTACCCAAACAGAGCTGAGAGGGGGACCACAGTGATACAACACACATGGTGAGTTCAGACCACTACAAGAGGCCTGATGGCTCCTGTCATGAGCAAGGGCTGAATGCAGAAAATTTTGAAGCAAACTCTGTAGCTGAAAGACCGCACTTCCCTCTCATTTCATATATCAAAGAATTTGCAACAGTACATAAAAATACTGCAACTAAAAGAAGTTACAAAGGGTTTTTATTTCTTTTTGTTTTCCCCAGTGTATTCTCCATGCAGTTTGACAGACCTTTGCACAAAGCTGGTTTCACTCTTTGCAGTCTTTTGTTCTCACACCATTTGCTTAAAAGCTCCTGATAGTTGATAGTCCAAAAACAGTATAAATAACTTCTCTTGGTAAACAGTAGTAACAGCAGTAATAATAAGCAGCAAATGACATGTAATTGCAATGGTTTTGTCTAGTAATTTTCAAATAACTGTAATGTGCAAGATTAATTCCCTTAAGGAAATTCTTTCCATTGGCACTTGGTTCTTTTCCTTTCTTTCAGCCAAGCAGAACTGGCTAATTTATCTCCATTCTTTATGCTTCTGCTATTTTTCTTTGAGCTCTAATGAGAGCTTATAAAAGTTTATTGATTAGATATGTGCTCGATGCCATTTCATCTGGCTGTTGAACCTCTTTGCTCATTCCTGCTTACAGGAAAAATTATATTAATCTAAATTCTTCTGAGATAGAAATTGTTCTGATATTAATAAATGATCTGGCAGCAAAAAGCAAAAAAAAAAAAAAATTATTGAGATGTAGAAGTCTGTCTCCTACTCCAGCATGTCTGTGCATCTAGTGCTCAGTATGAGCTGACTCGTACTGCACCGTGCTGCAGGGATGCTCTCGGGCTACAGCTGGTGAATAACAGCAAGGTTTTGTGCAAAGGGATGAACTTTGGTAACCATTTCTTACTCAAACTTCTGAAAATAAGTACAATTCCTCATGTCTAACAGCAAGAATCACTAAAGATTGTCTCAGTGTGTTTAGCATGTGGCAGAATAGGCTTTGAGACAGACTTCTGCTAAGGGCAATTATATTGCATGGATAAAACTTTTCTCAAGAATATTCCACAAAAATACTGACTCTTATTATCATAATACAAAGTTTTGCCTTGATATATTGCATACACCACTGGAATATGATAAGTTTACCTTCTACAGCACAGCTTAAAACTCCGAGTAAATGAAGTTTCCAAAACATGTCTGCATTGTAAATGTATTAAGGGAAGAGAAATAAAGCAGAAGGCTACAAGAGAAGCTGCAATGTAACTGAATTCCTGAAGAATTGATTATTTCTTTGAAATGCTGTATAACATTTCCAAGATTCAAATGCCTCCATCTGTACTTACCCTTGCTAAAAAATACTTTGGACTCTCAGAGGCTAGCACTTGATGTAAATACAAGTAGCTCACACTATCCCTCAAAAGCGTCTTTAAATTTATGGAAATTCTTTTTCACAGACTGATTGGTTTGTAGAATTCTGAGAATCTGCTAAATTGATAGCCATTATTAATTTGATTCCTTAACTCAAACTAAACTCCCCTGACTTTTGCCCTTTTTAACTCCTGTAGAAATAAAAGTTTGAATTAGGCTATTTGTGTATTGCAGCAAAGGATTGAGCAGAGCCTGTGCTGGTACAGGGGGCTTCACTTCTGTAGTCACAACTGAACTGTGTAACACTATCACCTTCTGAGCAAAAAAACCCAAATTTTTGCTTTATTGGCTCCATTTCTGTATCATAGCCTCAAAGATTAGAGTTTTCACATCTGCATTTTATCTGAATGTGACTCTCAAACATTTTGATATTTTCCTTAAATTAACACTGTTTCATTTACTCTTATACACCTCTGCTTCTGTTCTTAATTAATGTCATGTAGAATCATGTTCAGATCCTTAAATCTCTTCTTTTTCCCTTGCACTTTTATAGAAATGGAGGGCAATCAGGACCTTGAAAGGCTATTATGAAAATTCTTATTAGTTTTGTGTTGTGTATACCACTTCCAAATTACGAAAGACTTGGGCACATAAATCTTTTGTTTTATATGGTAAAGTCCTTAAAAAGCTGGAACTATAGAATAAATTTTCATTTAACTATATTTGGTAACAAACCAGAAAAAAATTCAAGAAATTCAGAATTATAAGGTCAAAGTCCACCTATTGTAACATTTACTGACCTTCACGCAATAGAAAGCATTAACTAAGTGATTAAAGCTTTTTTAAATTAATGTGATTAAAATGCTACTATCTTTTATCCTAACAGTCTAATATATAGTCAGCAAAGCAAAAGACCTATGAAAGCATTTAGCAAGTAAATATTTGTGCATGAAAGACGAAACAAATCTAATGTTAAGTCTTAGCTACCATTACCTCTTGCTTACTAATGAAAGTTAATAGATTGGATTCAAAACCAGATTTCAGAACTGCTTTCAGCATTGTCAAGAGGAAAATATTTTTTCTTTAGATACTCTTGCCTTAACAAAGGAGTATGACGGTTTCAATGTTAGCATAGTTGGACACCTTCTCTTATTCATTAGGAAAACTTTTATAAGAACCATTTAAGTGGTTGAGATCTTGAGACCATTGAGAAGGCTGTCACATGTGCCTATAGTGCATGTTTTTAACCACTAGAGCAAACATAGCTGTATTTCTGTAGAGGCCATACAGGTGACATCTTCACAGAGCTGTAGTTGAGTTAATCAGTTTGTCACTCCATGTTTGTGTACTCTTGAACAAATTCTTGACAATAGGACTTTTTTTATGAGCTGTGGTGCCAGGGGACCTCTTCCATGGGAATAAGTCAATTCATATCATTAACATGAACCAAAGCTTCCAGATAAGTATGGGGTAAATACTGACCAGATTGACTAAATTACTGAGATAAAAATATGCTGTCTATGTCAGCAGACTTGGCTATTAAGTTGAGTTATTGTGATAATGACTTCAGTATTAGAATAATATGCACGAAATTTTTTATTTTATGCTTTGAGTGTTAACACTCATGGAAAAAAGGTCAGATTTCTTAAGTTACTGATTAACAGTTTGTTCAAGGTGTTTCTTTGGGTAGTCAGGGAATTTCTGTGTGAACATACAGTTTACCCACAGGCTCTTACAATGATCCCTTTATCTTTTGAAAAACTATTCAAGAATGTTAAGTCTCTTCATTGTAATCCAATTTACAAAATTATCCTGTAATCTCTTAGAACATGAACCAGTCATTTTAATGTGAACCATCTTATAAGGTAATAGAAACCTGATTGCACTATGTAGAGAGAATTGTGGCTGGTTTCCGCTTTTTTTTTTAATCTGGAAGTGAGTTTAAAATGGAATTTGCAGTTTCTTGCTGATTAGTAAATTATAACAAGCACATTGGCAAGAAATTCATGGATTGTTCTGAGACAGTCTGTAAAATTGCTGATGTACGCTAGAAAATATTCACATAAATAATCCCATTGCTCTTAATAACAAGATTCATAGGAATAAAGCTGCTTACACAATGCTTTACAGAAGTAGGTCCATGTGCCCAGTTTAGAATGGATTTCACTGATGGAAAAGGAAGAGAACAGAGCATCAAACTAGGATCAGAGCATATGAAAGAGCTGCAGAAGTCCAGTGGCATAGAAACATCTTGAGCCTAGCTCCCCTTTTACATTTCTCTTGAAATTCTGTTCTGCACATATTCAGCTACTTTCAGGTTAATTTTTTTCATTTGGTAGGAGTAACAGGCCAAAACTTTTCCCATTCTCTCCCCATTTGTGGTTAGCAAACAATGGATCCAGTCTTATGTAGCCAGGCTCAATACTTGAGAAACCCACAGAGCAGGTTTATTGTTCCCACTTGCTTTGCCTGCACAGTATAAAATCGACTCTCAGTCACCATTGGGAATTAACTGTCTGTTGCAATACTTTTGTCCGTACAGCCCATCGTTTCATTTTGTGCACATGTAACTGACAGCAGCAGCATTGTGAGGTATTTTTGGCCACAGCTGATTTTGAAAAATTCCGCATGTTTGAGGTAACAAACTACTCCTGCATTAGGAGTGATTCCTAGTTTTTAGATTAAAAAAAAAAAACACCTGTAGAGGATGTAACCCCAAGTCTGAGAAACTGATTCAAATTCCTGTGTTGCTTTTGTACGTTGTGTAAAGATGCAAGTGCTCATCTGCATTCATGAAACACATTTTACAGACAGCAAAAGGAAGCTGAACCTTTTTAGACTGCTCAGTTCATTCAGATATTCTTTGCCTACAGACAGTCCAAAGGCATGTTTAAATCCCTCCCCCCCAGGCAACTTGGTTAACATGCTACTGTTAAAGAATTTTCTAATGTGTATTTGAGGCAGGGGGAGATTTGGGAGTTGGTTTATTGAGATTTTTTTTTTCTCCTTGGAATTGGTGGTAGATGAACTGATATTAGGGTAGATGTTTAAGTTGTCTTCCTGATATTGGAGGTGAATATTAGCTTCTTGTCAGATGTTTAATGTCACCTTTGGAGAAAGCAGCTTGCAAATATTTGGATGTTTTTAGGTAGCTATTATTCTCTTCTCTTTAGCAGCATTTAAGTTCTATGTAGTTAAAGGTCAATCTTGAAACTTCTCTGAGATGTCAACATGAGTGTCTAGGGCATCTTTATGGCCCACTTTCCTTAGTGGAGACACTTACTCATTACCAGTGAAGGATTCCGCTTGCAACTAAATCAGAAAGAACAAATGCTTTTAAAAGATCAATTCTAGCCAAGGCTGAGGTACACAAAATGTCTGTCAGTATAAAGGAGTTTATTCTGCTTAAATAAAGAGCAGTTCTCATGAAGTGTCAAGTCAGAACAGACAACTGACAGTAAATCTTTGATCTGCTCCTGGAGCATGTAAGCATTTATGATAAAATTCTCTACTTGGATGTGCATGTTTAAGAAGCTGCTCCTACAGTTTGATCCTGTTGTACCTGCTCATTTTTTGGTAATTACTTATGGGTGAGCAATTTTGTGTACCTTCTCAAAGAGGTCTCCCATAAAAGCACTTTGTTTTCTTTGCCTAGCTTTGATATATTTGATTTGTTGTTGGTGGTGTTCTGCTGTGATTCATTTAATAATACTGCCTATGTGTATTTTTCAGTTTTGCTGCTAGCTCAGAGCAGAGTGACTGTATCAAGTTTAGTCAGAAGACATAGTTCAGCAAAAAAAGTATGCTGATATTTTGAAGGTTATATCTCTTCTAAATCTGATTTCAGAAGGATTGTTCTATGTTTGAAAATTCTGATATGCTGTTGAATCACAGAAAAAAACACAGAACAACAAAACGAAAAAAAACAGCTCCACCAGGTATGCCACTGGTGCTAAGCAGCAGCCTGTGTCGGTGGAACATGGTCTTGATTTCCTAAACATGAGAGACTTAATTCTTGTATTTCTCTGACAGGAAACACTAGAGATTAGTACAGGTAGTGTGATCTCTTTTACTCTGAATGGAGGTAATCAGTCATTTTCATGCTCTTCCAGCAGAGCACACTAAAGAACAGCACAAAGATTAGCATCCCCTGGATGCAAATGGATCCTTCCTTCTTTTGACTTTAGCATCTGCCTGGGGCCTTGACATACTTCTGCCTGACACCACTTTTCTGCCTTGAATATTTTCTTCCTCAAAATATAGGTTTATGTAAATAAATATATAATAAACTATAAAGAAGTTCAAACCCTAAAACAATATGGAATTCAGATGTCAAGGTGTAGTTATCCATTACAGTACTGACATCCACAAGCCCTTGTTTATCAGTCAGCTCCTTCTGCTTGGACATGCAGAAATAAGGGTCCTGAGAGGACTTGCTTCTGTAGAATTAATACTATTACACAGTGATAAAGTATTTTTTCTCCAATGTTTTTCCCTTACATATAATAAAAATTTAGGTTATAGAAATGATTCTTTCAAAAATTGTCCCTGGTGGTCTAACTGGCCATACTATGTCATGATGTGCCATTGAGTGTTTTATTCTTTCAATTCTCCTTATTCTTTCATTCTTTGTCAGTTATTTGTATTAATAAAATAAAAATTTCTCAGAAAATTCTACTGGGCTGTTATGACAGAGAAAATTAGATACTTGGTGCTAATTTCTGGCTAATATTTATGGGGAGGGACATTTTCTTAGGAGGAAAATAAAGTTTTCTAATTTGTGATCATGTTGAAACATTCAAAAATAAATAAATGGCTTGTTTAAATATAAAATCAATTTGAAGGCACAAAATAATGATTTTATTTCTGTGAAAAGCATGTTTTGGAAGGTTAAAAAGCGGATTCAAAAGCCAGGGCTCTGTTTCAATAAATAAATGAAAATAAACTTTAGCCACAAAGTAAATGTAATATTCTTTAAATAATTGCTGTTTTTCAGAATTATCCCTTAGGTACTGAGTAAAATAGATATCAATAAGAGGAAGGAGAGTAGGATACAGCAATGCTTATCACTGAGGAGATAAGCATAACTTTATGCAATTAAATTGTTTTACATATGCTGCAACAGAAGGAAGATCTTAACATGTTTCTTTTGCAAAATATTATAATGCTGCCTTTATTTCTATATAATTTACACTACTTTATGGACAGGTGTTAAATGTTGTGTCCATGACATGTATTTTGGCCTTTCTTTCCTCTTGTCTCTTTGAATTGACTGGACAGTGCAGTGTTTGGTTTTGGTAGAATTTGTTTTTAAAAAGCAATAAACATGTTTTAAAAATGGATACATTGTAAGTTAGAGAAGGACAGGACAGGAAAGGTGTCACACTTTTGGAGAGAGAGATGGAAATGTTTGTGATGAGTCACAGTTCCTGATGGAACTCATTCTTTAGGTTGGGACTGGCCTCCAAAAAGCTTTGTTTTTAGCACAAACAAGCTGTACCTTTGCATTAGAAATACAGTAATAGAAAATTCATGAATATCAGTTCCCATTCTGTAAGTGGTCTTTCATATTTGTCACACATCACTCAGAGTTTTTCAAGACCTTCACTTGATTTCAAGGAGGCTTTCCAGTGTAGAGCATGGAGAACGGTTGTGGTGGATTTGTTGCTGAAGTACTGTACTGAGAGATCCTTTAAATGGCATTATGCATTGCTGGGGTGGAGACAGGAGGTACCACTACTCATGGAACCAAGGAGAGGTTGTAAGAGTTTTCTCTCACATGAAGATGATCAGTATATAAATATATAAAGAATAGATGTGGCCGTACAAGTGTTTGGTAACAAAAGACATTTTGCAGCAGTCCTACGCCCTGTACTCAGATCAGTGCCAACTGTGTGTTTTAATACACACAAGCAGGGGTAGGTGCCATCTTCATGCTCCTGTCCCATCACATCTGTGTCATGTTCTTACTTCACATTGATGTTGAAAATATCCAGAGAGAGAGCAGGGCTTTTTGACAGTATAAATGAAGAGTATGGGGATGCATGTGGTTTCCTGTTACTGTTGTTTGGAGGGAACGATTTAAATCATTTCAACACATTGCTGTTGGATCTCTGCCATACCTCAGGACAGATGATGTTGCATTATGCCAAAAGATCAGGAAGATGAGAATGGGTATCTGCTCACTGAAAGTAGATATTCCATCAATCTCTCTAAATTTTGTCCTGTCTTCTGTGCTGGCCTTGATCCCACATGAAATGGATCAAGGGTATTGGCTTAAATGGAATGAATTATATTGCTCTCTGGCTGTCATTTCAGACCTGTTCTGATTTAATCTACAGGGTAATGCTAAGGCAGAGTTTTCCTATGTGAGGACTTTTCAAGTGTTGGTCCAAATACTCCATGCCCTAGAGAAGAAAGGAATGTATTTTCCATAACTCAGACATGAGTTGTTTCAGGCATGAGTGGCTGCAGTCGTGTGACATTCTTTCATCAGCTAGGCAGACAATCCATTTGCAAAACTTTGGAGGAATAAACCTGACCACTTCTTCACTATTCCTTGGGCATTTCAAACACTCCTGGAGAATACGGGAGCAGTTGGGCTATTTAAGAAACCTTGTGTGTGTGGTGATGTCACCAAGGTAGGAAAATGAAAGCTTTAGTGTAATGTGAATTTATGAAATATCTTCCATTCTAAAAGATACCATATACTTTTCATCTCGGGCAGTTAAACTTGCAGGCTCTGGCACAGATCCAGCGACCTCTGAAATAAGTCTTTTCTTTGACCTCATTGGACTTGGTAATCCCAGTTGACCCAATAGCAATGATTTCATGAGACTGTTCCTGTTGTGGCTTATGCCAGCTCACAGGAGAGGGCAGCAATAATATGTACAATAATATGTACAAGTAAAAAAAAAGACAAAATAAAACCCCCCAAAAATTTCTAATTGAAGTTATAAAACAAATGCAAATAGCAAAATAAAACAGTAATCCCAAAATCTGTCAGTTGCTCAAGGCTTTGCTAGTAGCATGGCCTCCTTGAAAGAAAATTCATAACTGCTGATGAATAGAATAACTTGATGTTAAAATGTTCCCTCACAGTAGAATAAAACAACTTGCTAAATTAACCATACCAGTTTTCTCACCCTCACATCATCTTTGGGTGGTTTTTAGTCAATCTCCAAGCCCACTGCTGGCTTTTTTCCTTCTCAATTCAATCAGTTTGGAACATGAATCCATGTTGTTCTAAAATGGGTGGAGGAAGTCTGTGCCTGCTCAGCCCATGGTGCCAGCTGGCCACAGACGAGTCAGAGTGGACATGGCAGCATTAGCCATGTGTTGTGCATCATAGGACAAACTGTGCAGAGCCCTGCTGCTCAGAGTGGACTCTGTAGCGCATTAAAGTTAACACATTTAAAACAAAAGCTGGTTTTTTTCCACTTACACAAAGTGTTGGCAGAATGGCTTTCTTGCTAGGTGTAAGCGTAGAGACATTCACATCACCAAGAAAGGACTAGAGTTGCTGCTTTTCTTCTGCTTCCTGAAGATTAACTTGCAATATTTGTCTCAGTCTGGTGGTTAACAAGGAAAGGAACAAATATGTCCTGACAATATAACAACAGACAAAAAATGTACCCTCATATTTGCTAAAATCTCCTCTACACCTCAAAAACATGTAAGGATTATGATCCCATAACCACCAGCAAATGTTTTAGATGAGCAATTTACATTCTAGGTTACATTTTGGTTTTAAATTTTTTATAGTATTTGCAATACATTTTAAAAATAATAATAATAAACTTGTTTTCATCCATTTAAATCAAAAGCCTCCCTTCAGGAAGTTTGTTTACTATTTTCAATACTCATCATTACATTTGGTTCTCTTTCCAGAGTACACATAATGTGTGCAGAATGTTCCCTAACCAAGTGGAAATAGATTTGAACAAACGAGGCCTTGCTCACTGAAAGTGACAGCTCATATCCCATGTAAACTAAACATAGATGGGCACATTCTCCACCCCAGCTAGGTAAGCACAGCAGCATCACAGGAGCAGGGATAAAACCTTCCTTGTGTCTCTTAGACCTAGATTTAATTTTCCACTCTTTGCCCCTTAAGTCCCATGAAAGGCAGAGAATGTTGTAGCTGTATCACTGCAGTGGAACCACGTGTGTGAGGGAAAGAGTGTGCCCTTGAGCACACATGCTGAAATAATAAATATAATGGAATTTGTTAGAGGGGCTCTGTGGAGTTTGGACTCCTTTGTCTCCATGGAAAAAGTAACATTTACTGTTGACATATAAGTGTTTTTATACAACAATATCCATCTTTTTAAGGCATATAATTATTGTTTATTGATATTTTTCGTTGATATAGTGATACTGTTTTAAGTTATGGATTTTATCCATAAAACCAGTCAGGGTATGATTTAAAGCAACATCTCGTTCTTCTTTCTCTGTGGTTTTGCTGGAAAGCTAACAGAGGTGTGTACCTGAGTGTACCTGGCTGTCTCCAACTGTATGGTGGGGATTGGATTTCTCACTCTTCAGAGATGGTTGAATTCTGGGGAAGATATCTTAAATACCTGAACAGGCTGGGTTCCTTGTCCTAAAGTTTTTAGAAGCTTTTGAAGCTGGGTCTCTCTTTGTCTGCATTCGTAACGGGCTTTACAGTGTCAAGACCAAAGTTGAAGAATAGCTGTCAGCAAATGCTGGGTACTGGGGGGCACATTTTGAGGGTGCAGATGTTTGTGGTACAAAGAGGATGACCAGACAAAACATTCTATGGGGCATTTCACTTCCAGTACACACAGGGAAATTATTAGTGTAATGGTCAAGGGAGAGAAACTCCAGGAATGGATTAGAAGAACCTACATCAATTAACCAGTGAAATCTAGGAGGAGAAAGTCCACCTCTGGTTTGTTACACTCCTATTAGGAGAACAGCAACGTACTAATGGTTTCTAAATCTTACTGTATATTGTCTACATGCCTATTTCCATGAATTTATTTATGTGTGCTATCATGAAAATTGTAGCTAATATGGCGGAAGATAAATAACTAAGGTAATAGTATTACCCATTAAAAAAAATAGAGAGATAATAAAACATACAATAGAGAACATGTGCTATTCAGAGCCCTACCAAGATTAGTTTCCAAAATATATTGCTAATGAGGAATTAGATGATGAAACATGATTGTGGGTATGTGATGATGATCTTTTGTTCTGTATCAAGAAGAGATTTAACTGTAAGTATGTGTACATACAACAAATTTAGTTGCCTTGAAATGTTTGCTTAGGTGACCATTGGTATTTAAACCACTAGAAAATGATTTACATAGGTGTACAAACGAGAGTGTGTATTTTTTACAAACCTTTTTGTGATGCATTCTTTTGATCCAGTTAACAATATGCAGCTTTGCTCATGGAGTGGCTGTTTGCCATGTCTTTGTAGTTTTCTGAAAAGAAACAGGCAAACAGAATTTATAATGAATGAAATATGCAGATTCTGGAAATGTTAACCAGCTCCTATTTGCAAACAAATCTATCATATACTCTGCAGCTGAGTATAGCTGACAGCTTAGGAACTGGGGTATGACAGGACTGAAATGAAAAAAGAAGCATACAAAGAACAGAAAGAGCTTGTATTAAGCCTAAGAACTATGTTTTACTTGTTTGGTTGCTGGTGTCTTACTGATGGATAGTTTTTGCACTGTTTGAATCATATAGTTGAATGTATTTCCTACAGGAAATAAAGCAGATAAATTTATTTCATATTTAGGGCCAGAAGGAAACCCAAACACACTTTTCACATTTGAAGTTCGGTGATGGTTTTCTCACAATTTGAGTTAAATAAGGGACAGATGATGTATTCAAAGAATAGGAGGTGAAGCTGAATCACAGCATAAGTTGAGTTGGATCATCCATTTGAACTCCTGGCCCTGCATAGGATACACCAAGAATGACACCATGTGCCTGAGAGCATTGTCCAAATGCACCTTGAGCTCTGCCAGGCTTGGTGCTGTGAGCACTTCCCCAGGGAGCCTGTTCAGTGCCCAACCAGCCCCTGGGGGAACCCTTTCCTGATATCCAACCTAAACCTCCCCTGACACAGCTTGAGGCCAGTCCTTCAGGTCATGTGTCTGGTCACCACAGAGAGGAGATCAAGAGCATAAATCAGGCAGGGGATAGAGGAAAACATAAACAAGCCCATAAGGAAGTTGATACTACTGGAGAAGGGTATGGACAATGAAGGATGCCAAGGTAGGAGTCATTGAGTGAAGGTGGAGCTGGGAGCTAGTATTTCCCCAAATAATACTTTTAAACAGCGATAATTTTTGTCTGTTGCAAGGAAAAGTGTTCTAAAAGTAATGGAAGTACACCTTGTATGTCTTTGGACTTAGAATATTGAAACACTAATTTTTGTTTGTTTGCTTGTTTGGTTTTGGGGGTGTGTTGGTTTTTTCTAACATAAAACCTCCCCATTCTCAACATTCCAGGGTGTCATGGTTACATCAACACTGAGTTTGCAGTGAGTTTCCAGTGTTACCCAGTTAGAGTGGTACAAAAACACAGGAATGAGTTCTTCCAAGTAATTCTATCCCATGGGTCAGTGCAGCAGAAAGGGCTGAACAACTGTTTTCCGTCAAAGATTAAACTGCCCATCGCTATGGTTCGGTAACAGCCGTGCAAGGGACAGCTCCTGCTTATTTGCCAGGGCTGCCTTTGTTCATGCAACATTTCTTTTTTGTAATGGGGCACTAAAGAAATGTAAAACATCGCAAAGGGTAGGGCAGAGGATGATTTTGTTTCAGTCCCTTCTCCCCAGATACAGAAAAATATCAGCACCCATTCTCTCATTGATTACAAGGAATTTAGTGTCTCTGGTATGGTGCTGATTAGGTACATCATCTTCCTATTTTCCACTTGCAGAAGCACCTGTAATCCCACAGATTCTATGCACAGTGGCAGAGTTACTAAGGATCATACTGATAGTTAAGAAAAAATTGTTTGTTTTACCCTTCACCAAAAGATCCTGTGTTGCATTGCAGTTCTGAAGATTCAGGGAAGGATTTTGACCCTGTTACTACATAGGAGAGGAATCAAGGCAACATTTTGCAGTATCAGTCATAATGGCACATTTTCTCAGAATTATGGGATTTAAGTTTGTTTCTTCTACTTGTTCTCAAATAATAAATATATTCTGTCTTATTAAAAGAAAAAAGATATTTGACTAACCAAAAAGTAGTTCAGCAATGTGCACCACAAGGTCTCACTGCACTTGTGGAAGGGGATTAGAGTGGTGTCATCCCAGAACATCTGATCTGAAGGGAAGGTATCTGTGTTAAAAGAATTGACTTTCACATTTCCCAAGAAATTTCTTTCTGTTTTGTCTTCAAACTGGGATGTGCATTCTGTGATACTAATCATTTAATAATTTTATTAATTTCCTTTGGAATTACAGATGAAGATTTATCATGTTTCTATGCCATTTACATCTTAAAACTCTTGAGATGTATGTATATAGGAATTAAAAAAAAAGCATACTTTAAACCCATAGTAAGTTTACTTTCTTAAAACAGCTTTATTCTCTCAATTCAGCACTCAGTCAAGAAGCTGTTTTCCTTGTTTTAGTAATGACGTGAAAAAATACCTAATTAGATTTGAGGTTTGGAACATTTCTTTTCACGTACAATACCTATCACCATGATCAGTATAGGTATTGCCATGAAGCCAACAGCTCTCAAAAGTAAACACAAAATTCATTCACATCTGTACAAAGGAGGAGAAGGCAGTCATAAACAACAAAATTTTGTTAAAAGTATTAGCTGTGATATCATTCGTTAAAGCAAATAAACCCTTTTGTCCATCATTCAGTCCTTAATTCTTTTTCTTGAATTGTAGCTTCAATTTTCTAATATTGTTAAATATTGGTCAAAAGTAACAATGTTCCATAAGGTGGATAGATTTTCAAGATTATTTGATCATTTCTCTCTCCAGATTGTTTTCCCACCCTTTTATACAGTATGTGCATGTGATTCTACATGAATGATGAAATATTCAGATTTGCATTAGTTCACAGAAATTACATCTTAATTACAATTAGTTCTGCTCAATTCTTCTTTCTCTGGAAGTGAAATCAGGAGGCTGCAGTGAAACAACTTTAGATAGTGACAAGTCTAAAATAAGTGTGGGATCTCCATCACTCCAAAGGACTTAATGTTCACATATTCGGTATCAAATCTGAATTTGTAACCTTTTCTGGAACTGAGCTGAAGCAAAGTTGAAGATCTTGTTTCATACACAGAAGGCAGGGGAGCATCCCTAGAGCTCTATGGTTCAGCTTTATCCTGTCTCCATACCCAGGGAGATCCCCTAGATACTGCAGGGCAGATGCAGACACAGCTTTCAATTCCATTCAATGTATTCTGAATTTTTCTCACAGAATGTTGGGTAGCTCGATGATGTTAACTTTTTCTGCTGCGTGCATTAGTTTCAATGGAAATACGGGGGAGCAGAGTTGGATCTCAGACTTCTGTGAGTGCTATGCCATCAGTAAGGTTTGAAGGCTGACATATTTTGTTATTTTGTTTGCCAATAGAATTGTTCTGGACAAAGATGAAATGAGTCTGTACTGAAAACATCTACAGAACCCTCTTTGTACATCCAGTCCTTCCTGTTTGCTTCTCTTTAATAAATGGAGGCAATCTACTTAAGAGTAAATCTTGGCTCAGACTATAAGAGGAATAGATAAAGAGAAAAGTAATAACACATCAAAATTTACTGAACTTGAACTAAGGATGTTGGCATATGATTCTTTAAAGAAAAAGACCTTTCAGGTTTGAAGAGAAAAATGTAGTGCTTCATCTTATGCTTTCATGGTCTTGAGGAAAAGAAGCCAGGTCTTTGCTTATTAATCAGACTGAACTGAGGAAGACTGTGCTGTGTTTGCTCAGAAGTTGCTAAGGGCAGTCATTTAACTTAGTTACACTGGCAGCTAGCTCTAGCTTGTGTACATATGAGCCACTCCAAAAATTTATCAAGAAATCTTCCAATTAATTCATAGAAGTTAAATATTAATGCAAAAGTAAACAGTCTGTTGACTTGCTGTGTGGCTCATTAGTTGGGATCACAGCAGCAGTGTTGAAATAGTGATAGTTTCAAGAAATGAATCTAGCTCTCTTTTCATAGAACAGCTATGGATCTAAAAAAGAACATAGTAAATTCCACAGTAATTTGCAAAGGGAAAGTCCAGATGAGATTCATCTTGTGCTTTCTCTGATCTTCCCAGGCATTTTTTAGCTTTGCAGTGTATTCTGTAGCATGGACTATGCTGGTTTTTATTCAAAAGTTAAATGATGAATCTTCCTGTTTCAGATCATTAACATTGCTCTTGTGTTTCAATGTGCCTGAGGTTGGAAATCACCTCCGGAGATGCCTAATCCCTAACCCCTCTGTTCAAGGTTGATTCAAATAGAGCAGGATGGATGGATGAGGTGAGAGCAGTGGATATTGTCTACCTCAACTTCAGCAAGGTTTTTGGTACTGTCTCTCACAATATCCTTTTAGGTAAATTTGGGAAGAGTGGATTAAATGAGTGGGGAGTGTGGTGGATTGGGAACTGGCAGAAGGGACAGTCCCAGGGGGCTGTAAGCAGTGTCACAGCTGATCTGTCACTAGTGGTGCCCTCAAGGTTCAATACTGGGCCCAGTATTGTTTAACTTACTCATCAATGACTCGGTGAAGGGCCAGACCCCTGCTCAGCAAGTTCCCTGACAACACAAAGCTGGGAGGAGTGGTCCATACCCCAGAGGGCTGTGCAGCCCTTCAGAAGGACCTTGAGAGGCTGGAGAGATGGGCAGAGAGGAACTGTCTGAAATACAGCAAAGGCAAGTGCAGGGTCCTATATCTGAGAAAGAATAACCCCACGGACCAGCACAGGCTGGGGGCTCAGCTGCTGGAAAGCTGCTCTGTGGAGAAGGACCTGGGAGTCCTGGTGGACAACAAGCTGTCCATGAGCCAGCAGTGCCCTTATGGCCAAGGAGGCCAAAGGTATCTGGGGTACATTGGGAAGAGCACCACCAGCACCTTGAGGGAGGTGATCCTGCCCCTCTACTCAGCCCCGGTGAGGCCACATCTGGAGTGCTGTGTTCATTTCTGGGAGTTCTGGGCTCCTCAGTACAAAAGAGACATGAAGCTCCTGGAGCAGGTCCTGTGGAGGGCAACAATGACAATTAAGGGACCAGAGCATATCTCTTATGAGGAAAGGCTGAGGGAGCTGGGCCTGTTCAGGCTCAGGAAGAGACAACTCATCAATGTCTGTCAGTATCTGAAGGGGGAGGGTGTCAGAGGATGGAGCCAAGCTCTGCTCAGTGGACAAGAGGCAACAGGCAGAAACTGATGCACAGGATGTTCCCCTCGAACTTTTTAAGTTGGACTCTTTATAAGTTGTTGAAGATTTAGGAACACAACTGCACTGCAGTTATATGTAAGTGCATTTCCAAAGGTTTTATCTATTCAGATACAACAGGCCCAGAGGGACCATTTGAATCCTGGAGAAAAGGAGGGAAAGAAATTGTAGCAAATTATTTTTCTTAGTTTATGTGTTTAGGGTTTTCTTTCTTTGCTCTCCAATTTTATTGCTTTAGGGATCAAGATTTGAGAATCGAGATGAGACACTGTCTATAAATGAGTCTGCAGATAAAATCCTTTACTGTCCAACTTGCTGCAAAGAATCTGGCACTAAAGATGAAAATTGAAACCCTAATGATTCATTTCAGATCTTTAATTAAGTATATGTTTTTCAATATATTCTTCTTTTCTAGACTGCTTTTACTAATGCCACTTCAAAAAATGGATATCTTGTTTTTATTTTTATTTGTTACTGGCTGTCTGATATGAGCTTATCTAGATGCTTATATTCCATTCACTTTACAATTTCCTGATTCCGCATTCTTTGGATTGAGTGTAACTCAAAAAGGACAACAAGCCCTTGTTGGCAGGAGATAAATAATAAAGTCAGATCTTAATTTTATATTTTCTCTAGGGATTCTATTAAATTACTAGAGTAGGATTCCAGCTACTTATGGAGTAATTTAATTTTCAGGGATAGGTCTTTTTGATAGCATATTATATATAGGTATATACATATGTGTGTGGGTGGGTGTGTGTATGGTTCTGTATTGTAGTAACCTGTCAGAAACCTGAACAAATAGAAATTTAATTTGGAAGGTGAAATGAAGATTTTGGCTTCATTGATTGTCAATTAATGAGACAATTTTCTTGCCTCAATGAAGTTATACTATCTTCTGAACAACCCAGCTCCAAAACTGGATTTATGAATTCATGGATCATTTTCAGATGTTCCAGCAGTTTCCAAATCTCCTTATGGATCGAAAGATAAGTTGTCTTTTATGCAAAACTACTCTCCTCTTCCTTGAAACAAATGATCTAAAAGATATTGGAAACCTACCAGATTCTGGAATTTTATTTTTTTTTTTATAGCAAAACTTATCCAGACTGAGGCAATTTTTTTTTTAGAAAGTAAGTTTTGACCTCCTGAGCTAGAAATACTCCAAAAATCTGAAAATAAATATCTTCCCCATACCCATGCTCTTGAAAAAGAGCCATGCAGAGCAGCCTTTCTTCCTGGCCTCTGAACTTCACAAATCTTTTTGCATCGAATATGATCAGTGACGTCTCCTTGGGCTCCGTGTGCTGGAGCTTTCCCCACCTGACTAAAAACTGAAGCCTTTCAGGAAGCTGTCTTTCCCTGCCACTGGTGTGCTGAGACAGTGTAAACAACCCCCTCCATTTCAGCTGGGGCTGGGCTCTTGTGGCAGAGCATCCTGTATGGTAGACAGACACAGGTGAGGCAGGTCTACTGTCCCTCAGAGTGATGTCAGGCTCACTATTTCAAAAAAAAAGTTCCATCAGACTTTCTTGTTCTGCCTGATATAGCTGCACAAGCTTTGCCTTAGACTGCACTGAGCTCCACAAGTGTAAGAGCACAGCTTCGGAGGTACTGGGGCTGCTGGCAATTTGTTTGGTGCTGAGAACAGAATCATTTTTGTTGGAAAAGACCTCTAAGATCATCAAACCTAACCATTAACCCAGCACTGCCAACATCACCACTAATCCTTTTCCTTAAGTGCCACATCTACACACCTTTTTAATCCCTCCGGGGAAGGCAACCCTACTTCCCTGGCCAGCCTGTCCCAGTGCTTGACAAACCTTTTAGCAAAGAAATTTTTTCTGATTCTGACCTAAACCAGTCCTGGTGCAACTTGAGGCTATTTTCTCTTGTGCTATCACTTTTTACTTGAGAGGAGAAATGCTAAGGTTTCAAAGGTAATCTTTATAGAACTCAACACCAGTCTATTTCACTGAATTTTGTGAAATGTGATGGATGAAGAAGCATTTATTTTGTCAGGGAAAACCCACACTGAAAGTAAACCTCTGAGAGAAAAGATTTGCATTGCTAAAAAAAAAAAGATTTCAAGTCTTTTGAGAGGAGCCCATCATGCTGATTATAGATTTAATTCCAGTAATTTCTATTACATATGTTTTTCCTGGAAGGAAATGCAGGAAGTTGCATGTATTGTTTTAAAAATTTCTTTCTTAAATACCTCAGTTGTCTTTCCTGGTGACCAAAGGAGAAAGACTTAATCAGCATCCAGAAATCACAATGTTTTTGTGTAACAAATCAACACAGCTAAATAAAGCACTGTGTTGTGAAGCTGCACAGGTCATTTCATATATACTGTAATGAAAATATTCTCCTGTTTGGTGTCACGGTGGGTTTTGTTTGCTTTAGGTTTTTTTTTTTTTTTTCTCTAAGATCATTAAAAATGCTTACTTTGAATTGAAAATGAAATCTGTAATCAAGTTTTAAGTACGAATGTCATATATTTAATTTATATTTAACATTTGCAAATATTTAGTCCCAAGGGAAGAATTAGTGCTGACATCATTTTAATTTAACTGAGCACTCATGCTGGGACAGGAAAAATTCTCTTTCCTCATATCTCATTAGTGTGTATAGCCAGATAAGCCAGAGGTGTATTTTTTTAATCTTTTTACTTGCAACTTGCCAAATTGGCTTTTGTAATGTTCCACACATGCTGTCTCCCAGGTTTCTACTAAGCCATACTTATTCTGTAAGCACAAAGTTAAGATGGGGTTTATTTGCTTGTTTTCAAGTTATTGACTCTGAAATTTCAGCTTGAAGAGTAAAAGACAATCACATTTTTCATTTTGCACATCAACAATAAGGATCTAGGAGGCTGGTTGTGACTTTAATAATATCCATACAGCTCTACTGTCATCATGCTTTGTGTTTGGTGGAATCTATGTGGATTCACTGCCTCCTAACAAGGGCCCTCTGTGCACTGAACTGTTAATTTGGTCAATGGTTTTGCTGGTTTTAGCTCTGATCAAATCCTAATCAAGAGGACTTTGAATTTTAGCAATAACAAAACAGTAAGGTTGCATTTAATATATGACCTTGGTGCCCCAAACTTACATGCTTTCTGAGTGGAAATAATGAATTCTCATTTATGCACTGATGTTCCCCACACAGGGCAGGGCCTTAAAGCTGAAACCAAACAAGGTGGTGGCTAATTAGGGAGTGTAATACTGCTAACAAACCACCAACCCAGAAAACAACACCACCAACCAACAAACAGCAATAAAAATCGTGGAGCAATAGTATAACAGAAAACTCAGACCCATACAGAGTTCAGGCTCTGCAGTACAGCTTGTCCACTTCAGACAAACTTTTATCAAGGTAAATATGTTGCTTTCAGAGTTAATGTGGCTGTAAATAGCTCCTTGCAGCACTTGAGTTAACTTGTTTAAAGCCAGCTTAAGTATCTCTGAATGCACCACAGTTTGCAGAACAGCCATGTTGGGCCTCAGCAGAGGTCTTCTTCACACCTTTCTGCCAGAGGAAACCAGTATTCATTCTTCTTCCCTCTGAGACAGAGCTGGAAGAGAAGGAAGGCTCTTGAATGGCTTAGTACCTGTCTCCTTGGAGGTTTAAATTCTGTCTCTTTGATGTGAATGGATAAGTTCCCATGGCTCCCGAATGAACCAGGAAGGTGGAACACAATGCCGTCCCTTGTTTACACTGGCTGGCCCATTTGGTGGTGAATTCCTTTCTCTAGAATGGCTTGGCATCAATTGTATCCGAGCAAATCTCAGTGGTTAGAGCACTCTCCTGGGAAATGAGGCTTCTGAATGTCTGAGTGCTTAGGAACCTATTGAATCCAGCACTCTCACCTGCCGAGTCCTGCAAGCCTTAAGCTGCTGTGTGAAAGGCGCAGATTCCCACCCAGCCTTTTAAAACACAGTGAGCAAGTCTGCATTTTCTGAAGAACCTCATCTTGTCAGTGTGCTCTGCGTATTATTCTGTAGTGATTAATGTTTGGGATGCCTTAGGGGACCTACACATTCCTTTTGCCAAATTTCTAGATCCTATCATGGGAGGGATGTGAGAAATTGGCTTTGAGCTGTTTAGACTGGGACAATTCTAAGCATGTACAAAGCAAACACCTAGGAAACCTTCAGGTCAAATCAGGAGGGGAGCAGTAAGTTTTAACACCTTCTGGAATATGGAAATACTGCTAAGAAATATTTTGGATTTCAGTTTGAACATCTGGGCCTCACACCTGAGCCAATGCTCTAGAAACTTGTGCTGTTTGCAGAATGTGGCTAATGGTCACTGGAGATACTAGTACTGTTCTAGATAAACACAGGAAACAAAATGTCAGCAAGCATGAAGATACCTGGGTTATAATTTTCAATTTGAGGTGAATTTATGTATTAGTTATCTTATTGAAGATGATGTCTACGTGTGAGAAATTACTGGGGTTTTTGATAGACTCTTTATTTTCTTGATACTCTGTTTACACACTCATTTTTCACCTTAATAATGCAATGCTGTCTTCTCTAAACCAAACTTCAGCTGACTCAGAAGTTAACTGAAAAATACTGAGGAGCTGAAGAGTGTAAGCCATCAGGAGTTCTTAGGTAAAACATTTGACATTCTCACGTAGCAATGTTAGAAAATTAATCAGAAGATACACGATATCTCTTCTCACTTTTGTTAGTGTTTTCACAACTATTGCTCTGCAATAAGAGGTTTTACACAATTTCACATATCCCAGAGAAAGCAATGTTAAGATATTAGGATAGATAAGAAGATTGCTCCATCAGAACACTTCCACTTCTTTGGATTAGCACTTACATTTCAGACACAGGTAGAGTGGCTTTAAATTTAAGCTGGCTACCTCTTCAGAAGCCATTTCCCATGAATTCACACCCATTCACATGAGCTCACTGCATGAAAGCTCTCACCTTTGAAAGCAAAGTTCAAAGTTGAGTATGCTTTCCTGACTGGAACTATTTGCAGCTCAGTTTCCCCTGGTTGGGAAATGTATTATCACATTCTTGTCTACTTCCCACTGTTCTAAAGGTATCTAAAAAGCTTTGTTTTCAGAGGTTTATGGGGTTTTTTTTTCTCTTTTCACCTTAATGATCCTGTCTTTGGTCAGTGGAAATCAGGTGTTATTTATTCAATTTCTGTAACACCCACTTCATGAGAATCTGAGTACCATTAGCTCTGCCCATGGCTTTAGAAAAACAAATCTATTCTGCTTTGGGACTGCCAAATGAGAATGTCTGGGGTCAGACATAAAGGAAGCAGGAAGAGAACAACGGTGAACAAGGAAACATTAGTATGAAAACAATTTTACTTTTATGAATCATAGAGCCTTTGGTGAAATTAATTAAACAAGGTCCTGGGCACATTCAGAGAGTGAGTTGAAAGGTACCTCTGTGAAGGTGAAATAAGTTCACAGTATTATTTGAAGTGCTCTCAAGAATGTTCCACACACAGGGAAAGGGGGAAAAATTGAAAGTTGGGGTTTGTGGGTAGACACAGCAGATTTTATTTTACTAGAGGAAAGCAGTTATACTTCGAAGCACATCAGCCCAACACCAGGGGATAGAAAGACAAACATTTGGGACTCATGGATAGGAAGAATGAGCTAATACCAAAGCTTTTCTGTTTTTCTCACTGCATCAGAGGCAGTTAAAGAGTCTTTGCTACAACCTTTGGATGCCTTTTGTATGTTTAGAGCAGGATTGCTACATCAACATCCCTGCAAACACAGACAGACCTTCCCTCCTTTTCAGTCACAGCTATACTTTTAATTCTATGCCCACAATTTTGAAAAAGAAGATATTATTCAACACCCTGAATTAGATGAAATGAAGCTTCAACTCTGTAGCGGAATGAAGAAAGATTGAATTAAATCAATGCAGTTATAACCATGTACAGCCATGTACAATTTTGACAATGTATACTTTTTTCCTACAAAAAAAAAATATAATTATGCTCTCTGACTGCAATCAGGTTTGCTTTCTCTATTGTAAAATTTAACTTTACAAGAAGAGAGAAAAGTTGTAGCTTTTTTCCTCTGGTATCTGCGCAGGAGGAAAAAGGTTTCTACACAGGTTTCTATTCTTTGCATTGGAAAACAGGCCCGAGTTGTCCTCTGCATCTATTTTTTTTTCTTGCCACTACACAAATCTCATTTAAGCCAGAACTTTTTTCTTTTTTAATTTATCTGTATGTGTTCTTGCCAATTTTTAATGAGTACATTGCGGCTTACTATTAAAATGAAGAACAAACAAAATCATGTCTTAAAACATCCTGTTCTGGCCTGTGCAGGTTTGCATATAAATTTTAGGCAGGAATTTTTTTCCTGATCTAAATATTAGTTGCTGTAGCTAACAGCTAGGAGACTGTTTTTACTTTTCATTCACGAAAAGAACCATAGAATAGCCCCATATTTTTACATTTTCAGGGAAATGGGAAAAAAAAGTATTTGAACAAGGATGGCATGAGTGATTATGACACAGACATGTATTTCATTGCTGCCTGATGGGCAGGGAAGAGGAGAAAAGACAGGCATTAGAGGGATGATGGGACAAAGCATAAATAGAACGTGGTTTGTTGGCAGGAGAACTTTCTACACCTAATTCTATAGTGTTGTAAGAAAATGGAAGATTGTTGTCTTCTGCCTCCATATCAAGCACTGACATAAGTATTATTAAATGCTTGGCATAAAACTCTTTCAATAACATGCTATAAAATAGTATTTTTACTTTCTCAGAGTTTGTTAGGTAAAAAAAATAAAAACAAACCCAAAACTCTTTTGACCTTTAACTGTTCTACTGGGAGAAAAGAGCATTAAAATAAAAACTAGCATATTAGAGTAAGCTAGAAACTTTCCAGTGCCATTTAAACTGAATGCTTACTCATTAAACCTGAATAACTGTACATAAAACACTTAGATTTGATTAATTCCTAGCAAGGCATGGTGCTCAAGGAGTGCTGCTGGGATTTTTACTTGAATTTTCGCTAAAGCCAGTGACACTGAATGTCTTGGGATACTTTTTGTCTGGGGCACATCCTTCTGATGTCTTCCAGGGCCAGAGACCTGGAATGTCTCACATCTGTTGGTGAAATGGGTGCTGTTCTTGTCTTAGTGCAGAATCTGGTAAGAGATGAGGAACAGAGCACTTCCCCAAACTGCGTTGGTAGATGAACAGTGGTCGATTAGTTGAGATTAAAGCCTGAATATGTGAGTAGGGAAGGGGGGCTGCTTTATTTTTTGGCTATGGGGCACTCACAGTGTTTTGGTGATTGCTAGCTAGACATGAGAAAAACTGATTTGTCTTCTGACTGTGGAGTGGCTGTAAGCAGAGCTCTGTCTTTACAAACTTTGCTTCTGTGAGAAGAACATAGTTTTCAATAAGCAGTAGAAAGTCAAATGTCAGACTTTGCTGCAGACTTGTTTTTGACTGTGTTCTGATTTTGTACCAAAACAGTAGGAAGGGACCTCTCTCTATAGGAGAATAAAGTCCACGAACGCTTTCTTGTTGCATATGACCAAATGCAAATTGCATAAACATGAATCCCTAAACCAATAATAATTTGCAAAACTCTCACTAGGTGATTGCTACAAATGCTTCAGGCTTCTTGGCTGTGGAAGAATTTTCCAATTTTTTTTTTTACTTACAGGCTTTTGTATTGCAGAGCTGTGTAGAAGCAGGAATTTTAATTTTCTTTTGATTTTATGTTTAGATAATCCTGGTTTTGGGGCTGTGTTTGAATAAGAACTATCATACACACACTTCGAATTTTAAATTTGCTGTTAACGCTTGAATCCAAACTTAAATTTTTTGGATGGTGGTGGAGTATCTTGGTGTTCTAGGCCAGTCACATCTGTACATTACAACAAGGAAATGAAAACTGCAAGGAATGAGTCCCAGGAAATATTTTTGTAACAATTATTTTCTGCTTCTCCCCACCCCTCCTACCCCCAACCAGTCTGTAAGATCAAGATCTATTCAATTTTCACTGTTTTAAAAAACTCATGTCTGACACTGGAGGAGATGTCCATGTGGAGGCTTTCACTGCATACCAATTTTAAGACAAAGATAAATGTAGTATTTTTTCTTTTGAAGGCAGTATGTTTGAAATCTGAATCATCCACTGTCAGTAAATGGGAAAAAAACAGGACAAATGATGGAATCAAAGCCTGGCATCCTCAGCACAACCTTAAAAGCAAATAAACCTGAAAGGGTGCCAACATGCATGTACTTGCAGGGGACTGTTTGCAGTGCCCTTGTCCCTATTCCTTGTGCTGACAACTTCCAGCTGTGTGAAATATTTAAACTGGGCTAATATAAGACCACTGCTAAGCCGTACAGGGAGAACAATGCTATCAGTTACATATTTAAAGAGAGCTGAGTAAAGTCAGGAATAAAATACAGTTTTTAAAATTTTAATTACATTTAGAAGTAAGAAGTATTTCGAGTTTTGGAAGTTGTTTGGCAAAAAAGCCCTACAGCTTCTGCTCAGCACCTTTCTCTGCATTCTCCTAAAGACAGTCTTTATTAACTAATTTACGAGCACTTCAGATTTTCTCTATAAAGTATCTATCAGCTATGTCTTATACCAGCAGCAGTCCTTGAAGTTTTAGGCTGCTGCTCTAAAAGTATGCATTTATAGCAAAATGCCTTTCAGAGACCTGAGCATGTCTTGAGATTTTAATGTAAACTCAGAGATGGATACTGGGAATCTGCTTTGAATTCCTTTCAAAGCTTTAAATTCCCTTTACTTCCTTTCATCCTTTGAATAAAGGCATTTATTGATAGATTTTTTTTTTTTTTTTAAGGTAGCACCCAACCGATTTGGCTGTTTATTGCTGCACCTGAGTGATTGAAGCATGTAAATTTTTAAAATTCACTTTGAAGGCCAGTCTTAGTCTCAAACAGCGCATTAGATTTCAAAGATGACTCCTGTGGGCATAAATGTGTACTCATTATATATTTATACTTATTTCTCAATCTTAGTTTGCATTTGCATATGTGTTCATATCTCTGTGTATACTGAGAGATACATCTTTATATATCTGTATATATCTAGAGGAACTAAAATCATTTTTAAAACTGTATTAGGTTTCAAATCAGCACAAGAGGGTACAATTTCAGTAAGCCAGCAAAATGTTTTGCTGAAAAAATGTTTTACCTTTCAAACATTTCATTTTCATTGGACACAATATTTTTGGAGTCTTAAATTTCAAATTAAAACATCATTTCAAACATACAAAAGGGATTATTTTGTTTTGAAACTGTCAAAACAGATCACTTCAGCAACTTTAGGAATTTTTTTCTGAAGAAGACATTAATTAAAACTGTCTTTTCCTGCTTTAATTTCACCCAGCTGATGTTTTCTAGCAAAATAAACGAGTATAAGAAGAATAAATAATGAATGGGTGTGCATTTCAGCTATGCAGTATTTTGTTAATAATGGGCAAAATAGTATATAAAGATTAATTATAATTGTCAAATAAGTCAGAGTGGCTGTTTTAACTGCAATATGAGACATTATAAAAGGTACAAAATTAAAAACAGACTTCCAGTTTAGATAAATATTTGTATTTTAAGGGATTTAAACAAAACAAATACCCATCAATGGATACATAATCAATATAATATTCTACACTTAAACCATTTTGGGCTATGGAAAATGTAAATATAGCTCTCAAAGTTTTGGTGGTAAGTTCCAGTCATGGCTGGAACGTTATAACTATACTTATGTGGTGAGTTCTTGGTAAAAAAGAAAATGTATATTGTACAGTTACATCTAAATTAGTTCGAAAATGTGGGGAGTGTTTTTTTATTTATGCAGATCCTTAAAGACATGCATGGCCTGTGCAGTGGAAACAGGGTTATAATGATAGCTGGGGATGGCTCAGGATGAAAAGAGTCAAGAGATGGAAGCAGGATCCAAGGGTCTGCATGTTGTCACTATTGAGCTAAATAAAGGTATTTAGGACAATGGTGTGATTAGGGAAGGGGAGCTACTTTATTTTTTGGCTATGGGGCACTCACAGTACCCAGTTCTTATGTAATTTCACATAATTATTCATGGGAATCATGCAAAATGTATGCGTGATCTTAGCAGAAACTGCAAAATGAGTCTCTCCGCAGCAAGCATGGAACAGTTGTCTCTGCTCCTCTTCTGATGAACATTTTAGAAACATTTTACACAACCTGTGAGTAAAAAGGCAGAATAATTACTCTAATTAGAACATCACAAGCTGGGCCCAGGCTCAGCAGCATCTTACAGAGACGTTTCTTGATAGTTGTCTGGTATTTACATAATAATAAGGGCATTTAAGGTATATTTCACCTTAACTCCTTTATTTCGCATAACTGTATATTTAAAATAGACTTTTTTTTTCCCCCCTCTTAATTAGTACTTTCCAGAGACTTGTTTTTGCATTTCAGTCAGCACATGCTAAAATATTGCAATTTCATTTTTTCAGTGTTTTGGCTTTGGGTTCTATTAACCAAACTCCTTTTAATCAAAACATTTTACTGGTCTCCAGTTTTTCCCAGGCAAATTTCCATCAGGTCCTGTTGTTTTCCCTGAAAGGAGGAAAAATTTGTAATAAGGTTTAGTTTCTTTAATGCAACCCTGCTTATTGACAAAGGTTGTCTAATGGCTGGTTGTTACCAGACACCAACATCCCCCAGCTAGAGAGAGAAGGTTCACCCCACGAGGTGAGCTGTGTGACAGTGGGGAAAGCATGAGGAGGTGGGAAGGACAACTCACTTCTGCTCTGGCAACACGAGTGTGTGAATTGAAGGAGCACAAGACTCAGAAAGGAAGTTCCACCAAAAAGGAAATAGCTCCAGTTGCCTGTAGCTAAACTGCCACATATGATGGAAGAGAGGATGGCATGTCCGATCTCCTTGAAGGAACCTCTAAAACGTATGCCCAGGGAAAGAGGGATAAGCAGGACACTGGTTTCTGTAAGAAATGGAAGAATCAGGAAAGCAAAACAAAAAATTGTTTCATTGTTTCCAGTGTCTAGGCTCTTTAAACTTGCAACTGTGTTCCAAATATTCTCCAACTCCAAAATATACTCTCCAGACATCTCTTACGAAAATACTATTTGATTTCTCTGAAATATAAGTTGGAGTATTTCTTGCTTTATGTTTCTCCTCTGACTTCCTGAAACAGATGCTTGGGTGAGTTATATCAGGCAGCAAAGTAGGATCCTGAGGCCGGTGCCAGACTTGATCTGCTGTTTCCTGCAAAACAGACAATGATGCTGTCCCAGCAGGAGAGTGGGAAGGCACTGACCTCCCCAGGCTGCTGGAATGCTGGGAAACGCAGCGAGATGAGGGCAGCAGGCATGTGAGGGACTGTGAGCACTGCCTCATGCTTTCTGCCCTCAGCACTCTGCTTTCACTTGTTCCCAGTCTGCTCATTTTAGTAATTTAAGCTCAATTTTTCCATAGATCGTTCCTTCATCACATTAGATTTACTCTTTTAAGTTTCTACAAACGTAGGTAATTCATTTCCCAGAAAAAAGATTGGTAGAGAGTAGGTGGTTTTGAGAACGTTTATTTTCTTCATTTGTTTTTTTTAGTAGTTATGTATCCTCTGTGGTTTGGAGATATACACTGATATTTGGTAGTGATGCACCTTTCATGTGCTTATGAAATTTAACCTGTTTAAGTTAAACTGGAAATGGGGCAAAATTGCCATTTTCATACATGTTCATAGGATTTTACATCTTCCATTTGTTTTTGATGATGACATCAATAATTTTCAAAAGAATTTGTCAAACAAACCAAACTTCTCCACAGGAACATAAACTTTGATATTAACTTTATTCTGAACTAAGATATAACAGCTGAGAGACATGAAGTTCTTTTAGAAACATCTATAGTGTAGAAATATCAGAAGTATTTAATTTTTCCTAGTTCAGCCCCAGAAGTACATTGATGATGTATGTATAGGAAGGTAACCAAAGTACAAAATGAAAGATGTTGTTCATCATGCAGAAAATGTTTCAAAAATAATCTTCTGTGAAAAACTGGTTTGGTGTGTGCTCCCACACTTTCCATAAGAAACCTCTCTGCAAAAGAGATATTTTTCTCTATTAAGTTTAGTAGAGATTTTTACAAGGAAGGATGACTACCATATTTCAAAACTGAGCTTGAAATGGATATTGAAAAAAGTAATTCTGTAACACTTTTTAACCTGTCTTTAACATAGTAAGAATAATGTTGTTATTAATAACAAAGAATGTGATGTATTGGTCCAAGAGTGGAATTAAGTGAGAATGAAACTCAAGGTCTGAGAGCTGCTCCAGAGAAGTCAAAGAAATAATGACAATCCATCTAAAATTAATTCCTACATTTTTCAGGCCCCCTTGCTATTTCCTAACCCTTTAACTGAGAAGATGAACCAAGAACCAGCCTTACTAAGAAATTTCAGACATCTGCTTCCACTTAAAATACCTCTTTTGTTTCCTACTATCATCAGCTTTCTTACAGAGAATTTCTCTCAGCCGGTGTTGTGATCTACATGAAGTAATCAATAGCTGCATGTGATAATCTGCAGTGTGATAGACTGACAAATACAAACTAGACCAAGCTCAAGATGGATCTCTTGTTTCTATAAATATTTTATGCTTTCTCAAAGGACTTAACTTTATGAAGGCCTTGGAGACATCCGCCTGCAAATATAACACTTTGCTTAGCTCAATTCCAATTACATTTGAAAATGTAGAAATTTCTCTGGCATGTCAACTCTCACATGCTTTGTCTGTGGAGAACATGATCCATGAATTCTGGCTTTTTGTAGTGCTTTAATTCTCAATTTTAGCTCCTTAGAAGAAGCTACAGTTAAGCTAATATTAATCAAAACCAGAGATGTTTTTCATAGAGTTGACACTAAGGTGTTTATGTCATCATAAATATTGCAGAGAAGGTTTGTGCAGGAGTGGGAGAGCAGCTTGGCTAAGAGGTTAATCTTATCTTTAGTCAGTTTGAATGAAGACATGTAAGAAACCAGCCTTTATGACCTTTTTTCCCCTAAGTAAGGCTCCAAGTTTAGACATGGTTTTACATCAATGCCACGTAGACATGGTGTTCTAAAAGGGCCATCAACCTGATCCAGTGCCACAATACTCCTGGTACATTTTTACCATAGTAAACCCTTCAATCACTGAAAAGCTTCTTATGCAATGTAAAAACAAGCAAAAGATAAAACAACATTTTGGTTTTGATTTTTCAAATTTATTTCAATAGGAACGGTACCTCTACCAGCTGCATGATCACTTTGATCCATGCTCCTGCTTAAAGGTATGGTCTCGTCCTCTCCTTAACACAGCCACTGCTCAGTTTTTCCACCAGTACTGTTTGTGCTTCCTTACATTGAGCTAAATCACTGTTTATTCTGGGAGAGTGCTGGGGATGGGGAGAAATTGGAAAACAATGTCTTTTTGCATAATGACTGAGAGCAATGTGCTGGAAATACACAGCTTTGATACTTCATCGGAAACTATGTCATGACAGTGTATGCGAAAAGTTAATTCCACTCTATTCAGATAAAAATATAGGCAGGAAGAAGCCTAGGCAAAAGGCTAAATGATGAGTATGAGAATTGAAAGAGAGTTAATATATTTAGAGAATGGCAACTGGCAGTAGTAAGTGCAGGGATTTGCTGCACTTATCTTTTTTATGACTTGGAAGCAGGACTGAGCCACTCAGTAACAGCCCCAGAAGTCCTACAAATCTGTAGCTTGGTCTAGACAACGGTATAAGAAAAGATGTCATGGTAAAAAGGAAAGCTTGGAAGGAAATAGCTTATTCTTTTATAAAATAAGTAAGCAAACAAATCCTGAAAACCAAGAAACTTTCCTGAAGCATTTTGTTCTCAGCAGAAAATTTTTTGGGGGGAAAACACAATACTAAGAGGCATCAGGTTATGCTAGTGTACACCAGATGGACATGAATTTGCCAAACAGTATAGATATGAAGAGACTTACACTGTTTGGGGCTGGTTGTGAAAAATCATATCATTGCAAAAGCACAAATCACTATGGGGAGCCAGAACTGGCATTCTGGGCAATATCCCACAATAAAGACACTGCCACATTGGAAGGGTTCGAACTATAGCATTATTAGCGCTCTAAGCATGGCTTTATTCCTTAAATCTAAAAAGATAAATGCATGCAATTCAGCATGACGTAAGTTAGTGAAAAATTTAGTGATTAACACCTGGAGGAGATCTTTCTGTCAGTTGTGGCTCCACTGATTTGGTTTAGTTGCAATTATCCTGGGCCAAGGTCAAATTGTTTTGCTGTAAACACAGACAAAAGAGATGAGGTAGAGCCATAAATACAGAGTAAAGGGAAACTGAAGATACACACACACGAGATCCTTGCAATGTGGTAAAATTGGCTGTGGAACAGCCTACTTATAGAAAATATAAATTGTTTTGTGCCTTTTAAGGGATTCTGAGCCAAGCCCAGTGTAGCGTGCTGAAATACAATGATCTTCCACTGGCTGGAAAATGGGCTGTATTCCATAATTTTTCCAAATACTGTTATTATTTATAAGAAGCCACATAGGAGAAGGATCAAATTTAAGTATTTATATATGAAATAAGTTGTAGAGATTCAAAATTACTTTCAAATCAAAACCAGATTTATGAATCACTGTTGTTGTGTTTTCTTGATTGAAGACAGCACTTGAGTAGACTCTTTGTGCCCATCATTGAGGTTTTGATACCCAGATGTTATTTTGTAAGCTGGTAACACCTCTGATAGTAAATTAAGGAATCAGCTTTTCAAGCCTATAGAAAGATCATGTTTTAAGTCATGGTAAGTTTCTGATATTTTTTATATTTTTTCTTGATTTTCTCAAGTGATTAAACGAATGTAGCAGCTCAACATATCTTACAGTAATCCTGACCTAAACAAAGGGCCAAGGAACATTGAAGATACATTTATAAATTTCAATGCTGTTGCTCCTGATGCCTTAGGTTTTAACTTTCATATTTTTCAGATCTTGTACTTCTTAGTGTGTAACTCTGAAACTCCATATAGCCTGTTAGCTACGGTTCCCTCATTCTGGTTAGACATAACAAACCCTCTTTTGGTTTGCAGTTCAAGGACACCTTGTCCCAGGCCCTGAAATATGTAGACTGAGCCTCTGGACAGGGGGAGCAAACTTGAGGTAATTACACCATGACCTGAAATTATAATTGGAGAATTAAGCCTGATATGCAAATGGACCAAACTTATAAAGGTGTGAAGAACTCGTGACCCAGTGTCCATCTTGGGTGGAGCCCCTCAGAGGCTTTTCACTCCCAGGGTGTACCTCTGAAAGCCCTTCAAATAAATACACACTTTTTTTTCTCCTAATCTTGTGTAATCTCTGTTTTCAGGTAGCCACTTCAAGGCATCACCCTAAACACATACTGGCTAAGTTCTGAATTTCACTCACAGCCATTGCTCCGGTGGTGTTGGCCAGGAGTTTTTTAGAGTTGCAGAAATATATGAGTTCAGATTTTTCCTTTCCTTTAGATACAGGAAAAGAGATACAGTTGCTGCAACAAAATGTTCTGCACACCCACACATGGTAAACAAAATCAACCAGGAGAAAAACATGCTGCCTGGCAGAGGTACCAGTAACTTGCATAAACAAAAGCTATGCCTGTAGGCACCATAAAAAATTAATTTTCCCTTTAAGATTCCTGTGTTTCAGTTCAGTCAATATAGAAGCTATAACACAAATCACATTAACAAGATATCCAGTGTAAGGGGAGAGGAAAACAAAAATTAACAAAATATTCCTGTGTCTCTGTTTCATTGCTTGTATTTGACTTTAAGAAGTTTTGCTTCCCTGATTTGTAGAAGATTTCTAGGCTCCTAAATTGCACAATGAGGCTGCAATGCCAAGCTTTAAAACTGGCAACACAGAGGTCATTCAGATGCTGTGTTTCAGTAGTGTTGGTGTTACGCTGTGTTGAATCAGAGGTGCATGAACCAGTCCACATGTGCTGTCCTTGGGTATAAAACAGTGCTCTTTAGTCAGATATTTGGATGCAGCAGAAACTATCTTAGAAATTTAAGAGAATTCCCACTTTTCCACTCTAGCAACAGTCGTAAATAGATGTCAAGGCTTGAAAAATGAATTGCGATGATACTATGTCTTCTTACATTTCATCATGCCATGCTTAGAAAAGGGAGAGGTGGCAGGCAGCTGATAACCACTCAAAAGCAAATGAAGATGTATGGTCAGATGGAGAATTGCAATGAAATATGTTGAAATTAATGCCTGTTTTTCACTACAGGATAAATAACAGGTTCCTCAAGGGTGTTCTGCTTCTCCAGCAGTAAAATCTGTGTACAGAGAGACAAGTTAAGGGCTTGTATCAGGGATAGTGCTGCCTGAAGACAAGTTGTAGTAGACCAGAACAAACTTGTCAATTACTCAGTTCCCCAGAGACGTTAAATCAAGTGTCTCTTGCTTCAGGAAAGTGGATTTTACTTGCAGATCAGCAATTAGGCTACGCATAGGGCAAATATCCGCTAATTTTCAATTATCTCTTGCAAGTTTCCTAATTGCCCAGGAGAAAAAAAATCATGAGAGGATGGACAGCATTTTCATGCATGTGAGAGAAGTTTCCATCTTATTGCTGATCATCCCTTCTCAGGCCTTGCTTTCTAACAGCTGGAAGGAACCTACTGTCTGGGAAAGTGTTCCCCTCCACAGCAAGGAGAACTTACCAGCTTCAGAAGATGTGAATAAAAACGTATGGCAGAGAGCAAAGCTATGTGGATTATTTTATTTTAAATACAAAAGCATGCCAGTGTTTTATTGTTTTACCATGTTGCCAGGAACTTGCTCTAAAGTTCAATGTTTTATTTTGTGTGCTTGTGACCATGTGGCAGTGTTTAAAGAAAAACCCACATGTAAAATGTCCTTTGCTGTCTTGACAGAGGGATACCTTAAAAGCAGGGACAGATAGAGAGCCAGTGCCTTGCTGGAGGCAACCTAGTTATGACTACATGAAAGAGCATCTTTGACTGACAGCTTCAACTCACTGGTTTTATTGTGATTCAGGTTAGAACAGCAGTTGTTTCCCAGGAACCTAATTGCACATTTTGCATGTCTTGTTGAATGAGGTGTCTGGGCATTTGTGTGTTAGTCCTTTGTAAATTATCTAGTTGGGTCATAGAACAAATTCTTTCTGGAGGTTACATTTCCCTGTCTACTGTAAGCAGCTCTAAGACTTCCAGACGGGTCTGCCTGCAACTGAGGTGGGCAATGGCATTTTCAAGGTTATGTCTCAGTGCCCAATTCAGGAAAGGGGACCAGTACTCCAAACAGTCCTTGATCTTTTAACTTCCTTCAGCAGCACATATGAAAGGTCGCATGCTTAACTGAAAATAAACTACAGAAGCTCCCAGACAACTGTGAGCTCTAACTCACCTGCCCAATCCCATTACTGACTGGTGTGTCAACCTACAAATCAGTGCAGCAATTGCTGAATGACTCTGGGCTATTTTTCCATTAAAATTATCATTCATTTTCTATCTTATACAGCTGTCTCTTGCTGTCATGGCATAACTGCTCATCGATTAAAATTCTTGGCACAGAACAGCCTTCACTTGTGGGTATGTCATCCTTGTGATTATTTCTGTTCCTCATGGGAACTGAAAGCACATAATCTCTGATTTGTAAAGCAGAATTCTTACAGGCATACCGTTTTATAGGATTTATAATAGGGGCATATTTATTATGTTCCTTTGATTTAAAAGACTATTTTGGAAAATATGTTTTCACATGGTGGTTGTGAGGCAGTTGAAGCCACAGACAAATCAAATGTGGACATGGATTGTACATTAACTCAGCATCTTCTCCCAGCCCACAGTTTGGTTTGCCTTTTCTTTTTGAAGCAGTCTTGTCATGATGAAATTGGTTCTGAATACCTGCTTAGTGTACCTTGATTCTAGACTGGAAGTCAATAGAAGCTTTTCAAAATGTGTCTCTTGCCCACAGCTAGCAGTTTGAGCCTTTCTTTGCTCTGGCAGCAGGACACAGGTAGCAGGAGGTGGATTAGCATGCCAGCCAGCAAAGCTGCTCTATTGGGGTGCTTACTTTTAGGTGTTTAGCTTAAACACCCAGCTTTAAGACAGCTCTCATTAGAATTACACAGCTAACTTGTAAAATCTCTCAGGTTAAAAAGGCTGAGAATCAATAAAAACATCCTTTTTATTTAAACCAGAGCTTTAGAGTTATCTATGAAACAAAATATTTCCTCTCTGGAACCATAATTTGTCAGATTAAAGCATTAATTTATTTTGCCATGGCCATGCTTAAAAGTTGGTTAAGTGGTGTGCAATAACTTTCATAAGATATGTGAAAGAAGTTACCTTATATATTGAATTTATTTAATCAAAGTGATAAAAGAGAAATAACAACAGAAAAAAAAATAGCATGGAACCATATGTAAATTCCAGCTCATCAAAAAATGTAGTTTTGTTGAAAGAGAAATGTTTTTCAGAAAGATTTTTACTTAAGGACTGACTATGCTTATGTGTCACCAACCCAAAAAAAGTTTGCATGACCCTAAAGAACTTTTCCCAGTTTAAATTCAAGAGAAGCATAGAGAATTTGTTACTTTGTCACAGAGTAAGAAAATATTTGTAATCCTGAAATTTATAAAGGAAGAAAAATCTCATTCTTATACAGCTGTAACAATTATATAGCTATATGCTTTCTGATTATGTTGTTTTGCAGTAAATTGCTTCAGTCTTAAAGAGTGCTTTAAGAACAGATGCATTAACAGCTGAGTTTAGATTACCAAACTGCTAAAATCATGGTTAGTGTTTTTTTCTAGTAAAAATGCTTCAGTATTGTAAACCCAGCTTTACACAAAAGTCATACCTTGGGTTTTCTGTGGTGAAATCAACAGTTCTTGGATGAGAATGTTATGTCCAATTCTTGCTTTTGAAACAAATAAACTAGATGTTACAAGCGTTGTGAAATAGTTTTGTAGAGCTGCTTAATTTACAAGTTTTTTCACTCATAAAAGAGAGAATTGCAGTAATTACTTATCACATCAGGTGTTCAAAGTGAGAAAATATTTGGTATTATGATTGAATCAAAATAAGAGAGTATTTGCTAATGTGTTTATGGCAAACATCAGTGTATATAGTATCAGCACCTAGGAAGGCAGGAGTCTGGAGAAGTTGGAATGTTTGCTGCTAGCAAATGTTCTCAGAGTGATTTTCCTTATCAAGTTATCAATAAACCAGCATGTTGATGACATTGTCTTTGGAAATATTGTGATTAATGTTTTTGAAATATTTTAATTAAAACTCTATACAATAGGATTTGTTGCGTAGAAGCTAATGAAAACTATATTATGCCTGGTAAAACTCATTACTAAAGTCAATTAGCTAAATTCACATTTGTATGCCTGTAGTCAAGCTCTTTTGAGTTCCTGTTTATATGTGTATGTATATATCTCTAATCTGTTTGCTGTCATAAACATACCCTGTCTCTTTATCCAGACATATTTCTTCTGTCTCTTATAAAGCATCCTTATTGGATCCCTACCTATGGGGGAAAAAAAAGGAAAGGAAAGTGACAAAGTCCACTAGTAAATAGAAAATAAAAAAGCAAAGTAACATTCTTGATCATGTTTTGCACATTTTCCAGCGCACGTTGCTCTGTTTATGTGCAAATTGATTGTTGGTACATACACCAACAAGGTTCTAGACGCATCTTTTAAGTGTATCTAGATATTAAAAAATGTGATCTGTAAAACATACTCTGTTTTTGTATTCTATGCACTTATTACCATAGAGATTTTAACAAGTCTGTTTTTTCCACTGTAAACTTAATCTTACATTTCCTGAAAGTCCTCATCTTCCATATTACCACTTAGTGTCATGTAGAAAATATGTGCAAAGTTAGTTGTTCTCCTGATCAAATTTGCATTTAATTTAATTTGGTGTTAGAGTACTTTAAAGAGTCAGCAAATACTGTGTATATTTCAGGCCTCTTACCTACAGAGCGTTCACTTTTTGGGAAAAAATAAGCTCAGAATGGTAACTTCCTGAAGTGTTTATTTTACAGAACAGCGTCAAACAGAGTACATAAATGGCTACATCCTACCATTAACTAAATTCCCCCCGTGGTTCTGTAAGCTCCAGCCAGGCTTTTCTCACTTGCTCTTTCCAGAGGCATTCCATTGTGTAAAGCTCTACTATTGTTTTCTTGAATGGAGGAACATGGAAAAAAACAACCAGCAGACAGCTTTAACCTCACTTCACCCCACACTGGTTTTAAAATTCAGCTGATGTTCTCCAGTAGAAAAATGAATGATAATATCAAACAGCTTGGAAAGCGAAAGGGGTGGCTGCATCTACCAATTATTCAAAGTAATCCACTACATTGTGGAGTGATGCACTAATTCAGTAATTCAGTGGCTGGTTTCATTTATATCACCCTGATGGACAAAGAGAGACAAGTATTTCATGTATTTCTTCATATCCTAATGAAAACACTAGAAAGGTCTTGCCTCAGTGTGAATCATGGTCAAGTCTTACAGGTATTTTCTCTTATATCTTGGAGCCTCATCTTGCCACTATTGAGGTCAGGGAGAGTTTAGTGATTAAAAACATACTTGCAGTGATACCATCCCTCTATCTCTTAATAATCAGTTCAAACAGCTAATAGCTCAAAAGGAGCCCTCTTATGTCTATCCTGCTTCCTCAGTTGAACATTTTGCTCAAATTAAAGAAGTGCTAGCTTCTTATCTTTTTTAATTTGATATTCTTGATCTCAAAGTAGGCTATAAATAGTACCCCTTTGCAGCCTGTGATCTGCAGTTCTCACTTTCTTTGCATGTCTGCTTTTCTTAAAAACACATTTTTCCTTTATATATAATAAATGAATGACTGGATTCATTGATTCCACTTAGTGGTGACATCTGGAATTTTCTGGGTACGTTTAAGTTTCAGGCAAGATTCTTCATTTCTGGAAGTAAACTGAAAGGCTGCAGTGATTTTGGTGATATGACATGTCACAGTTTACACAAAGGCAAGTGCAGTCCAACCTAGACAAGCTTGGGGCAGCTGACTTAGAAAGGTACAGGACAGAACTATGCCAGCGGGGCATCAGGGAAACCAAAAAACAGAGAAAATTCATCTTTGTACTTCTCTGAATGAACTACAGTGATCAAAGTTTTCTACTTCAACTTGACTACCTTATGACACTGAAGTAATTTGTGTGCATGCAAGTAAATGTCGTGTAATTTCCTCTAATATGTACATGAATTTCATCTGTTTTCAAAAACCAGCTCTCCCATTTTTCTCTTGGACAAGCATTTGCTGCTTTTATTTTCCATTCCAAAAGGAGCAACCTGCTTTTGCATCCTTTACTGATGCAGTGGCTCAAATCCTAGTCAAGTGTGAAGTCAGAACATAACCCATTTTTCTTTAAATATGTGCAAAGATTTCACAGTATTGCTTTACCTTATCTGCCAAGGATGTGATTGTTAGGACAGAAACAAAAGAAAATAAATTTTTAGATTATATTTTCATACTTTCAGCTTTTTGGCTCCTCTCTAATGAAAAAAAAAACCCAAAACAAAAAAACACTAACCAAAACAAACAAACAAAAAAATTCCAAAAAAAAAAAAAAAACCAACAACAACAAAAAAAAAACCACCCTGGCCATGACATGCTGAGTAAATGTTACAGGAAAAAATGGCTTCTGAAACATATTAGCTGCCTATAGTGACAGCCCAGGTCTCAGTTCAAAGAAAGTTGTCCTGAGCATCACAGACACTTTGGAATATGTCCTTCCCACATTCCTCTGAAACCACAGACAGGACATCCTGCACCATAATAATAATAATAACCTGTGGGTTAGGAGCCAGGAAAGAGCAGTACCAGAAGAGGAGACAGAAGTTATACTTAAACAAGAAACTATCAGACCTTTCTTCTATACTCCAAACTCTCCCACTGATTCCTCAACCAAGTTCAAAACACTCATGTGTGTTTTCTACCTTATTTGAAACATACTTAAAATGCTATGATAATACATGCTGTTTATTTCAGAAGGGAACTCAGTGACATTTTTATCTTGATTGTCCTTGAGAGTTTTTTACGAGTCTCAGAAAAAAACAAGCCTATAGAAATAAAACCTACAAGTAAAATAATATATCCTTGGCAGTTAAAAATTCATGTATATGCTGTGCTATTTACTATTTTTCAGGAAGAAAGTGAAAATGAATGATGAATTCCCCTAAGTTCTGTCACAAAACCGAACTAGGAGATGTACTGTGGGCTTGGCACTGCTAGTGTTGAGGAATCTTTTCAAAAAGCAAATTGTAATTCTCAAGACAGTGTGTACTCTGTTCCCTTTTACTTGCTTAAGAAGAGGGCACCTCAGAGACTGAGGAAATGTACATGGAAATGCATCCAAATCCAGTCCTCCTATGTTTGGTGAATAGCAACTGTTTATGGGTGCTATTTGCTTTGACTATAGAGTGAAGACATGCCTCACCATTAAACATCTCTCTGAGGTGTTTTCAAGGTACATGAGCTTCACCACCTAAGTAATACTCATACTTTCATTTAAACAAGCATATTTTCTATTCATTATTTAGTTTGCCTGCTGTATTCATCATAAATTTGTTACATATTTAATGCTTATTCATGAAAAGAAACATTTTTTTTTTCCTTCTTAGAGGTTAAGAAGTTAAAATAGTAAAAGTAACTCAGAGAAAGAGGTAACAAACAAGTAGTTTTAATAATAATTATTATTTTATATAATATGTTTATTATATTTATTATAATTAGTAGTTTTAATAATCCTTCATAAAGGGAATTAAGCATATCTCATAGTTTTCACATTCAGTTTTGCTTGAAATCTTCCTTATAATTTTTTTTTCCTGTTCCAAGGTGGCTTTCTGCAGTCTCACGCTGCAGGGCAGTCTCTACTGTCCCTAATTCCAAAAGACTGTTTGATAGAATGAGAGACAGAAACCCTCTGAGAAAATGCAATATTTTGCTTCACCAAAATGCAGACAAAATCCTTCAATTGCAGCAGAGTTTGTTTTTTTTTCTTACAAGGGCCAGAGACATTTTGGCAGCTCTTCTTCTGATTTTTTTCTTTGTGATTTATTCTTGTGACAAGCTTTTCTTGTGATTTGTGTTATTGTTTATTATGAAAACAAATTGCCCATCTATTGGAGGATATTGAACCAAAGTTGCTGATGTCAGTGAAGATACCCTTTGACTTAAATGAGGTTGCTATTCTCCGTGCAGGAACTTAAGAGGTTTACAAAATTGCTGCAGAGAAACATCACGATTTTGCAGATTTGGAACGTTTTTAACTGGGAACCCCTGGCAATGTGAAGTGAAAATAGTGTCCAGCTTTTGGATTTGGCTTCAGTTTTAAATAGAAGAGGTAAAGCTTCAATGATATCTGACAGCAGGATTCTCCAAGAGCAGAGGGCAGGAGTAATAATTTAGTGAATAGAGTCTCACCTGTGGTAGATCAGCACATTCTTAAACCACCCTCAGCCCAGTACCTATTTCTTGTCTCAGCACCCAGTATCACCAGGAATGCCAGGAAAATCGTTCCACCAACAGAAGGAAATCTCTGCTCCATCTGGGCATTTTGCTCTGTCAAAAACAGTTGCGTGCTAAGGGAACAGGACCGATCTTTTCTAGTGACTCCTCTGTTTTTGAGACACAATTTACTCCATGCTCAAATCTGATGAGAAGCACAAATTAACTGCTTCCTTCCACAGCAGTGTAGAAAATCAGATTTCCTAAGCACTGATAATAGTTGTTGCAAAGTCTGAGCCATAAAAACTGCATCAGAGCTTTTCTGAGCACCGGAGAGATGGAAAAAAGAGTAACTGGGGAACATAAGGGAAAGTTTTGTCAGTCTCTTCATATTGTGCACATCCTTTCATATAAGCTTTGGTGAGGGGCTGCTTCCCAGCTGCTTGCTGGGCGAGGTTCTGTTATGACACGAGGAGAAAACACCTCATCTGCGTCGACAGTAAAACATCATGGACCCCTTAACTGTGAGAAGTAAAATGTCTTGAATTTTATCTATTAACTAGTACTAGGCACGTGTCACTGCTGTGGGTTGTACTGCACCTCTGTGACCCAGCACCGTAACTGCAACATGCAAAGGGAGCATTTTTGTAGTGAGCATAGCCTTGCTGGGTATTCAGTTTATTAGGCTGTGCCTGTGTACTTTCACAGCAGTTAGCTCAGTCAGTCCCATTAAATATGACATGTTCCAAGTCTTTCAGCTTCAGTCCTTTCAAGTCTGCAAGATTAAGATCAACAGAGTGATAAGGAGGCAGCACTGCCCTCTTTCACCTTGGAATATGGAAATGTAGAAATAATACAGACTGTTTGTACTTCATGACATATTAAGATCTATATCTTTAAATATATACACATCTATGCATGTCATTTGTGAATTTAATATTGTTTATTCCAAGAACATTTGACCTGTTAGCCCAGTTTGGAGCCCATACAGGCCACAGGGCTCCACTAGATTGCTGCCTGCTAGCTTCATGTAAGCCCTAGTCAATTTTTTTTTTTTTAATAGAAAAGATCTTAGACCAAAAAAATAATTCTGTTTTCACAAGTTGACTCTCCTTGGGAAATTGGATTAGATATGTTTCCCTCTTTTTAAGGGCAAAATTATTTTAGCTGAAAATTGCATAGTTCTGTTTCTTTTACCTAAGGCAAGTTTTGCCAGTGAGCCACCATCAAAGGTATGCATTTAAGCAGAAAACCAGTATTTCTGGCTGGAAAGAAAAGCAACATTATCTCTACTTTGTTTACTTTAAGTGGGCCAGCAATGATTTAGCACGAACATGGGAGTTCAGCCTTCACATAGGTGAGGGGAGCGAGAATTCCTAGGAGAGGCAGAGAGGTGAAGTCCAGGTATTAGATGTGTGTGGTTATGCCTGGCTCAGAAGCTTTAGGATACATCACTGAGCAAAGCTGTGAGATGTTATCAATGCATCAGCCTGCTTTGCTTGGATGAAAGCTGACCACCATTCAGAATACCAAGTCTCGCTCTCTGTGAGAGGCAGAGGGCAGGGTTACTTGAGAGCCCTTGCTGGAGTGCCTTTAACACCTCCCAACATCAGGCAAGAGAAGTAGAATGCAGCTGCCACTCACACTTTCCTCCAAACTCCCACAGGAAAACTTGTTCTGTGAAATTCAACTGACCAGTTATCTATAAAGGGAGAAGAAAGAAAGCAGTAATATATGCACTGTGAAACTTCATCTTAAATTGGTTTCATAATGTTGAGGAGAGGTGCCCATGTTACTTTTATAGCTACTGTAAACAGGTTAAAGCTCTTTGTTGCTGGAAGGATATAGAAAATTAATTCTTTGTCAAAGAAATTGATATTTCTCTTGGCATGCTGCTCCAATTTAAATAATTTTAAAGTGAAAGTTGAGAGGGTTTGAATACCTTTCTTGCTCTAAAATATAGGATGCCGGTGATTTCATTGAACACTTTCACAGAAGTAAAATATGTAAGCGATATTTAAAAAAAACCAATTTTCTTGATATTCACACATTATTTACTTTCATGCTGTTAGCATACTATCAAATGCAGTGTTGTTTTCATGTCCAATACAGGCATCATCCAGATCCCAATGAAACTAATGGAAAGAATCCCACTGACTTCAAAGACCTTGGAGTTGAGCCCTTACATAAATTGCTAATTAAACTTGATTAGTGACTAAAGTTCACCAGTGGAAAAAAATTACCAGATTTATAACCTACCTGAATAATAGGTAGTGGAATTAGTGAAGGTCTTGCAACTTTATTGCTGAAGTTATCTTTCACCACACCATGGTATGAGCTACAGTCTTGTATTGCTTTTCATCATATTAATCCCCTGCTTCATAGAAGCAAGGCAAATTTTCTCTCTAACATGAATTTTTACTGCTTACATGTGGCAGTCTTCCTTTTCATTAAAACTTTTGTTATATTTCCTTTGAAAAACAATGATACCAATTAAGGGAAAGGGAGTATAATTTACTTTAATGAATTAAATTAAAAAAGGAAGAATCATGCAGAATATCAGGGGAAACATTTGTCTCTCCGAGGAAGATCTCTTGGAGTATGGAATTGTCTCCTGCAGGAAGCAGAGGAAGCCATGTCACTTGAGGGAGCTTAAAACTAGATTGGATGCAGTACAGAAAAACCCAGCATTTAAATGAAATTGGGAAATGGGCTGGCTGACTCATTAGGCCTTCTGTGTCTCTGATGCCTAGAAGAACTTTGAGAGTTTATAATTTCAGGAAAGCCTTGTGTATGCCTAAGTTTAGCTGTGGTACTCATAATCCTAAACAGTTTACATCAGATGTTGCATTAGTAACCCACAAGTAAGGCCAGCCAGGAGAATCCTCAAAGAAAAAGAAATAAAAATAAGGTGGAAACTAAAACCTTGTGGCTCTGAAAGGGTTCTTAATGTGTCTGTACCTTCTGATATTTACCAGTTTGTCTCACTGTGGTATAATCACTTGACTGTCTAAGTGCTGGGTAGCACTCTGACCTGCTGGTATGAAAAGCAGAGGTTGAGTTAGGGCAGTATTTGATGGTACTCACTATTGACCTAATGCCATGGTTATCAATGCTTTGGTAGATTAAACATATTGTATGTGCATTGAACTGGCCCTAAAAACCCCCCAGTATAATTCTAGAGATAACTATGGTCTACTACTAGATCTTTGGTTCTACCGATTCAGTTACTTGAAATCTGCAGCTGCCTGATTTATTTTATTTGGTTAAAAGACTTTGGGGTGTGTATTTGACCTCATTAAATGGAGGATGTATGCAATAAATCCTACTAAATATGCTGTAGATAAGAATATTACATACCCTGAAAATCTCTCTTAATACACCATTAAAATATTATTTTCATTAAAATGAAAAATGCTACTGCAGAATGTATATTGGAATGATGAAAATATTATTTTCTTCATGGCTTACTTAAAATTATTAAGGTGTTCTTTGAAGACCATCATGGCATGGCTTAGAATTAATCAACAAACTGTTCCTAAACACCATTTGCCAGGAATAATCAAACAGGCATGTGTTCAACACTCAGGAAACATTTTAGAGGATTAAAAGTCAGAGGGTGGAGAGCAATATGAAATCCTAAACCTTCCCCTGCACTCAGACAAGCAGACAGCCACATCATGAGCAGATGAATCAGACTTCAGGAACTGCTTGCACAAACTATGAAAATGTTTGGCAAGATAAAATGTACCCTCAGCTGGAAGAAAATGATTCAGTGGTCACATGATGTCCCATGGCTATAGCTTTAGAGCAGACCTTCAGAAACACACTCAACATGTGTTGATGATCACACAGATGAAAGCGTGCATTGTACAGATGGGAATTCCAGTGTCCTGCACGGGGCCTTCAGGAATTACAAAAGAGAGCATTTATGGTGTACTTATAGGATAACCATGGGAAAAAGTGCCTTTATCAGTCAGGACAGTGGTTATGGAAGCGCTGTTTTCCTGATCACACCGAAGTACTCACAGGTACTCATACGAAATCGGAGATTTATTCATCTGTCCCTTGATGCAGTCCTCATCACTGAAACAGAAAAGTAGAACAAAATGGAAAAGATTGCTCTGGAAAGAAAAGCCACATTCAGTCTAAAACATTACAAAAAACAAAAACATAGTTGGGGTTGGTAATTGAATTATTTTTTTTGCATGCCCTGTGGACCTGAACTGCTCCTCTAAAGTATTTTGCCAATCTTTATGACTTATCAAAACAACCCTAGATATGTATTGGGTTTATCATGAAGAGATTTTTAAAAGCATGTGTAATGCAGACACCACCACCGCCACTTCTTTCTTTTTTTTTTTTTTTCTGTACATTTATTTGTTTATTTTAAGCAGTGGGAAGAATTTGTGTTTTTTATCTTTTAAATAATCTCAGTTATTTGCATTATTTTATTTTTTTCTGAATTTGTATATCCTGGGTATTACTTTTATGGGAGGCCAGTTAAACCTCAAAGCAGACAAACAATTTCCTTCAGATTGACCGTAGATTCAGACTGACATTCCTTAATGAGCCTAAGCCCCAAATCCTGCCTTGCTGAAAACACACTATGTTCACTGAGATTTCTAATATTTCAGTTCAACTTTTAAACATATAACAAACCCTCAGACCAGGCAAGATGTCAAAATAAGCAAAGATCTCTCTGGATTTTTTTTCAGTGTGTTTTCTGGAAACACATAAATCTCAGTATAGGTTTTATCAGGCATATTTTCCCTTGGGTCTAACATTACCTTCTGATTTTTCTCATGAAGCTCTGTATTGGTATAAGTGTGTGGATGTTTATCTGCAACATTTGTTCATTAAGCTCATAAAAACTTAGCTTTCAGGATTAATTTCTTAGGTGATTTCTGTACAGATTTCAAAAGTAGAACTGCTTAAATGCTTTTAAAATAAATGGTACAATTTGAGACAGGACCAATTGTCAATTGAGATAGGTGGAATTACATCAGAGATTAAATTAGCCCAGTGTTAAAATCATTGATGTTGGCCCAAAGACTAAAATTTTAAATTACTCCTCATTCAGTCATTATTCCTATTGATCTTGTCAGGTTTTTCCTTGCAAAAGTGAATAAAAAATGTGGGTTTGGCTCCTTAAGCTGTGTGTCATTAAAGTAAAATTGTTGACCTTTCTGCTAGATGATCACAGTGACAAAGTCAGGATTACTGCCAAATTGAATGGCTACAAGATTAAACTTTGAGGATTTATAATTACAGCAAAAATTAGTTTTGCCACAGCATCCAGCCAAGAATAGACCTTTTCTGTAATCTGTGGGTGATAAATTCAACGTGATTTTATTGCAGAGGAGATGATCAGTGTCCCAGGCAGCCACCTAAGGTAGCCAGCTTGCTCTAACATGTTTTAATCTCTGCTTCTTGGACGGTGCCCTCACAAATTACAGTGGACCATTTAATTATGTAATTTCATTGATCAGATTTACTGTTGCTGTCTTTGTTCCTAATACCTGTAATTATGCTTGGACTTAATGAAAAGGCCACAACAAAATGTCTGAAAAGACCTATAACCTGGTTTTCCACATTCCTGGCCATTTGTTTGTTCCAGGATTTGTAACACTGTAATTGATAATGATAGGTGGTAGATGAGATAAGTGGTTTTACTGTAATTCCAGGAAATTAGTTTACTTGCCCTCACGGCCAGAAGCATATTTCATCCAACTGTTTTATAAGTATTTGTTAAGGAATAAAATAATAATAATAATTTAAAAAGACCCAAAAACAACACCCAAAACCCTAAAAAGAGAGAGAAATCCTGCAACTCTGTTCCCAGGAAAATTTCACTTCCCTTTAGGTCCAGCTTTAGCAAGTTGCTTGGTACTAAAAGAGCTAGTATAATAACTGACAGTGGTAAAAACCTAAGGCAAATAGGATGCTAGAGAAACTTGGCAGCATTGCTTTCTCTGGGTTATAATTTCCTCATAAATAGCACTTCTACAATTTTAGTCATACTTCGATATTACTGATTGTATGAACATGGCTCTGGTGATTTTATTTTTTTCTGTAGTTTACAGCATTTCTAAGCTACATGGCAGGGTTGAAACACGTCTTTACATCTGTGGTAAAGATCTATTTGTGACAAACAATAAAGGAATAGGACAGAGAATGTTTTTCATTCATTTAAATTCAGAGATAGCCCTTTAAATGGCAATTTAGTGTAATCTTGGGCCATAATTTGTAACACACACTTCTGAGAGCTGACTAAATTCCCATTGATTTTTCAGTTCCGGATTTTGCCGGAATTTTGCATGAAGCTGAAATACTCAAGCTCTGGTGTCATTGAAGAGGTCACAAAATGTTCATGATGAACACACCTGTTGTGCATTTTTGAGGAAAAACAAACTGTTACGGCTTTGGAAAAAGAAATTTCTAGGAAGTCACTAAATCAGATTACAAAGGAGATGGCAGACTTATACTTAAAAGACAAAGAACCTGTGAAGGGTAATTGCACAGCCAGTGTATCCCATTTGGAATAAGCACTTAAAGGTGTCAGCAAGCCGTGTGGCAACACCTGCTGAGCACATTTTGATGCCATCCTTTATAGCTACTAATTTTAACATGGCATAGTCATTTCTGAAACATATCTTAGATTACAGTGCTGCAAGCAGCTGAGAAATCAAGTTTCTTGACACTGAAATGAACTGCACTTTTTCTTGTGTTTTGTCACTCTTTCTTTGCTTCCTTTGCCGTTGCTGAGTAGTTCTCAGCAGGGTTCTGAAGCTGGATTGATTCAGGGAAGGATCCAACCAGCTTTAGCTATTTGTTTGTCTAGACCTTATAGGAAAACACATAGGATGGAGATTGAGTGGAACCCCATTCTTTTAGTAAAAAATGTGTTATTAGAGTCACTAACTGCATTTTGTGGATCCTAAGAGATGGTGGCAGCTGAAATATTCTGGGTGCCTTACACTGATAGCAAGGTGCAATTTTAAGGTCAGCATGGGCTGACAGGGAGAAAATATTGGACCTGTGTGCGTCAATTCTTTTTGTGATGTTGTGTCCTGAATCTGTGCATCCAGTTATCTGAACTGCACACAGCCACTAACTCAGTAACTACCTTGTGAGAGGCAAACAATGTGTTTAAATGTAAACCAGACCAAAGGCATGATCTGAGACTGCAGGAGAGACCTCCAGCTCGCTGGTGTCATCAGAGTGCTGAACACTGAAGCATCTGTGTGAGGTAATGGAGGGACTAGTTAAAACTGAATTGCTTCAAGGAAATTATCAAAACTGAAAATGAGTAGGATACTGGAATATCAAGCAGAGACTATGTATTTGGATTAATACACAATACTCTTCATAGAAAGAGATATTCTAATATGTAATGATCTGGTCAGTTTGATAACTGATCAGTCATCTTCCTCCTGCTCCTTTTCACAGAGGATGTTCTGAAAACCAACAAATCACAGTTTCAAGCAGAAGCATTTTGAGAATAATTCTTCTGCATGGAAATGTTATGACAAAAAAAACATTTTCAGACTCTTTTTCTAAGGGAGTTGGAAAGTCCTTAGGAAATAAGTAATTCTCAGAATAGGCAGGAATTTACTTGGGAGCTTACTAATTGCTGGATACTAGAGAAGTATTGGCACTTCCATTATTCCCTGGTCATCAGCACTCCTCAGTAGAGGTCCATGTGATTAATGGAGTGAGCCTGGTCCAGACACTGAAGTGTGTTAACAAGACCTTTGCAGAACTTGTGGAAAGTGTCTGGTTATTACTGTTACAGAGGTGCAGAAAGTTGAGGAATTTTTGTAGCTGTTGACCTTTCTTGGGGGATGTCTGCAAAAAAAAGAAATGCTGGAGGTGTGAGAGGACATAGATATATTTACTTAGAGAAGGAACCTGCAGATCAGATGCAGAATAGCTGAGAAAGGAAGAAAAACTGTTTGAGTCTAGCAAGTTACACTTGGACAATAAATGACAGAGCATCACTCAGTGTGTGAATAAATCGTGCACTCAAAAGGAGCTTGGACTTTGTGAAATGCTTGTGGCCCTGTCAAACCAGTGAATGCATGAGCATTGGTTACAGACACTAGTCCTTGTGGTCAAGCTAAAAAGCTGTATCAAAAACCAAGATCATGAAAATGGAAATTTTATATGTTTATATCGGGGAATGTCAGAAACATGAGGAAGAGAGAGAGAATGCTAATATTGCTAGAAAATAATATGCATCTGTTATGCATCATCTTTTAGTATGATTCTCAAAAAAAAAGCATATTACTTGTAATTGTTGATGTTTACTTCAGACAGGTAATACATTTCTTCTAGCTGTTTATCTTTCTTATATTTTTGTTGGCTCATAGGTCTGTTATAATAAAAATATGCATATTACTTTGTGGGAGTAATATATATATATATATATATATATATATATATATATATATAGTGTGTGCTTGTCTTATCTAAACTAATTCAATTGACAAATATCCTCAAAATTTCTGCCATTTGAGATCATATTACTGACTTTGTTTTTTTATGCTAGGCTCCTCAATATAAAATGGGATCTACCCTTTTTATATGACTCAGATGGTTCATTTAATATATTTAATTGAATTCTAAATGCTTTTTAAAGGGAATTTGTAAAAAGGTGTGAGCATTATACCTCTTTTTAACAACCCTTCTACACCTCTGAAAAAGCTGAAATCAGAGTAAGCCAGTTTTGGTAATGCACTTCAATACCTTGTATTTCTTCCAGTACTGAATGTCAGAGAACTTGCATTTTAAGCATGGCTCTTTCTGCTAATAACTTAGGGGTTCTATTCATTGATTTCTTGACAGTCACTATTTCTTTCCTTTTCTTATTTATTTTATTTAGACATAAACAGAGCATAAACAGATTTTTTTGTTTTGTTTTGGGTTTTTTTTTGCTTAGTAGTTAGCATTAATTTCATGCATTAAATCTATGGATAAATATACCAGAACAAAGTTTTTGACCACCCTTAAGATATCTTTGCAAAACAGTTTGTTGTATATTTCTACTTGTGTAAAACTGCATAGACCCATGTGAAATGGTTTTCCTTCTTTCCTTCTGCCCTTTGAGCAAGCTTTTTTTTTTTCTTTAAAGAAGGTAACTTATGTTTAGAAAACTAATCAGCAGAAATCCAGGACAAATTCCAAGACAGGATATATTTCATTTAAAAAACACCCTGTGTTCTAGGGGCATCTTTGTTTTTTTAAAACTTTGAATGTTTTTTATTGTAGAGCTATGTCCTCACAGAACTAAGATTTACAGCCCTCATTAATGTAATTTATAAGACTAAATGACAAGCATACTAAATGATCTGCATCTGATCCAGTCAACAACATACAGATAATTCAGATTTGTCCAACCTGGTCTTGTCAAATCAAGCAAAATAAAATCAGTGAACAGAAGAAGTGGGAGTATTTAAGCTGAAAAAGAGAGTCTGTTTCCTGCTAGGGAAGTGGGGCTGAGCAACCTTTGCCTTTGCATTTCAGAGAAAATACTGCAGGAACTGGTTTTTATATTTTTTTAAGTGTCAAAAAATTACTAACATTCCCTGAGAAATCCCTTTCTTGCTTTCATCGATGCTGTCTTGGAGAGTGGCATGACGGCAGTGCTCGGGAATAGCGTTCTCAAAGAGTCCAAGTCAGAAAATTGCTATTTGTCAGAGAATCACATTTCCATCCCTCAGCCACTAATAATAACCTGCAAAAGTGTTCACTTTCAGTTTTCAATGACCTCTTGTACTTGCTGCTGCCACAGAAATTGTCAGTTGACACAACTGGTATTTTCCCTTCAGCTAAGAACCAGCTATGACTGCGAGGCACTGGTCAAGGAGAAGAAAGTTGAGCCCTTAAACAGGGATCACCCAGGCTGTGGATTCCTCCCCATATTTACTTCCCATTTGCCTACACATGCATCACCAAATAACACAATTTCAAGTCTTGGGTTGAGCTGGTGGGGAGGTGGTGGAAGATTAGTTCTGCTACCTAGTGTCCCAGCAGTGAGTTTACTGCACTGAGCAGAGCCAGCCTGCAGACAGCTTTTCTTGGCAAGAATACACCAGCTTCGTGTCTGATAACAGCTGCTGAAAGCTGTACTCTCACTGGAAGGATGCTGGAGAGTCAGCAGCCCTAGACTTTCTCCTCACATGGATTTTAGCTGCTAGGTCTAGCATGTGGTGTGTCTCAGTGTACCCAGTGCCATGAGCTAGTCAGACATGTGAGCCTGTTTGTGAACAGTTCATTGAGCAAGGAACTGGTTTTTGCTTTATTGGGCTTGTTTTCATGCTTGTCTGGAGTGATATACAATGAGGTGTTTTTGGTTGAAGAGTTTTGAATATTTTTAGTAAGAAAATCTGATCTGCTCATAGTAAAAGCAGGAGTAATGCACTGTAATTTATGTCTTGGGTCACAAAGATTAAAAAAGAAAATTCATAATACTGTGTTTACCTCCTGGCACAGCAAAAAGAAATAGAAAAGGCAACATCTTCATGAGCAGCTGCTTGGCTCCCTTTGCTGGTGGCTCATTAGAATGCTGTGTAACCAGACTCTGTACAGGTGGACAGTTAAGAGCCAACAATTTTAATTAGTGCTTTTTTAGATCTATGAACCCAATGATCTCCAGGAGCTTGACCTTGGGCCAGAAACCAGTCATTGTGGGCCTGCAAAGATGCTTGTCTTGCTAGTGACTAATTTATGACTTATTCTGTCCGCAGTTAGTCATAGTACTGCAAGTTTCCACAGTGAGAAGTTGCAACTAAGAGGAGGAACTAGGGGAGAGAAAAATCTGGGGCAGTAAACTAGGATGGGAAAGATTTATTTTTATACAACTTGGACTGAAAGAAAAAAGAAACAAACTAACCAAACAGATACTGTGTAATGTGAGGTTCAACCAGGTAAACTGCCAGGAATTGTTGCGGTTCCAGGGATTTGTGTATTTTTAAATCAACATTAGATAGTCAGGAAAAAGAAATAAACCAGCACCCAAGATATTGGTTATCATGAACATCTTAATAAATTTTTCTCAGTCTACTATGGATCAAGCAGCAAATTCTGTCTTTGAGGAGCCCTAGCTGTGTTGCCTGAGTTGGGGTGATCCTTCCTAAGATTAGTTTGGTTGGGTTTGGTGATGATCTTGCCCAAGTATCTGGGAGAACTAGAGGAAGCCTGACAGGATGTAATACAAATCTTTGGACTGATAGACCTAAGAGGAGAAATTTTGAAAGGGGAATTACTGAAGACCATCATGACAAAGCTTATGGAGAATATTTTGAAATGGTGAGCAGTAAAATCGTAGCTGATTTATAACATGATGAGGTGAAGGTTTAGAAGTTTCACATTTGAAACTGATCTAAAATGCTGTGTGACACTTTCATGTGATTAAAAACTCAGACATCAGGTAGGTAACAAAACCACCTTTTAATGCAATTGTTGCTTTCTTAGGCCTTCCTTTTCAGACTGTGTGTTCTAGAGGTGGTATTATATTCTCACACATTGCAGGAAAGCAACATATGTTAAAGAATTTAGTGCTTTAGTAAAGTATATCCTGGGATCCCATAAAAAAAAACCAGAACCTTGCACCCCCAAAAGATAATTCCTTTCTGCATAAACTGAAGAAATTCTTAGAAGAGCCCAGGGTAGAAACAGCTCTACATTTTTTTTTTTTTTTTTTTTTAATGCTGGGAGACAGCTTGTTTCAACACTGCAGGTTTATGAACACATACTGGAAACACAACAGAACAAGCTGGAAGCATTTTGGATGAAAGGCTTTTGTTGATTATATGTATGGAAGTGCCAACAGCTCTTCAAATGAAGAGCAACCAACACCAAACCTCAAAAAATTCAGACTGTTCAGTTCAGATGAGCATCCAGAAATTAGTCTCTTTAACCAAAACTTGTCCAAACCTCTTTGGTCTGGAAGTCAGGGTGGAAATGTTACATGAGCAGACTTTCTTATGAGTTTTCCAGTGCTCATTTCCTTTTGCCTGCAAAGAGATATCATGAGAACAACTTCTTATAGTGTGGTGTGCCTGCAATTAGGTTTCTGCACTTACCAGCAGTTAACCAAGCCTGTTTTGAACTTGTGCAGGGAATGCATTTTATGCCAAGTCCAGCCCTAATAATCATATGGGAGAGATAAACCATATACTCTTATGCAATGAAATATGCATAGTATTAATTCCCTTGCAAGAGTTTAAAGCCACTTCCTTTCTTCTTGTGGCACTAAATCAAATAGTTTCATTTTAAAACCTATCTTGGACTGAAATTGAATTCACTTGTAAGTGAACTTCAAATTAAGTCTAACAGTGGAAAATTGCTAATCTAACAAAATTTTTTTCTACTCTTCTCTTTTCAATGTCTGTTGCAGTGTACAGTCACATTTTGACCTAAATTCCACATTTTGATCTATATTCCACATGATCCTTTCTGTGAAAAACAAAAGGACAACTTTTTCAATGGCTTTGCAGTGCACTAGGCTAGGAGAACTGGCCAATCCTGCGAAAAACATATATGAAAAAGATAGAAAGTGTTATACAGGAGCCAGCTAAGTCCTAAAGAAAGCACAAAACTTGCAGAATAAGATGAGATTTTTGCATCTCTGGTGTAGCAGAAATAACACCCCAGATCCTGAAGCTGGGGTACACTGATTAGTGTTTTGTGGGGTGAGGGTTAAGAAGAAGAACTAGGGCATTCAATCTTAGAGTATGTTCCCTGACCCTTTTTTATTACACTCAAAAATTTCAAAATATAGGAACATAAAGTACAAGCTGTGAACTGAGCTGTTGCCATCAGATCTCCATGTGCTTGGCTGTAATTCACACAGTTGCCAGCAGTTTCATGCAGGCCAGTGTGGCCCCTTGGAATTTCAGTACCACCTGCAATTCAAACTTTGTTTCTTCTACCCACAAAAGAATCAAAGTTGTTGTAATCACTAAGGGTAACATTAGTCTGTCTAGTTATGAAACTATAACTCTAAAGGTAGAAAAAAATTATCATTTTTAAATAAATAAATTCTGGCAGAGAGAGTGCTAAATCAGAGTAAAAATGTGAGTTTTTACATTCAGGTGTCAAATAACTTATCTGTTACAAAGACAGAGGAACAGCTAGCTGGACAGGAGACTTTACCCTTTACCATCAGTCTTTCCCATACAAACCTGCATATCTTCTTCTGTTTGGCTTTCAAGAGGAATGGAAAAGGCTTACTCATGCTGCTTGCATAAGCTGTTTCAGTCAAAAAAGGGTCTTTAAAAGTACCTAGTTACAGCATGTCCAGAAGTTTTGAGGTGACTTACATACCCTTTGCAGCATCAACTATAGCATAAAAAGAGCTTTAAGCACCTTCACATTTGAAAATTGAAAGTTAGCTCCTACATAACATTTGTGTTTTTGAGAATTTCAACTATATAGATAAGTAGCTGGTTTCATTTTTTCAAGTCCAGGTCTGCATTTCCTTTGCAGCTTCATTTTAATTTTGCATATTCCTAAGAATACACATCAGTTTTATTTGTTGTCAGCCTAGATCAGAGCAGCTGTTTAGTTTCCCAGAGCTTTCTGTAAAAGGGAAACATCAGGAGTACTTTATAGTTTACATTCTTTGTTACCACTGGTCTGAATAATATCTGATAGCTACATGCTTTGGAATTTTTCAGGAAAGGGATTCATCTTTTATTTCAACTAATTTCTGATGAAATAGCCCACAGAATTAACCACAATGTCAGAGGTTAAGGAAACAACTCTGTTTAAAAAAAAAAACAAACTAGGAGCAAGTCAGACATTGAGAAATATAGTTATTTTTTCCATCTTCTCCCTCATCATTTGGTTTCTTTCTGATTCTTTTATACTCAAGTCTTTGAATTTTTCCTCTGAATTATTTCTTATAGTATCCAGAGTTGCTTCTGCCTGAAAATCATCCCGAAAGGACCATAGTTCATTAATGGAATTAATGATCTTACATAGTCTAATCACTCAGGATGTTATATTCTGTGGAGTGAGGAGTTTCACTGACTAGTTATTTGCTGAACTCTGATAAAATCACTGGGCTTATGTCTATGGAATGTCAAACCACAATTTTATCCTTTAGTCCTTCTCCACTGTTCCTGAATGGATGGCATATACACAGAGAGGAGGGAGGAGGAGGTGCTTTCTCCAGAAGTGAAATGGCTTTAAACTAGTCAGAATAAACAACAAAGAAACCAAGGAGAGCACAAAGGATGGTTTAAGGTGTGTTAACCCCAATGCACCCTGCATAGAGAGGGACTGTATGGAATTCAAGCTTATCAGGGTAAGTCCCACAGAGAGTCACCTAGAAGTTCTCTGTTGCCTTCCCTGATTCATGTCCAAATTAAATTCTGACTGGCCACTTCTGTAGGCGTGAATTTTCAGTATCTGCTTTTGAGTCTACTTTTATGTTCCTTCCATGTTGTTTTGCAATGAGCAGAATGTAATTTTAACCCTAGTTTTCCCAAATAATAATACTTGATAAGAAGATACAGCAGGTAACCTGGGCATTCCAAAGAGCATGGCACCCATGTGAATCTGCCTTCCTACAGGTTATTTCAGTGTCTGTGGAAATCTAAAAACCCAGGCAAAGCTTCAAACACATTATTTCAGAAAAAAATATTGATGAGCACTTGAAAATTACAGCAGACAGCAAGCAATAGGAATTTCAAATAAATTTTCTCTTCCAGAAAAGGTCATCAAAGAGCAAGGGCACCATTCCCTTTTGTCATTTCCTTCAATAAAAAAGGAAGGCCAAGCCTAGATACTTGAATTATTTTAATAAAAAGTAAAAATCTGGTATATTAATCAGCTCTGAAGCTTGATAGAGCCCTTTCTTCATGAAATTGTTAATTAAACCCTGAGTAAGGGAAAAAGTTTGGGACCTAAATGCAGAATATAATCATGTTAAAATGCAACCAAGCAGGTATAGAAAGAAATACATTAAAAATTTTTCTCCTTTACTATAGATATGATCCCCCTTTAATATGAATAGACCGAAAGAAAAGGTGAATAGTTGTCTGGTTCCTCATAAGAGTGTCTCTGAGAGGTTCAGTGAGGGAAAGAAAAGGCAATAATCTGAAGAGCTAATGATAATTTTGTAATTGTCCCTGCCAGCTCTGATGAATACATGATTAATGTCAGCATGAACCTCATTCTTAAATACGTTGTTATAAGACATGTAACTCTTTGGTTTGCATATGTCTTCTTCCCCTATAAAAAACACAACCAACCAACTAATAACAACGAACACCCCACTGAATCAAAACCCTTAGAAGCAGCACAATTACAGAGCCATTTCTTCTGCTGTAGAAAGGGAAATCTCAGGACAGAACCAAGTCCACCAAACCTGGGGAATTTTAGAAATGGAAAAGAACCAGAGTGACACAGAACAATCCCATCACACTGAAATACTTTATCCTGGCAACTAAATAGAATTGAAATTGAAACTAGAAATTGCCATTATTACCTGTACAGAGTCCAGTTTTGTCAACTTTATGCACCTGAGTAATTGCAATGGACATTCTTGGGCCATTTATGGGTACTATAAAGACAGGTGGAAATGCTGGTGGCAAAAGCAGACCCATTAAATGTAAGTGAATCTTAGCAGAAAGAGTTGTCAATTCAGCTGTATACAATTCCCTACCAACAAATCAGGCTTCTTTCTCCCTTAGTGTACTGCTCTGTCTCCATAAAGAAAAATCTGCCAGGCTTGCAATATGTAGAGCTCTGCATATATGGCAGCTTTGTGGATGGATCATTTCATGAATGTCCTCTAGACATCCTCAGAGCACTAGCACTACTTCCATTTCAGCATGTTTGTCACAAAATCTAATTTATTTTTGCGTATAATACTGAAATAGGGGGAAAGTAAATATATGACGTAGTTGTCTGTAGCACGAGTGTGTTGCTTTTGAGCAGCCAGATTTCCTTTCCATGCCCCAAAGCACAATTCCATGTTGTCAAAGAAAAGAGCATTTCTCATTATTTTGAATTCACCCTGATATGTTGAAGGAGGAATACTTTTTACCTAATTCCCTTTCTTCAATGTGACTTGTCAGAAAGACCTGCATCCATTTGAGAGAGAGGTAAGAAGGCAGCCTGTATGTGTGGATGATGATTCAAATGAGAAAAACCAGCAGTTTTGTCAAACTTCTTCCTCTCACTCACAGTAATTAAGAATACTGAAATTAGAAGAGAGTTTTCTGAAGGGTATTCCTGCCTGGGAACTGCAGTTTTCTAATTATTTATGCTAACTTGCAAGACAGGATAAAAAAATTCCACATTGAAACACCCAGGAGCATTGAAGGAAAAAGTGTCATCTCTGCTTCAGAATGCTGTCTTGAGTAAATAATTTATTTCTGTTAAGAATTTAATTTATAGCATTTTTACTTTTCTTGTCAGATTCTGTGAGAAGGGAAAAATATTGCTTAGCAGCTTTTATGTAGCATATAGGAATAATGAAACTCAATGGCAGGGTATCTGAGACAGGCATGTGACTAAACCGGGAGTTCTTGAATCCACGTCCATTATTATTAATGAGTCATAAATAGAAGCTTTTGACATGTTTACAGACAAGCAATTCTGGGGATAAAGCTGAACTATGACAGCATGAACATTTGGCAGTTCCTGAAATGTTGCTTTAAATTTAGAAATCAAAGTTTCTCCCTGAAGTACAGGTAAAGTCATTATGGATTTGTAGGATAGGATAGGACACAGGCAGGATGAAATGTCCAGGCTTTGAATTGAGGTATTTCCAGGGGTACTCTGTCAGGGAAACATACAGAGATTTGGTGGATTAACTCATGTAATTTCCCTGAAATCCACTGTGTAAACCATTTTGAGCAACATTACTTGGAGAGACCTATAAGGTCAATTTAGGATGTAGACTGAATGCAGAGTCACCAGGGTTAAATGGCCTTCCAGGATCATGACTGAAGCATGGTTTGAGGTCTTGTATGAAACGAGACCAGTCAGCACCCAATGCAGCATTACTGTTGGCAGGCTCTGGAGAAGGCTCCCAAGGGTGGAAAAGGTGTAGGGAAATCCCAGATGTTGTGCTCCAAGCTGAGCTGACTGGGGCTGCCATTGACGGGGTGGGACCTGTGTGCTTTGAAGGATTTATTTTCAAAGCCCTCCCAGTGGCTCCAGTATCTGAACAACTGCCAACACAGCTACAGCGGCCCCCTGTAAGCATTGAAATTTTTCTGCTTGTTTAAAAAAAAAAAAAAAAAAAAAATCAGTCAAAATAAAATTCATTGCTGTTGGTGGCTGGAATTGAAAGTGAGGGTAAAATTTCAACACCAGCTCTGTCTTCTGGCTGGGAACTCTTTTTATTCTCATTGGAAAAAGTTTCAGTAGGAAAAAAAAAAAGATGAGAAGGATAAATAGGCAGAGCACAAGGAATATCTAAGGTCCTGTTCCACTGAATGCGTTTGATGGGCAACACTTTATAGATGATGGCAGTAAATTGATTTTCTTTACATCTTCAACTCTTGTAAGAAAAACCATGCTAAAAAGTTGGTAATACACTGTTTTACAGGCATGGATGGTAGGCAGAGAGAATAAAATGCTAAATCGGTCTGAAAAAATGTATTTATCATTCCCCAAAAACAAAAATCTAAAAACTCAACATTTGTTGATGGTGTTTCTATTTTCTTGTCTGTAACTTTCCATCAGTGTCAAATAGCAATCGGGATTTAAAAGGACTTACTCAGATTATTTGCACAGGTTATTTGCTCTGCTATCCCTTAACTTTTCAAAATTTAGAAAATGCAAGAGCTCAGTGCAAATAGAAATACAGGAAAAAATTCTATGTCTGGAGTGTTCCAAAAGAGTTTCAAACAAAGGAGGAACTTCTGCAGTCAATGATTTATTTTTTTCACATTCATAAATTCAAATTGAACACTGGGCAAAAATTCACTCCGGTATTTCTATGATCTCAGCCTGTAGCTCTGTTTCTTTTTCCATTCTTTGGATGCATCTAAGCCAATTTAGGAATAGAAAATTATGAGGCATAATAGAATGAGACTATCATGTCAATATGGACCTATGGGTACAGCATAAACATTAATGATAATTAACAGGACTCTGGTTTTGCCCTTAATGTCCTTGAAGGAGATGTGACAATGGTTTCCCTTTCCCCTGGGGTGTATTATTATTGATTTAATTTTGCATTTTGACAAAGGAATCAGAATCCTATTATCATACTTCACAAATGAATGGTGTAAAAATACATTTAAAAAAAAGTAGCCTCAGCTGAAGACATAAAGTTTTTACACATTTTCTGGTTTATATTTATGAATTATGATAGTCCCCATTTGTAGTGCCTATCAAGTGGAATTTAATATTTTAATTATGTTGCTTAATATTGGAATTGCTCAGAGATAAAAGTAGCAATTCTTTTTCTCAGAGTTTTTTTTCTTGATTTGATGTTTGTGTTTGCTCCATTTGAAGAAATTGAAGGAAAACACTTGGGATATTCTACTAATGGGGGCAGAACTCTTGTGCTGATTTGGGGAAGGATGGCTGGGGATCTCCAGGCCCTGCAAATCCAGGTTCCCAGCAGCTTGCTAATGGGCCGTCAACAACATGTACAAAGTAGCCAGCAAGAACTCAAGTATTAAAACCTCCTTTATGGCAGTGAGGCTCATACTGGAGGCTGTTTAGGGTCTCTCACACTGTCTTTGAAATGAAACCATGTCTGTGAAGTTCTAAACTGGCCAAATCATTGAATTCCAATGAAACACTATTTAGTAAGATATTTTTCCAACCTGCTCTAACTAAAAGGAAACTGCATCACCACAGTCACCGTTGTGCTTTTTCAAGTTCCCAACTACAGTTGTCTCCAGTGTTCCAGTTTTAAATGATATGTGCATATGTGTGCAGGTCCACAACACATTCTTGAATCCAGGAAGTCACTCTTTCCAGTTGGGGGGAAAAAAAGGAAAAAAAGCCAAAGTCTATGGCCCGTTTATAGTTCTATCACCTCATGATTTTTTTCTGAAGGTATTTTTTTAGTAAGAGAAGTATTTCTCTCTACACAGATTTTTTTTCTAAGAGATATTGTGTCCTGATTAAGAGTTTTTAAAAAGGTCATGCAAACTGTACTGTTCAGCCTGTCTAAAAAAAATGACTATTAAATATATCTTAAGCTTACTGTTCCCCGGAAGATTAGCTGCCTTATAAATGACATTTTGACAGATTATTTTAGCTAGGAGGGGTTATGCATATGCACTGAATTTCTAAGTCTGCCTGTTAAATCTCAAAGTGAATTGAAAGTAGTAATTTATTTTGCTAATATTTAGTATGTTATGTCATTTCTGAAATGTAAAGATCTTCATCTTGGGAATATAAAATATGCTGTAGAACCAGCAGTACTTAGAACTCCACACAGAGACACTTCCTTTGGACCAGAATATCAAAGGAAAGTGCCTAAATACAGAGACAAATTTTGAAAAGTGCATGCTGAGCTCTTTACAATATCTGCTTGCATTTGACGAGAGACCAGTGGGTTCTGGACAGTTTGTAAATCACCATCATTAGTTACATAATGCTAAATGAAGGGTTTTGAGAAATTTTCCATTGTAACACTGACAGGATGATGACAAGATCCTAACCAGAAACATCATCTTGATTCATTTGTCTGTATTTCCTAGAGAGGAGCTGATCTCTTTCTTTATGTGTTTATTTTCTTGGCTCTTGCGTTATAGCTCTGGCCAGGTGAGGGATCCCCAGGAAGGCACAGTCTATAGGCAGTGGGGGTTTCTGCACTGAGAGCAGGGCCTGTGTTAGCACCTGTGGCTTCAGCTGCTCCCCTCTGTTCATGCTGTGAGCCCTTTTACTTGGGCAGTCTTTCAAAGGTGTCCTTTGTGAGAGTTGGATCTTTGCAGGTGCAACACCACAAATTGTCTGGTATAACCCTACAGAGCCTGCAGCTGCTCCAGGTACAGCCTCATTAGATAGGGTGAGGAGCTCAGCAAGAGGATGGTTCCTGCAGTGTTCCAGGCTGCAGGAAGAGGAACCTCTTGGTTAGGCTCAGGGACGTTGCTTTCTGCTGGGGAACTCTGTGCGAGGGCTCACATGCAGAGGTTTTACAAACCTTCCTTATGCATGATTCAGTGGCTTGCTATTTAGAGGAAAACTAAACTTGTTCTTTTTATTTTGGCTTCTCTCTGCTTGACTTATTCACATGTGGCACAGTCAAGAAGTTCTCTTGAGAGCCCCTTGCCTTGTAAAATGTCCTGGAGATTATCCTCTGCCTGATGTAATAACAGCCAGCTGACTGACAGCAACTAGCAGTTCCAGATTATGCATCTGTCTGCTTAGCAATGGCTGAGGAACACACAGCTGGTGTGCATGGGAAAAACTGCCTGAGTCTTAATTATTCTGAGAGAGAGAGAATCAGCCATTGGGATTCACCCAAGCCTCCATTTATCCATGATGAACTGTATTACTAACCCTTTTTGAGTGAGTCACTACAAAAACCAGCTGGGGAATATGCGTTTCAGAGGTGAAGCTGGATGGTCTGTGGTATTCTGGGGAGTGATTTGTAAATGATACTGCATGTAGCTGCATGGATATGTTTTGCAAATATTGATGGTCATCAGAAGCTAGTGAAAAGTTTCTTATCCATTCCTGAACAGGATGGATCATCTGTTCAGTGGCTGTCTGAACAAAAACAGCACTAGAGCATTTGTGAGTGCCACAACTCTGTGTAGCTTCACTGCATCTTCCTGACAGTGTAAAAGTATTCATCTAGTGCTTATGGCTAGTGTGGGAGCTGTGAAAACATCTGATGGATATCTCACAGCCAAAGGATTTACAATGGGAAAGCTCAGTCCTATGATTAGGTGGCCCTGCCAAAAACAATGATGGGAGACTGCTGACGCCCAACTGAGTCTTACCTAACAGAGCCTTGGAGACACAAAATATCTCAGATCAAGATTCTGTCATGATAACAGCCTGAACAAAGTAAGAAACTTCCAAAAATTCTCCGTACCATACAGGGCTGTTGGTTTGTGTGAGCCAAAGACTGACGACGAGCGATTGTTTGCCAATGTGATACAAATATATACATAATATTCACATAAATAAATGTGACTATTTAGTATGCTGGTTTTGCTGGTGAGAAATATTTTTGAAGGCTCAGGAATAAAGTATCCCAAACAAAAAGAAGTCCTAGTGCTCTGGAAGGTGTTATGGAGATGACCTATTTCCAGTACAATCTGGTTTTGTGCAAAACTCTGATCCAGAGGAACACATCTGGATTTTATTAATGAATAGCAACAGTCATGTGAGCTGACCTTTCTTCATACCAGACTTCGTATTACAGAAATAATAACTTGCCATTTGCTGTATATTGGCAACTTTTAGGTCCTGCCTGCCTGCCTGCCCGGTTTGTTTAGGATCATTATCATCTGCAGTGTCTTCACTCAGTGTCAGTTTTGCATGCCTCTACTAGCATTTGATACCCAGGCTTGGAGGCATCTAGGAATGTGTCCTGGTTTCAGAATGCTTTCCTAGAAAAGAACACTAGATCACGTTTCATTTCCTTAAGTAACTGATACGTGAAAATGTTGAGTAAACAAGCCAGTCAGCCAAGGTGAACAGGAAGTTAAGAGTTGGTCCTTAGCCTGTGTCATGTTGGTAGAGAGCCCTACCTCAGCCTAGAGATGAACTCTCCAGCTTAGGAAGAAAGGAACTGATAGTAATCATCCAAGATGCATTGATTTTCTCTCTCCTGCAAATTAGGATTAGTTTGAACAGGCTCAGAAACTAATTCTTTATCCTGAGGAAAAATTAGGAGCTCTCAGTGAGAATTTTGGAGTAAGTGCCGTCTGAAGTTTTGTTAAGCCCACTGCTTCAATGAGACATTAGAAAGAAAATATTTTGTTTTCTTGGGTTTTTTTTGGCTTTCTCTTTCTTGGATCCTTTATAGGGCTCTACAGTAGAGAGTGTAGGATGGGCAGTGTGCCAGGTTTGCAGCCTGTACCATCCTTCAGTCCTGGAGAGTTCCATTAGAAGAGGTATAAATGTGCTCTCTGCTGAACATCTGGAAAATGACCAGGGAAGGAGAGAGGACAAGTGAGACTTGTGTGTAAGCAGAGAATTCATCTATAGACAGACTCACATGAAATCTTATAGGACAAATAATGAACTGTGGGACTTCTCAGGATGTGAGCTTGTAGTAGAGCTGGGAAATGGGCAGGTTTTCTTTCCCTTGAAAAGGGATTTTGGGTGCCTGACAGGCTGTAAGATCTGTTGATTAAAGTTTCCTATTTTACTGAGGGTCTTTTAGAAGGGGCTTTCAAATGTCTTACTTGATTTTATAGTTTTTAGCAATGTGTTGTGTATATTTATAACATGAAAATAGCTGCTATGTATTATGATAGACTCAAGGGAGAGTCTTGCTACAATAGTCACTCCCAGTGTAGAGAGGAGATAATCTTTGAATGCCCTGTTGTGAAACTGCCTTTACACTCTGCCATGTGGCTTAGACCCACTCTTGGACGTGACCTGTAACTTCTGGTTCAAATACGCATGACAAATAATGGATGCCTTAAACACTGGAAGAGATTCTCACCGTTCTATGAATGGCTCACTTCACATAAATGTCTATAAGCAGGTTTCTTTTGTTTATTTTGTGGATGACACCTGGGTCTCAATCTGGCATCCATTTTGGCTTTGGGGAGGCATCCATGGCAGTTTACTGATGGCAGAGATAAGAAAGGAAAAAGCAGTTTTTGTAGTCATTTCAACATTGCAGGAAGAAAACACAACTTGCCACACATGGTACTTGTGCACAGAACCCAAGACTTTGTGTACTTGGCAGCACAGCAATAAGTAGAAAGAGAAAATGAGCTGACAAGATGACAAGAACATAATTATGAAATGGAAGATCTATGAGAAAGCTTTTGCTAGAATAGCTCTGATGTAATCAGTCATATATTGTGAGAAAAAATCACATGTGAACAAGAGTCTTTTTACTGGTCTTAAATCACACGGAAAACTGAGGAGAAATGAGTTTGAATTACTGGCCCCAGATCACACCAAAAGGACTTGAGTGTTAACTCATTTTTTTCCAAAAGCCAATCAAGGGCCTTAGAAACAAGGAGACTGTCTTTCCATTCAAATAGAATTTAATAGAAATGTCATAATAGCCAAAATTGCCAACTCTTAGAAGACATATATACTATTTCATGTTTCAATAAATCTCAATTGGTCTTTAAGATTTGCAACTAATGTGCCAAAAGTCCCAGCTGCTGGGATAGCTTTCTTCACCAAAATGTCAGTGTGGTTTTCCTAAGTCCCAGACTCAGATTGAATTTCTTGGGAACTTTAGACAAGTGCCTCATCTTTCAACCTTGATGCTTCTCATTACCAGTGCCAGTAACAGTGACTGCTTGTACTGCACAGTGAAGAGCAGTATTATCTTCATTACTGTCAACTATGTAAGATAATGAGAACTCCTTATTTCCTATTTTCTGTCATGCAAATAGACAAACACAACTGTAATGCGTAACTGAAAATGTTCTTGGAGGTACAACTTTGGTATTATTTTTTTCCACAGACATTAAAATCCCAGTGCAACACTTACGTGGCCAAGTTCAGAGTTCTCATTGTTCCAGAATCACTACCAACAGTCAAATAAAGGATCCCAGTCAGTCTTAAAAGTTTGTCTTAATGGCTTTCTTGCTGCTGGTTTTATTTTGTCAGCAATTCAGTTCTAAACTACAGTTTTATGTTTCATTTCTTCATGTGTTCAAAGTGGGCTAAAGCTACTACTTCTTGTCTGACTGGTTCTGGCGAAGGAGCATGGTCTGCAGCAAACTCATCTTTTAACAGATAAAATTGGATTCTGAGCTGAACTCAGCTGCTCAGGAATGTGACCTTGATGCTGTGATAGACAACAAAACATCAGCTTAATGCTCAGTAGCAGTTTTCCAAGCAAAGAAAATGCTTCTTATAGGGATGGCAAAGAAATGGAAAGAGCACTATGCACTGATAATTCACAACCTGAATGATGTGTGCAGTTGTAGTCTCCCTACATTCTTCTGAGGAATGATTGTTAGAACTGGAGAAAGCACAGAGAAGAGATGCAGGATGACCAGAAGTATGGAGCACCTTGCATAGGAGAAGTGATGGAGAAGGCTAGGGCTACTCCAGCCTCAGGAATGATACAAAAGAGCTCTACATGAGATTTGATAGTGATTAAAACTGATCACCATTTTCTTCCGTGAAGAAAGGGCCAAAAAATGAAGCTGGTAGGAGATGACCACAGAATATTTTATTTGCTAGATACTTTTTGGTTATAATAAGGCCCTAACTGTTTGAGTGACCAGCACACACTGAGGCTATAGCTTCTGTAAAATTTTCTTTTTCTATAAAATCTGAAGAAAATACTTTATTTATTGACCTATGCAGTAATGGGATCTGCAGTGTGTGAGATGTCCAGATCTGTGCATCCTACTCATTGCTAGCTTTCCAGAGTCTGAAGAGTCAGTTAGTCAATCAATTTTCATGTCTGTATCTTCACAAATTTATGGTAAAATACCAAAATAAGCTGGTGGTCTGAAACAGAGAGCTGCAGAGGAGGAGTGGATTCTACAGTGTGTTTATTAGCCTCAGAATCATAACAATGTGAAGTGCTGATATTTGTGTTTCACTTGCTTTGCACACATTCTGAAAGGTTCTGTGAGTGTTTGGAGCATCCTTTTGCGTCTGAAAATATGAAAAGTCAAGTATTATTAGAAAACCTTTCTTCTTCTAGTTGCAAACTGAATATTCTTGCTGGCAATGAAATCAACCTCTAAAATTGTCATTTGGAGACGAGAAGAAATGAGTTCCATATGGGCATAATTACGTGGTCTTCTCTTAAAGCAATACAGAAATCACCACCCTGATGAAAGAGACAGAAATAACTTGTTTATCTAGAATTTATTTGGGAGTTTATTTGGGCATCACAACACTAACACAGGTCAGAAGGAATCTGACACAGATGTTTTCTGTCTTGATTATTGGTTATGAATGTGAACAGTAACTTACAGCGAAGACAAGTTTACCATAAATCCTACTAACCTGCTTTTTGAGGCGTCACCTCTTATGGTGAAAGTACTGTTCTGTCTCTGCACTCAGCCCAGTCCCTGGTTTCTTCAGTGAAATATTCAGTAAAGGTGCCAATTGTGGCAGAGGTTTTAGTGGTGTGGATTCCTGTCCATGAGATCACCAGCTCATTGACCAACCATGAGTTGGTAATGACCACTTGGTAAGTGACCTACACTGGGTTTGAACTGGTGACCTTAGTGTGGAAAACTCTGAATGCCACTTCTGATCTCTGGAGGATTTAATTTCTGGGTTTGGTTCTAAAATAAACTTGGTTCAGCCTCAGACTTCTTCCTCAGGCAGTGTTATGACAATAATCTTTTCTCTATTACCTTGAACTGCTTTGTATCTTCTTCAGTACTAAGCTGGTCTCCATAATTTCATTCAGAAGTAATCTCAATGAACAGTTAATAGCATATTAGACAACTGTATTTTTCAGCTATGGGAAACATTTTCATGTTTGTGGAAAGAAAAAGCTTTAACAGCTATATTCAGTACCCTTGAGAAAACACCACACACTGTAGCATGGGAATGGCCCTGACTGCCTTACCTCAGCCAAAGCCCAAGTCAACAAGACTTGTGCCTGAGCAACTACCACAGGACTAGCCCAAATATTCTGATGTTTCTGGCTGCAGAAGCACATAAAAAGGATAAAGAGACAAAAATCATTCCAAATTTCAGAAAATTTAGCTGGAGCTTGCTTATGTAGCTTTTTTTTCTTAAATAGCTATTCTGCAAGATTAAGCTGTGTAGCCCTAATTGAGCCCAAATGTGTACCGGGTACACGGATTTAAAGCACACAATGGTCCAGTTGTTTGGAAGCACATTTTAAAACATGGTGTTAGGTTTTAGTGTTTATTTTCAAATTTTTGTATTGATTGCAATTGCAACTTTTCACATGAAATTTTCTAATTTCATCATCAAAATAAAAAGGAAGGCAAAACCTAAATTGTTACTCTGTTCAGTATTCATGAATTTCCTTAAACTGGCATTATTTATCAAGACATGAGCTTTTGTACTTATTTGTCCCTCTTTTCATGGCAGAATATTCAACTGTATAGCTTGGATAATCATGGACATTGTAAAGTCCCCTCTTTTGGGGAAAAGAGGGAATATGTGCATGACTTAGGTGCAAATTTTAATTGATATTATCAAAATATGAATAATTAGATTTTATGAATCTCAGTTAATAGATGTTCTTGAGAGGCTTCCCTGCCTAGGGGGTAAAATTTTACAATGAGATCCTTCTTTATTGGCATCAGGGTTATATGTCCAGGCATCAGACTTCAAAAGATAAATGAACAATCCTTTCCTGAAACATAGAACTTGACCAGACTGAATGCAATAAATCAGTAGCTCTTAAGGTAATGATACTTAATAACCCAATATAAAATATTGAGTAGAACAACTCCCCTCAAGAAAGGCAGTGAGTTATTTTCTTCTCAAATGTCCGCTAATTTGTTAAATACATTAATGATCTGGGCATACAACCTTTCTCCTGTACGTGAATTATGGATACAGTGGATACACTGATTTCGCAAAGATTCTAATTCTGTCAATTTTGTTACTAAAATTTCTTTATCTCTTATGAAAATAGCCAGTCTTCAATATCTGGTCAAATACTTAAAATATTTGTATAGCATAGCCAGGAAAATACATTTTTATTTGCAGATCCATGAAGTCCTTGTGGTTAACAAGGAAAAAGATTCAAAAATTTGTACTGAAGTTGAGCTGGCTGACTGATGAAGTGAAATGAGAGAGGAAATTAACAAATATATATATTTTGTTGTGAATTTGTGTATTTTTTAATACACTATACAAAACTGAGGTTGGCTTTATAAGACTATTGCCCCTGACTTGCAAGACTGAGCAAATTTGGCAAAGACATGGGCAGACACTGAATTTTGTTTTCCAGTGTAAAGTATAGGCATTTTTCCTAAAACCCAAAATGTCTGTGCTATGAGGTCTGTGTTATGCTTTGAAAAACATTTTCTACCCTACATCTGCCATATGGACTTAATCCAAGTGTGTTAAGATCCTCACAGGGAAACAGATTGCAATTTTTATTTCAAGACATTTTCACAAAACAAAAAGGACTGTCTTTTCTCACTTATTTTTCCAGTAAAATTTTACATTTTTAAAAGGAAGTTTAGTTTTTTCTTTATTCATTTCTTGACCAGATAATGACTCTTGTCTCCAGAAAGTCTCTGCATTTCTCTGGAAAAGAGAACTTTTATTACAAATTCAAAAACTATAGAAATTTTATGATAGATTTTTAATAAGTATGCGTGACCCTTCTTCCCAAGTCTCTCATTAAAATGCTCATTCTTTTATGACCTGCTTCAATGTGGTAATTTCTATTTAATTTAGCTTAGAGCCAGTTGTTTTCTGAACCAACATGTGTAGATTCACTAAACACACAAAACGTTGCTCACTTTCATTCATGAGATTGCAGGGTTTGCTTCTCATAGAGAAAGCTCTGTATTTTTCCTTGTTGTTTACTCAGTACTTTCCTCCTAACTTTTTTATTATAAAATGTAAGTTTTGATAACTCTGTGGAGGAAAAAGCTGTGAAAATTTGCTTTCTGAGGAATGAAACGTTTACAATGTCTCATTTCTAGGTGTAAATATTATTTGGTCAGTGCTAAGGTTTCTGATTTTTATTTCAACCATAGGACACCCAGTATCAGTGGTTTAAGGCGTTCACTAAAGAGTTAAGCTGGCAAAGCCTCTTTTCAGCTGATATCTCAGGTGAGCAGTAGGAATTAGCTGTAACAGCAGCTGCTGTTGGGGGTAGTAGTACAGGAGGCAGCAGCCTGTAGGGGATGAACAGAAGGGAAGAGATACTGAGAACTGGCCTTATCACTTTCAGAATTGATAGTGTAGCAGCCACTGGAAATATAAACTTAAGTGTTAGAGTGCCTTTGCTTTAACTGAAAGGGAATAAATCCACACAAAATATTTGTCTTGAATTGTTTTATAGAGTTGAAAGCCACTCTGTGCACACAGATCCCTCCCCTGAAGAGACAACATCCTTCCCACACAGACTGGACCAGGCTCAGCCAAAAGTGAGATCCTGGTTCTCAACCTCATCTCTGCTTTTCCCATCAGACTGAGCAAGTTACTGGCCGGCTCAGTGACCTTGAGAAACTCTTTTTTTCTTTCTCTGTCTTCCATATGGTGTGTAAAAAAATTAGAGATATTCTCTTGAAATATTGAAAATATAATACATATAATAAGGTGTGATGCTGCTCTAACAAGACTTCTACATCCTTTAATTTTTTCAGAGAAGACAAGGCTTCTGCTGTGAGTCAGTAACATGTACATAGCTTATACATTTTTCATTTCAGTCCTGTAAGGACAGGAGTAGTCCATGAGATGATCATATGTATAAATTACTTCAAGACGAGCTCTAAATCCGTGAAGTGCTTTTGGGTTCTTCTGGATGAAAAGCATTGCAGCTCCTAACTCCTGATATGTAGGTGGTTGTGTGTACTGGCATCTGAGTTGTCATCTGAAAGCAGCTAGTAGCAGAGGGTTGTGCCTGGAAACCTTTCTGTTACAGATTTTTCTTATCTCCAGCTTTTCCCAGCTCTTCGCAGCTGAGGAAAACTTTTCCACTGACTTGAGTGATGCTGGATAAAAGGAGTGTGGCTGTGTTTAAGATGGTAATGTGGCAAACATATAAATTATGTGGTTTGCAATAATGAAAAAGAATTTCCGTTTAAAATATCACAAGTCTAAAGTTGTTTCTTCTAGTATTTATGTTTGATATTTCATAGAGCACTTCTGCTTATATTATAATGTCCTCAGTTACATTTATAGTTGAACAAATCAGAAAGAAATAAGGTAGTAAAGTTTTAAAGAAAAATACTCTCAATTAATTCATCATGCTCCACCAAAGACAGGTTAATAATAATAAAGAAAAAATTTATAGTTAGTTTTATGTTTTATAATATTAAAAATTAGATGCTGAAAACAAGTAACATCTTACCATTTGCATTATAAAACATTCAAAATATAATTTCTTTTTGAGGACTGTCTGCTGCATTAGTTTCTCAGAACTGGAAAACATATTCAGACAAAGCCCAATCCTCAAAAGGTGGAAAAAAAGCTGAAATGAGAGTTAGTCTCATTTACATCACACATTTGTAAGTAAGAAAATTAACTGTGTAATGGGCCATTCTTACCAGGAACCTCATCTTCAGTATCTGCTGTCTACATCTTGGAAATGATGGTATAAAATTTGAACAATTTGATATCTACTGTTTGAAATATTTATTTTATATGTGTTTGAAGTATTTATAAAGTGATGGTAGGGTAACTAGGCTGGTCTTGATATTGGCCGTGTAATTCTTTGAACTGTTGTAGTGCCACACTTTGTCCTGCATTTTGTGTGGTATCTTTCACTTTACTTGGTGAGCTGAGGGACTCTTTCAGTGACATTATTACAAAATTTGCTGCAACTTTTTTATCAGGTTCAGTTTTTCCAATAGGGCATTCCTGCTGGACAGGGGAGGGAACCATTCTTTTTTATTCAGCTGGATAGAATAAAAAGTTTTCCAGAGACTTCTTTACAAGCCCAAAGAGTGTAAAATATTCCCCTTATTACTTGATGCATAGTGACATCACTTTGATGTCTGCAAGGCTGAATAAATGGGTTTTCCGTTGTGACCTGAAGACTTTCTCCCATTAGATAATCACAAGATACTGGAGTAGTTGGTTCCTGCTGACAATTGTGTGTAACACAGATTTTTAGAACACTTTTCTAAATAGACTGATTTTTTGCAGAGCTTTAAACTAATCATACGAATTAGCTGTATGTCACTTGACTTGCAGGTTTCTTCTGTTTATTTATATATATATATGTCTATTTTCTTCGAGAGTTTTATATCAAAGATTTTAGAATAACACAGAATTTTAGAATATCTAATGTTTAGGCTATCTAATCACGTTCTTGAAAAATGTGAGAAAGGAGCTGTATTGAAAAGAAAATATTTGAAGTAGTGGAGGCAGGCACTAGTGAGTGGTCTCTAAGTATCTTTGGCAAGACTTCCATCCTCGTTTAAGGACATGCTAAAGCAGAAAAGCTCAGAAGCTCAAGCACACAACTTCTCCCTTCACTGTGGTATATAGTAACAATCTGCAGCATTATTGAGCAGGGACCATCTGACTCCTGGCTGCTGGGAAACGCACTCACCTAAGATCAACTTTTCACATGTTTGATTTTTCCTAACAGTTTTCCATAAACCTTCAATGGTACATGAGAGCTAATTTCAAGCTAACCTTAGTTTATTTCCAATAATTGGGGTTTGTAGGTT
>JACBWW010000002.1:35054884-35197968 GCA_020086605.1 Lanius collurio | reverse complement strand
CCCCGCACCCCTCCCACGTCTCCCTCCTACGCTCGGCCCCTTCCCTCTTCATCCCCGCCAAGGTCCTGTGACCCATCGACTCCGCCGGCCGCCGCCCCAGGTGTTCCCTGCAGGGTGCCCCCCACCGCCGGACCGCGGGCGAGGGCAGCGGCTGGTCCCTGCGGCGGGGCTCCCTCCCGGGACGGAGCCGGCCGCTGGCCAAGGCGGGCCGGGAGCCCCTGGGCAGAACACCCCCACCCTCCCCGCGCCGATAAGGCCGCGCAAACACGACGTGGGAACGGCGGCGGCGGCTCTTCTGCACGCCCGTCCCCTCCCGCGTTTGCTCGGCCCCGGGACAAATGGGACGGAGAACAGAGACGGGACGAACGTGTAAAGTTTTATGGCTACTAAAGCCAGCAGAGGCGTTTGATCCTCTTTAGCCTCCGAGCAGGCCCGCGAAATGCAAGGGAGCAAACCCCACCACGTCAGCAGGAGCGCGGCGCTGTGAAAACACATTTGCAAAGGAAAGAAACCTCGGGTGGGGGACGGGGGTGTCACCAGAGCCCCTCGCGCCAGCTTTCGCACTCGCCCCCCGCTGCCCAGCGGCTCACGCGGCCCTTTGCTTCCTCCCCTCCTCCCCCTCCCGCGGCGCTGCGGGAGGGAGGCTGCAGGCGGGACCCTGCCACCGCCCGGGAGCCGTCACCCACGGCCGGACGAGCCCGGAAACGGGGATCGAAATCCAGGAAAGACGAGGAGCTGGGCGGCTGAAAGCCCAAACCTCGCTCCCTCCCGTGTGCCGGCAGCTCCCTGGGGCCCGTCCCCCGCTCGGCGAGCGCTGCTGGACTCGGCCGGGCAGGCTCCTGGCCCGGCTCCCGGCCCGCTCCCCATTCCCGGCCCCTCCCGCTGCCCGCGCGGCTGGCGGGGGCGTGGCGCCCCCCAGCGGCCGCCGGCTCCTCCGCCCAGCGGGACCGGGACACATCCCCCGTTCCTGCTCCTTCCCCTCCTCCCGCCCCGGCGCGGGCCGACAGCTCCCGTCCCGGCCACAGGCGCTGCCCTGCACACGGGGAGCCGCCGGAGCGCGGGGCTGCAGCCATTACGTGCATCGCTTCCCATAACCTTCTCCAGGGCCGGTCGGAGTCGCCTCCGCACTGACCCGAGTTCAAACTCTTCCTCCTCCCACACAACTCTGCGATGGAAACATCACCTCGGAGCTGATCTTGCCCGCCAGCCAACCGAGGAAAGAGTTTACTGTGACAATCGTGCACGGATCAATGTGTCAACGCCATTGGGAGGAATACTTTGATAAACTGACTTTGATCAAACACAGGGCCGATAACTGCTCTGGCATCAGGTTTTGCTAACTCTCTTCTGCAATCGCTGCTCAGAGTTTAAAGGTTCTTCATTGAGTAGTTACACAGTAACCCATCATCAGCACCGTGTGGTGAAATGTATGTGTACTGATATGATTCTTATTTGCTCTCTTATTATAAACTCAAGCGGGATGACAGAGGTTCCAGTTGCATCTTAAAACCACAATAAGGAAGACTGAGTTTTCAAGCTGTTTGGTAACTGATTAACAAGTCCTCAAGGCTTCATCAAGTTTTACAGTCACTATGGGTCTGTTACTATGCTGTCACCTGTCTGCATTTATCAATTTGCCAGTATCAAATATATATGCATATGCGTTTTAAATTCTACCCAATTTTAAAACAAAAAACAATGTTACTAGATAGCCTTATGCTACCCACTGACATGAGCAAGGTCTCAGAACTTTACAGTGATTTTGATACATACAGAGTTTTTTTTGTCTCCTACTACAGAAGTTCTTGCCATGCTATTTAAAAAATAATGGAAAGATGTGGCAAAATCAGCAGCTGTTAATTAGTTGTACAGGTCTTGACTATTTTTTAAGAGTGGCTTCCAAATATAATCTGGGCTATTCTTTCCCCAGGAACTCAAACCAGATGCAAACAAATTAATTTTTAGCCTAACTCACAGCATGGCTCGTTAAGTTCGATAGTGGGCATTCTGTGAAACATCATTTCAGATTCCAACATTTCTCTTTTGCCTATTGAAGTCTCAAGTTTCACCATAAATTACTTCTTATATAAGTAACCCTGAATCCTGGAAACTTGGAGCAAATATTGAACTTTTATTCCTGAATTCGGTTTGTTGGGGGTTTTTAAGTGGTGGCCTTGTGCAGTGTTCAGATGTCCACCAGATCCAACTCGGCACCGTAGCTCTATCATTTAAACTCACGAGAGCAGCGATCGGACACGGGGCACCGCAGCACCCAGCGCTGCGAGCGGCGCCAGCCTAAGCCTTACCCTGCCCGGGCTGAGCCCGATCGCGGGCCCGGCCGTGCGCGGCGGTGCTGTGGCGCCACCTGGCGGCCGTGCGGCGCACCACGCCGAGCGGCTGTGGCGGGCCCAGCGCTCCGGCATGACCTGGGCGTCACCGAGATTTAGGGCTAAAGTGCGCTCGGACACCATCAGGGGAAGAGGCTGAAAGCAACCAGGCGTTCATCGGGCATGTTCTTCTTCCAAGAACACCAAAGTAACCGCGTACAGGGACGCACATCCGTGTTGGGGCGGGCCCCAACCACAGCCACATGTCCAGTCGCATACCTTGGCTCCAGGAAGATAACACAAACTTTTCACATCAATATTTATTTTTGATGTCTCATTTTCATATCTAAACCCAATTCCAGTTCGCAGGAAAAAAAAAACAACAAAAAAACCCCATTCAATTCACAACAAGCATTTTTGTGTTTTAGACACAGCAAGACTCTGGAGCACTCAAAATAGTCCCTAGAGCTGCCCCACCTGGTGAGAACATCTCCCAAAAGCGAGCACAAAACACCTCTGGTACACTACAAGGGGCCTCACACTCCTCAGCAGGACCTCACTTTCAAACACCTTGCTCTGCAAACAGGCCTAGAAGTAAAGATGAAACTGTTTCATCTTTACTGTTCAATGGAACAGCTACTTCGTTTTGAACACAGCAAGTCTTCATTTTAGAGCCATTTTATGAAAGTAGTTATTTGATTTAAAGGAGAAAAGAGGCATGCAGAAGTCTAACTAATGCTGTTTTCATGTGCAAAACAAGGTTACTGCCGAAGTGAAAATCCTTGTCTTCCTCCAGAGGAAAATGCAGTAAAATTTAAAATGTACTCTAAAAATTGCCATAAACGACGAAGTAACAGTTTGTTTTTCTATTAGAAACACTTAAGATAAAAAAAAGCATATTAATTTAATAATTAACATGCTACATCTTGAAAGGAGACAAAAAAATAAATTTTTTCTTGATATTACAATACAGGAGGTAAAAATGTGGGATAAAACGTAGCAGAACTACAGGTGGCCTGCACCTGGATGAATGGAAAATATTAGGTTTAGCTGCTTTACTTCCTACAGTAGCTGTAATAAACAGTGCTCAGCTGAATGAAATTAGCGAACGTATTTAAAAGGAAAAGTCTCTGACTGCACGTCCCGTAAAAAAAACCCAAAAAATCAATGGACAATTAATCAATATAAAAAATGTAGTTCTAGCCTGAATACTGAAGGTACTGCAGGTTTCCTGGACTCCTCACCGCAATCCCCGATTCCTTGAACATTGCTGGAATTCAGTGTCCCTGCCCATCCAGTAATGCATGCGGCTCCCTGAGGATGAGCTTAGTAATCTACTTTTCCAAATTTTCAGTTTTGCAAGTGTCATCAGACTTCAGTAGATTTAATATTTTAAGACAGACTGATATTCTCTCCCTTTGAATAGCCAATCTTGTGAATTCTGGAGTTCTGGAAAACTCTGGAGCCAGAGGTAGAGCTCCAAGGTGGTGTTCAGTGAGCTGGGCTTGGTCCAGTGCTATTCTTGACAGTCGATTAAGTTCCCTGTCATCTGGTAAGGTGAGATGAGTCACTGATATCAGATGTAAAAGGTGCTTACTAAGTTGTCTAACGTGAGTCAGCTTCTCTGCCCAAAAATTCACTTCTCCTTTATCAAACAGGGAATCATCTTCTTCCTTAACAAAAAGAAAACCAAGAGTGATTAGAAAATGACTTGCAGTTTGATAACAATAAGGAAGTCATAAAATATATTAAAAAGGATATATACAGAAACAATGACAATAGAGGCTGTCATAGAACAGCTTTTTATAATTCAAAAAAAAAAGGTAAAAATTCATATGCCTTATTTTAAAGGTTTGGGAAAACACAGTAAAAAAAGGTTCCTATTTTGCCAAAGAAATTTTACCTTAGAAAATCAGGCAGTTATGGCACAAGTCTTGGGAAACAGTGGAAGTAAATAGTAGCCCTAATCCTTAACATGTGCTTGCATTCCCCTACGAAAGAGTTTTGTGTTTCAGAAAGACCTCTGTAAGCAGTATGGTAATTTGCTATATCATGGAGCTTTTTGACTAGATTAAACAAAAATAGGAAAATTGTATCAGTCAGTGAAACATCAGAAATGCACACCTAAACCACAGGCTTAAGAAAAAGATTCATAATATATTTCATGGGTCATATTAATTGTAAACAAACTTCTCAAAGATGTAGCTGCTCCTGCTCCTTCCAGTTTACCTTCCAACATTATTTTGATTTTTACAGTCTTTTCAAGACAAAAAGGCAGTGTATTATATACAGTAGAAAGTTTTACAGAACTGGTGTGGCAAATCTCATCTTTACAGAAACAATCCTTCTGAAATCAGTGACTGATGTAAGCAAGGCTATTTCATGTGTTGTGCAGAACCAGTCACATGGATGAGGGAATAAAGTTTCCAAATATTTAAATTCCATCTCTGGGAAAGCCAGCATTGGGAGAACACTGGTCTTGAATGCCCAGATGTGCCTGGCACCCTCAGCAGCAGTTTAAATTCAAGGGAAACCATCATCTGCAATAATACTGAATATAATTACATTACAGCCTCAAAATGTTTCAGTCAACAATGCCTTGTGAAATAACTCCTGATTTATTTCAATGCTTGCTTATTGATCTCTTTAATTTTAGGGTGGTATTACCAAGACACAGACATAAAAACTCTTTTCATTCTAAATAATATCCATGTGAATCTTTTAAAAAGACTCTAAGTCAGTTACTCCTGCAGTGGCAATTCATCAGATGAGACATTTCATTCTATTCCTGCCACAACACTGCAGAACCACACAGTGCTTCCAACGTGCTATAGCTACTGCTTGTTAAAATTACCAGGGCAGAAGTCTCCCCATCTCTTTGCAGGTCGCTGTCTCCCAGCAGCCACTCCAGCAAGATCGGGACACTGGCACGGAATTCCCCCCAGCTCTGGAGCAGCTCACACAGTATGCCAAATGCTAAATCCAAAGCCATTGGAGCATTCACTATCCTAAATGCACACTCTGTTGAGAGAAAATATGTGCAAGAATATAGAGCAAGACTGCAAACATTTTCAAATAAAATTAGCACAAAAATGATTTCTTGAAAACAGATGCAGAACTTACACAAACACATGTAGAATGACAAATTACACTGCGAATAAATTAGATGAATGTTTACTTCTGTGCCACTTGGGGCCTTCTCTCAATTCCAGAATAATACATGAAACAACTGAAAATGCTGATGCTTAATTCTTTTTTCTCCTGCTCATGTAGTTACATTTATTAATCTGGGTTTAAATATACAGATATGTCTGTTAGAAAGATCTCCAGACAGTCCTGTCACTATTACATGGTGACTATTTTTGCCAAACAACAGCTATGCCTTAGATCTGATACAATGTTTTCACTGGAACTCAAAACCTACAACATATGATATGTTTTTAAAGGGCTGGGAGATAACATGAGTAATTATTTGGAGTGTAATCTCTTTATATATAACAAGATATACATATATACACACACATGTAAAAGAGATCAGGCATGAAGACAGGCTTAGAAAAGATGTTTGAGGAGGGAAAGGCAGACACTATTTATGACACCATCACAGAACTATATTTATAAAGGTTTTGGCATCATGCCAGAGCTGTACACAAAGTCATCATCCACACCATATTTTTTTCCCTAAACTTCCTCACTGCTCTCATTTGGGGAGATGCTGATTTAACCCTTTGGGATGCAGGGCTGCCTTTGATAACAGAGTATATAAAAATGCCAGAAGTCCTGTGTGTCCACAGGTAGTAGTTTCTCCACTTGTAACTTTAATGCATTTTTTTTTTCTTTCTAAAGGGGGAGCAAGAAGAGGACCGGAGGAGGAGAGCTAGTGGACAAGCCCCTTTAAAAAATCCCTGTTACTGTAAAAATGATTTTGGCAAAATTAATCCTTGTCCATAGTCACCATCAAACTGAAAAATGTTCACTGAATGGTCTGTCTTCTAAGTAGTGGTGCCATAAGGACATGCCATTCTTGAAGGCTGCAATTTGGAAGGATACAACACAGCAGAGTCAGAATTATTTAGTAAGAACCATACAGATATGGAAGTCAAACCTTACTTTTTGTGTGTGACTGTATTTAAGCATTTCTCATGAAAGAAAACAACCATCTACAACAAGGAAGAGGCACAGCAGTCACCCAAGACTTGTCCTTCACAATTCACATTCAGAGCTGGAGCATGGGCCCCTGTGTGTAACCCCTCCTGAGGCCTCAGGCCAGCTGCAGATTTTCTGGGGAACATTGGCACAGCAATGAAATTCACATTAAAATACCAGGATTAGGCAAATACACATGCGAAGGAATAAGGAAATGCAGGAAACATCTAAGGGCGTAACAGACCAGTGGAAAGTTGAGTATGTGGCACTTGACAGATCAGGTAATGTACCGAGAGCACTGGGGAGGATGAATTAGTATTTGAGACCATGAGGACAAAGGACCATAACAAGGAAGGGAGTGAAGGAGAAAGAACAGATGGTCCCTTCTTTATCTTGGAGTTAGATGAGGGTAAATGGAAATCTCCTTGAACAAGCAACAGGAAGGCAGGCAGTCAATCTCTTCGTGACACTAATAATGTTACATACACAGTTTGTCTCAGCTAGACAGTAAAATCAAATGTTCAAATCTGTTTTCTTCATGTCAAGAATTATCACTGTATCAGGACATCCCTGAGCTTTTTCTGTGAGGGAGTGCTTGAGAAGTAGTGTAGTGTAACATTTCCATCCCATTTATTTTAGGTATTTGGATTTTTATGTACTGTTTTTGCTGACACTCCATTCCAGGAATTTGCTGGGGGGTTTTATTTGTTTTTTTTTGGTGTGGGGTGTGTGTTTGCTTGTTTGTTTTTTTTTTTTTTTAAAAACCCTTGCTTTCCCTGTTGCTGTGCCCCATTTGGTACCAGTCTGATAGCCTAAATAATGGAACAATGGTTGTCCTCTTTGTTTAGGTTTGCTTAGTTTAGGTAGGAAACATTGGCATAGGGACCTCAGAAATACTGGCAATCCTTAGAGCTGAAAGAACAGAGATTAAAATGGACTGTGGTGTTTTGATCCTGAAACAAACATCCTGGCTGTGAATGCTTACAAAATGTAATATTTTAAACTCATCTCTTTTGAATTCTGATGATCTTTTTTGAGTTTTATGATGATTCCTGAATGTCTATGATAATAAGTATTTATATAAGGCCTCTTGCTTACGTTACTTTATTTGTATTTGAATATTTAGCAAATTAGGTGATTCTGGGAGCTAAAAACCAAACATGGTATTTCCCACTGCTGAGTTAGCTGTTGCTTTGGAGGACCAATTATAGATAGCACTGCCAGTTTCTGGGGCTTTTTTAACATTTAGTCTCCTAAGTATGAATACATATAGTGATGCTCTCTTTGTGAATGAGAACACTGAACTGCTGAGAAATGCATCAACAAATAGATTGGGGTCTCTAATTGTGGTATTATGTGACCATGCTGAAAACTACCAAGAGGCAGCAAAACAAGTAATGCTGAGGTGCTGCTTAGACTAAACTTGCTTGCTAGCAGTTTTTCAACAGCATGACACAGAAGAAAAGGCAGTTTTGTGGTTAGAGAGTATTGCAGCCTTGTAGAGAATCCTACAAGTTGCAACAAGGGAAATGGCAGGTCTTTTTTTGTTGCTTTTATCTTCAAACTAAAAAAGATAAAATAATACAAGAGACACATGCAAAGGAAGTGTAGCACCCAGGAAAAGCATGAATATCCTGAACACACTGACCACACCTTTCTGTGAACTGCAGATGTCATTTAACTGATCAACAAAACTCATGTGTCAGTTCTGATGTTGAGACCAGAGAAAAACAAAGCCACAGCGCTTTGATAATTCTAAAACTTAGGGTTCCAAAATCTGGGTAAGACCCTGCCTACCTTGCAAGGGCTTTGTGCTAGAAAAGCTAGCACAGCAGCATCTTGGTACTTCAGATGTTCAAAGAGACTCAACAACAGACCAAAGTCTGCCAGATGAACAATTTTCACTTCTACCTGCTCATTCCATCCTATTCCTGCAGAGTATCAGGAATGATTCCATGGATTCTGAAATGCTTCCTCAGCTGCTGTTACTTACAGAACACACTGACATTAACTGATTTTGATACCAGTTTACACAAATTTGATGCTAGAATAGTTCAGGATTAGATTTGTGGACTGTCAATGCCATAAGGACAACAAAGAGATGTAGCATATGTCTAAAAGAAGTATATTAACTCTCCTGAGCTTGGAGTGCTGAAGTAATGCAAATGAGTAACAGCAAGCAAAATTACATTGGTACCCATGATTTAAGAGGTAAAAAACACTTTCACAGGGGCAAAATGTTCTGTTGCTTTGATGACCTCCAGCTCTGGAAGTAACCACCATGGATGCTGTAAGCATGCACAGAATCTTTTAAGACATCCACAAAAGATGTGTGTCTTCTAAAAAGAAATGTATGGTCTTCACTGTTTACAAGAAGTGCTCCTCACATCATCATCTGCCTGTAAAGGCAGGGCTGATTTTCAAGAAGCCACAGATTACACATGATGCTGTGTTTGTGACTCATGCTATGACTTCAGAGAGTGCCCTGAGCAAGACACAAGTTCACCAGGGGCAAAAAGCACAGGTGGCTCCCCTTTCACCACAGCCCCCCCAGGCCCTTGGTGCTTACCTGGGAGCCAGCTCAGGTACTCTGCTGGTCACCTGGTAAATTAAGGCTCAGAATAGCACAATAGGCATTTGGCACACAGCTCTGGCGTGTGGGCTCTTCTGCTTGGCTGGCAAGCTGAGCTGGTTACCCTGCAGTAAGAATTGGTGTAGCTGGGGGCCAGGGAAGGGAAGATCACAGGACAGCAGGAGGTAGGAAAGAAGCCAAAGGGAGAGCAACACCTCCCCGTTCAGCAAGCTGTTAGCCCAGGTCAGCTATCATCCCAAACATCCCCATCAGAGCCTTGCAAACAAAATGCTGAGATTATTTAAATGACTGAGGGTTAATAGCCTTTCATAATGTAACTATTTAAAGTAACTGAATTAAAAAAAAATTCAAATGGCAGGGTCTCACAGCTGATTACTGCCAGAGGAACTAAACCAGCAAAAACCAAACCTGGAGATGTAGCTATTGCTATAAACTGAAAATGCAGCAGAGCTCCTTCCACAGCAGTTCTACAGACTATCAAAACTGTGTTAAAAATAGGAGTTTTTTAAATTTGAAAACGTGCATATGTTCCAACATGCAAAAACATCACGAGCAAGACAAGCATCTTACTAAATAAGCCACTACAGGGGTTGAAATACCAAAAAAATTCTCTATGACTTAAAACAAGTAGTTACAAGCAGAATAGTTAATACTACTCATCAAAATGAAAAATAAAGATAAGAATCAGGTACTACATACTTTTTTCATTTTGAGGAATTGAATTTTCATAAAGGGAAAGGGGTTAAGTACTGAAGTGTTTTAGTCTTTGTGAATCCACCCACATAAAAATTAGACCTCCCACATACACATTCATATAGTCCAAAAGCTTTGATCATGCCAGATGTAAATATTTCTTCTAGTAGCCTATTACGTGTCCTCCAACTATACAATTGTTCTCTGTTAAAGCCTTGGTAATATTATAGGGAACTGAAAGGATGTATTAAGAGCATATGCAGAGATTTTAAGGACAACCACGATAAAATATAGGCAAAGGAGAAAAGCAGAATATATTCCTTGCCTAACAAAGCATTTTGAAATTAGTTATATACAGCGAATTGTCAACTGAACTTCATTCCAGATCGAAGAGTAATGCAATTTTTGTAAACATATACTGTGCTCAGAACAAACAGAAAGAGAAGTGAATCTGCAAGGAAGCTTTGTGTAACAGCCCTGAGAGAAAATCTCACAAAGAACAGGGCACCAACAGTAGGGATGTTTTCAAGGAAAACATATAGGGTAAGTTCTCCAACTGAAATTACAGACAGTATTTTAGATAGACCATTACCATCTGAACTAGTAAAACAGTTTTTACTTTCTTGCACAAAGTGCTGCCCATTGAGGTGTAAATATTAATACTTCACTATCAATATGGTACTTCATAACACTCTCATAAATGAAGCACTATTCTTACATCAGAGACAAGCATGGACATTTAAAGCAACAAAGATCACTGGATAATTTGCTTGACAAAACTGGGGATTTATCTCATGTTTTCTGGTACATGACTGTAAAAAAATTATGACTATCAAGCAAGATATCAGGTTCTCATCCAAATGATGGCAGATTTAGCATCATGGTCGCTAATACCTGTAATATTAGATTTGCAAATGGAAAATTTCACCTAATCACTAATCACTTCTTTGTTGTATTAAAGATTTTCTTCCTTTTGGTGTTCAGTAATAATCAAGCTTGTTCTATTCTCAGCATATGATGTATAAGAGAGCCGAGTGAGGCAGTGCTGCAAATGTATTTTTTACTTAAAATACTGTGTTTATATATGCCTAAAACTTAAAAAACCTTCAAATTTAAAAAAGAAAAAAAATCTCATTGGTCCAACCAAAGAGTAGAAACAGCTGGTAAATAAAATGAGGTTAGAAACTTCATTTCCTGTGTTGAAATACGTTCTGCTTTGAGGTAGACAGGAATTGTGCAACTCCATAGGTGTCTTGCCACCAGAAAAACAACAGGGCAGAATAAAAGCAGTAACTGTACATAGAAAGTACAGGGGTATTCCTATCCACCCAGTCTCCACCATAATGTTAGAGTGCCACCACCCTTCTTGGCACTAGGATTAAAAGAGGACAACTGAGAAGCAAAACAAAACAAAAAAAACCCCAACTAACAAACTAACCAACCAAAAAAAAAAAAAAAAAAAAAAAAGAAAATGCAGAAATGGTAACTGCATCTGGATGGTTGGCAGATGGCTCTTGCAACTGCACTGTGTAAATTTAAGTTACAAACATCAAACTTTCCACTTTTTAAAATGACCATTTATGTAAAATCTAATATATAAGCAGATTCCTTTTCATAGTGTTTCATAAAATCAAAGGCAATTAGATCATTTCTACCCTCTATTCCCTAGATGACGTACAACCGCTTCGTATGTTTTCCATTTCCCTGCCCGAGTCTGTTTTACAGCCGTGCTTTTTCAGGATGACTTTAAAGAGAGGCCCTTCCTGACATCACGCAACACGATGTCAAAACACAACACCATTACAAAACAAACTAATCAAAACTAATTTCTTAATAGTTGCAGTCTCTGAGTAGAGCGGTGGTGATGCTGCTCTCAGCTTTGACTTTGATTATAAACAGATCTGAGTTAATAACATGTCTGATTTAGCATGGAAACATACAGCTCAGGACTGAACAGAAAATTAAAGTCCCTTCTTGAGCAAAAGAGCACACACATATTCATCCTCTTTTCATGCCCTTTTTTGGAATGTGAACTGAACAGTATTTTTCTACTCAGTAACTATGCTATTTTTCCTTTTTAAATATATATATATATATTTATATGTATACATAAGATTTTCCCATGTGAGCCATGCTCCTGTACACAAAGGGTTTTATTACAAAACAACCACAGCTCACAGATCTGTCAGAGGAAATGAGCGTTTGGACTTTATCCCTTACATTACCACTTTTGCAGAACCTCCCCCACTCCAAGCCTAATGGCTAATTCTAATTTAAACAGCAAAAAGACAATATCCCCTGCTTAAACCCACACAACTCATGATTTTCCTTTTAATAAGGTAAAAATATTATTCAGCTGATTTTTAAAACCCTCCCAGTGAGAACATATATTTTTAAAATTCAAAGTATTTATGGGAAAAAATGAAGGTAAATACAGTCTCAGAACTAGTATAAATTACTAGAATTAAATGTATGACTGAAGTCTCTTGTTAGTGGCACATACCAACTACACAGAAGTTTTTGCTTAGCACTGACGAAGGTAACTGAATGTGAATGAGCTGTATGTTACAGCTCTGCTGTAGGAACACAGGAGACACATTTACCTCTGTTTCATAGATGGAATTTTAGAGTGACATCTGGGGAATGATGGTAAGAGGCTTATTATTTAAAGGATAAAGGAATAAGGTAAGAGTAGCTAATGAGTACAAAAAAATACAGAAAATTCTTCTCCCTGCAATACCTGTAAATCCATATAATTATATAATTTGGCAGAATAATTGAAAAAAAAAAAAAAGAAATCTATTTTAAAAGTAGTAATAGAAAGCCAAACTTTCCTTTATTGGTATGGAGTCACAGCCATGACCATCCCAGCCTGCATAAGGAGGCTATCAAGATCTGTAAGCTGCTGTCCTGTTTACTCACTCACAATTAAAACGCTGATAAGAAAAAAACACATTTAATAGATTATTCACATGAGCACTCTGTTTAACATTTACCACTTCCAGACTCCACCACTGAGCACATACAATAATTTTTCATGTATTCTTTCTTAATTTTTCAAGCATGACCTTTACATAACAGTGCCGCTGAGTAATTAATAGAGCTAAATCAAGCACTGTCAGTAAATAATCAGTAGCCAGTCTTTGATGGATGAGCTGATTCTAATTCAGTGCATTCAGTTTCAACTTTAATTAGTGGCATTGTATTCTAGAAAGCAAACAGTTCCTTCATCCATGTGATGATCTAACATTGTATAAGTGGGCTGACAACTTGTAAGGTGTTGACATAAAAATTTAGGAATACAAAGTAAAAAAATTACAGTACTTACACATTTTCTATATCATGTAATTCTTCAAAAAGAAGTAATGTAAAGTTCCCCACTGATTTTAATGAGTTCCAGATACACCAGTAAATCTTTCTAAGACAATTTTAAGTCTCAATGCAAAAGGTCTCTTTCCTTCTTCTTTAGTTAAGCCAATTCATGTGAATTATTAAGTATATCTTGGTGAATTTTTTGCAAGACACAAAAACAAGCATAAAAATGCTATTTACTTCTGCATGAGTACTGATACAACACTAAACGTTTTTGGTGCTATAACCCTCATTCTGGATGCAATCTTGACTTAGCTGATGACAACTGCTAAGCAAACTCTGCACTTTACTAGAACTTAGACTCATTTCAGATAACCAAAAAATGTTCTGATTTTTAAGGCCTCTTAGGTTACAACATATTTTGATCCTGTTCAACACTTTCTCCTAAATGTTAGTTCACATTGGTGTTTCTCATGCTTCTTCCAGCATAAGGGTGGGACAAGGCAGAGTTGCAGATTCCTGTAAACTGTGGCTATTGAGCACATCTGAGTAGAGAAAACACTTGCTAACTTACTACAACATATCTGATTCAAGTGTATGTGTGACTTATGGAATGAATTTATTTTGAGCAGAATAGCAAAAAAGTAACTTAAAAACCTCAGTAACTCAGTCTTTGCATCTCTTCTGATACCTTTATGAAATGTTATGGGGGCAACACCATTTTTAAGATGGTTTATATTTAATTTTTATCTTTGTTTCATATTACTTGTTTGAAAAGGGTGACATTTGAAAAGAAGTGTCCATAAAATTGCTCTTATGGAAAATGCCATAAATCTTTTGTATACTAATTTATGTCAAAAATGTTAATGATATAGTCTCATCTTCTTTACTGGCCAATTTTCTAAACCCATTTCCTCACCATGTAAGAGAATACACTTAAATAGCAAAACTCCACAGAAACCACTCACTATATGAATGCTTGCTGAAGAAAAAAATACCCCAGCCATCCATACATGAAAAGCTTCCAGTCCACAATCCACATTGTCTGTTCTTATTCAGATGTCATCTAAGGGATGAAACATGTGTAAAGAACAGCTCACATTATTTTTACCTTTTTGCTGATATATGTACACAGATACACAATGCTATGAAAATACACTTAGGTTTGCAAACACTCTGTAATGTGAGAAGCTACCAGGACCACAAAACATTTCCACTGCAGGTGCTAAGTACAAATGACCAAGAGGATGTTCTTCCTTTTTTTCTGTGAAGATCAAAATGCCTCCCCCCAATGCCTACTTGCAAACTGCTTTTAATGCAGTACAGTGGAATCTGTTGAGAGTTTTCTGACATTCCAACAAAAAAAGTCATCCAGTTGTACAGATAGGCAGGTGCTGTTGATCCTATTCAACAAGTCAGTGAGTACAGGTCACTTGTGGGCAGTAAGTTCTAAGGAGAACTTAGAGGCAGTTCTCTTGCAGGTTGTGTAACAGATAAACAGCCCCAAATCTCAGTCCTGAATGGTAAATATCTATCTCTGAAGATTTTTCCAAGAGCATTTTCACTCCATGAGAGAACCATTGGCCCTTTTGATCGGGAAGATGATACACCAATGATTTCACTTGAGAGCAAATCAGTTTTTGCCCTCTTTCAGAAAATACTCTGAAGTGAAACTATACATACATATTCTTCAGTCTACTACCACAAGTTTTGATTCACACTAAAGGCCTGCTGATCTTAGCCACCCTAGTGTGATCAGGGCATTTCTAGAATCGGGACCCTTATGTTTCTTCCCAAGAAGATGTTTACAATTAAAGAGATCCCAGGAAGTTGTTCACACTCTTTTTCCTTCACACAGCTCTTGCCACCTAGGTGACTTCTGGATTTTGCACCTTTAGTGAGCCAGGACACTTCTATTTACATGGGCAGGTCTACACCTCTCTGGAAGTCGCATGACTTACTTGTTATCTCTCTTACTGAAATACCTCAGGCTCTGGCATTTCCATACAACTGTAGTCTAAATGTGTAACAGCTGGCTCAAGACTTGCTAAGAAACTTCTAGCTGTCATCAGGGCACCCTCTAGCAGGCTTCCAAGAGCCTTGAACAGTGTATCTCTATCCCAGACATCAGTGGGATGGCTTCCTGCAACTTCATCTGCATTTTAAGCAGACACAGTATTCCAGCTTCCTCAGCATGCTCAGGTGGATCACTAAGTTGTAGCATGGTTTGTATGAATTACTTCGAGGCCCTCTTCCAAGTAAATTTACGTAAGGAGTAGGAGCTACTTAGTTTTGCATAAAGTGCAAATACATACACAGAGTCTTTGACTGATAAATAGTACTCAATCAGTAGCCAGAGTTCTACAGTAGAAAACCTAACATAGATACCAATATATTTGTCTAATACAGATTTTACATTTGTCTTTTCCATATCCTTCAAAGGTCTTTGAGAAGTTGGTTTGTGCCTCTTCAACTGAGACAAAAGTAAGATAGTGCTGAGCACTCTTCCCAGTGTGCTGCATGGAAGTGCTCCCTGCACAAGACACCACAAAAATGAAAATACTTGTGTCTCACATAGTAATGCAGACATGAACTATGTAACACCAGGGACTTCCCCATCACAGGGAAGAAATCTTTTTATTCTCTACACATTTAATACATGGCTTTGAACTTTTCTTATTCAAAATATTCCGAAATATTCTAAATAGGCGTGGAAGACAGAATGGCTAAGTAACCTGAGGCTCTCAGTCATTCATCGTGATATGGAGTGCTTTATAAATCACTTATAACGTTGTGCACATAAAGAAGGAATGGCACTATCTATTCTGCAGGCAGAGAAGACAGTCGTGAAGATTAAAAAATCTTGACTGGTTTTAGCTGTCTGATCTAAGACATTATATTATGACCTGTTTCACTGAGGAGTCAGCACCCCATAATGCTTTAATATTCAAAATGCACTTCCCTCTGGCTTCAGCTGTGTGTGCTCTGAACTCCTGCAAATCATGCCTGCAAGGTAGCCAGCTAAGCATTCAGCATAGTGACCTCTTTTCCAAACTCTTGGAACGACTTGCTTACCTGCACAAAACAGCTGTCTGGGAGAGGCAGGAACAGAATGCAAATCACAAGGGCAAAACTAAATAGCTTTGGCATGTCCCTTCTTGTGATCCTGGTCTTACTCTTTATCACATTCAACTTGCAGCTCAGGTAGTAGTGCTGATGGAGATGATTGTCTGGAACACTGTATGTTCCTGATTCACCACCAGAGCAAATCTGCACTGTCCACTGAACGATAAAAGAACTTCTGTAAAAAAACCCAAGCAGTCAGTGTAACTTATCCTTGCTTCTTCATACATGCAGCATTACAAGGTTCAATTAAAGTTGGATTTCCTAATATTTCAAAACCTCACCTTGCAATTTTCCAGATATTCTTGGTGTGGGGAAAGGCTGGAGGATGTATATATTATACATATATGTATAATTTGCCAAGGGGCAAAAAGAAAAAGATATCTATACCTTCATCATTTCAAGTATCTAAACACAGTCAGGACCAGAACTGCCTACAGCCACGGCTGTGCAGTCCTGAGGCAGTGTTCCTGGCACAGAGCATCCTCAGTAGCCCTGCTCAGAATGCAGGTAAGCATTTCAGGAGCAGAGAAATTTAAGCTGCTTAGTGAACACAAAAATCTTCACAGGTTTTAGCTTTTAGGCTCCTTTCAGTCTCTATTGAATATGTGTATGTATATATTTATCTATATGAAAAGTATAGCATTTTATAGTCCTATTTCTCAGTCAAATTTGTACATATTTTACCAAAACTATCCTGCATATCCAAAGCATATGTGTAATAGCATTCAAAGAAAAGGCCTTCTGTCTTTTTCATAGCCTGTGTAAATGTAGTATTTTCTCCTAATTTCCTATGCAGAATCACATCTACAGTAACAAACTCCAAATAATTAAAGTTTACAAAAAATACAGCACAGAAAAATCTGAGAACCAACTAGTAAAGATTAACACAAATAGCTGAAAACGAGGATTTGGTAATGAGGAGTGTTAGGCAACCCTAATACAACAGCCCATCAACCCTCCTTATAAAAATATTCAGTTCACACAATTAAATTTACAAAACAAATCACAAAGAGACAAATGATACAGAAAAGCAGAAGGCTGTAAATTTACAGAGGTCAATTCGAGATCTGTTGAAAAGGTGAAGGAACCACAAGGATGAAATGTGAGGGCAGGCAGAGAGGAAGGGAGCACTCAGTGCACAGGAAAGAATAACACATCTAGTATATTTCATTCAATCAGGCTGGCAATCTGAAAGAATAAACAACATCAAATGGATTTTTTCCCAATTTTTAAATAAAATAAGGAAATCAGGAGGCATACTTCTGTGTACGTGTTTCCTACCACAACTTGTGACCCAGTTTCAATACAGTTTGACAAAAAAGGATAAGGGAATCTGAAACATTAAGTCCTGTTTCTATGAAATAGCCAGCTGGGTAAAGAAAAGAGACCCTACTGGCATGCCTTGTGAAAGGATGAAACTTTAGTGATCAGACATGAGAAAATTCACTTACCTGAGAAAAAAATCCATGAAAAAACCCCGCCAAACCCAACCTTCCTTCATTTCACTGCTCAAGGAACTTTTTTCCTTTTTTACTTAATAATGCCGTGTGAAGTTACAGTCTACATTGTGATTGTAACGTGTCTTTAACGTAAAAGACTTCTGTCTTTAACATTTTATTTTTCCATCTGCATATTTCAAATGAGTTTCCTTCAGGAAAGGCCACATTCACCTTGGCATGGATGGTTGTAGGTGAGCCTTAATCACTAATTGTAAGAATCAAGTAAAATCCCCTAATTTGGAGAATTTACCTCTACCCTGTGACAGCCTTTCATAGCAGCATGCAGATGATCACGCTAAAAACCAAAATACATTGCAACAAAAGGCAGCTAACAAGCAAGGGCTGCCTGTACTGCCTCTACTCCTTCTATGAATTTGAATTTGAAATGAAACCACTGTTGAGTTCTACAGACCAGCCTAGAAAATAATTTGTGTATACAGAAGTACTACTTCAGCCTGAAATCCTTTTATCCCTAAGCTCTCCCTACACCCATTGTATCTGAACTCCAAGGTCTTTGCCAACTTTGCATTATTGGGAGCATGAAGTCACTGACTCCAAAGTATCAAATCATCTGTATTTTGGTATATAACCTTAAAGACTATTTCCCATCTGAGTATGACCTTGCCTAATTAAATTGATCTACTCAACACACATTGCTTTCACAGAATCCTTACAGCTGGAAGGGACCTCTGGAGATCATCTAGTCCAACCCCCAACAAGGTTGCTTTAGGGGATGGAAATCAATATTGGGGACATCTTTTCTAAAAGGTCCTTATTAACATAGTTTATGTGATCCTATTGCTATTAAGCTTCAGAGAGCATGGCACATGCTTGTTTTCCTGATGTTTCTCAGAGGTGGTGGTGATGGAATATGGTATGTTAGTACACTATATTGCAAAATGGTGATTTACTGGAATATTTACATTTGGGGAATTTGAATTAAAGAAGAAAGATATTCTGGAAATCCAGTTTTTAGTTGTGCTTCCTTAAGCTTGTACATTAAAGAACAAGCTTTCAGTAAGTATGAGGAAATAAAAAAAAAAGAATACTTAAAAGATCTTTCTTCTGTTGTTTATAGTAAAAGCAGATTAAATAGAGCACCTAATCTATAGTCTTGAAGGTCTAGTTTGTAGTATTACAACATATGGGTTCTGAAATTAGGGACGGTTAGTTGTGTTTGGGTAGGAACTTGTAAGTACAGCAAGGAGAAGCCTAAAAGCGTAGCTTCAGTCTTCAACACCTACATGAAATGAGCCTCTGCGTGTCTGCCCATGAGGGAAAGTAAAAGGGTAATTAACACAGTAGATGAAAAAATGAATGGGTTTTATTAGCCCTGGTAACAAGATATTGTAAGTCTAAGCTTCACTGTGCTCAAGCCAAGTGTGTGTAAGTTAATCAAGACCTTCACTAAAGTATTTCTGTTAACACTTTCATCTTACCAGTGGGAATTATTTATAAAACTGTTTTCCACTGCCAGCATGACAAGGTGATCATTAACACAGCACAGAGCATGTGAAGGAACAAAATTAAAAACATGCGGAAGTGTCATTACACTGGTACTGTAAGCAGCTGCCATAAATAATTCTGCTCCTCAAGGTGATTTCAACAGTCTTGCTCTAAATCTAATAAATCAAAAGCCCTTTATAAAAGTCTAGTTCTCAAAATTTAAATTTCTAGGCTTCCCAAGGATGTTAAAGTTTACTCTCTCAAGCATGAGAAATCAATTTGTTCAACCAAGCCAGTTCCAAGTTCCCCTTGTAAGTGCTCATTTGGAACTGATTACAGAAAAAAAAAAGAGACATTGAGTTTTACACATCTCAGGTTTTGAAGTAAGAGCCCATTGTGTCCCACAACTGCTTCCCCCCACTCCACCTTCAACACACCAGGAATTAAAGTTACCAAATCAGTGGGAAGGCTGTGGCACAGGAAATCAGTAATACAATAAAAACAACTTTCATTCTAAGGTACCACTTTGACTCCAGCACAGGTGGGAACTATCTTGGTCATTAAAAATTCTGAGTGCTGACTTACGTGAAAACAAGGTGGTGGTTTAGGTTAGTTGGCAAAGGTATTTATATCCTCTACCTCACTCCCACCCACAAACACACAAATGAAATTCTGTGTGCAAAAATCAGCTTGCAGGAAGGGATCATCTCCTCATTCATACTGAAATACCTCTGGGATCTGAGCAGGCATTCCAGCTCAGCCTTTATGAAGAACTCCATGTGTGTATGGATTTGCCTGCCCATGGCTCTCCCAAGTCCTTCCCTTCAGAACTTCTAGCATGCAGTACTCAACTGCACTGTGTGGGAAGTTCATATTCAGGATACCAAAAATATCAGAGATGCTAGTCCATATCCATTTGGACTCCTGCATCCTAAGCAATCTGAGGAGGAGCAAGACAGTCACAGGCTGTGGGTAACTAAAGCCTTTTTGTGCACAGTCACAGTTAGAATAGCACCCTATTTGTTCCAGCTTTCACCTGTGCCAGGCAACAAAGGCTACCACCAACTTCCATATCCCAGTTTCTAACTATGTCTAACTCCTAGCTGGATGCTCTGAGAAGGTGAGCTCCTTATAAAATGAAATTATTTTAATTTGTATGCAACTCCCCTTAATTACTCCACTGTTCTTCTTTCCCTTATTCCCTTTTCTGAACTCCTAACCAATGAGCAATTCTTTTTGAAGCAACAGGATTTCTTTTCTATTGGTGCTTGGCTACTTTTCAACATAGTCTAGCTTTAAAAATTACTTTTTATTAGTACCTGTCCCCTAAATTGAATTACTCAGGTAGCCATTTTTTTTTTTCAAAAAGAAACTTCTTGGGACATCTCTACCCTTTCACAGTACCAGTGAAACAGAACAAGCAGTATTAATAAAAGAACTGCACAACTGGTCAGCAAAATAACACAATTTGTGCTCAGACTTTATTTTTACAGATAAAGGACAAGCTAAAACCTTTTAAAAGCAAGTTTCATTTAATTTTTTTTTAACTAATAAAATTTGAGGCAATTTATTAAAATAAAACATTTGGTCCGCAGTGTAACAAGAGCTGAATACAGCTGCAAAATGTCATAGAGACTACAGGCCAGGTCTTGCAAATGTCATGTCATAGAACTTCAACTATGTCTTTAAATAAATCTGTTAAAATAATATTTCCCAAGTCTAGATATGATTTAAGAGGTCAACATTTTTCTTGATTCTTAGCATGCCCACAACTAGCAATGTAGAATGCCAGCTACAAAAAGCAAACAAGAAACCAAATCAACAAACCCCAACTCTTCTTGACTTAGCTGTAAAAACTAGCCAGTGTAGGGTGAATAGTACAGTTTCTTTTCCCCTGACCTTCTCTGACATTCTGTCATGCTCTTGTGGAGCAGAGTACATTTGCTCCAAAGCACTGACTCTTCTGCACTTCCAGCCTGTTTAGAGAAAGCACAAAATAGCTCTATTCAGAAGAATATGATCAGTCCTTCAGCTTTTGTTTACTTCTGCAGAGGCTGATTTCGCACAGTCTACTGGCCTGGTTTGCAAAATTACTTTCAATGAAGATAATTGAGACTGCTGATACTTTTTGTATAATTAATCAGGAGTAAAAAGCAAAGCAATTTTTTCTAAACTAAAATACCATAGTTATCTCTTAGAAATAAAGTGAAATGCTTTCAAAGCACAAGATGATCAACAATGGCGCTATTTTGCTTATATCAAAAGGGCACACACTTGTTGAGCTAACAGGGACAGCACTTTTACACTTTTATCAGAAAACCTAGCTTCATAAGCTTAGGAAGTTTCATAAAAATCTGCAGGAGGGTGTGTATTCACTTTGGCTTCAAGTCAGTGCTTCTTCATTAATATTTTATTCACACACAAAGACTCCCAAGTTTAGGAGGTTAGCTGTGGCTAACAAACAGCCTTCCTCTATACTGGCATCAGAAGGAAAAAAAAAAGAAAAAGGCAGTCAGCAAATTCAGTGATAGGTCCCTGAGCCCAAAAGTAATCACCAAAGAGTTTTCTGAACAAAAATATTTAAGCCATATTTTCAGTCAACTCTTCCTCTGTATCTAAGGAAAAGAGTTAAACATCATTATTCAAGAGTCACATTAAACCAGGAAACAATCTTAATACAAATGCAATTTTAAGACCCAATTATTTCCCAATCAGATCTTCCAAAAGTTTTCATAACAACACAAGATATTTTAAGGATGTGGAAGTGGAATGCCACACGTAACAGAAATACTACTACAAAGACACAAAATATACCTATTAGCATAAAAATATGACACAACTAGGCTACAGGTCAAATCTGCTCCTGAAACAGCCCTGAATTTATTCTAGCAGAAAGACCAGATGAATCTATTTACACTCCTAGACCTCAATTCTTTCATCCTTGCAACTGACCTGTAATTGTTACCTTCTTAGGATTACTACAGAAGATGTAAAAAACTCCTAATTACAGCTTCTAGCCACAGTAAGTGTTTCATAATCTCTACCACGTGTCATTTTGCTCTCTGGAACAAACTTCTTAAATGTAAGGTCATCATAGTCACCAGGTAGTCACCAAATAGCACAGGTATCTACCACTTATCTAGTTTGCCAAGATTTAAATGGTCATCATTAAACATTTGTGTCTCCAATAAATGTTTCTCCGTGAAGGTGCATGAGAAAGTATTGACCATTAAAAGCTTGGAAAGGATAAAATGATGCAGCCAGAGTCAGAGTCCCTTAAGCAGAAGGTTCAACACTGAACATTTTAAGGAGAACGTTGTCTTTTCTTCTGTTTGAATCCTATCTACTTATGATCCTACAACTACAGACAGCTTAAGGGTGTCTATCAGTGATGTTCCCTTCCATGGTTTACACTACTTTCAGCGACATGTAGTGCACTTCACCCTGCAGAGTGTTCTGGTCACTCCATGCGCCATGCCCACGTCAGAGCCTTCCCAGAATACACACACAGCTGTGTGACCTTCCCCATGTCCTCAACAGGCCTTATCTAATGGAACTAAAGAGATGTCATCACCTTACAGCATCTCTGAATACAAAGTCCTACACCGTGTTTGAATATAACGCCGTAAACTGCTGCCACTACTTTACACCTCTCTCTCCTCTGAGACGTCAAGAAGTATTGCTTGAGCAGCATATCACATAGATTCCATGTACAACCTTTTGAAAATAAATTTGTAAAAAATCATTTTGCAACAGGAGCAGCTCTTCTTTGCTGTGATGATTTTTTTTCTGCGTTTGACTGTACTGCATCGTTTTCATACTCTTTTCTGCCTGGATGGGTCTTGTCTATGTCTATTCTGCTTTCTACTGCTTAAAGGCCATTTGGATAAATGCCTTCTATTTAAACGCTAACATTCAGCTCAAAAGACTCCTCTTTCATACAAGGCTTAGAATTTCTGTTTAGTGAGCTGCACATTTAGTTACCAGAATGCAGTTATCAAGAAGACTCACGAAGCGGAAGAAATCCTTGAGCTGATTCCAGAAAAAAATTTCATTAACCTTCCTTCCAATTGTCCCCAGTAAAGGGAACATAAACATATTTTGGCTAATATGATTAGCAGTTTTCCATTAGTAACCCAGACAACACTGTGAGAGCTTCTGGACTGTGCCCAAGCACCCGTGGCATATCACAAGATCTGTCTGGGAGATTTTTCTGACCAACAGATTCCAAAATTATAAGCAATTCTCAAGGCAGCTTGAAAATCATTGATGGCAATAAGTGCATTTAAAACGGTCCTTCCAAAAGGCTGTTTTTACCTACCCAGGGCATTAGGAACAACATGAAATTCATCCATTTGTGGGAAGTTCTTAACTTTCCACACCGTAGCAGCTGCATCACAGCAAGTCATGTGTCAGGACGAAAGTGTTCAGTCTTCTGTATGCAGCTGTAGCCAGCCACCCACAGCACTACCAACCACTCCACTCTTGGGCTAGCTAGTGGAAGAGCTCCAGGCAGCAGAGCCAGCAAGCTCTTCCACAGCCAGGTTCTGACTTTGTGCTTTTTGTAAGCCTTCCATCTAACTTCTAAACAGCAGAATATCAAATGTCAGAACAGAGAAGAAAATGCACAAGTCTGACTTAAATCAAGCCAAAGAAATCTTACACCTATGATCTTGCCAGTTAATGCATCCTTAAACCAGTTTGCACACATGCAATTCCCTAGTTTATGTTTGGGCAATTACCACTTATTCCTCAAAGCCAGGCAGCTGCCAGAACTGGTTTTAAGAGCCACAACTGAAGGACCTGTCTGGGGCCTCAGAGGCCTATTAGCCTAACCCGAACATCAGGGCAAGGCACCCAGTGCATGAGAAAAGTAGAACCCTACGCACTAATCTTTGTCCAGGATCAGAGTAACCTGACATTTGTTTTATTCACCACAGTCCTCCCACTTGCCTCACTGGAAGGCTACACCAGCATGGAAGTAGAGCAAAAGGTGGTGAATCCGTCCCCTAGTTTGGCAAGAGGATGACCACATCAGTCACATGAAAAGGAGAGTTTTGAACAGTTTTGCTGGCATCTCTCCTTTATATTTCATCAACAGAGACACAGCAACTTAAAATGTGCATACTGCACACAGCAGTGGTGCACAGCTTCTAACCCCCCAGGTATTTTCCCTCTCCAATCCCACAGCACAGACTTCACACTTGGCAAGTAAACAGGTCTGGGGAGAGGGAGGTTAACTTGACATGTTCATGAACTAAAGCTTTAAGAAATCTATTTCATGCATTTACCCAATGATAAACATATGGAAGAAAAGCTACTTTTGCTATGGACAAACTTGGCACTTATTTTAATGAATAGTTTGAAAACAGTTTTAAATGCCAACAAGAAAATGAAGCAATGAATGAAGTAAAATATATTTCTTCAGTGTTTTTACTGTGCAGCTAACCACCACCAATGTCAATGGTATTTTTAGCATTTAAACACTACCAATGTCCATTTAGCATTTCAGGTTTGCCCAGCAGTTACTCATAGCTGTTTCACTAGCAACTGGAGTAGATGAAATCTGAGCCACTTGTCCTGAAATGCTTCATGGACTAGTTGTAAAGGACATTTTGGGTACAAGTTTTGGGATCATGCCAGTCATCCATGATTTGCTGATATCACCTGTGGTGTTGATGATGACTGCCAGACCATTGTGCTTCATTAACATCACACAGGCTGCAGTTATCTCTTATCTCTTGCTCAAGTGATTTACTAGATCTTCTTAGGGCACATATGTATGAAACCTTCTGCACAGCTTAAGGTTCAGCTTAAGGAAGATTTTTAGAGGATAGGAACAAGAAATATAAATCTGAGTGGGATATATTCTCCCCTTGTTTCTTTCAAATGTTAATATAGCTAGTCTGACTGTCCCTTAACTTTCCCTACCTCTGCTAAGGCTTATTTACACCATCACTCTGTCAAAAAAAAACCCCACACACATAAAACTTATTCCACACACATTCATGGTAGCCACACCTACTCTAGGTTTATGAAGAAGTTTGGTTTGAATTTACCTTGATTTTTACACTAATGATGTGTGAAGAAAAAAACTGAGGTGCAAGCAACAAGCAGTTTTGCTTTTCTCCATGCCAAGGTGACAGCATGGTTCACAAAAAGAAAGGTTCAACCCGTCAGATGGTTAGGTCTAAAGTCTTTCTAAGTATAGAAGAGAATTCAGAGACACCTTGAAAATGTTTTAGTGCTTCAGTCTAACTAAACAGTATTTTTTCCTCCCTCATCACCACCCCAAGCAGCACATTCTAACTTCTCCTTTTACACATATTTATACTCTCTGGCCAATAAACAAAATAAAAGTTGTTAAAATGCTCCTACATGCCCGATACAGTAAGATAAACCTGAAATAGTGTGGGCCACTAAAACACAGGTAAACATCCAGCAATAAAGACTTCCACGAGAATCTCAACTCAGTCTGCTCCGCAGTGCCATCCCCTTCCCAACAGAATGCCCTTCAGAAGGTGGAATCAGCTTCTTTAAACCAGCCAGCTAACACTTTTTTTCCCTTGCTGGTGAATCAAAAAACCAGGACATTTGTCATTTTCACTGATGATTTTCCCTGAAGATAAAAAGCAGAATTTATCAAGAAGGGAACAATCATCAAGAGAAGAAAAGAGAACTTAGCATTGCCTTTTGTTTGGAAACTCCTGGCACAGGAGTATCAGTTATTGCTTATTTCCTAAGCATGTGAAATGGGGACCAAAGGAACAGAGATAATATACCTGAAATTTTATCCAGTGGACTAAAACAAACTACATCATGCTCAGAATTACTCAAAACTTAAGAGAAATAGCAATAACAACATGAGACTGATTTTCAAAGATGCTCACACTGCACCCAGTGATGGTGGTGCTCAGAGAAGGCCATTTACCTGCCCTGGGCTGCACAAGCTCTGCTGCAGCCACACAGCTCAGCCCAGGAGCTAACTTGCTCATCGCTGTACAAAACTGCTATTTCACAATAAAAGTAGCAGAAAGTTCCTGAAGTCCTCAATTATATTCCAGAAGAGTATTTAGGCTGCTAAATCATTCAGGCACTTACAGAAAATTTCCTCTAGTTTGCAAATCTAATTGCTCATCTAAGCTTAATTCAGTTCAATTTTAAAAATCAGCTAAATTGGTGCTAATGCTGATGACACTAAAAATGCTCTTAAACTCATTTAAGGTTAATTTGGTAATTTACCAACATAAAGGTTAAGCTGACTAAAGGTAGTTTTTTTTATATAGAATTTTATAGAATTTGATTGGCTTGGCTATAAGGCTAGAAAAACAGTTTTATTCAAACTTCTCTAATACTAACAAACTCGTCACCTTACTTCACATAATACTTCTCTAGATTAAAAAAAGAAAGCCACAGAGGAAAATGACACCAATAAATACAGATTTTGTTCTAGCACAGTTACTTGAATTTTTCAGGATATTTAGTAAAGCAATCACTAGTAGGGAAAAAGCACTATTGTTTCCCGAACTTAAATCATCTTTCTTGTATGGAGTAACCCTCTTGTATAAAAAAATGCTGCTGTGAATAGGTCTAGACTTTACACAGCCATGGGTCACTAATTTAATTAGATTTCAAAGCAACTATTTTACCTTTACACTGAATACAATACTTCCTGTACCCTCCCTCATACTAAAAGGAATAAAACAATCCCCCAGAGGGTTACACCTCAACGCATGAGGAAACAACAACAAAGTGTACACACAATATCTTGAGTTACAGATGGGGTTTATATCGTTCAAGTTATTAGGAAAATCTTAACTACCTGCTAAGTTGGTATTTTAGCAAGGAAAACAGAAGCTTTTCTCCTTCCTGGTGAGACAGGATTCTGTTTGACCTGCTCTGCTCAGAAAATGACTGCCATCAGCTAACTTCAGTAGCTTCCCTTTCCTAAACATGAGCTTTTGCACGTACAAAAAAATTCAAACAAGCTTCTCTGCATGAATAAAATAAATATAAAAAGTGAACTTTACTGGTAACAGTAGAAGCCCTTGCCCTCTATAAGAAAATAGCAGGGCTTGTAGGGTTTTTCTTGGGGGGCGAATAGTAGGGTAGAGTGAGGACAGGAGCCCTGCAGTGTCTCAGCGTTTGGTCTTTTGAGCTTTTCTCCTTCCAAATGAAAATAGGGGCTGCAATTTTCACAGGGTTCGTGTATCACATGCTACCACACATTTCTGACTCCAAAAGCTTACTGCTTTCATAAACTGAGTGATCCAAAGCTGCATGGATTAGTTACCTGAGCAGACTGGGGGGTTTGCCCTCACCAAAAGCAAAGAGAGAACAACAAGAAATCAAGTTCATATTCTCCTCCAGAAGCTCACATAGCATTTCAAAGAATTACACAAGATAGGAGCTGTTACTGGAAGTGAAACCACACTGTAATAGACAGGATCATTTGCCTCCAGTTTCACCATCTATAAATAACATGAAAATACCTATTATTTGACACTATCATACTGCTACACATTTGGGCTGTTATTCAGCAACACTCATGTAAAGGAAAAACATGCTATAACAACTCTCTGAACAGTCTATGCAAATAATTTTGTTATTGTTAACACCAGTCCAACTTCACCTTGCTCTGCTGAACAAGGTACTAATTCAGCCTTGGTCCAACTGTAACAGACCAGTACATAACCCTTCTTACTCTACTCTTTCACAGGAAAGTAAGATGCCAACTTGTATCACACAGGAAGGGCAGGGACAGTTTTCAGGCTATAGTCACAGATTCTTCTGGATCTCAATTTAATGAAGCACTGATGGCATTGATTCCCTAAGCTGACAATAAATGCAGTTCTTCTGCAGGCAGTTACAGCCTACTCCTCCCTTACATGCTGTGTACACAGTGAGAAAAGAGGATTTTCTGAGGATTGGATATGAAGATGCTAGTGCCAAAATTTCTGCCAAGTCCAGTGCTTGAATTTTGTGAGCAGCATTCCTGCTCTGTGTTTGGTGAATTAACAGCAGTGAAAGGTGAAACACACCATAATCTAATCCTACAGTGCAGTATTTCTGGAAATAAAATGGATACCAGGACATAACACTTTTGATGCACAAATGAAGCTGAAATTGTAATAGTCTCTTTACTCTCTCGTGTTAGCAAGCAGTAATGGTAATTACATAGAAGTGAAACCATTACAGAATATATGAAAATAGGTTTCTAAATATCCATTCCTCCTTCTGATGTCAAGTCATCTTTCTGATCTCATGATAAAACTGCTGGGCCACAATATTAATTTATCATCATTTAATGGAAATGAAAAGTCAGTTAATTTAAGACATTCAGTAATTTGTTATAAAGTAAAAATTTTAAAGAGAGCTGTTTCACAGCTTCTAATGAATTTCACTCTACGGGTTCAGTTATTTTAAAGTCAGTGCTGTGATGAAAAATCAGGCTTTCATGGTATGAAAACTTGAGGAAAAAAAAAAGCAGGTATTTGAATACAATTTAAAAATTCCCAGGACAAAGACCACTGGTGATCCATGAAATATTTAAACCACAGACCCATATATTTTGCATACTGTCACATGCACATGAAAAGAAAGGGGATAAATGGAAGTAAACAAACAACATATAAAGGTAAGCTAATTTTAATCTGGTTATAAATAAAAACCACAAGGCCAAAACTGCTCCCCCAAAAGCTAGGAAGCAAAACACAAAAAGTGAAAGGAGTTCAGTGGGGAAAAAAGATCACAGGAAGGAACAATGATGAAAAATGGATGTGAAAAGAATCTGAATTACCTCTTTTCAAATGCAGCATTCTTTTCTAGTCACAGAAGACAGACACATTTCATTGCAAGAAGTTTAAGTGAAAAAACAGGGACAGCTAAGTGTAACTAAGGGGTTAACAGAAGTTTGGGGAGTGGAGTCCCCATCCTAATTAGGAACATAGCAAATAAAAAACAATTCTTATTTTATTTTCTCAATTATGGTCACTTCAGCTGTACAAAGAGGTAAGTTATAAGAACAAGCACTGATGTGGCCTTTGTATTAATTAGCAGGACAGAGCTCTCATACAATTACAGGAAAATATCCCTTGGCACCAGGATACAACAAGGAAGAACGGAGAAAATACATGGAGTCAGAGAGACAATCCAGCACTGTATTATTCCCAAAGAAAGTACAATCTTGAGACATTTGAAGATGCCCCCAAAGGCCAGCACTGGGGACATGAGGAACATGCACACAGAGCCCCTCAATACTCAAGAGAGCTGTAGCTGGGACTAGAGAAACTGTCAGAGCTGTAATGCCAGTGCTGGAACCAGAGCCGTGGGATTTAACAGGAAGCCAAAAGCTGTCCGTGCCATATCCCTCCTTTTACCTTCTTCTTCTACCCCCCAGCACTGTGCCTGAACAGTGCCAGCTCAAAACCACACTTGCCACATGAGCAGATTCCTGCCTTCTTCTATCTACAATAGTGGCAAACATATTTATACTGCCTTTGCTTATTATTTTTAAACCACAGAGCTGCTGTATCTCTAGCCTAGCATAAGTTCACATGGAGAGGGCTGACTAATTCAAACTGACTACAGACAAGTTGGTACAGGTATTACTGAGTAGCACAGATCAGGGACCACCAGAGAGAGGTGAGCATAGTAGTAAATTCTAGTTTATTCACAACACGTGGAAGAATGTGTCAGCAGAGACTCTCAAAGTGAAATACATTAATTAGCTAAGCCTACTCAAGTTTTGTGGCTATTTTTAAATTAATAGGGTTGAGTAAACTAGGGCAAGCAGACAAAAAGGCCCACATCCTCAAAAGCACATTGTGGGTATGCTGAGAATTGTCTTTGTCAATCTGGATCTAAATAGACTTCAAACTCTAATAATGAATCAGTGAGTTGAATACTGTTTCCTAGATTCCTGTCTCTCTGTGATTAGGCTCTTATAACAATGTGGGATTCAAGGAGTGTCTTGCACTACATTGTATTAGACCAGAGCTCATATTAAAGAACTTTCAAACTGGGAAATTATGTGGATGTTGACTCATCACAGCATAAACCATAGAGCTGAGTAGTGCTGTTGTCTTTTTTACATCTCCATATAACCATATACAAATTATACCAAGAACAGTAAAAGCAAAATAACAAAGCATGGTGGGTGTCAAACTTGCTGTTATCTTATTGGTGCGTATTAACAGGAGATGGATGGAGCACTTTACAGTTAGTTAAGAAATTTGTGATGAGAAAATACCTTTGCCTCCCAAACATTCCATAATATTTAAAAATACGTTAACATACCTGTTCCTTCATTGCTCTTTTTTTCAGACAGTGCCACTTGTATCACTTCAGCAGCAGCATCCCTTACTACCAAATCTTCATTCTGCAGCAGTAGAATCACACATTTCCACAGACCAAGGGTATCAGACAGTCCTGTAATTATTTGTGGAGAAAATTTAGAGTTCTGTTTCTTATATGCATTCAAAGACATTAGAGAGCTCTGTTTCCACACCTAAACACAACACACGAAAGGCAATGACAAACCACTGGGAAAAAGACTGGCAATATGATCAACGTATTTTCAGCATGTGTGAACCTTATCTAGGTAGCAGACTCAGCTTGGTTTAAACAGTGGGCAACAGGTAAGAGAATGAGCCTCTCTATCTGAGTTCAGCTTTAGCTGTGAGCGCTCTCAATTTCCTACAATTTCTGGGAGTGCAGCATTCCTGTTGGGCAACACCAAGAATTCTATGGCTGGACATTGACCAATGCACTCTGATGAATTTGCTGTTGCAATCTGCCTGGAGCAGAGGCTGCCAAACCAAGCTTTCTTCAGATACTGCCAATAGTGCTGGACACAAATGCCATTCCCTGCTGAAAACAGCAAAAACCCCCACCTCTCAGGGATGTACCCATCACCTCCTTCTCCCACATCCACCTGACCCCAGCACTCACCAGCATGCCCTGCCAGCCTTACACCCACTATCTGTTGGAAACAAGTTTAATCCATGGAGTAATTACACGCAGAGCTAACGCTAACCAGAGAGCTGCCAGGAGGGAGGTGTTCATCTGCCCCAGCAGGCAGACAGCACACACCACCCCAGTAGCAACTCACACCCCACAAGCCACACTCCCCTTGCAAACCTTCGAGCCATTTACCACACCATGGATGACTAGCTCAAGTCACAAAGCTGTACTCCTAGGTTTGCTGGGGTATTTTTCAGCTGACTTTTCAGGTCTTGTTGAACATCCTGATAAAGGAACCTACTGGAAGGTCACTTTTAGATGCAGCCAGCTTTTAGTTATTACTTTTTGGTGACCACAGACAACACAGGAGTTGTGTTTCATTGCTGGCTTTCTTCTACCATGTTTTCAGCAGGTCTATCAGTGTTTTGTATTACAAGGCTAGCCAGACAACTGTATTTTAGTGCTTGGCCAAAGTACATCGCTTGAGACTTTAGTACACAGGCAGAAGAAGCATTCCTGTACTGCTTGTAACTTCCTGATGTGGCAATGGCATGAAGTGTAATTATTTCAGAAAGAAGTAGCTTTTTTTCCTAGCATGACACACTCTATTATGTTATACTGGTGCAGCTAGGGCAGAATAATTATTCCATTATAGATTCAATTGCCAGATTTCCCACCTAGACAAGTTCCTACTCTATTTCCAGAAGCAGTGGAAGTCTCAATGGAAAGATGATGGGGTCACCCAGAACATGCAGACTGGTTCTTATGAACATAATAATAAAAGCTCCTGAAAATGATTACAACTCCATTTCACACAACCACAGTTTCCTTTAACTTCTACTTTTTACTGTATGTGCTCAAGGAAGCTGATGCAGAAGAAGGCATAGAAGTCAAAGCTGTTAATATGCACACAACCGCTTTAAGGAAATTATTCTGGGTTTATATCACTGCAACTAATCACCAGACCATGCCCTTGATTTGGTGAACACTGCAGTACTGACAGTTTCACAGTCGTAAAGATCCCCAGACTGACAATTCTAGGTACTACAGAGAGTCAGCGCTGCCATCTTTCTTCCCCTGGATCAATTTTCAGAGCAAAGAGCTAACTGGGATGGTTTGCCTACCAGGGCCTTCAGGCTCTGTTTTCTGGGCTGTTTGGGGAGGATTTATTTTTTTTTACTTGTCTTCATTTGTTTTGCTAGGATTTTATACAGGATACAAACGTTGCTATTTTTTATTTCAGACCACATCTGCTTGACTGGAAAGCATGGAAATCAGCAACTGTTTTGACAAGATCAAAGAGGAAACTGTTGTCCATCATCTATGGACCACATCCAAATAACAACAGATGAGAAGCACAGCATTTGGGAGTTTTTCACCTCCACTGTCTTCATCTGACATAAAATGTTAATAATGTCTGTCCTGTGAAGAGCTTGGTGGAGGTCAAGATTTCCAGAGCTGATACTATGAACACTTAATAGTGCAATGTCTACCTCATATAACAGATTTAGCTCTGTTATATGTTACCAATACCTCTTAAAAGGCACATCTCATAATAATAGCTGATTTTTCACAAAACCACTATCTACAGGTTAAGAAATACACTGTTCTTCTTGTGTAAGAGATATTTGTATCCCGTCCACTGGATGAACTTAAGCTACTTAAACTAAAAACACTTCTATAACTTCACATGAATAAAATATCATGGAGTTAAAAAGTATCTAAAGCTGTCTGTCCTCTTCAGGACGCAAAATAATTTCTTTATTATCTATTACTACCTATTCTTGCATATCTCCTGGCCCTTTAGTCACAAAATCCCCCATTATCTATTCACAGAAGTTGGGGGGGCGGGGAGGAATCTAAAAGAAAAACCTCATTTATTCTGCAGAACAAACCAGAGAATTTCACTTAGATTTGCCTCTATCACTAAACTGTTGAATAAAGCTGCTTAGGTTATATTTCTTCTCTTTCTTTCTTTGTTTTTTGTTTTCTAAAGAGATAATCTAACGTTAACTTAAAAAAAAACAACATTATATACCTGGGGCATATAATGTGATCCAATTCTTAATCATTCTTATGGTAGAACCCATCTCTCATTTCTAGACTGAAGCCTTTCATTTCAACATCCAGCCAGCACAGCTTTGTTACACTCCCAGTGTAAAGTATGTCCACATCACCAACAGAGTATTGCAGAAAGATTCAAGTCAGAGAACAACTGCAAGCCCCTAATTCTGTACAGCAATGCATAGTAACCTGGAGACATAACATCTCACGTGCCCCTTCTGCCGAGTTATTGCAAGAGGCTGTGCACATGTGTTTTTTCTACCAGAATTTAAATAAATCTGTATGTTTAGTAATTAAATACTATTAAAATTTTCAAATAACCCTCTTTGATGTAATTATGTTTTGACTGTGTGTACACATACAATACATTTGAAATCATGTACTAATGGACTTCATCAAAAAAGATCCAGAAAATTACTGTTCAAGCTACTTACCGAGGATGAGCTTCTCACTGATCAGAAGGGATGATGTTATACTTTTAAGAACTTCAGCAGCTGCTAGCAGCATCTCTGTCTCTTGCTCATCTCCACAAAAATACACTATCAGCTGAACCCATTTTTTCAAGACTTCTTCTGAAATCTGAAGGCACAGAACACGTGAGAAGTATGCTGTACAAGCTGGTGTTACCTCTTACCATCACAGTGAACTATGGCCCGCCAAAGGGATACTGTTCATTAGTAAATGCTGGGTTTTTTCAAAGTGGTGAATCCCACATGACCATTTAGAAGTTGGGAGATTTGCTTCTAGTCAGAGCAGTATTCACAGGCAAGTCTCTTGCTCTGTCCCTTCACACCAAACTCACCAATGACCACACAAGTCAAAGTGTATCTTTGTGTCCTCAGTTCTTCTAAACACGCAAGCCAAAGACAAATATGCTGGTCCTTTGCTGAATTTCAGACAGTTCCTCTCTGCCCATCTCTCCAGCCTCTCAAGGTCCTTCTGAAGGGCTGCACAGCCCTCTGGGGTATGGACCACTCCTCCCAGCTTTGTGTTGTCAGGGAACTTGCTGAGCAGGGGTCTGGCCCTTCACCGAGTCATTGATGAGTAAGTTAAACAATACTGGGCCCAGTATTGAACCTTGAGGGCACCACTAGTGACAGATCAGCTGTGACACTGCTTACAGCCCCCTGGGACTGTCCCTTCTGCCAGTTCTCAATCCACCTCATTAACCAAGGAATCAATGAAACCTCAGTGACACTCTGCCTCATTCTGTCTGGTACAGGGCCATGTACCTGCACTGCACAAAGGGACAGAGCCACAGCGCGTCCCACACATTCTGTAACAGGTGAAAACAAAAAACAAACATCTCTCAAGATGTTACAATGACTCAAATTTCAAGCAAACACATGGAAGGAATATCTAGAAAGATAGAACTTAACTTTTACCTTATGGAAGAAAAAATCCTTTCCACAGATATAAATACTGAATACAAGCCAAAAGAAAGAATTTGGATGGAAAACTGATGTACCTGGTCTTTCCCAAAGCCAAAAGCTCTCTCTGTAAGTATACCTTAGATCTCCCAAGATTTATATGCTTATTAGAGAAAGTTGTTTTAGCATTTCTAGTTAAGATTGTTATAGTATTTTTAATTAATTCCTCTGTTATGTTATACTTTAGGTCCTCACACTATGCCTTTCCTTTAACAAAAAGATTCAACATCATAATTCATGTTCCTCAATTCTTGTGTGCAAATATGATTTTATATTTTTTTATCATGAGACATGATTATTAGCGTATAATATGAATCCATTCTGCGGCTCATTCTATGAAAAGTAACAGCTATGTAAGGAAAAAAAATCTTGCTTTAAAACACATCATGAGAGTTCTGTTTCTTTTAAAATATCCACTAAGTGGGTTTTGTGTCTTTGAAAAGACTTTTAAGAATGTCCAGCACTAAAGCTGCCTTTGCTTTGCCCTGCACATACATATCACAGACTGACAATTTAAAATCAAAAGAAATCTGAGCTGGCTGGGAACTGCACCCAACCACTGCTTCAGCTTCGTGCCTTCCCACCCTTATGTGCTCTCCTGTGGGCTCTCCAAAATTCAAGAAACCACAAAAAAGTTGCACTTCAGTAAATGGGCTGGATTCAGAACAAGCATTAAACACCACAGGCATTTCCCTTTCCACACTATAGTGACCACTTTGGATGGGCTCAGAAGCTGAAATTACTCCATTCGAAATATTTACTTATGTATTTAACTTGAAATGACTCTGAGAGGGATATACTGAGGTGATATTCACGGCTGTTTCATTTCAGAACATGGCAGCATATTCAGAGAGGAAGACATATACATAATATCAAAAATGATGCAAGGACGCAAGAAAACACAAGCTTGGGGCCTGGATCTAAAAGAAGCCACACTACTGCTTCAGTCACCAAAACCTCCAGAATTACAAAACTGTTAATCAGCTTCATTTCCCTTACCTGCTGATGGGTCGGCAAAAGGTGGATAATCAATTTGGAGGCAAATTTGAGAGCTATGGTTTGACCTTCAGGGCTGAGAAAACAAGGCAAAGGACATATGAGAAAACCAGCTATTTCTGCCATCATTTCATCTCTAGAAGAAAGGCAACCAGACTTAATTATTTCTGATTATTGCCAATAGCTATTTTTCAAGCTGAGCACTTGGAGTTCTTACATAGAGATGTAGATGTTAGCTAAGTTCTCAGCTGATATGCAAATGAAACATGCCCTTACTTTCACTTCTCTCATGTTTATTTTCTATTTACATACTTCTCATCGAAGAACACATTTGAAAATGGAACCCAAGTCAAATAAACCAGACATTATTTAAAATGGTAAACAAAAGCATCTCTTCAAGCTGGTGTTTAGCTGCAGGAATATCTCTTCCACAGCTGCTAGAAATGCTCCTAGTGCAGAATACGCCTACTGCCAGCTTCCAAGCTTCCCTGCTGCCTAGCAGGATCTAAGGACATGGCTCTTGGCACTGTGGCTTCTGAAGCCTGTTCCCACCATGGGGAATGGCAACATCTGAGCAGTCAGGCCAGCTATTTCAGCCATTTCCCTCTAACAGCATCAGTCAGTGTTATTTTACTTCATCCCAGAAAGGACCACTCCCTACCATTTGAACAATTTAGTGCAAATCAGCAGCAAATGTGCACAGCTATAAAATGCTATTCTAAACTCTTTACCTTCAACATTCGACATTGGTAACACTGGACTGCAAAGTTTACGTGGCTTAAAAAGCTATCAGAAACAGGATGTCACACCCTTAGAGCATGGACATTGCAACACTGTTTGTCCATTCCATTATGGATGGATGGATGGATGGACACGGCTTCTAATTCAGTGGAAACTACAAACTGGCTCCAGATTTTCAGTGCTTTCTGCTGGCTTTACAGTCTGTGTAAGGAGTGGAAACCCTAAGGATTAGGATTAACCATTTCTGCCAATCCAACAAGTTAAATGAGATTTGTCATTCTTTCTACAAACCATCTGCCCATAAACCAGGATAGGAGGCATGGCAGATTCACAGTAAATGAGTGTATGGCTGGATCACTAATTGTTAATTCTACATTAAACTGGGTGTTTCCCAATTACCATGCAGGAAGAATTATGCTCATTGGCTCTCACTGGATAGCCAGAGTAACTTCTTGCTTTATGAACTGTATTACTGGACACTTACAGGGTGCTAGTATGACTTGGGGGCCTTTTTAATAATTCAGATCCACATCTAACTTCTCTGAAACATTCTCAAGAACCCTCTTTATTCAAATAAGCCACACTCACTTTTCTGAAACATAGATTTTTAAATCAAAGGGCAGTCCCAAACCAATATATTAATGTTCAACGTTAAAAGTTTTTAAAATATAAGTATTTCAACATGCATGACAGACCATACCTGCTGGGAATATCTGCAAGGTTTAAGCTCCAGGTTAAGAGCTCATTTCGATTCATTTTTATAGAGCATTCAGCCTTTGGAAGCACATTTCTGAGATCCATATTATAAAGAATTTCCAGCACCTGCAGACACAATTCACAAACAAAGAATTTACAGACAGTCTCAACAGGAATGTGCACATTTGAGACTAATAAAACACTGACTTAAGATCCACTCCAAGAACACACAGATTCTCTCTGGACAGTTCTAAGAAAGCAAAGAGGAAGTTCTTGCTTTTGCACAAGAACATCTGTTACAAAATTATTGCACAGCTCCTGTTCAGCGTAAAAAAATCCCAATTGCTCACCTACTATTTAAAAAGCATAATGCATATATGAAATACATGAAATACATATGAAATATATTTTTGAAAAATACAAATATAATGTAAAAATTAAAAACATAATTTACTGAAAACATACAAAATGTCAATGAAAAAGCACACTCTTACCTTGCAAAAACACTGGGGATTTGTTTCCTTCAGAGCCATTTTGAGAAGAGTGTCTTCCAAATCAATGAGTAAACACAATACACCTCCTCTTCCTTCTGCAATCTGCTTGGAATTTCTCTGTTTCAGCCAGAGCAGTATTGCTTCCAATGCCAGCAGACGCACTTCGTGGAACTCACAGTGCAGGAGATGAGCTACTGACAGTGAGGGCTTGGCCATTCTCTTTGCAGCAACTGAGCCACAGCTCTGGATGTCAGCACCTGCAGTCCCTGTCAGCACTGATAGTACAAGTTTGGTGATGCCCTGCAGATACTGTATCAGTCCTGGGACTGCAGATGAGTAGGGAATACCGGACACCAACTCAGAATCTGAAATGACTCTGTTCATCTCTTCCCAAAAGTCAAGCAATTGCATTCCTGGAATGAGAGTAACACTTAGTAAAGTAACAAATAGAGGATGTTACCATCTGCTCCAGATCATGAAGCTGACAAATATCAGCTATGCAAAAGGTATCACAAGGTAAATTCAGGTATGAAATGAAAACCAGAGTTCTCAGTCATTTTAAACTGATTCCAAATTATAAAAATGCTTTGCTAGGTATCACATTCATATTTAAATAGAAAGAAACAAGGATACAAAGTTTTCTGAGAACCAAAAATTGTTCAACACATGAGTTGAAAGTTTCAATCAACTTTAAAAATGCTAGAGTACCTTGCTTTTTGATTTCCTGCAACCTTTACCAATTATGTCCGTTTGGTAAATATTTCTTTAAATCAAGCTAGTAATACAATATTGCAAATTGTACAAACCTACCATTTTTACCATTGTAGAAAGTGATAAACACAAATAAACTATTAAATATATGTGGAAAAAATGCAGATAGTTAGCTCTAAAATCAGAGACCAGGCTGGACAAAGTGCTGTCAGACTACTCAACTGCAACTGAAATCAGGAGAAATGATGACAGAGGCCATTCTGATAATACTGAAAAATCTCATGACTTCATAGTTTTAGTCAGAAAATACCTGCTATTAAGAAGATGCCCCTTTGAGATAAATAGACCTGTCCTGTGTGTATCAATCTAAAGAATTTACTGATTAAAAAATCCAGGATGCTTTTTCTATTCTTATTCATTTTGAAGAGTTAACATAGCTAAGAAAAAAAAAAAAGGAGCTGCACTGTAACCCCTCTTATGTATCAGCACAGGAACTGTGGCATTTCAGCCATTTACACTGGTGCAACCTTGTCCACATGGCCCAGCACAGCCTGAGAACCTTCTTTAGTGCTTGGCCACCTCCTGGAGTGAACAAAGAGGCCACTGCCATCTGTGATACTAGAGGGTTTCAGGCCTTAGCAGAGTTGGCAATGCAGACACAAAATTAAAGAAAAAAATCATCAATGGTCCTATCTCCAACCCACGTAGACTGAAATACCCATGGGCCTTGAGTTCAACCTTCTTCTCCTTCATCAGCAGGAATATACCATTTTATAATATTGAAACCAAGGATTTTTGCCCAGTTCAGTGTTTGTACAGCTTGTACTGCAAGAAAATAAACATGCTGCACCCCACAAAATTCAAATGCAAGTAGGGGAAAATGACAAAAGAACAGAGAAAACAGTGCCACTGTGCTAGGACATGTTGAAAGTTTAGGGTCTTTTAAATATAAAAATGTGCTAAAGGTAAAATACAAAGATTAAGCAAACTTATATTTCTTCAGTATCTGCAAGAAGACAATTCACTGCCATGTAACTTTGCTGTTGATAATTAAACACTGAGCACTGCTAAAAGCGCAGCCAAATAGTCCTACTAAATTCTTGAATTTGACATGAAGCCACAGCACAAATATAGATTCATTTTGTTGCCCACAAAGACATTTCCCTAAGCCTTCTATTTACAGTTAAATATCCTGCCCTTTCATATTCATATTCTTCCAAAGCCATCTTAATTTGCCTGACATTTACACAGAAAATTGACATGGTTGTACACTGTCTAGCACATAAGACAGAACCATTTCTGAGTAATTCTGGACATGCTTCAAAGAAATCCAGTATTTGTAAAAAATTTTCAGACGTATTGCCCAACCATTAGCTCTGTCATTCACATTTTTGCTACAGTTTCTTTTCTGAAGGGCCTTGCTGCACAAAGGAACTCCAGTATCACTGCAAAGCCGTCTCACAGCATTATCCTCTATGTGACACAGCTGACTTCTGTCTCACAGCAATGAAAAATTGTGTATTTTATTTGCTACATTTCTAAGCCCCCTCCAAACACACTGCTTTTACACACTGGCATCACACCATAAACTAGCAATAACGCCCATGTCACATGACAAGTATCCACCTGCCAGAATTCCTTAATTTCTGAACTGTCTGGTTGCCTTGGAGAGGGATTAGGCCTTCGTCTCAGTTATTACACAGCCTGACTCCACAGACAGAAGTTTAACATCAGTAATAATCCCAGGCAGCTGAAGGAAAAAGGTTCAAGGTCAAACACCTCAGTTCAAGAAGAGAAACAGCCTCAGTTTTGGAGAACTGCACTCTCTCAGGTTCTACTCCCCCTCTAAGCTGCCTTTCAGCAACACACAATGTCAACTGGCTCAACTCTCCAAACCAAGGGTGTATTTGCAAGTATATTGCAGGAGGAATGCTTTTATCTCCTGTCCATGTTGCTTTACATTGAGGTAAGCTACATGCAAGCAGTAATAGGAAACCTGACAGGACAGAAGGGTCAAAGCTCCAGAGCAGGAAAAGGGAGAGTAGTATTAGGTGGACAGAGAGGGAGAAGGGGAAAAAAAATTAAGGGAAAGGGGCAGGATGTCTTTCATTATGTTGGGGTCAATGCTGCCAACTTCACCAGAGCCTGAAACCCAACATCAGACAGAACGGTGACCCTTCCCTGGACTCTGGGAACTGGCCATGCACTGACCTTCCAACTCAGCAAAGTTTCATTTGTATTTTGCAAGGCCAGCACAACTTCTCTTCATATCTTCATCTTTGAAGGGGAAAACTACTTTCATACAAAAAATATAGCAAAGCAACTCACTCCCAGAACTACCAGTTTGCAGAGACTGTGATACAAGAGCCTTTGGCAACAGATCCTCTTTTTCCACACATATCAAATACTTCTGCTTTGGAAGCCTTCTGGATGACTTCTTTTTTTCCCATGCAATTGTGAAAGACTGGACACTGTAGCTCATCTATTTTATAGAAAGTCTCTTTAAAACTGGATGTCTCAATGGCAAGGCCATCAGCAAATAAAGACTGTCTGCATATTTGCTTAGCCTCAGCACACCAGAAAGCAAATCCTTCTGCATTCATCTTGTGCTCCACATGCTCTCCAACACTTTTTTCACACAAATATGTACAAAAGGAAAGAATGCCCCAGTCTTATTACAATGCAGTGGAAATATTCCTGCTTTCAACTGCATCACTAAGAAATCTTTCCAGGCTTTCATGTAAATGTTTTCTCGTCTGCTTAGCTTTAAGTAAACTCTTTCCTTCAGCTTACATCAAAATATCCAACTAAACCAGAAAACCACACTGGTTCCCAAAGTAAATGTCAGCCTCTGTTGTTAAGATACAGTAACAACATACTTCTATTTACAAACAAACATCACTGTACAGTTTGAATGACCAGCTGCTGTGAGAAGGGAGAACAAATTTTGGCTGACCAAAGAAGGGTCCTGGCAAACAGCAGTTCTTCCAAGATGCTGACAGATGCAAAAAAGTCCCCAAGAATTAAGTGGATTTAATTTTATTTTTTTATCCTTTAAGGATTGCTTCATTTGTGGAACAGGAAGAACTTGAGCCTACTTCTAGTACAGGATACAGCTTACATGACCACTTGGTTCTCCTCAACACCCAACACAAACATCCTCAATCCCTTTATGTCCCCTACACTGATAGATGCATACATCATCTATGTCATGGCATCTCAGTTTGACAGGTTGCTTTTTTAATCCTGTTTGTGAACAACTGATGTTCAGTCAGGTATATGAAGTAAAATGATCTTTCACCATCTGAAAATAAAGATGAAAGGAATAGGAGCAGAATAGAATTAGCAGATTGCATGAATCTTCAGTTACAAACCTCCTCAAAATTCAGCAGCTCCCAAACTTGCACCCTGCATCTCTTCTGCTCTCCCCTGCAGTGGCAGGCAGGACATATTCAGTCTGTTCCCAGAGTAAGCAGATACATAGAGCAAGGACAGAAAAATGTCCCTGCTCAGGGAGTAACAACTGTTAGCTGATGGACAGTTCAGCTCATCTTTCACCTCAGAGATACTACAGTCTGTTCAAAGGTGAGAGAAGTAATGTGAAGTCTTCCATATTTAAATCCAAACTTGCTTCACCTCCTTGCAGGGTTGGTACATTTCTGTAGGATTTTGTAATTTCACACTGATTATCTAGCTACTGCCAAGTGGACAACTCTCCAGATCAGGCTTCCTTCTGTAACTGTGATTAGCAAGCATACCTTTAAGTATTTGCACACTTCTAGATAAATACTGAGATTAAATCCTATATGCAGGCCCATGAGTGTCCAAACTACCATGTACCTACTAGAGGCTCCAGAAAAAATAGAACAAAGCAGGGGAAAAGGGGGAAGTTACTACCAGCATTAGAAAACTTACTGACATTCTGCAAGGGCAGACAAGAATTACAAGAGTGGAAATAAAATGCTGCTGTGCCTGCAGTATATTGTTATGGGAAGGGGGTCTGACCATCAAAAATATGGATATTCATCATCAAAGTGCAATTGTTTATGAACTGAAGTTAAAATCCTTATGCACTCTCAAACTACCATCCACAGACATCTGAAGAGATCATACGGATAGGGAGTAGGCTGAGAAGTAATCAGAGCCAAGAAGAGATTTTCCTAGACAGATATTAAGGGAAAGTATTTCCTTTCGTATTTTTCCTTTTTATTAAAAGTGGATTAGGCAAAGTGGATCACTGCTAAATGGAAAAAAAAACCACAAAGAGAACAGAAAAGTCTGTTTCATTACACTGCCATACTAAGGTGACTGCTGATCATAAAAAGGGCATATTTTAAGCAGGATGTTTTCTTTTAAAGACATCTGCAACTTCTTCAACATCAGAGACTAAGCATCAGAACTTTCAATACAATTCAAAACTACAAACATGACTGATTAACAGAATCTAAAGATAATTTATCATTGAGGACACAAGCATCCCATTGCATTTTGTACAGCACAAAGGAAAGTTTTCAAAGAAAAAAAAGAAGGGAAAAAGAAAAAAAACATTTTATCTGGACACTGAGACAGCTATTTTTTCTTACAGCTTCCCTCTGACTCAGTACTGAGTTTTCCTGTATTTTGCATTGATATAAAATCATAAAACCCCATGGAGACAGTGCAAGTCAGTCAGTGGTACATGTTGGAATCTAAAGAGAACCTGATTCTGAAAGGACGAGCAGTGGGGACAGACTTTTAACTGCTAACATTAATAAACATGACCAGTTCCACTTTGCCCTAGTGTCACTTATTTCATGCAACACCTTTCCATATTCCCTGTTCAACACAGCATTCCAGACGCATCATGAATACCCTCCACAACCCTCCTCTGATCACTGACTGCCATCATTCTTAAACACTTTTACCTTCCTCTTCCTCCTCCACCTATGCCACAAGTTCTGCCTCCAATGTTTTCTTGACAGCTCTTGATGTTGCACACATCCATCTCCTCTCTCCAAAAATTTATTCTTTTCAGCCTTGATCCATTTGTTTTGTTCTTCTGTCTCACACGAACTTTTGTTCTGTCTTTGGACCACTTCAACATCCCTCACTTGTTCTGTCTCTGGCATTTTACTGTCCAGGCAACTCCCAGTCATTCCCTGTGTCCTGGACCTCCAACAATGCCACCCTCAACTCCTTCATTCCTGTCTAATGTGAATTAGAACACCGAGTACCTAAAAACATTTCCTTTTGACTTAGTCTAATTTAATGTTAGTAGGCACAGTGCATTTAGATGATCCTGTAAATATGTTTTAAATCTCTACCTTACTTAAGTCAAGATAAAAACATTTACCTGGCAACACAGTCAATACACCAGCAAAATTTATATAATTTCTGACATAATAAATAAAAACTGCCTTCAGCTTCTTAAGAGTGAATTTAGGTTTAAGCTAATTAGACCAAATAACCAAAACATGTGTTAACAAGCTGTCAATATTTTTATTCAAATAATTCTCTGGCCACTCTTATTTAGTATCTAGGTAAAGAAAATTCAAGAATGGCTAAAATAACCAACCTAGTTATCCCTGTCAAATTTTTACCAGTCAAAAATCATCAGTTTTCAAGTTAGCCTGCAGGAAAAACTTGGCTGCCATTTAGCTTCTTTCCAAAATAAGAAAAGATTAACAAGTATGTTACAGAAAAAAGTGGCCATAGCCTTCGAGTGCTATTTAAAAGACCTACAAATCATGTAATTCAAGCAAACACAGATTCCTATGTAAAGACTAATTTGTGCTTTCATTGCAAAGCATTGCAAAGCATCCAGAAGTTTGATAATCCATATTATTTCTATCGATGTATTTTACAACTTCTAATTAACAAGGACAAATATAACCAAGAAAATAGTATTTGCACTGTATGTTATTTAAAAAAGTATTTTGTTATTTGAGTACAAAACCAACAGAGAGTTGAAATAATAGCTCATGTTTCTGATCACATACACATACATGTGCAGTCCACAGTATTATTTGCAATCATTTCTTTAGTTCATGAGCAGAATTTAAGAATCTTAACCAAGCTACATCTACAGAAGGTTTAGGTATTTGGAAGACAGCAAGAAAATGGAAGTATGTTTTTGCAAAATTTAAGGGAAGAAAATATCAGTGAGAGTGGAATACTGGCTGCTCCATTTTGGTATCAAAACAATCTCTTTATGAATAGGATTAATCATGTAAAAACTAAGTAACTGCTCCTCCAGTTGACAACAACACTGGAGTTTGGTCAATTTCAATAACTTTTATAAATTCTTCCACTTCAAATGTAGAAAGGAAAAAATTCTTGGTTAGACTACAAGTGGCATCTTTTCCTAAATCACCAATTCATCCTATTTGACATCCTGTTTAAATGTTTTCTCTTTCCCACCAAACTTGAATTTTGAAGACGCTATGCTTGACAACAGGCCAAACCAGCCAGCAGACAGACAGAACACAGGATAAAGCAACAACATGGCAGGATTATCTTTAGCAAAATTTTCTTTCATCTTTTCCCTCTTCTTTTTTACATCCTATTTCACTTATGTTGACAGGGCTCTATCAACAAGTGCCATTTTCTGGAATACAGCCCTGGCCAAAATGCACTTCTATTAGTCAAGTATGTTACAGAGAGTTGCATCTGTTTTTCCCTTCACAAAATGACAAAATACTACAAGAAAAATGTTTCAAGACAAGAGCAAGAAGGAAAATGTGACCACTTTGTCCTGTGGCATTCAACTGTTACAGAGAGACAGAGCATCCCAGATCTGAGCTTTCACTGCAACTCAACACTCTGGCTCCTGCATTACCAGCACTGCAGATCACACCACACTCTCATCTTGCTGTTTTGCTTCAAACACCAGTTTCCAGGTGATTTGAAAGCAGGAATGTCTATCATAGGTCCTCTCAGAAGTTCACACATTCAACAGAGGAGTATTATTTACTGAAACGGTGTATCACAGCAGAGTCCTGAATTCCATCTCTTGCAAAGCCCATCTCTGTGTGCACAGAAGAGCGTGTAACCTCAGACACATGGATGGATCTGAAAGCTCTACAGACCTCTGCTTCTAACTCCTGCTGATCAAAACTTGTGAATTTACAAATAATTATACACAGCTAAGGCTGGACATGTTCTCACCTGGACTTGGGGTCACTTTTCCCATCCCAATACGCCTACAAATGTTATTTTATTCCTCCTGTAATGTTTGAAGCAGGGTGCAAGTGCCAGAATATCTTCTACAAGACGACTGTACTGTTCACACCTTAGAATGAAAAGGCCCTGGGCATCTGTGATTTCTAGTCTATAAAAACAGTTGATGTGGAGAAAACACATCAAAGCAGTGTGTTTTCTGCAAGAACAAATTCCCTGGACACTATTACTAATTATTAATAGTGACAATAGACATTAGCTCACCAAATAATCCTATACCTAGTAAGAACATTCTTTACTTTCAATAAAGGTAAAAAGAGTATTTTTATATTTTAACTTTTTTTTAAGGCTTGCTTCCAACCAGAATTGATAACAGAATAAAAATATTTTTAAGACTATTTTATAGTCTTGGCATTATGAATTGTCTCTGCGTATCTTAAAACCCTCAGGCACACTAGAAGCTGGGATAAAAAGTTCTAGATTTTGCCTATCATCTCAAGGAAAGAAAACTGTCTTTTCCCAGTGACACAAATCAGGCAACACTTCCATCCCCTCCAGCAAATCAGAATAACTACGGGCTTTGGGTTTTTTGATTTGTTTAAGATAAATAATCATCATTTAACCAGCAGTACATTTTTAGCTGGACAAGATGCTTTTGGTATCCATTACTCCCTGCCTTCCTTAGCTGACATTTTAAAGAGGACATTTTTTGAATTTGTGAAGCAAATTCCCTAGGGGCTATCCTGCACTTTAAGAACAGATTTTATTAATTGAAAACAACAAATCACTTACAGAAAATAATCATAATGTAGGAAAGGCCTAGGCAGAGCTGTACTCTGAAACCCTCTTTGTAATTGTAGCCTCTTTAGACAGGCATAATCAATTAGAAGTGGTCTGATTTTAACCAGTTGCAGACTCATTACATTGCATTCCCATTTCTGTTGATGAAAATCAGTTTCAGCCTGTGGCCTGGAACTCATATACAGCACTTCCTGGGGCCTCTTAGATAAACACATCAAGAAACAGTTTTATTTGGATTTGTCCCTCACCCTTTGTTCATTGAAACAACTTTACAAATCAAGATTAGAACTGAGAAAAATTGGCTCATAACCAGAAATACACATATATGAGTAAGATATTTTATCTCAGAAAAGTATAATGCTTCAGTTAATAATCATATCTTAAAAACATTTAAATGGGAGACTCAAAACATTCAGTTTTAACTGGTGAGTTTAGTCTTTCTCTTACTGTGTCAGGGGACACTCAGTTTCTATTTAATATAAACACATTACTCCTTCCTTTCAGAAGGGCTTCTTGCATGAGATACGTAAAATTGTCCCTAATGTATCTTCAAGTTTTCAAAACAGTACTTTCAGCCTAAGTTTTTACTCTCTGTAGACACTGCCTGACGTATGTAATTTTAAACCTATGCAGGAATGAAACTTTTAAACAAAACAATACTAATGAACTATCCCCAAGCAGAGAGAATCTGCAAAAATAATTGCTTTCCTTCTGCAGAAATTGTACCTTACAGCACTCAGGTTTGGTATAGTCCACATGAGGTTTGAAAAATAAATGAATTCACTACAGTCAGTAATCCAGCCACAGCATGGTGCAGTCCCTCAGGCTCAAAGGGCTATTCACAAGTCAGGGGCATTAAAAAAAAGGAGGGGACTTTCCTGGTGTGGAGAGGTCTATAAAAGCCTTTGCGATTGTGCAGCAATTGTTTAAAAACCAGAACAGACAAAAAAACCCCAAGGATAACTGAAATAGGAAAGAGACTGATAAAGGAAATGCAGTGCTCACTAAGTAAGCAAAACGAGGAGCCCTCCCCTGGAGTACTGGCTGTTCCTTCCTAAAAGAAAATACAAAAATAGAGCTGAAGGGTGAGGGACAAGAATAATCAGAAGATGAAAAAAACTTCTCATGAAGAGAACACAGAAAAACCAGGGTGATTCATACTACAAAGGAGCTGAACAGAGGCTCATGACTAAAAAAATGTAAAAATTAATATTCCCAAAAGGATCGATTCTTTAAAAAGAAGCATTCATAGTAAAAGGGTGATGAGCCCAAAAATGGCTGAAGGAGGCCTTGGGGGTTGTTTTTGTTTATTTTGTAGTTGTGATAGGCAGCTAGACTTTTTAATGTACTGCAAAGGATTATCATTAAGGCCAATGGCATATGAGGATTTTAAAAGCTTTATTTTGTAGTAATAACAAAAATAAGTAAATATATATTGTGATATAAGAATTGTTGATAGTAGATATAGCTTGCCCCCAAAAAGCCCAGTGAAGAGCCAGGAAAAAACTTATCCCTAGAGACATGTTCTATTAAAACTGCTTTAGATAAGCTGGTGCACTTCTTCCTATAAAGCACGTGGCCCTTGCCTAGTCACAAACAGGGGGCAGTATCTGGCAGAATGAGACCTACAGTGCAACATCAGCTGGTAATTTCCTTTATTGAACAGCATATCGTGACACTTGAGAGAGGAATGACTCTCCTGAGGACATGAAAGATCAGACTCATCTCCTGGAGTTCCCAATAACCCGACCCCTGTTGCTCTGGTACAATGGAAGTCACCTGTCACATACCCTCTGTACATCTGTCCTTCTATTGTAAGGGCTGGTTCTCCATCCACCCGTCTGAAGAAGGTGATTTCAGGTATGTTCATCACCAATTTATTTTCCTAACAACTATCACTATTTGAACTGTACAGTCAAAAGAAATAATACCAATTACAATTTTAGAATTAGAATGGAACTACATCAACTAAAGGTCTAGGCAAAAAAAGCAAAAGGAAAGGGTTTTTTAATTAACAGTGCCCACAACATGACTATCTGAAATAAAGAACGGTTCCAGTGACTTAAATGTAGTGTTAAGAATTTTAATGAAATGACAGAACTATTCTTTAATTGCCTTCCTGGACTGACAAGGTAATTTATTACTCACTTGTTCATAAGAAATGAACAAAACAGGCCCACAAGGAAGCTACTTACAGCTGACTGAAAGCTGCCTACACACTGCCACACGTGAAAGGATGTCCCTTCCTCCATACCTTTGTTTTTCTTATTGTTTACAGCTTATTTTGTACTGTTGCAAACTATAATCTACAACACTAAAACTTATAGTTCTGACTGGTCCTTCAAAAAATTTCCACTGATAAAGAATCAAAATAAAACAAGAAAATGAAAGAAGCTCTCAGAGTTGTTTCTTACAAAACTTCTAAACATGAGAAAACACTTTCTCTGAAACTATTTCAGGTGTCTCATAAAGGAACATTGCTGCGGCTTTCTGGAAAGGTTGTAAGTAGCAACAGTCCAGGATTTGGATTTTGGATAAAAAAAATATTTTGAAACATGGAAGAAGATATTTTTGGTGTTAGCCATTCTAGGATTAGGAATACTGCAAGATTGTAACTTCAAGCCTCGTCATGGAACTGTGCCTCAGTCTTCTCCTCAACAAAACCTAGGACTAGCTCTTGAGAAGGCAGAATAAAGGGCTTCTACAAAGCAGCTAAAGGATTCCAGAAGCCAGTAGATATCTTGAGCACAAGTAATATACTATTGTTTCTCCAGATTCAACAGAGCTCAGAAATAGACAGATATTAAATCTGATGTATAGAACAGCACATTTGACTTACCTTGCTTTTGAAACTTCTCTAGGTGAGTACTCAACATCACAAGGACATCAAGACAGGCAGCTCTGGTCGCCAAACAAGGATTTAGCCTGAAAAAAAAAGTCAAGTTAAAAAGATTAAATCCTTATAACCTTATGCTCATAAACAGCACTAACACAAACTAGTTTGGCATGTCTGTTTTAACTATTGAAGATAAACTACTGGTCAAACTAGCCTGCATATATCAAGTAATTAGACCAAGTTACCAAAGCTTCACTTCCTGGTCTATTCTGAGTGACAGTCTCCCTTGCAGAATCGCAACACCTTCTTCCTCCAGCCATTCCACTAAATGGCAGTTGATACATTTCATTATTACTGGATGAAACAGCTTGTGGTAGTAACTACAGTGTCTTTGTTTATAGATAATGTGTGTAACTAAACACACCAACAAAGAGAAGTCTTCAGTTCTTACTGTTACAGCTCATAGAAGAGAAACATCCCTTGCAAGGTACCTGCTACACCTTTTTAATGGCCACAGCTCTCACTGCTCTGATGGAAGACCAGAGGTGTGCATGTTTTTAAAATGAGGTATTTCTTTTTCCAAACAAGAATACTTGGGATTCTGCGTATATAATGAAAATTGATAATAAGCTACCTTCTGCTCTACGTTTTCAATTTGCAAGTGACAAACATCTATTTTCTCTCTAATTAGAAAAATAAAATTAAGTAAACAACTTCATTTCTCTTTGTATTACTATCACAGAAACATATTTAGCCATGAAAATTTTTTTTAAAATATAACTTAAAATGTGAACAAACAGGAATTCTAGTTCAAAACACAGAAATTATTCTGAAGAGCCCACAGGGACTTGCACTAAAACAAAAACTTTCACAATCAATCAGCACAAGCTTAAAGTATGACTAATTCTGTTCAGTATTTCATTTTTATTTTATCTGGCACTTTCTTTGTATGCTTATCTTGATGTTTGAAACTCTTTCAAAAAATTTTTAATTAAAAATGTTCCAACAAACATTCTGAACTCTAACATCATTAAAATTCAAGGAAAAAAAAAGCTTTTTCAAGTAGGATATGTGATCATAACATAAAAATGAAAGGTTTGGGGTTCTTAGATAGTTTGGCAGCTGTATTTACCTATGGAGAGTTAGCCTATGAACCTGTTAAAAAAGACAACTTTAACCAGAAACATTGCTCTCACCTCCAGTAATAAACTCTGCAAGAAGCCTAAAATACTTATGCTTTCTTTTATGGTCTACAATGTTAGGCATCCATATAACACAGAGCAGAATATATGCTACTGTGATCTCTCTTTAGAAGAATTTTTTTCTTCTTTTGCATAAAAAAAGACTTTTTGGACATTTTCTTACTACTGAAGTAGTCTAGGTTCACACCTCCCCAAACTTGACTTCATGCCTGCCTGCTATCACTTCCCTTAAAAGCACAAGAGCTGCCTGCTGAGAAGATGCACATCAGCAAGAACCAATGCCTTAAAAAGCCAAAGCAACTTAAATATGGCCTAATTTTGAAGAGTCGTATTAGGCACACTTAATTTCTATCCACCCTCGTTAAGCAAAGATCATTCCTGTATCTTGGGTATCCAGTTGCTGCCTAAGCTGTTCTTCACAAATGTGTGTGAAAGCACCACCAGGGAATACTCACAGAGTTGGGAGCTCAACCCCTGAGAAAACAGAGGGACTGATCAGTCAAAGGCTCAGAAGAAAAACAAACCACAAGACATCTCTCAAAAATGGATGAAAGCAGTCACAGCAGTTTTCAGTCAATATGAGGAACACAATGGGTCTACTGCATTTCAGCTCCCACAAAAAATGGAAGACTTGCTTATTATTCCATGTTTTCAGTGGAAAAGAAAATTTCCAACATAGAAACTGTGCCCTAGGTGAAACATGGCTGATGCAACTTTTATTGAAGAAGAGGTAACAGCAACACTGGCATGTTTTTTATTCTGGTCCAGCTTTTAAGCACTTACCACTTCATTTTAAGTATGTACATATGCACGTTATGATTTTGAAATGAGACTTTTCTAGCATAAAACATGCCAAAAGTTTGTCCTTGGCTGATTCCACTGCTCTGGTGATGCTAGTGAATTCTCATCCATATGTGTCAGACGGACACAACAGGAAATTCAGTTTTCCAAAAGCAAGAAATTTCAGTGTTGTTCAGACTGTAGCAGAAAGCTCAGTCTTGAAGACAATCAAACAGTGATTAACATTAACAGACCTGACAGCCAAAAATCACATGCTGAACGTTTCAAACGATGCACTGCACAGTATTTAACATGATCTGTTCGTGCAGAACTTCAACAAGAGCGGTTATAAGTACAAGATGTTTCTATTTAACACCAATACCCAATAAAGTGGTGTTCTCATAAACAAGGTTTGAGGAAATCAGTCTCCAAACAAGAAAGTCACAGCAGTAGCAAAGGTGGAAACTCCAGACATCTGGAACAGCATTCCTTTTTTCTGTCCAAAACCCAAAAATTATTTCATTTTCCTTCCAACCTGGATATTAATGGAAATAAATACATCACATGCTCACTCCAGATGATAAACTGTACACGACTCTGAATGGAGCAGAGATGGTTAGGACTCTCATATCTAAGGGTATATCCACACAGAAATATAAAATGGCTATCAAAACAATATTCATGCTATTACACATCTGTGCTAACAGCAGGCTAGTGATGCCAGGGCACAGATCTGCACCTGATTAAAGCAATGCTTTGTCTATGCTAGCCAGTAGCTTAGTGTAACAGCAGCACATCTGGAAGTCAAAGAGGTGGCACCAAAGACCCAGTGGCCACCCCATGTACTGCGCCCAGATGCCTTAAACCATAATGTTCAGAAGTTCAACTTGTTGCCTTTTGTTTGTGTTTGGATACAGAGCTTATAGCCAGCCTGCTCCAGGAATCTTACTGCACTCAGGAGCTTGCTCCACACTTTCTTGCACTCCTTCATAATGGTCTCATCTGGAGCTTGACTGTCCAGGTGGAAATGAAAATCAGGTCACAGGCAACTGCTGAGTTACCTTTCACAAAAAGCTAATATTGCAGAATATTTCAACACATCTGACCAAAGAGAGGTCAAAGGCTGTCTGCCCTGAGTAACACGTGTCGAGCACTGTCATGGACTGGACCTGCCAGGCACCGGACAAGAAGATTCCTGCAACAGGCAGGAACAGAAACCATTATGACTTAGCAAGAACAACGTGCAGAAAAAAACACATTTCTAATTTAATCAGTGAGAACAAAATGATGATGGGAGGAGCTGCAGTGTCCCCACCAGATCATCCTATGAGGATAGGCTAAGGGAATTGGGATTGTTCAGCCTCAAAAAGAAAAGGCTTCAGGTTGATCTAACAAGCCTTCCAGTACCTAAAGGGAGCCTGCAAGAAAGAGACTTTTTTACAAGAGTCTGTAGTGACAGGACAAGGGGGAATGGACTCAAACTGAACAAGACCAGGTTTAGATGAGCTATTAAGAAGAAATTCTTTGCTGTGAGTGTGATGAGGCACTGGAACACGTTGTCCAGAGGACTGGTGAATGCCCCATCCATGGAAGTGCTCAAGGTCAGCCTGGATGGGGCTCTGAAGAATCTGATCTAGCTGAAGGTGTCCTAAGCTCATGGCAGAGGAGCTGGAACTAGGTGATCTTTAAGGTCCCTTCCAACCCAGGTGATTCTATGATTCTACAAACATGGAACTCCACAGAATATTCAAGGTTATTGAAAGAACAAAAGTCAAAAAAGTTAAAGGGTTTACTTTTCTTTTTTTTGTAATAGCCCAAAGCTCTAGCCTAACAGTATCTTCAGTATGATGGAAATAAGTGTCTTTTTTGCTTACTATTTTAGATAGGCCTGGTGGAACAGTAGGAAATCTAAAAACACAGGTGCCAGTGTGCATACTTTTGAGACTCCATAGCAGATTTCTAGATTAGATCCTGAAAATAAAAGTCTTCCAAATCTAGTCAGTTTCTTGTCATTAATGCTGAACAAGTAATTAGGGATAGAACAGACAGACTTCTTTGTAATTGCATTGTCAATTCTGGCATGTGAATATAAAATTAAAAAAAGAGTTCAAGGCACTTGCAGGAGGAAACCTTTTGTTAGCCGTTAAGAGTCCAGGGACCTTTTTTCAAAGAAAAAGGTTAATGGAGCTAGAGAGTCTGTTAAAATTCACAGGCTTCTGTTCACATGCCTTTGAAGAGGCATAGATTAAGCACTTATAGAATATTGTAAGACCAGAGTAACAAAGAGCCATTTGTTTTCAACAAGGAACTGCCTGGTAGGTGAACAAGGAAGCACACCCTTCAGGAGATACTCCCTCTCTGGAGATGTAAATCAGACTCAGAAGGCAGGTTCAGAAGCTCCATGTGCAACACTGAGGTTTGCTCCAGCTGGCTTTGGCTACCTACAGTAGCACTAGGACCCCTTTGATTTCTGCTCTGCCTTTACCTCCTCTAAGTACCACCGATTGCAGCTTAGGTCTATGCAACTGAAATCAATCCTTGACTCTCACAGCTTGGAGCTCTACAAATATTATCTTTTAAATGTTTGATTCACCTTTTATATTTAAGTCATGCTGAATTTGAGGTAGTTGCTTATTTTGGATGGCAGATCTAATGCAAACTAAACTGGCATTTATTGAAAAAATCAGCAATATGTGGTCACAGACCTCCTGTGTACTTGGCTCACACACATGGCTTCAACTCTATCAGCAACACATGGTTTAACTTTTAAAATTAAGATTCTCCTGTATTACTGTTTAATTTAAACAAGATCAACATTAATGAACTGCGGAGCAAACTGCCTTCTCTTCCAATTCCAAGGAGCAAAGAACATGGAAAGTTCACACATTTGGCCTCAATTCTGTCAGAACACTGGGGAAAAGACAATCTCTTGCTTCTCTAATAACTAAGGTTTGCAGAGGCCCTTAAACAGCACTTCTGTTTATTAAAGGGCACCATTTATAACCATCCAGATTCCTGTATTGAAGTTAGGATGTCAACACCCCTTTCTTTATAGAAAGTACCAAAGAATTTTGATGCACAACTTCTGCAGATTCTCATTATCTTCTCAAACCCCCAATTTTCAATGACACTCAGTTAAAAAGCTGACAGCTATTTTCTCCTGGATCACTCCTCTTTTTCCACCTCACTTCAAGATGAGCAACAACAACTGTAACATTAATTTATTGCATTTGTTACATAAATAAGACAGATACAAGCTAGTGATTATGAAACTGAAGCAGCTCATGTTAATGTTTATTACATTAGCCTCTGGTGATTCTAGAAAGTCAATGTTTTCCAAAGAGGTAATTTATTTTGCTGATATTTTCCCTCATTAGGAAACAGATGTTGGAAAACTATTAGCAGAACAAGCACTATTTAATATACAGCAACTTACAATATTTACTAAATATTTAACAACATAAAAATCAAAGTATATTTCCTCAAACTGTCAATGAGCAATAAGAAATTTCAAATGCAGCCTGACAATTAATGACTCTTAAATAAAAATCCATATCTCTCTTTTGGATGAGGTTAACTACAGGTATCAGTGTAGTCAGCTATCTTAGGGATTTCTAAAGCCTTTTGTAAGAGGTCTTAGAAAAGCTCTGCATTTGGCAGTCTCCTAGCTTTTAGAAAAGTCTGAAAGACTGCAAATCTTTCACCCAGTGTTGCTTTATTAATCTTTTTAAATACTAATCTTATTTCTCAAATGGGAGCATAACTTTAATAAATAATTAGCAAAATAGAACTTTCTCGAAATAACATAACATGTATATTACAGGTCTGATCACAGTAAAACACCAAGTAATTACACAGGGTGTCAGAAAATTTTTTTTTAATACAGAGTTTAAGTGACTCTTAGCAACTCAGGTTAAATCGCAGCTCCAAACTTTAAAAATTGATTACAAGATTTGGGTAATGAATCAAATTGGTGTAGAACTCCAGTCAAAATTATACAACTTCCAAAGTCACCTACAAATCTTTGTATTTTATCCAAAAACGTCATGACACACTCTTAAGCATCAGGGTAAAGACACCAGCGCTGGCAAGACTACAAGGGAAACCCCTTCAAAGGTCAATTTACAGCTAGCTTGTGAAGAAGAGATCCATCTTAATGACTTGCATGACTGTTTTCATTTCAATTTTCAAAGTGATCAATTAATTAAATGAACTGCCTACTCCCTCTCTGGTCTTCAATGAAAAAGTCACTCTTGCTGTAGTGTGTTTCCAGAGCCTTTGGAAAGGCTGGAAAGGACTAAAATTCCTAGAAAGGAGACTTTTTCTTATGATTAAACTTACCAATATCATTTTAGAAAACGTCCTGTATTAAAGGAAAAGCTGTGACTACTAAAACAGTGCCCCATTCTTCTGTGTAAATAACACATTATTGTCAAAGAAATTAATATTTTAGCTGGCATAAAATAAATCAGCTTGCTGGTGATGAATTTAAACCCTAAATTCTCCTACTTTCTAGCCACCAGTATTACATACAGTTTTTGATTCCAACAGATCAATAGAATTGGTTTCCTGAATATCATATTCAAGTTAATGCACAGGATGTGCTTGCATAAGTTTGTGCATTTCTGAACTTTATGAACATTTCTGATAAGTCAAAATTTTATTAATATTTGAGACTAGAATTCCATCTTTAGCTCTACATAAACACAGGAAAGAATTTTGATTAAAGTCCAACATGTCATAATGCCAGCTGGTACTTGCAGACAGGATCTGTGCAACTTCCTATTATGAGCTTCCCACTCTCCATAATCTCAGCTTTTGAGGCTAGCACACTGGCCATTAAATTCTGAGTTTACAGTGTATCATTCCGTCTCTATCAACTCCCAGCATACTCCTTGATGATGAATGGCAAATCTCCAAAAGTATTCCTACTTCAGGTGGCCAGATTCTTCTGATACGTGACCTGCCATTGTGTCAGCTAAAATACCTTCCAGAAGTGCATCATCTGTGATGTCTAAGTCTTGATACAGTCAACTCTACATAATCCTTACAGGGCTGTCCCTGGGGAGCTCTGTACTTGGAGGGCTGCTGATGAACCAGGCCAAGCTGGCTTTGTACTGACCACATTTTACCTGCAGCGTGATCTGGTAAATGATCAGGTGTCATTTATGGAGGCGACAAAGCTTATGGAAATCACTCCTACACATACAGCAAGCAGCTGATTAAAAGATTAAATCTTCTCCTGTTGTTTTGGTTATTAGCTTTCAAATTCTGCAGTATTCTAAAGACTGAGGTTTTTGGGGGTGTATTTGTTTAGAGGGCAGCATTCATATTTTAATCTATTTTCTCTCAGAGCCCACATCTGTAGCACTGAATCAACATGTACGGCCTTCCTCTTGTCTTCTTAAGGAGACATTAATAATGGATTTAATTATTAAACTTTGTACATAGCATTTTTAACCGTGTAACACAAAACCAGCCCATCAATGAACATCATGGCCAACAGACCTATATTTAATGGGAAGCATTTAAAAAATAATGAAGCCTGCACTACCAAGTAAACCTTACTGAGTTCCTGGAAGTGCAGAACACCTGCACAGAAATAGAAATCCAAACATTAGTAACAGTGCATCTGCTTGCCTACTTGGTGCTGTTGAGATCTTCTCTGAGTAATTACCATGTGCAGAGTCCCCTCACTTGCCCATTCTACAGGGACAGCTCAACCAGCATTATAGCAGGCATTGTCTCCCTAGGGAGTTGCTAGTCTGGTGATTTGAGTTTTTCTACCACCCTCAAAGCCACACTATTATGTTGTTACTAGTTTCCATGGTAAAGGCAGAGAATTTATTGCTTGAAAAAGAAGCTACACAAATTATTTTTTCATTGTGATACCACCAAGAACATCCTGAGTTTCAGCTATTAAGAAAAATTAATTTGTGCTCCAGCTGTTCTTGGTGAATGATACTGAAAGGCTGTGTTTTGTTGGTGTTGTTTTTAGCATACCTGATTGATAAAATAATCCTGGCTGTTCTCTTTTGTGTTCTCTTAATGAGAACCTCATGTGATTCCTGAGCAACATACTAAAAAACTTCAGAGGTCAAACTAATCCCATGGGCAAATGAATTTTACACAATTAACATCAGGGGGCTTACTTATGAAGAAAAAGCTATGAAAACTCTTATGTTTGTTTATTGAAAAGCGTTTTCAGATATAAGTGAGGATTTATGTCCAAAATCTGTAACTGTAGATGGTTTGTGCCTACTCCAAATGTCGCACTGGTGGAGAGAACACCTCAAACAACCTTATCCAAGTCTTAATATTCTCGGAATGTTCATATTTAAGAGTACACCATGCTAAGAGTACACCTATGAACCAGAGTAAAAGACTATTTTATCTTATGCAAAGTACATCTTAAACTTAAGCCTGAAGTTCAAACATCTCTACTGATACCCAAAGTGGGTGTTCCAAAACCAGCAATCACCAAGTGCCTAAATAAACAGTTTGTAGCTGTGCTAATGATACTGTTATCAAAACTGGTGAAAGAGGAGACTTGAAGAACCACAGAAGCCTAAATTAGCCTGCTAAAAGTACGTAAGATTTAAATTAATGCCTCTAGGAATATATTTATGAACAATGACGTGCTACGACTGTTCTCAAAAGCAAAGACAAAAAAGGCTAAACAAGGCCCATGGGTTAGAATGTGTAGATTAACAAATTACTGGTGAGTCAGCACCAAGCCTGACAAGAGTTCAAGAAGTGTTTGGACAATGCTCTCAGGCATACAGTGTGACTCTTGGAGATGTCCTGTGCAGGGCCAGGAGTCAGACTCAATGATCCTCAGGGGTCCCTTCCAGCTCAGCTGATTCTGTGATTCTGAGAGCTGTTCATACTGGTATGCTCCATTTTCAACTGGAACAGGACAACAAAAATTTCCCTTCATGTTTTGTGTGTGCAAGAGTACACACACGAATTATTGCTCCAGCTGACAGAAAGTTAAGTTTTCAATTTGAAACCTGGTAAATAAACTTCCACAGAGAAAGGCTCAATCATTAGAACTATTTTCAACTTGTGAACTTGGCTGTACAAAGCATACAGACCACTAACGAACAAAGGTAATTAACTGCACTTCTCAATGTGTAGGTTACTAAGATAGAAATGAAAAAGTGGAAAAGTTAGAAAATAGGAAGATGCCAAGTGCAGACATGGCTTTGGAAGAACAAGAAGGTTCGTCTTGATGCAGGGGAAGAAGAAGAGGCAAGAGTACTAAAAGAAGAGAAGGACTTCTCTTGCCAAGGAGGACAACCTTACATTCCCCTCACTTCTTCCCTTCTTGCTGTTTTCAAAGTACAAGAAACCACGTCCAATTCCCGAATAAGGACCACTTCAAAAATTACACAGAGGCTGCTGGCAAAGCTGCAGAGGGCCATGGGCATGTTGCCCCTCTGTGTAGGTATGCCCGGATGTGCCACTGTTCTGTCTGTAATAGTCTGCTCACTAGAAGTTACTGTTGTTTCTTCCAAGAGGCAATGAGAAGAAAGGCATATTTACAGCCTGAGCCATGAAGTCCTGAAACCACAAGGAGGCCACATTCTTGCTTTCTGCACACACGGCCTAAATCCACCTTGCATGAAGCTCCTTCTACGAAGGACCTAAGACTGCTCATCTGCCTACTGTGTGCACTCACATAGTGCTGCCAAAAGTGAAGGGGGAAAAGAGATACTCCAGGCTTGATGGAGGTGCCATGGTCATCAAAGCTTGGCAAGTTACTATACTCTGTAGGGCCATAAAATAGTAACGAGATTTTCCTCACTCAAAGCAGGCATACCTGGACTGTCGGAGAGTCAGCTGGGGAAAACCAAGCAGCACATATCTCAGCAAACAGTGAACCTCCTTTTGAGCCTGTGCCTGAAATAGTTTTTGCATATATTTGTTGTGTGAGGTTGAACCTTGTGCAGGACCTATTTGTATTTTTAGCAGTGCCAACCATGAAGCAGAGAGCTGTAAGCAGCAGCACTGCAGAGCACGGGTTATTTGGGTTACAAATGCACCGCATGTGGCCTATTCCAGACTAATCAGCAACTCTTTGCAAAATGCAAAGCCAACTGGTTCTCCACACAGTTGTTCCACACAGGAAGTTTCAAGAAAGCAGAATTCTTAGAGCTAAACTCTCCCAGCACAGACAAGCCCTCAGCTAAGAAATGGTGCATGGCTGGAGGTTAGCAGAGTATGTTATTTGACTTCTGGCAGAACCTCAAAGTCTTTTCCCCCTCCTGTGGTCTCCAGTAAGTGGGAGGGTGGAAAAAAACTCCAACTCAAAGCGCTGAAAAGCAACATCCTACAGCAAAGCCATGCAATGACAAGATTTCACAAATTTTCCAATACCAATACTTTGCCATGCCAAGGCTACAAATGAAACAACAGAGATATTTCTAGGACTTCTGTACAACACATTATCAAATCCAAAGGTTGTTCTTCTAGCTTTCTGAATTTATGAGGCAAAAGGCCTCTTGAGTTAGTATTGTAACTCCCTGGTATGCAGTTGAGCTGAAAACTACCTTTTTTGGTTTTTTTATTCATGTGACAGAGTTTTGAACTCTTTCAAATATCTAGCTTGATAAACTGATCATATATTAAACCTTTCATCAGACTAATTCACATCACTTCGTTCCACCACCTAAGTTCTCCAATCAAGCAGATTTTATATTTTTTTTTTAAATTTCTGTTCTTCTCAAACACCCTGCATCTCCCACATTAGCAAAAAGTGCAATAAACTAAGACTGGTATGAAGGTGAAGGAAAGAAGCTAACGTTACTGAAAACCTTAGACTAAAAAGTAAGTATATTCCAAAACAAAGTAAAAAACACCAAGAGAAAAATAAACATATAATTGAATGAAAAGATTCAACCATCACCTTGAGAAATGGATGGAAGGCAGGTCTCATTCACCAAAACATCAAAAATGAAAATACTCATTCTGAATACATTAAAAAGTTAATGTTTTGTGTTGCGGTGGCCCCCCTTGGGCCCCCACCCCTCTGGGCCAGATCCCTGTCATGTGACTGAGCCAAGTCTATCTTAGGTTCAAGCCGCCCGGGCTCTGATCTGGTTGGTTGTTTGTCCCGTCTCCGCCCCTGGTATCCCCTTTCCCCCTGTCTCTGATAAAGCCAGCAGGGGGGAAAGCCCAGCCCTCTTACCTCGCCGGCTGTTGCCCAGGACGGATGCTCTGTTCCCCCCCCCCGGACAGAGGGAATAAATGACATAACATCAAGGAGGTGTGAGCTGTATTTCTGTTCTCAACTTCTGCTCTGGGGACAGCTGCCATTAACACTGCCTTAGGTGGGGCTGCTCAGTCGAAGGAATATTAGGCTGTTGTGAATGGTCTAGAATATTCCGAGGCTTAAGAAGCAAGCTTGCCACAGAATTAAGCAGTGGACAGCTGATAACCCCCCACAGTTTTGAAGATGTAAAAAAAAAAAAAATTCCAAGGAAAAAAAGCAACCATGCCCCACCAGTATGAGAAGCCTGCCTTCACAAAAGATAAAAAACACCAGTTGAAAAAATGAAGGCTTTATGAAATTCAGTTTGGGGAATGTGACCTATTATTTTATTCTCTAAAGGAAAATCAGGTCATAGCATGGAGAAGGAAAAAGAGGTTAGCATATTACACGGAATGTGCAATAGAATCTTGAGCTATTCTACTCCAATAAATTCTGATGAAAGAAAATTACATTCTGGCCCTGAAAAGGCAAAGAAAACCCTAAAACCAAAACTCAAACAAAAAAAACCCCATCCAGTTCAGGAAACCACTGAAGAACGATAATCTTTTCTCCAAATACACACACATGAAAACTAAGCCTAATTTTTAAGAGCTACATATGCAATTCAAAGTTTTGTAATTCAAAATTCTCAGAGATGTTTGTTATATAGTACAAAGGAAGTACATAGTTGAAAGAACATCAGCAAGAGCTTTACAGAACTAGCACAGAAATGTGATTGACAATTGATGTTTGGAAGTAATTCCCCAGATTCACAAACCATTTTCCTGCTATTTTAACTTATTTTTTAACCCATTTAAGATTAATAGTGAGTGCCTCTTATACTCTCTTTTCAAACAGTCACAGCCCTGCAGTACTGGTGACATGGTAAATTATCTCCTTATAAAAAAGGATGAAAAACCAGATGGAGATTCATTTACTTTTCTCTGTGGTGCTCACTCTCTTTGCCTGAACAGAAAGAAGGTAAGAATGACTGTACATGATTGAGGGTCCAGCCAGCCATCCCCCTCTCTGACAGCAGCAGATGCATGTCTAGAAGTCTACAACAGGGCAAGAATAAAGTGCTGGTTTCCTAATATGTTCTCCCCACATCCAGAAACCCACACAGATAGACCTACTGAGTTTCACAACTCAGTTGCCAAGCAACCTTCTAAAACCCCTTTAAAATGAGAAAAAGGAAAACTAAGAACAAGACTCCCAAACCCCCCTGTTCACCACAGTGCAGTTATTTACCTTCACCTGCTCAACTACCAGCAGTAAAGCTGTACACTGAATGTGGGACACTAAAACCACCAGAAAACGCCGTTCATTGCAATACCTTTGTTTGCTTGTTTGGGTTGCTTCTTGGAGGTTTATTCATTTGCTTTTTTTTAACTGAATACATTTATCTCAAGCAAAAGTTAAGAGAGCTACAGAGGGCAGGACAGAGGGAAGGTAGGCAGGAAGGAAGGCAGGAAGGAAGGCAGGAAGGTGTTGCGGTGGACCCCCATGGGCCCCCCCCCGGCCGGGTCCCTGCCATGTGACTGAGTCGGGTCTGTCTCATGTTCAAGCAGCCCGGGCTCTGATCTGGTTGGGTGTTTGTCCCATCTCCGCCCCTGGTATCCCCTTTCCCCCTGTCTGTGACAAAACCAGCAGGACAGAAAGCCTCCCCCTCTTACCTCGCCCGCTCTGCCCAGGTCAGTGCTCTGTCCCCCCCCCCCAGGACAGAGGGAATAAATGACTTAACATCATAAGAGGTATGAGCTCTATTTCTCTTCTCAACTTCTGCTTCTGGTGAGTAGCTGTCACTGACACTGGCTTAAAGTGGAGCTGCATGGTCGAGGGATATTTAGGCTGTTTGTGAATGGTCTAAGGATATTCCAAGACATAAAGAAGCAAGCTCGCCACAAAATTAAGCAGTGGACAAGCTAATCAACCACCAGAGGAAGGAAGGCAGGAAGGAAGGCAGGAAGGAAGGGAACACACCTTAGCTAAAAGTGTGCAAGAATAATAAGGTACATCAGAAATTTGCAAAAATAATTTCTGTCATTTAAAAACCCAATGCTTTAAGTTAGTATTGCAAGGCTGTATGGTCATAATATAAAATTTTACTATCTGGGGAGAAAAGACAGTCTAAAACACTTTATGTATAGCATTGACTTCATGACGGAGAATGCAAGACTATGACAAAGAGGCTACAACAAAATAACAAAATGAAAATGTGCTGCTACTGACAGAGAGTTAATATCAGCACATACAGACTACTTTTCACAGGCAAGTGAAAGAGAAAATACTTCTCTTCAGGAAAATACCTTTACTGTGCACAGTGATTCCTTAGAGAGGGCCTGAAATGTTTGCCTTTCCAGAGATGATAATAATTAAAAAAACCTCACTAAAAACCCAACCAGTCAGCACTAATGTGACTGATGTATTAAAAAGGGCAGTTCTGAAAAAACAGTTTGATTACAGAATTTATTTAAAATCTGTAATGAACAGAGCCCAGACCATACGAATTTGCTGCAAGAGAAAGATGTTTTTAATTACTTAGCATAAGTATGTTTCTACTGCATTTGGTCTCTAGTGTTTGGGTTTTTACTCTTCATAACAGTATCAGTGAATTTAATTTAGTTATGCAAATTAACATTCTCATGTAAACACTTAAAAATGCTTACACTGATTAAAGTCAAAAGGTCCACCAAATCCACCATGATGTCTCCAGTTGGAGCAGAGAGCAGATGCACAGGAAATGGAAGCAAAACAATAGCGACACCTGCCAAAACCTCTGTCTCAACCCTCAAGATACTCAAAAAGGGAGAACGCCTTGAGCCAGTTGTGATGTCTACATACTCAGTAACCTCACTGGACTTCCCTTCCATGACTCCATTAATCATTGTTTAAAAATTCAGACAGATTTAAAACCAAGACTATCTTATATCACGGAGTTCCAAAGCCACATCAAAATTACATTAAAAACTTCATTAGTTTGTTTCTTTTACATCTGCCACCTTGGATAGGATGCTGATTTCCTATCCCTTTCTATGTGACTCATATTTCACATCCCTCAGTTGTCCCTTTTCCCTGATTAAAAAAAAAAAAAAAAATTCTGTCTATTTAATCAGACTCCAAGTAGAAACTGTTCTATACTTGTTGTCAGTCTTTACACTGCTTCGGATTCCTACTGTATCTTCTTTGAGGGTTACATTGTATTTAAATATACAATACAGATTAACACACTAACATTGATGTGTTTTCAATGTTTTTCTTCTTTCTTTGGACGATATTTTCCTCCTCCCCTCTTGGGCATTACCAAGAAGAAGAGTAATTTTTTTAAACAAAAAATCTGCTCAGTCAACCACTCTTTCCCCAGGGGAAGTCCAGACTTTGTCCATGAGCACCATTTTCCGATTATTTGTACCAAGTTTTACTTGCCATATCATCACTCCCGCTCTTTGAGGAGACACTTCTGTAATTCCCAAAGATCAACTCTATCTTCATTACCCCAGCTCAGTTAACACTGACAGATTTCTCCCACCCACTAGACACCTCCTTTCTCCAAACTTCCATGGCTTTTGGTTTTGATGATCAGAAAATTACTCAGTTTTATCAGAGATCCACACTAGCTGCACTGGTGACCTCATTCCACAGAGCAAAATATGGGATACTCCCAGTTATCTATCTATGCAGGGATCTGTGCTCTTTGTCCACAACTGATTCCTTTACAGTTCTGAGTGGGAATTCCCATGGGCTGGAATTCTCAAAAGCAATTACCGAGATAAAGTAGAGAAGGAAAGAGGGGAAGAACAACAGGAAGAGAGAGAGAGAGAGAGAGAGAGAGAGAGAGAGAAAGGAAGAAAAAAAGAAAGAACAAGTTAGTTGTATATAGGTTATCTGAAGATGAACTTATGAAAAATATTTCCAAATCTATCTTGAATTGTCTGTGGGCAGCTATACACTCTTAGTTTAAACAATTGCTATGGCATTTTCCTACTAATTTTCTGTAAAGGTCAAAGTCAGAAAAATAGTAACAGAAAAACCTCATATATGTGGCATATTTTTCTTAGCCAAAAAGCAACAGTTATCCTCAAAATGTCTGTTTCTGTAGGAATGTTCACTCACAGTTATTTTTTTCTTTAATGACTGGACTATACTGCTTTTTCATCCTCGCTTTTAGAAGAAAAAATTATCTTCATTAAAAATCAGCAAGCCAGTAAGGTGTCTAACTTGTCCATATTTCAAGACAAATAAATCTGTCCATTTTGTTAAAATAACAATAATTTAAAAAATCAACAAACTCTTCCATACATTAGTAAACTGTGTTTACAAATCACGTATTCTGTGTTTTATCTTACCTTTTAGCGAGCCACAGCTTGGTTCCCATACAGGTAATGATGTCGCTCAGTCCCTGCTGGAAGTCCAAACTAGCAAACTGGTTTGATTCTAGGTATGACTGCAGCAAGTGAAAAATCTAAATAAATAAATAAATAAATAAAATTTGAAACTTAGAGTTTATAGCCACTGTTTCTCCTGCAAATAACTGTAAGATGAAACGGTCACCTGCAAAATGAACAACTGTTACTCAGGGAAAAACATGTATTCACTTGGCCTTGCAGCTGATAGAATCCTTAAATCCTTAGGTTGCCTTATCTTTAAAACTCATATTTCGCACAAGAACAAAACAACAGAAAGCACTAGAAGATATTAACCTCCATGAAGTGAACTGAAGGCAGCTGGATGAACACCACTCCTCTGGCCTTTCCCAACTCAAGCATCCCTCAACTTGCAACTTTCTTGCTGTGCCATTTGCTCCCCAGTGCCAGCCAACTGCCTGGGGAGCAGACTGGCAGCTTGGCACACTGTTTGGAGCAGGGCTGCTTGCACTGTACACGTACAACCAAGGAGACAGGAAAGAGAATTACCATCTGTAACCACTCTGAAGTGCTGACAGAAAAGTATCTGAGAATCTTCATTCCAGGCCCCAGTCAAACACCATGGGCAGTTGGGTTTCACAGAGCAGAGAGATGCTCACACCTTCCCTTTTGAGGGACTTAGCAGACTGAGCTCCTGTACTAGGGTTCTGCATTTTCTCTTCCAGAGATTCATGCAAAAGCCTAATAAGAGATGTCCAAGCTATGATGAAGGGAAGAATTCAAGGTACCAGAACACAAAGCAACACCTGTAGCTTTCTGGTCAGTTAACAGAACAAAAAATATATGTTCTCAGAGGCCCTTCTTTGCTATTTAAAAACAGTTTTTTTCAAGTAGCATTGAATATACAGAAAAGTGTGAAGTAAAATGTTTGCTAAAAAAAAGGCATTCTCATCTAAGCATGAAATGAAAATACTGGCTAGTATAAGAAAGCTGATAACAACTGCACAGTGGAGAGGGACTCTGCAAGACCAGCCCCTTGCAGCACCCATCCTGCATGTGGCAGAGGGTGCATGACACCCACTTGACACAAGTGACACCACCCCTACCATCCCACTAGTGTTATACTTTCCCCATTCACACACAAGAGAACAGCAAACACCTAGGTGAGCTAATTTCTAAACAGAAACACACGGAAATGCAAGGTGCAGTAGTGAAGCCTAATGGAAAAGATTTTGCTTAGCATAAGGCATTTTGCCTTACAGCCTCAAAATTTGAAACGCTGTTCACTTACACAAGTAAGTTACATTTACAGAAAGGGCTTCTATGCAAATTGAAAAAGTACATCCCCCATTATTTACTAAAACTGACCATATGCAGAATTTAGGAAGCTTAAAGATGTATTACCAGATCATTTCTGAAAATACATATTGTGACCATTTTATATGGAAACAGTCTTGACATGTGAGAGTATTAGCACTTCATACTTGCAAAGTGACAATTTAATGACTAATGGATCAAGCTGGCCCTTCACTTTGGGAAAAGAAAAACTTTTGTATCCAGATTTTTAGATCTCATATCTTGATTTTCCACATTCCAGCTGTCACTTGCTCCAGGGGTTATATTTTTTGTTTGTTTGCTTGTTTTGGAAATACAAGCACTGCTGCATAGCATTAACTTGACACAATTTCATCTGTTTTATTTTTTTGTGAAATCATTCAAGTGGAAAAACAGCTGCAATTGTTTCAAATAAGCACAGAAACAGAAGAGATGTCAAGAGACTATCTAATCCATACAAACACTGAGGCAGGGTCTAAACATTCTTGGATGAAACAAATACCTGACTGTCCTAATCCCAAAAACAGCCAAGAAAGCAGATTCTGGAACACTTGTATGCAACCTCCTCTAGTCTTTCACTCTCAAAATCCAAGCTCTTGAGGGAAGGTGCTCTTGTCTGCCCCCACCCCTGCCCTTACGGCAAACAACTGTTCTCTGGACACTATTCAGTCAGTCCAGATTTTTTCCTAGTGAGGCACTTATTAAACACAGAAATCCCACTGTGGCCCTTTGACAGGAACAATGAAATGAACTCCCATCTCCCTTTGTTTGCAGGTGCTCTGTAGGCAACCCACATCCTGGAGAATTAACTTGTATTTTTGCTTTTTTTTACATCTTCCTAAGTCCTCTGAACTGAACATCATTTTGCTGATAGCATCCTTCTAAGATGGCATCTCCAAGATCTTTATGAATCCTGATCTTTTTCTACAAAATGCTTTGCAGAAGGACAAACATTTCAAACATTTCAAAGTGTCATCAGAGATCTCTACCTTGAGTCCTCTCCTTTAGTCTGCTCTTGTCTGTGCAAGTGTTTGCTTATTAAAATGGTTTACATAAGTATCTACTCAAATTAACCTTCATGAAAACCAATGTACTAAGCTGCCACTACTAATAGTTCCTCTGTATTTTTTGTGGCTTGCCCTTAATCCCTGTTAAGTCATACACACGATAGAAGAAAAAGAACAAAAATGGAAAATAATATTTATGCAGAAGCTCTTATTGCTTTTTATATTCTCCGCTAATTGAAAACCATTCAGTACCTTAACCTTTCCAATTTTATTCTTCGTTTCCAGGAATGACAATGGATTTACCTCTAAGCAATAATATAAAATCTGTTTCACAGTTATTAAGGGGCTATCATATTTCCTCCTAGAAGCTTAAATTAATTTAATCTCTTTGAAAACAACTCTCAAAGTGCCTTCTGTGTAGAGGCAGAGGAAACCTAAGTAGTTCGCTAGTTCAAGCTAAAGGTCTTGAAAGAGAAAGAACTGTGTATACTACGGAGGTCAGATTGGTGGATTTAAATTTGTCCAGGGAGGAAATTTAGTACTGAAAGTGCAACCAAAACTCCTCTGGAGTTAATTCTCTATATGAACCACATCCTTTCAATACTATTCAGATGGTAAAAATCACAGGACACGAGCCATATTTAAGAAGCAGAATTAGAAGGTGCAACTCACGAAAGAGTTTGATGCACTCTTGAAAGTGCTGGCGTTCATCAAAGAAAATGCTCAACTATGATCTAGCCTGTTCTGACTTTTTTTGACATAAACAAAATCCTGATTTTCTTGGTATTTCACTGCAAACCCTCTATCATTTCTTTAGGCACCCTCACAAAATTTTAAGACACCTAGAAAGCTTTCCCCAAAGAAATTCTTTTTTCAGCATGAGACTTTAGAATGCCTTAGCAAAACAGGAAATTGTAATTAACATCAGCATGTTTTATACAAAGCTTTACTTTACATAAGCTTTACATAACCAGAGGTAACCCAACAAGTATTGTGTAAAAGTCAGCCTAGGTAGTTCTTTACTTCCATCACCTGTGATGTGTCATTCTTTGGCTTCCAAGATCTAAGACTACAAGCCAGGCAATGTTTGCATGAGCAGGTAGCAAGTTTTATGAAACTGTTTGATATAAATAATAAAACAGGCAGGCTTTCCAGCGCATGGCTCTCCTCAAGTCCAAAACACTACATGATTTAAAATCCTCTGCTGAATTCCTCACACATAAATGCAGAGAGGTCACAGTGTTCCTTGTATATGTGGCATTGTTTTTTTATTACACAAAGGCAATATATTAATGATTTTATTTTCTTTTTTAAAAGTTATTTTCACCAAAGATTTGCACTATCTGTGGAGGAAAGTTTATGAAGACTTACTGGCTGACAGTGATTCTTTTTAATAGATACAACACTTCACTGAGAAAAGGTACTGTCTGTAGTTCTGTGGAATGCTGCATTAAAGGCAGTGAGTTCATGGATGCCCAGAAACCTTTTCCTCCCCTGTTGGTGTATTATCCTGGCTCCTGAAGAGCCTATCCAGCTGCTACACCAACAGAACAGCAGAGACAGCCATCAGCCTGGGCAAGGGTTGTTAAAACAGTGCAAGCCATGGGAAGTCCAGATACTTTGATACGAGATGGGCAAGTGTCCAGTGATGGATCATTCTGAGACTACTCAGTCCACAAGGTTGTAACTCTGGGCGAGCATGTCCTAAGCTGCTGCAGGTAAAACCACCTGCTATGGCAGGACTATTTAGTGCAAAATAGCACAGAAAAAAACCAAACAAACCCCACCACGCCAGCCCAGGTGAGACACTATAGGCTTGTCCTGGGTTGCAGTGTATTCTATTACCATCCTCATGAGCCTCCTCCCTCCCGACTATCTGCTGTTAATGACCCCAGTCAATGCCTTGCCTCATGACTAATCATCCCATTGTGAGATGCTCCACCATGGTTGGAGAAATTGTAAATCATGCTGTAAATACAGGAAGAACTCAATCTAAAAATGCTATTATATGCTGCTGTTGTCAAAAACCAGGACACTTAGCTCGAAATTGCAGAGTAGTTATTATTGTTGATAAAAATCTTTCAAAGACTGTTTCCTCAGGTCAACAGCAAAAAAACTGACAAGGCCGTGCCGAAGTTGTAGCCTACACGGAGGTAAAAATGGAGCTGCAACCACAACAACATGGACTCCTGGACTGAGATTTAAGGTAACCTGTGATACTTCCCATCATTTCAACACCAACAGACAGGCTGTGATACCAATCACATTCCAAAATATGGACAATGTAATAGACTTTACATATCTTTTTGTTATTGGAGACACTCAGGAAACACCTGCTGGAATAGAGGTGGTTTTTTTTTTAGAGAGAGAGGAACCAAGCATTCCATCCTGGATATAATCGGAGATTCTGAACACCACAGACACCTTTCCACTGGATTCCCAGAGGACAGGAGCTACACAGCCCCTGCTGGACCTTCTGAGGAGGAGTAGACCCTTTCTACAGGATCACAGCTTCGACAGAGCCACATCCATCACTTCAGGAGGACTGCAGCCACCACTTCATCGGACAGCTACCGCTACCCTGACTAACAGGGTGTCAGGTTTGTATCCTGACTCTGTCAGTTTAACCCAGTGTTTTCTGCCTTTATTTTTTCATTTTCCTATTAAATTGTTATTCTGACTTTTTACCTCCCACTGTTTTTTTTCAAACTAGTACAATCCTAATGAACAAAACTCAAGGACTCAGCATGCCAATAAAGCCATGTTCTCCTCTTCAGCCATTCCCAACTTCCAGTACCTTCCTTGGAGTTGTCAAAATTTCAACTGTAGGTTTTTCAGCCGCAGAAACCTCAAGAAAAGGGGAAAAAGCAGGAGGGTGGTGGAGGGAAGAGAAAAAAAGAAACAGCTGGCTTGGTTCACTGCTGGTCAATTAGGAGAGACATCCTTCTTTCCTGTTCACATCCATCCCCCTGCCAACAGCATGCTTTCAGATGCAACAGTGAGACTTCTGTGTCACCCTGTCATGACATGAGAAAGTTGAGTGTCTTCTTCGTACCCAAGAAGGCCTTAAGACATAACATCTGCTATTTTCCAAGTGTTTATTTCAGATGATTAAATGAAAAAAAAATGCACATTGCTTTTTTTTAAAAAAAACCCAAATACTTAAATGGTTAGACATCAGCTAAGTCAAAAATATAAATCACGAGAAGCAGGAAGAGACATTTTTCCCCCACACTAACTTTGATATGATACGCAGCAGATCACTTTAGCAGCTCTTATATCAGCTTGAATTGCTGGGAAATACACAATTAAAATAATTAAGGAATAGTGACAGAGGAAAATGATCAAACACAAAAGTTACCTAGAGCAAACTTTTTTTGATGCCAAGAGTTCTCCTGCATACATATAGAGACACTGCAAATATAGCACAACCTTTCAATAGCCACAAAGTTGATCTAGCATGACACATTTTCTAACAAATTAAAATCAACATTTTGTAGCATTAGCAATAATTTTATGGGAAAAACTAAGGTTTCTGAAATTCATAATACACTTTTAATTTGCAACATAAAACAATGATTATGTGGATACCTAGCGTACTTGAGCACGTTTGCATTTGAAAGAAAGCACAGCCTTCAGCATGTTGCTGCACCAAGTGCTTTTTTCAGTGAGATTTTCCGAAAACAGGAGGTTATACGGTTGCACACTTCTCAGAGAAGTAGCAACATTAAGCTTTCCTCCCGTTAAGATGACCCAAAGCAATAAAAACTTTTTCATGCGTGCCCTCAGCTATGTTTGGATGAAATGAAGTATACAATACAAATATTCACATTCCGAAGTGCAAGACTGCAACAATGCTCCCAGTGTTCATTTCAGTGCTTACTGGGGGGAAAAGAAAATACAAACCAGAAAACCAAACTGACATCACCTGAAACTTTACATTCTCAACACAGATCCTTTAACTCCCTAAAAAAATACAAAGACTACAGATGTTTCAGCAGCTGAAAGAAAACACTGTGTAAATACTAAGCTTTCAAAAATGTGCCACTCACTGAGCTATGAAGGTTGAAGTAACATGGGAAGGCAGCAAAAAAAAAGGGCATTTGCAAAATGGCAGCAGTAAGAAGATTTACTAAGCTAAAACATGTGTTTTCGGAACTGTTCCATCAAAAGCTTTTGCCTGAGTATTGCCATGCTAGTGAAAAAAACCTCAAACGTAGTTTTTCTTCTCTCATTTAAAGGCAGATAAAATTTTATTCTTCTTCTACAACAGAAACAACTGCCAAGTTATCTCTGAATTCTGGAACTAAGTTCCACTTTTTTTTTTTACTACAACCATGTAGATAAAAACTGGCAAGCTGCTATGACAGGTGAAGGCATTTTTATTAGTATGATAAAAAGTTCAAAGTTACAATCATTAGCTGTAGGGAAAAACAAGTCTTTAAAATCTCCTTTTTTTCTTGAGGAGGAAAAGTGCCAGTGTGATAATTACAATGGGACTAAAAACCTCACCAACAATCATCAGTTTTCCAATAAGATATCCATACAAAAATAGATGGGGGAGTTTATAACTATTTGCTTACTACCCTGCTCTGTTAATAATTTGTATTTGTGGAAAAAAAATACAATGTTTTATCACCAGAGAGTATGGTATGAACACGGTGCCTGCAGTCCATGCTGATCTCCCAGACAAAAGCAGCCATGCACATTGCAGAGTTTAAAATGAGTCCAGAGCCAGGAGACACAAAGGTGCTGCACCAGGCACTGCTGGTGGCACCCTGTGCTCTGTGTCCTCGTGACCCAGACTCTGCTACACCAGGGTTTAGCAACTCTGTGGATAGATCAAAGATATTGCAGTCATCAAGGATTTTCTTCACCTGAGGTATTTAATTATGAGTGAAGTTTCTATCTGGTGTTTGTGGGAGAGAGTAAATATTCTGAATTTAATTCCCCATTTAATGGCAATATACTGAAGAGGAATTCCAATGTTAATCAATTCTCCTGCCACCCACAAACAGGTGTGTTAGAAAAGCCATCATTCTTCCCACAGTCCTAGATCATTTATATATACAAAATTATTACAGGCATCACCCCCTTTGTTCCTTCCATTTCCTTTCTCAGAAGGCTTTCATTGCATAATAGTAGTTCCACATCTAACAGATCAGATTATTATTTCTGCCAGAGATACATTATATGATTGCACACAAATATTGCTTCCTTAAATTTGTTTTTGTATGGACTAATAAGTTCAGTCTGAAGTTCAACTATTTCTGCAAATAATTTTATGAAAACTGCATAAATTTTTTTTCTTTCTTTAAAGCAACAGCTGGCTCACAATATAATTTTTACAGAATTTTAGCTTTGTTTTGTCAGCACATTTCATCATCTAATCAGTTTTGCTTTATTATTCATGGGAAATTATGGCACTTGAATCCTTCTTCCAAATATATCCATCAAAATTCATTAAGCTGGGTTTACACATTAATTAAAAGTTGTTTTGATTAAAATGAAGGCAAGCATGTTTTGATTGAATTAAGAAGTAAAAAAAGGCTTGAAAACATCTAAATTAATGAATAAAAATACAATACCAGTTAACTCTGTACAACTCAGCAAGAATAACATAGCTATTTAATAATCGGAAAATTATGAATGTGCCATTACTGATGAAAGTTAAAAGATGCTGAAAATAGCAAAGTTGCTGTCTTCCCAGTGACAGACATCCATGAAAAAACATCCATTAAATTAAAAATGTATTCGTCACATTTAAGATAAACCCGATTTTGCCTAAAACAAGCCCAAAAAATGTGAAATTTCACAGATCAAAGTTCTTGCAATACAATTTTCATTAGGTTTTTCTCCCTGTTTCAGTCAGGATGAAACTTAAATTGCAGCTTAAAATTTGTGTATGTGACTCAAAATTTTCATTAGAAGAAAACAAAACAATGAGAAGTTTGCTGCCAGGAAACATCAGGTTCATTTTACTTGAAAGACCCAGCTGAATATCCTCTTAGAAGCACATGGTTTGCTTATTCACACAGAAACCTGACACAAGGTCTGACTTTATCATTATCAGGACTTTTTTTATCATTAGTATTTAAGACACTTTTTAAGCTGTCATTCAGCTAAAGGTACATGTGCTGGGCAAAGCAACCCAGCCAGAAGGACTGGCTGATGAGCAAAGAGAAAAACCCCAAAAGCAGAAAGCGCAAAGAAAAGGCAAATCTGCCTGACAAGTCAAAGAAAGAAAAGGCAAATCTCAGTGGGTCTCACACACATCCTCCTAACCAGCCAGCCTGAGCAGAGATGAAAGAGGCTACTGTGGAGCTGGTGGCATTTCCACTCTCTGCAAACATCCCTATTATCTTCCCACAGCATGTAACCAAAACCTGAGAGTCTACAGAAATGAACACACCAGACTGCTGGGAGCAGTTGAGAATTGTCCTCAGCCTATATTTCTGATCAGAACAAACAGCAGGAAGGATACAATGAAGTCTCTTCTTCCAAGTCTATGCTCTGCAATCCTAAAAATCTATCCATCATTGGCTTAATCCATCTACCTCAAAGGATATAAAGCTACACACATACACACCCCACTTTCTTCTCCCTCTTCCTTTCTTTGAGGGTGGCAGTGAAACAACTTGAAATTATTTTTTCCCAAGTTATGTCTTCATAACAGCTCTCCTGCACATATCCACATGAAAGTAACAAATGCAAATAAAAGACCAAGGCACACATTCTTGTTTACTGAGGGACATTTACAATTAGGAGGAATATTGTCAGCTACCCCACTGACTCAAAGAAGCTGACACAGTAAGAGACACAGTATGAACATGTTTATCAAGAGTGCTCAGAAGTACACTGCCACTTGACCCCGCAGCTCTGCTGGTTTCAGCAGAGATGATCTTCTGCCTCAGGAATGTCTGCATTAACACACAAGCTGAGAAAATAATTAGAAGTAAGCTATATCAATTTGATGCTTTTAGTTCCCAAATTCACATTATAAAATAAAGTGAAGTAAAACTTGCAGCCAGAGAAAACGATTTACTTCTCTCAAGTAATGATTTTAAACTTCCAGAAGAGAAAATATACATCCAAGTCTCTCTCAAACAAAAGAAAAATATTCAGTATTTTTTAAAGTCTGAGGAATAATTTGACACCTGAAAAGTCCCAGTGCAGCTAGCTGTAAACATGGTAATAAAAAAAAAAAAAGAGGTAATATCTTTCAAGGTTGTATTACAACTTCTGAAAGCTTTTCCCCATTAGAACATTGCCAGTCATAACCTGTGACTGTACATGTCTCTGCGCATGAGGATCAACTTCCCTTCCATTGCTGCTTATTTACAAGCATTTTGTCACTGTGTATAGCTCCATCTGCATCTGAGGAACTCAATATTAACAACTGCACTCTTTTGTTTGAACTCTAAGCCAACATTACAAAGCCTACTGAACTTATGTAAGATTGATTGCTCTTCCACGGCAGGGATTGCTGCACCTCTCTGAGTGCAAACAACAGGGCAAACGTCCCTCCCTTAAAGACAATTCTCACACAGTTAGATGCAGGTAACAAGGGGGACACTGGGGCCTGCAGCTATGCAGGTACATCAAACACTGCTCATGCTGGTGCCCAGAGCCAGAACTCAAATGCCGAACTCCTCTGACATAGAGCAACACAGCTGAATGCAAGTAGAACTCACAAGAATTTGAACCTGTCAAAATTATCCCTATAAAAAGGAACATAAAACTGAAACACGTAATATAAGTAACTTTATGTCTAGACAGTGTAACTGATGGGTGGGCTTAACTTGCAGATAAGTCAAACTGAATTCCAAGCGTAAACATTAATAACAAGTTCAGCTTTACAAGGGCAGTACATAGGACAACTGGAGAAAGGAAGGTGCATTTAATGCAAACTCTTCATTTTCTTTTTTCTTCTTTTATTACAGTAACATCTAGAAATTAATTTGTGCGAAAGGATCCCACTTAGCTGTAACATAAGAGGAAAAAGACAATCCTCAACCAACCAGTCCTCCTGTATTTTCAATCTCATTGTACTACATGGCAGCACTGTTCAGCACAGGTGTATGAGGATACAGTCACTTTCCAATAAGGAAGATCACCTAAGAGGAAAGAGGACTGGCTCCCTGAAATACACAACACCTCTTATTTTCCATGGATGATGTAGAAATAAAGTTTTTACTTACGTAATCACATACTGTTTCTCAGTATCCCCCCCCATATTGTAAAAGATTATAGAATAAAGTCTTGCAGGCAAGGAAACAGAGATTAGGTGATTTGAAATATACAAAGGATGCATCACAGAGACAGACAACTGAGATCCTCTAAGTTCCAGTTCATAGATAGTAGGCATGTGCATGAGAATTTACATGGGGAGAAAGAAATGACAAAATTATGCTTTCAGTATTCTTTTAGGAAGCACTTGGCTCTCCAGAAAACACAGAGGGAAGAATACCTAAGTGTCAGTATGATGTAGATTGTACCACCAAAACTGCACAGAAAATATCAACAGTATTTCCCTCAGAGTTCTGTCAGTGTTGGACCACTGATCTTCAAAGTTTTTGAAACCACGAAGTTCACAGAAACATAGAAAACTCACAATGAAGTTTAAACTACAGCAAATACATGAATCATGCTACTGCTGAAGATCAGCAGATTTTTGCCTCACACATATGGACAAGCTATTTATAAATTTTCACTTCCCATCAGGCTCAGCATGATGTCAGCTTACAATAACAAGTTAATGTTAATGTTTTCCAGTAATTTCCACAGTGCCATTTAACTGCAACTGCCCCAGCCAAGGTAAACTTAAGGGCAAGGAAAGGGCTAACTGCATAATCAGAGAGTAACATTAATGAATTTTGCATCTCTGCTTTGAACATTTGGAATTCTACCTGCACTGTATTTGCCTTTTGTTCCCAAAGTTTAATCTCACTAGTCAGCTGATTACATCTCCCCCAAACGGCTCAACTATTCCTTCAGATTTTAATTAGTGACAATGCTTCATCGCCTTGTGCATTTTTTCCCCAGACAAACAAGCATCCTACACTATTGCAGCAAGTGCCAAACTCAAAGCTATCAAACATTTTCTGAGCTCTAGTAAGATCATGCACTTTGATTTACAATCAGCAGAACCACAGCAGATGAACATTGCCTTTGTGAATTCACAATGTCAATGTCCAGAGTAAAATGATGAAATTTCCTGGGGCTCTTCTCTTCAGACAAATTAGAAGCTGGTCAGAAAGATGTGTTCTTTATTGTTATTTTTCCCCTTCTCTCTTCCACTTGCATGCAATCGATGTGTTTTTGACATAAGGGAATGTCAACAGCAATAGTTTTTATGGCAGAAAAGATTTTTTTGAAAAGCAAGTTCTTCCAACACTTTCCCTTACTCAAGACCACCTTCTCCAACATCTGCTGATGCTTGCCTTTGATTTTATTATCCCAGAGGAGTACAGCTGTCTCACTGTCTCTAAGAATAATTTTTTAAAGCTGCTTAACCCTCTGCTCAGCTTTGGATATTGAACTGCACAGAGGTTGTTGCCTTCTGAACAGACTGGTGCCAATGGCAGATGTTACCATGCCCACCACTTTTTTGACACCACATCCTGCTGACGTTTGACAATTTCAAACATCCTACCCAGGTTTCTAATGAAAGCAAGCTCCCCATTCCCTTCAGTCACATTAAATTGAAATACATAAATTTAAGTAATATCCAAATATTTAAATCTTCTTTGTTTTTGCTGAAATGGCTCCAGGAGGACCACCAGCTGCTCTGTGGCAGCTGTAACACCCAGCAGCCAGAGGACTAGTGATGATCAGCTAGCTGCATGTGGACTGCTGTGCACAAAGTGTTTGCAGAGCATGAGCCTACACAAATCCACTGGCATTAAGGCCTCAAAACTGCCAGTGAGAACAACAACTAGGCACCCATCTTACTAAATGTCAGATTTGCTCAAAGCAGCTGAAAACCACCCTGCATCAGTGAAGGGACTATTAGGATACTTCACACCCTTTTCCATTCAAGTAAACACCAAACACAAGAGGTAAGAGTATCTCAATCGGTTCTTCACTGTATTATTCCTTTGCAATTAGCAGCAATCTCGTCCTGCTTATGTTCACCTCTACCCACCACTCCAGAGTCCTGTCACTTCTGTATTTTACCAGTGGCTGCAATTGCAACATCACCCACTAAAATCAACAGTTTCTTTAGTTAACAGATTAAGCACTTCATTTTACTACCTTTAGATAAACTAAACCAGTAGCCAGGGAGAGCTTGTGGTTTCAAGTCACTTCACAGTCTGAATTTGGCACAACAGAGATGAGTGAAAGGCACCGCTACCCTCACTCATGTTTCCAGTACTTTGTTCACAGTCTCTGATACAAAGCAGCTAAAAGGTGCCATCCTGAATGGCTCCTCATCACACAGAGCTTGCGTGCATCCCCGTTATCACAGTGTTGCAACCTTTTAGAGTCCTAGAGGTGTCTGTTCCACACTCTAAGTCCTGATCACAAAGTATCCACTGGTTATCAGCAGATTTTGCTGGGGGACGGATGGTTTATGTTGAAGAATCATCGCATAAAGCTGCACATTTTCTGGTTTTTAAGCTGCAAAATTTACTGCAGAACTAGAACCACAATAAAGCACATATAACAGTATGAAGTATAACTGCTTCAAATAAACTCAAACATTAAAAATGTTTCAATTTGGCAAAAAAAGGCATCAAAATGAACTAGCAAGAACTTGTCAGAAGTTAGGGAAGCCACAGAGGTAGTTTAGGAGTCTGCTAAAATTCCACATAATTCCATGGTTTAACTGCACTTGGAAAAACAAAACAAATTTATTTGAAACCAAGTTTCCTCTTTCCCTCTCCAAACACCGTTATGTGTTTTCTGTGCACTTGATCAGTCCCACTGGCCTTACAATACATTAAAAATTATCAACCAGCTTTAAAAAAAGGAGTCCACCTATTTATAAATTTCTTTACTTGATGTTAAGGAGGAGGAGTTCTCTTCTGGTTACACATGATAACAGAGTAAAATCTTTTTGTTAAACAAGTTAAAAGGTAAAAATAAAATACTTATTGGTGACATTACAGTGTTCCCTACATAAACCTATGAAGAGATGCCCTACAGACATCTGCACAATACAGTAGCAATACTGAGTATGAATGTTTTGTATTATAAACCATGAAAGAAATGAAAGAATTCCTCACCTCTGTTTTAGTTACTGTACAAACTGTGAAAATATCGCACTTGTCACCCAAAATAACCCGTTTTATTCACAGGAAAACAGGCTAATTAAAGACCCAAATCAAGTTTGTCTAATTCAGTTCTGTGACAACACTTCCTGCTCCCAGCGCCAAAACCTAATGGCGTCGTCCAGGGACACCTCCAGAGTGCTTTATGCTTCTATAATCACAACACTGCAACTGTTTAGAGGATTTTTGTGGCTAATCATGGTGCTGTAATTCTATTCAACAAAATTGTCTGTGTAAAACCCCAGGGATTCATTACGTAGATAATCCCATTACAAACCTCATTCCTGTACTGACTGAACGAAAAAATATACAACTGACTGCCAGCTTCTAAGCCTTTCTTCCTGTTGCCCTATTCAATCTTTATAAATATCACTGATATAAAACTGAATTAAAAGATAACATTTGGATGGAACATTAATTCCTCTGAAAGGAAAGGCTGATAGAAAAATGTGAGCAAGACTCAACTAGTCAAAGAGTTGATGGAAAGAAGTGTTAAAGGCTGTGGTGGTTACAAACATCTCCCTTTCTAAGGAAATTTAATAGGCTACTGCACTCTGATAGTAAAAAACCCAAGAAGTTACTGCTGTAATAATTTGAGAACTGGAGATAAGTTTAAGAACATTTGCAACTTGACTTTGGAAATATTTAGGATGAGGTCATTTATTTGGACCATGTGATCAAAGAATTTCACAAATTCAACTTTACAGGAAATTAACTTCTTGTTTAACTGTTCACAAAGTACCACATTATACAAGACTGAAAATAGCTTTAAATATCATTAGAACTATTAGCTCTCATGTCAAATTTGATTTAAATAATGTTATATATTCAATGTATCTGTCTGAAAGACATTAACTTAAACAGATTTTTTTTCTTCTCTATAAGCACAATATGGCTTTCCAGAAAAATGAAAAATTATGAAAATGAAACAATTCTAAGAGCAACAACATTTTGTAGTTATATTTCCTTCTTTAACACTGTGTCTCTACCACTTTACCAACAGTTCCTATTTTTTTAGGGAAAACAATATTCTCCTTTTATTGCTAAAGGCAGTGTGATTTTTCAAAAATGGCACTTTCTTCCTCACCAGGGATCACTGAGTACCAAGAGGCGATATTGTTTATATTTCAAAACTTGTTAAACACAAAATGCACATTTTGGCTTTCATAAGCTTTTTTTTCCACTTTCAATAACTGAAGATGCTTGATGCTGCAATATAATTTTTAAATGTTTCTAATAATTGTACAATAATCCAAGAGAAATAACTACAGTCAGAACAGTATTCCCTCCTCAGTTCCTAATATCTACAAACTTATTTTATTTTGATTAATTTTTAAATAATAACTTACAATATAATTCAGAAATATAAATTATTGCCTCAAAACATCAAATTTAATAAAAGTGTTTCTATTGCCGGAAGCCTTCAGTGAATTTCATTCTATTTATGGTCACTTTTAATATTGGTACCACCATGGAGGTTTGAAATCCTACATGCTCAACAAGGCTCCCATAAGAAAGTGGTACCCAAAGGTGACGACACCAAGTCCCTTCCTTTTGAAATGCTTCAGGACTTTCTATGGGCTGCAGTTTTATACTGTAAGACAGGACACACACACAGCTTATGTTTCTTTTGTTAGATGTTACAACCGAAAAAGTATTAAGCACATAGCATGTTTCATGTAACATACTGACAATACAATTGAACCTTTTTCTTTGTCTTGAGTTGGTTTGGGTTCAAGAGTGACTTCATTCCAAAGAGCAAAGGCTCTACCTGGTTATTTCTCAATGGCACAAAATAATTCAATAGGTACAAAAATCAAGCATGCACTCAAGCATGGCTCTATCTGTATTTCCTTTGAAAAAAGTGAACATTGTGCTCTTTACATTTTCTGTTCTATTTCCCAGTAGTGCCTGTTTCACCAACGAAACAAGACAGAAATTTGGAAGAAAAAATAAAAGACTTCTCGCACTTTACAAATGTGAGATGAGCACATAGCAGGCATTTTGTTTGCTATAGAAGTGTTTTGTGGGGACAGAGATATAAAGCTAAACAAATGTGTGCATTCGGACTGCTGAAAGGAAGAAAAGGTAGCAAGAAAATTCAACCATACTCAAATCAAACTCAGTATGACTTATAAATGCTCTGTATCTTCCATTCATGTCAAGTGTTTAAGTGTTGAGTTCATAAGTGATTTCTCATAGTAAAAGGGAAGGTTTAATACTGTTGATGCATTTGCACCAACAAAGGGCAAATCAGATTTTTAAGGTTTAAAGCTTTCCCAATACACACTTCTGTCACAAAGACCTTTCTGCAGCTTTGAAAATACCTGTGTATACTTGAGAAAAAAATTAGTAACTACTGATTATTTTTCACAATAAAAACAGGCCAGAATGAACAACTACAATCTGCAGAGGTTACCTGCCAAACAGAAATTGAGACATTCACTGCAGATGTGAAGATGTACTGAATCAGAAATTTACACTTCTGACTAAAATCAATATACAGATACATTTGGCCTGCATTTCTGACAGCATGGTAATTACTCCAGTGCAATAAGCAACAAAATAGCATCTGTTCTGTAAGAGAGGATGAGGTCCAGAACAGAGCTATAAAGGAGCAAACATCTGAAACAAGAGCTGGTGGGAAGGAGTTGATAGTGAGGGTGCCAGGGGAAACAGGGTAGAGATAACAGAGGTACAAGCCTGAGAAGGAATTAGGGAGGGCAGAATAGAAGCACCTGCTGCTTATCCTTCCTTCAGAAGCCTTGTTAATTCTTTGCTTGCTTAAAGCTGTGGGGGAGGTTTCCATACTCCCAAACATCAAGGATGATGATCCAAAGACAACCAGCACCTTTTGTGAAGTAGAGAAAAGAAGGTATCTTGACAGGAGATAAATTTAGAAGCATCCCTCACCATCTCGGCTTCTCCCCTTCCTATTAGACCACACCTAGGCTGTTTCCAGCACCTGAGGGAGGCTCTGCAAGGTACTTCAAGTCCAAGAGCTGCCTGCAGCTCCACTGGAAGCCACATTTTTCATCACCCAACTCAGAATCCACATTATTAGAATCCCGGCCCTGCACAGAACCATCCCCATGAGTCACACTGTGTTCTTGAGAGCATTGCCCAAACACTTCCTGAACTCTGTCAGGTTGCTGCTGTGACCAGTTCCCTGGGGAGGGTGCTCCAGTACCCAACCACACTCTCTTCTGTTTTTCCTGATATCCAACCTAAACCTCTTCCTGTCACTGGTCACAAGAGTGAAGAGATCAGTGTCTGCCCCCTCTCTTCCCTTCACAAGGAAGCTGTAACTGCAATGAGGTCTCCCCTCACTCTCCTCTCCTCCAGGCTGAACAGACCAAGTGACTTCAGACACTCCTCATATGGCTTCCCCTCAAGGCCCTTCATCATCCTCATGGACCTCCTTTGGAAAACTCCCTAACAGTTTTTTATCTTTCTTATACTGCGTCACCCAGAACTACACACAATATTCAAGGTGAGGCTGCCCCAGTGCAGAGCTGAGTGGGACAATCCCCTCCCTTGCCCAGCTTTGCCTGATGTCCCCCAGGACATGCTTGGCACTCCTGGCTGCCAGGGCACTGCTGACTCATGTTCAGCTTGCTATCGACCAGGACCCCTGGGTCCCTTTCCATGGAGCTATTCTCCAGCTTCTCACTCCCCAATCTATACACACAACCAGGGCTGCTCTGTTCCAAGTGGAGAACTGGGCATTTGTCATTGTTAAACTTCCCAGAGTTGGTGGTTGCCCATCCCTTATTTGTTGAGGTCTCTCTGCAGGGCCTCTCTGCCCTCAAGGGAGCAGACAGCTCCTCCCAGTTTAGTGTCACTAGCTTTTAGTTGAGAGCTTTAGCAGCAATGCCCCAGAACTGGGAGCATGTTGTACAAGACAGTGGAAAACAAACTGTGCTTCAGCAGAGCTTTGCTCCCCACACCACCCCCGACCTAAAAGTAAAACAGAGAGACCCTTACAGCAAGGCACCACTTCTGCTCCTCCAAATAAACTCTCCACCACCAGATACAACCATAACACAGCTTCTCTTTGTTAACTGCCCCCACATAAACGTTCTGTCCCAGGTAGTTTCTTTACATCTGTCAAATTTCAGCAGAACCCTTCCTAAGCCTGGATATCCATTTACCGTTCTTTTCTGGCCTATGCATAAACAACACTGGATGAACAAAAGCAGAGGAACACATTTATGGAGTATGTTCTAGTTCAGATTCAGTCATTTAGAGCCTCAGTAAAAGTGCCACACTTTAAGTTAAACAGCCATGTGAAAAAATGTTCCTAGAAAATCTTAGCACAATACCTACATCAAATATGCTGATATTCTAAAATACTTAAATGAATAAAGGCAAGAAAAAACAGTAGTAAGAAACACTACAGCAAGAAATGCCTGTGACATACAAATATTTAGAGAAAGCAAAGCAACTAACATGCATTAAATTGATTAAGACAGAAAAAGTACACTAAGTTAATTCAAAAATTTCTAATTTGATGCATTAACACCTGTAATACCAATGCTCACACACTGGAAAAGTGTCTTATTCTTGTTTGGGTTTATTTTGTCTTATTTTCCTAGATTTCCAAGTTTTTCTTCCACTCTTTCTTTCCATTTTTTACTTCCACTATTTGAGATTCTTGCATCCTAGCCTTCAACACTGTTAAGTCCTTTCTGAGTAGTTACCCACTTACAACCACTCATCCCTCTTCATTCAGCTCTCCTACCCAGCATTCTTTTGAAATCCCATTTGCCCAACTTTCTCTTCCTTTCATGGAGGATATTCTTCTCTTTTATAAATAGGCTGAGACATCTTCCAAAGACCATAGAAGGCTCCTTCCCCTATTTCTCACTAGAGACTGAACTTCTGAAAACACAGAACACGGTAAAAAGGCCTCACTGTAAAAAAGTATTTTTCATACATCCTCAAGCAGTCAGAAGTTATCATGGATGGGTATTTTTAAAAGTATATCCAGAGAGTGTATTCAGGATTATCTTTCTTTTGGCTCTGATTTTAAAGACATGGTTCCTAGAACAAAAGGAAGGGGAAAAAAATCCTATGCAGGTGGGATGGGAAACATGTTTTTGGAGATGAAAAATGACCTCCATGGTGTACTAAAGTAATCCACTGCACCACCTAGGAGAATATTGTATCTTCGGTAAGCTTTGCAAGTTTCAACTTTTCCCTTCCCAACTGTAAAAACATTCTCTGCCTGGGACAGAGTGTTAGGATTGCTTTCCTGACTAATTATGAGGGATACTTATAGATTCATAATACAAAACAGGTGCAAGAAATATGCATAGAATTGAACACTTAAAAACTCGGACTTTACAACAGTTCAACTGTTGTTCTGGGAGCTCTAAATCAAGTTACTCAGCCAGTGCCTAGAATAGTTCAACTGTCTTCAGGAAGACTTAAGTAGTGAAAAGCAAAACACTGTGCTGACAGTTACTTGTTACTCACATCTCCATCATTTAAGGACAAAATAATGTATCCACTGTGATAACTGCATGTATCATATGTACTGTACAATAAACTGTACCTCTAAAGAGGATTTCTCTTTGTTAACACGTAATCAAAGTTGTTTTATATAACCACATTCATAGACAGTGTTTTCAGTCACTGCACAGTTATCCTCAAACACAGCATAGAGATGCCAGGTGAACACTAGTGATGCTCCATGGCTGTAATTGAACATCAGGCAGGGTACCTCAAATGGCCACAAACAGGCAGCCAAAATCTCCGCTAGCAGAGTTGAAGGAGCTTTAATTCATAAAGGAGTGGAACTACATGCATTGGAACAGAAAGGCCAAAACATCTGCAAAGCAACCACTTACCATGACCACAGTATCAAGTGTCAAAATTTCAGGTATAGGAGAGAGGGAGGCAGTGCATCCATCAAGTCACCCCTCCGCCTGTACAGAGGGATGCTCTGTACCAATGGCATGCTCCCCTGGCACAACCCAGAGAAATCATGTTATAGGCTGGGTATAGTGTGGCTAGACAGTGTCCAGGCAGAAAGGGACCTGTGGGTGCTGGTCACCAGCTGACTGATCATGAGCCAGCAGCGTGCTCTGGTGGCCAAGAAGGCCAATGGATATCCTGGCCTGTATCAGGAACAGCGTGGCCAGCAGGAGCAGGGAGGTCATTCTTCCCCTGTACTCGGCACTGGTGAGGCCACACCTTGAGTGCTGTGTCCAGTTCTGGGCCCCTCAGTTTAGGAAGGACATTGAGATGCTTGAGTGCATCCAGAAGAGGACAACAAGGCTGGTGAGGGGCTTGGAACACAAGCCCTATGAGGAACGATTGAAGGAGCTGGGGTTGTGCAGCCTGGAGAAAAGGAGACTCAGAGGTGACCTTATTGCTCTCTACAACTTCCTGAAAGGTAATTGTAGTCAGGTGGGGGTTGGTCTCTTCCACCAGGCAGCAACTGAAGAACAAGAGGACAGTCTCAAGCTGTGCCAGGGGAAATATAGGTTGAATATTAGGAAAAAGCTTTTACAGAACGAGTGGTTAAATACTGGAATTGTCTGCCTGGGGAGGTGGTGGAGTCATCATCCCTGGGTGTGTTTAAAAAATGACTGGATGTCAGTGCCATGGTTTTGTTGAGGTATTAGGGCATCAGTTGGACTCAGTCTTGGAGGTCTCTTCCAACCTGGCGGTTCTGTGTGATTCTATGATTATTAGAGTTACCTCTCAGTTAAAAACAGCAGTGCCTTGTTTTCACTAACCGATGAATGTTGCTCATTCTGTACTAAACCGTGGGGTTATTTTCCTAGGAAGATGTGACCCCCCAACAAGGTTTACACAAACAGCATCTTTGCATATCCTCAGTTGCTGTAGGAAGGAACTCAATAATGATGCAGAAACTGAAAAGACCTAATAGAGTTGTAAGAGCTGTGTACATCTGTGTCCTTCTAAAAAGCAGTGACATGTCTTAGGAAGTTAGAGATGGTATTTGGGAGCATTACTAATTACAGTTAAAGTAACTTCAAAGCAATGTACAAGTAGCAGGCCTGCCCAGTCAATCAGCCATATAATGTGTCTTTTTCTTGGTTTGTTTTTAATTAAAAAAACAGCTGAAAGAAAACCTCTGGCAAAACTCATCAATGACTCTCTTTCAGAGATTGCCTCCTCCCATTCCTGGAACTCAGTTGAATTTCTGTTGCATTCATAGATATAAATCTCCTTCTCAAATGCTTACTGCCTCCTTGTATCAGTGCACCCTTATGTAACAGTCAATATAATTTTACAGCATAAAGACATGAGACAACTGTTCTGTTATTGCCAGCTACATAGAAGTGAATGCTTCCAGCTTGACATCAGTATTTCTTTTCTGTTTGTACTAATCTTAAAAGAAAGGCTTATCTTAAACACTAAAAACTGAGGTTAGAAAAGAAACATCTGAAAGGAAGTTTCACTGGAAAACATTTAATTCTAGCAGGTTTATTTCTTTGATCAGCAGATAATGTAAGGTTTGTTTACTATATTGAGTTTTTATAAGCCAACAACGAACTGCTACACTTCAAACTTTACTGCCAAGATAAATAAAATGTAATTCACCGTAGTCAATGTTTCTAGGCTACTGAATAAAGCCAAGTAAACAATACATTACTTCCCCATTCTTTCTCTCAGACTCTAGAGATCCTCTGGCTTCAAAACAAAACAAGAAAAAAATATGATCACTGCCAACACTGCTGCTAATTCACATTAAGGATTTTTAGGTGAAACTAATGAATGGCATACCTCTCTTTTTTACCCAGCAACAATGACCAGCATCCAAGAATGACCTTCAAAATGTATGTGACTTGTCTCCTCATATTCTAGTGACCTTAGTCACTGGAGTCTGTAGGGTTTTATTACCTATTCAGTCCAATAAAAGGAAGGTCCAGTGACTCCTTGCGAGTTCTCCTTCATGCATCATTCTTCCCTGCTCTGTTTTCAAATTATTTAAACTGTCTTTAGTCCTCTGAGTAAGTATTCAAGTATTAAACTCATAAAACATGAGAGTGATTGCAATCTGAAATACCTAAAGCCTGACCTTCCTTTGGAGTCATTTCAGCCAAAATCCCCCTCCTCTCGAAGGAAGGAAAGAGGTATCTGCATTCATTAGACAGCCTCTGCTTTCATTACTTTTATCAACAACAACCTGTCTTAATACAGCTCTGCCAGATAATTAAACTACCTAACATATTGATGTTTTCATCATGAATTGCTGCTTTTCATTAGTAAAACCATGTACTTGATTTTTATCTTCCACAAAGTCACATCCATACATCTCTAGCTCAAAAGTGCTGGAAGCCAAGACAGCACATGCAGATCTTTCTCCAGCTGCTTTGTCTTACCTTTTTTCCTAGGCTTGTGCCATCAGTCCTTGCTGGAGGGAGCACCCTGATTCAGGCAAATCTTTACCTGATCCAGTATGGCTGTTTTGAGGTTATGTTCTCGTCCTGATTTTCTTACCACTCTAACTACATCTCCAACCATTCTTTATATCAACTATTTCATCTGTAAATTGCTTCTTCCAGCTCTCCATTAAGATTTAAAAAATCAGTATATCCAAAGAGTTGATATAGATAATTTAAAGTTCTACCATTGCACAAACCTTGATGTATTCAATAACCTCCAGAAATAAAAAAAAAAAAAAAAAAAATAGTACATGACTTTCATAGTGTTCAAGGCCAGGCTAGATGGAGCTCTGAGCAACCTGGTGTTGGAGAAGGTGCCCTGCCCATGGCAGAGGCATCGGAACCAGAAGAGCTTTAAGGTCCCTTCCAACCCAAACAATTCTATGATGCTAAGATAAAAGTCCTGTACATAAAAACCATGCAGATGTTTTAATCATATTATTTTTTAATATAAAGGCTCTGGATTCTTTCATTTTAAAGTATTTTCAGAAATATGGGTCTAATTCTATGAGATGATGCCATTCCCTGAAAAGTAACTGCCAACTTCTTGTCCTACTGAAGTCAATAGGAAGCTTAATATTTAAAATTAATGTTAAATAATGTACAGAGTTATGAAGCCAAATATCTCCTATAAGTCTAATTTGTCACATGCAACTGAGTCAATGTGACTCAGACTGTTCTTTAGATGTCAGATGCAACAGTGGTGCTTGTTTCAAAAACTACACAAAAAAGGTTCAAAATCTCACAACATTTCTTGCATGAGACTTTGCATTCATATGCCAAACAGAACTGTTTGAGTTAGTGATCACAAAAAACAAACAAACAAGGAAAAACCAACCCCCCACACACAAACACACTTCTTTGAACCAGCCCACTGCTCTAACATCCATTTAGCTAACTGAAAGTACAGAATTTTGTGGATAAAAATTCAGCTTGGAGAAAGTTTGAATATTAAGCATAAAACTTTGTGAAGAACAAATGACTGCTGATTGATGACACTCAAACCAACATTAAATAAGTGAATTTCCATTTTTATCTTCATGAAGTTTTAACCCTGCACCACAGCATAACAAACTGCCATTTTATCTGCCAGTTATATTTTGTATGTCTTTAAGAACAGATTCCCAGAAAGAAGGAATACAGTTTTTCTCTTGCAATGCAAAACACTGGCATATGCTCAGTGAACAAATCTCAGGATAAATCAGTAGGAGTGACAAAATAACAGTAATAAGTGGGAAGATAGCAGTGAGAAGAAGAGAAGCTACCAGCCAGGCCTCACATGAGAAGATGAGGGATAGAAAGAAATTTTCCTAAGCATCACAGCAGAGCAAGCAGAATTTCTGTGACTTCTGAGATACAGCAGTGACCAAAACCAGTCACAAGAGGAAGGATCCACCTGCAAGAACATGACAGACCAGCAGAGGAATTCTTTTATTCTATGAAGTTGATTGTTTGTATGAAGTACCACCGAAAATGTAAATATTCATCATGAGCAAAGAAGATTCCAGACAGAAATTGTTCTTTAATGATATGTGCAGCCAGGAACTTCTACGAAAAGCTTTATTTTGGACTGTGCAATCCATCTCCTGGCAGATGCAGCAAGTACAGGCACACTTTAACAAAGCCATGTAGTCCCCTCCATATATAAGCAGTAAATCATAAGGGAGAAGACACTGACTCTTCCTTCCTCCTAATCTGTGCTCAAAAAAATGTCAAAGGAAATGCAAAAAGCTCTTCAAATAGAATGGCCAAATAAGAGAAGCAAAATTTTTTGTGGGACACACTGGTTTGTGTCCCAATCTCAAGCTTGACACTGTCAGCATGTAGTTATAAATCCACACAAGACCTCTAGAAACCAAGGCAGCACCTTCAATATTTCAGAACAAGGCACAGGGAAGTTAATGAAAACACAATGTCTCTTTTAATAACTTTCACTGACCTAATCCCCTGTGTTCTGGAAATATGTAACTGTAGGCTTGCCAAAGTGAATATGAAGAAGATAAAACACAAGATAATGAGTCAATTGATGTGCAGATTCATTAATTTATAAAACAAATAAACCTTAACAGTAATTACATCTGCTCATGATTAATGGCATCTGCCCAATGGAGTGCTCTTGATATGAACAGCATGTAAGGTTATATACAGTCACATTAGAGTATAGATTTTTCCAGTATACGAATGTGAAAAAGATTTCTGGAAACTAATGAGTGCAGAACTGTGACTGAAAGCTCCAGTCATACTATTGCTATTCCACCGTACTAAAAACAACTGGATTCTCGATCCATGAACATCACACAGGCTTTGAAATCCAGCATCAATCATGTTAACTGATTCTCACAAGATAAAAACAAAAGCTGAAGTCTAACATCTGCTTTCCTTGGCAAACCAATCTGAAAGTTTATGCATTTGGGAGGGTTTTTTAATCATCATAAATAACCCACAACCAGATGAATTAAAGGTACTGCCTTGTTTTCTGGACAAATCGTGATAGGGTCCCAGTAACTTTTCTTCACTTCAAAGCATTCAAAGGAAGAGTTTAAGGAATTAGAGGAATTAAAAGGACTGCATGCAGATGCAGTCTGTGATCTTGCTGGGATCATGGAGACAAGATACAACAGCTGACATGTCTGGGGTAATGCAATGGAGGGATACAGGCTCTTTCAGAAGGACAGGCAGGGAAGATGCGAAGATGGGAGTTGACCTCTCTGTGACAGAGCAACTGTAATGCACAGAGCATTGCCTGGGGATGGACAATGAGCCAGCTGGGAGCTTAGGAGTGAGGACTGAAGCGTGGCTGACACTCTGGGGGTGTCTGCTACAAGCTGCCAAACCAGGCAGAACAAGTGGACAAGGGCTTCTACAAACAGCTGGAAACAGCCTTGTGTCTCCAGGCCCTGCTCCTCATGGGGGGCTTCAACCACCGTGGTAGCTGCTGGGTGACCAACACAGCACCATGCAAGCAACCCAGAGGCCTCCTAGGGAGCACCAGCGACAACTCCCCAATAAAAGCAGCAGAGCAAACAACAAGGAGAGGAGCTCTGCTGGAGCTCAATCACAACCAAGGAATGCCTGATTGAGGATATGAAGGTAAAAGGCAGCCTTGCCTGGTTCATTCTGAATTTCTCAAATTTTCCGGAAAGATAGAATATATACTGCAGAAATTCCAGTCCCAAAGAGAGAGAAGGTCAAAAGAACATTTGATCCTCTGATAAGGAAACCTTGCAATCTTCCCAAATATTTGTAAGTTCCTTGGCAACTGCCAAAATCAGAAAGATTCACAAACATAAAGGCTTCCCTAGTCATACATTTTGATACTGTTCCAGAAGTCCCTACATAAAGCTCCAAACGAGCTCCTCCTTTCAGCTGATCAGCTAAAAGGTATAGATCTTAAAACAAGCCAGAAATGTTTCCTGATTCAAGAAAGCTAGTACAAAATTTCTGCATTTTCTTGTGAATTAGAAACTTGATTTCCTTCCCCCAGCCCATGACAGTTTGGATTATGGAGCAAAGCAGAATCTGTACTCATAAAGAAAACCTTAGGCATAGAAAAGATTTTTCATTGTCTTATTCAACCAAGTGCATTTGCAGAACTGCTTCTTGAAAAATATCATCAGCTGCCCAAGTGTTACAGAACAGCAGCACCCCTCTTAGATAATTCTTGTAAAGAATTATTCTGTAAACCCCGTAAAGCATAACATTATTTTATCCTCATGGACATTCACATTCCTATGTAAATTGAGCCACAGTTAAAACACTGTGGAGAAAGACATTTCCACATAATGCAGAGGTCTGCATCCACGGTCAAAAAAACACTTCTTGGCAATCTCAGCATTTTGAAAACCAAGCCATGTCTGGACAAGCACTTAATGCTGAACTCTTTTTGAATGATCTTTCTATAAATTAACACTTGGCTTGCAACAGATGAAATGATTACATAACTATGAAACATAGCTGAAATATACCTTCAAGATTCACTATATCTGGCACTACCACCTAATTCTGAATAATTCCAGCCCTCCTTTATAGAATTTGACAGTATATGAACACTGAAATAAAAAAGTTGGGCAATGAACTTAGTAGCTTCTCATGTGACTGAACAAATGAAATTACTGAATTCCACTTTCATAGGATAATTGGCCTTCGATTGCTGGAAAAACATGTACTTTATTGAGTTCTGTACAGACTTGCTCTTTTTAGTACGGATTTTTGTTTTGGTTTTATATCAAGGAGGGTGATAAATCCTCCACTGTGTCATGGAAAAGCAGTGCAAACAGTTTTGAACACTTCCAGATCACCATCTCCCTTCAAGGAAGCCTTCTGAGAAACAGTGCTTTAACCAAGAGTCTCCATAATATAATTTTCTATGGTTCAATGAGCCTTACCAGCAGATTTGCAAGTCCCAATTAACACTGATAAAAAGAACACTGAAACGAGGCCTTCAGCAGCCCCTAAAAAGTCACAACACTTTCCTCTTTGTACTGCTTACAGGAGGTGCAAGCTAACTACAGGTAGAACCACCTGCCATTGGTATTTTAGAGCTACAACAACACTGCCTTGCCTCCATTTTTTGCACATCTTTACCATTCTACAGTATTTCTTCTGAATGTTTTGTTATTTAAATTAGCAACAGATAGTTGACATGCATGTCAGACATACACTAAATCAAATTAAGCATTAAATAAAGATTTTGAGCATCCTTGATTCATAAGCAGTAACAGCAAATGCCAAGACAAATGTGAGAAACCAAACCACTGAACTGTTATGGCACAACTGACATTTTTTGGAAGAATATCATTCTCTGACTGCACTGGTCTCTCCTTGTGCCAAACTGCAGTAGTAGCTCCTAGCAGTTGCTCAAAACTGATGAAAATTCATGTTAAAGCCCTGGAAATATCTTCCACCTCATAGGTATGGAAAACTCCCTACACCTATATATAAGATCATGCTAGCAATACTGGATTAAAAACTAGATCATCCTTTGGGCTCTCTCGTATTCACCTTCCATGATTTTTTTTTTCCAGGTAACTGAAAAGAAGGCAATAGCTCTATACACTATTGCCAGTCCATACCCTCATGAGTAGAGTTATAATCACTTTGGATTGAGAAAGCATTTCATTCTCACTGTTGGAATAACCCTCTTTTCCTAACACTTCAGGAGCTGTGAAATCCTTTACAGGTAAAGTTGACATTAATAGCTCTAGAGGGACTTCACACATTTCCTAGATTTCCTGAAAGTCTTCATTTTAAAGGGAAATAATATGCTGGAAAAGATACAATTAAAACCCAAATCAAAACAACCATACACGCCCCAGCACACAGCTTACAGTGGGAACATGTACCTAGAAAGTTTGCCAGCCAAGACAGACGAACAGAGCTGATTGTGTACAATATGGCTTTGTTGGAAGGTTGCTTGTGAAAAACAAGCAATAAAAATCAGTAACTTATTACCATGATAGCTTAAAAATGAAACAGTGAACTGACTACCATAAACCAGAGGAATGATACACAGACAATGAAGACATTTCTGATAAGTGAGCTGCACTCCAGAATGTTTCAAGAAGCCAGCAGTATAAAGCTTATCACAACTTGTACAGTACACTGACAGGAAGCTGTTGGTGTAGCAGGAAAAGCAAATGAAGTAATAAATAATCATATGGGTAAATAGCAAATCTGAATATATACACAATGCTATTGGGTCATGAAGTTCAGCTTTGCCTTGGATTTGTTCAGTCATTTTGGGCAAGTCACACAGATCTCTCAGTAAATGCATTCAGATAAGGATATGTGCTCTTAAAGCACTTTAATCTCTGGAGATGAAACATCATATTGAAATGTAAATGTTACTACTTACAGCTTACTGCCTTCAAATGACAGCTGAAATGTGCATTCCACATTAATGATCTGACAGAATCAAATCAAAAGCAATCTTCATGTATGTTTTGACAATGTGCAAATGTTAAGCACAACTCATAGCATGTTATCTGGCTGTCAACCATGACCAAAAAATGAAAAAAAACCCTACAGTAAAAAAACAAATATGCCAAACAAAAAACCCAACAAAACCCTCACAAAACAAAAACAGAAAAACCACTGTAAAACAAGGCTCCCAAGCTTACTTGCAGCAGGGTTCCATGAACAGCGTTCTGTCGCATGCAGCGAGCGGCGGGGTCCGGGAGCCCCTGCAGCAGGGCCAGCACGGTGGGGGCAACTTCATTGGCCATAACGAAGGGAACGAGGGCCCGGCCCGCCAGCTGCCGGCAGCGGTACACGGGGGAGCGCCCACACCTGCAGGAAGGAGAAAGACCTGCTATTTGTCATCCAGCTCCAATCCACCAGGTGCCTAAAACGCAACGGAAACTAAAACTTATTTCTCACAAATCTAATATACAGCCTTCTCAGGAGTTAAGGAATATTTGCCCAGAAAGATAAGTCATATAGAGCTATGCCAGAGGATTTGTTTTCTTTCTCAAGTTCTGGTGTTTACATAATGAAAAAAGAAATAAAGAGGGAAAAATGCAATTATGCCATGAAACAGGTAAGTATAAAGTCCTGCAAATATCCTTCTTGATGTTTATGTTATTTACTAATCACATTCAAATGTATTACAAATTTGACTTAAACTGTTAGCTCCATGTTGTTAATCAGATGTTTCCATGAGAACACAACATGGCGTCAACTGAATTTTGGGCCAAATCTCCCACTGGTTTCTAAAACACATTTAAGGGCAGGAAGTAAAAGACATTGGAAAATAATCTTCCATTGTGTATAATTAGTATCTAAAAGAAAAATACTTTTTATTTAAAATTAACTGCTAAGATGCAAGACTCCATATAAAGTAAATTCCAAAAGGAATCGAATCTTTTAGTGCAATTAAGGTTTTGACAGGATGTAGATTTATGAAAATACATACAGAATAAGCTATTCAGCTACAGTAACACATTAACCAGTTATATGGTAACATGTATACTGAATTGACATGAGTAGGAGCCCTTCATCAGCTAAGCGGGTTAGGCTAAGTCTTTCAAAGCCAGTAACTCTTGCAGGTGTCAATTTTGGTAATGCAGGTACAATTCAGCCACCCAGACAAGTGAGAAAGCTGCTACAGGGTTTAGACAAAAAAGGCCAAATGTCTTAGGCGACAGAAAATGCAGTACAGTTGAAGTTATGCTCTTATACCTCCCAGATGATCGTGAGAGACAGACTTCCCTACTCCAATACTCATCCTTTTCCTGAATTACTTCCTATGTATTTTCAGCTTACAACATCATATGTAGATGAGATTATCCCCTGCCAAAATGATTTTGACCTTTGCTGATAAATAAACCAAAAAACCCTGCACTGTCATGCCCATATATTTAAAAATTAAATGAAATTAAAAGTTGTGCTAGATTTCAAGTATCTGTAGCAAATTTAAATCAATATTCAAAGTAGTAGTTTATTTTACTTATTTAAATTACTTATAACAAATAATTATTTATTTATTTATTTCTATTACTTTATTTCACATCAAAGAAATACAGAAGCCAGTTTGCATCTTGAACCAGCAATCCAACTAACAGAATTTTGAACACTAAGAAACTAAACAGTCTTAACTGAAATAGTTATGTTATGCCTTGGCAGGCCTGAAAGACAGATCTCCTTCAGAGAGAGCTATGCTACCCCCTGAACAACAGGTTTTTGAGGGAATTTTCACCCTTGAAAATAAGGTTGTATGTTCCATCATGATTTTTACAAAGGTCATCTTTACATTTCCTTTTCACATCCTTCACTACAGGATGCTTGAGCAGAACAGTCACAATTAGAGACCGTGCCACAGGAAAAGCTTCAACCCTGTATTGACAAGGTTCAAGAAGAAAGTCAGCTCAGTTCTTCCTAAAAAAACCTTTTTTTCAAACAAAAACATTTTAATTCTACTTCACAGTAAACTGAAACCTAAGAAGTGATTGTCTGCAACCATTCTTTCAGCTCTGCTGAACCATGTTTTCTTAATTTTGTTTAGGACCTTTTACAGATACCAAGGAATCTGACCTGTCTTCACAGGAGTGGAAAATGGGTAAAATGCCAGGGTTTCCTCTAACTTGTGCAAGGGTACTTTCCAACATTACATGCTTCAAGAGGGGGCTTTCTCCCCAAACACAACGCAATGAATTACTATATATTTTTAAATAACCTGACTTTAACTTTTTTGTCTTGTAAAAACACCAAAGACTTATAACACATGCACCTACATACAGGGAGATACAGTATTTTACATGCCAAATTTTGTTCCACTCTATTATTTTATCAAATTTATTATGAAAATAGAAGTGACTGCTCTATGTTTAGAAAGAAGAAAATAGTTTCACGTTACAGGCAAAATCTTCTCAGCTGCCTGCAGTCCTCCCTGAGAGCAACCACACAGGGGCCCAGTCATAGAGAACTCCCCCAGGATGCCGTGGACCTGGCTCTGCAACTTTCTGTGCCTGAGGGAAAAGCAATCCCACAGCTCCTGCCTGCCCAAAGGACAACCCAGCCAGCAGCCTGCCACAGTCCTACACACCTGCTGTACACCCAGGCACACTTCTCACACTCCAGGCTGCCACACAGGGTGCTCACAGGGACTGACACCCTGAGAACAGCACACCTGTGAAATCAGTACTAAGAAAAGCACCACAAAAGTTTAAGAACAATACAATATCTGCTTTATAGGATCACATATGGGAACACATGAAAGGTATTTCACATCAACAAACAGCTTCCCAAATCTGAGGTGGGTTAACATTCCTACTGTTTCTTCTCATTTATTTAAATTATTTATTTTTAAATCCAACACTCAAAGAAAAATAGTTCTTTCCAATCCCCACCCCAACCCCCAAGAAACAGCACTTGAGAACACTTAAAAAATATTCCATCCTTCACATACATATGCCAGATGTCATGTCAAGTCACCACTAGTGACCTACCCCTGAACTTCTGCATACCCTGAAGGCACTTAGGTGTACATAGCTCATGTTTTGAAGGCACTTGGCTTCATTTCTGAATCATGCACAAAGTCAAAACAAAGACTACCTTTTCCATCCTCTAACAGCACCCAAGAACAGAGAGTTTTTATTTTTACTGGATCCTACTTACATAAAACCTTTCACCTGTAAATAAAACTAAACAGGATCAATTCTCAAAAAGGGATAGAAAGACTGAATACAAATAAAACAACTGAGCAACAGAAAAATACCATCCTAATCCAATTTTGCAATTTTTTCGCTCATTGTTACACCAAACTCCAAACCATACATTTTAACACCGAGTCTACTACCTGTATTGTTAAAAACTTGTTTTATCTAGAATTTAGCAACCATCATGGGAAGCAATCTCACAAAGTGCATCAAGAAATATTATTGCACAATTACGGCAATTACAGTAACTCAGTTTTGTATCTGCAGCAAAATCCAGCAGTTTAAGAAATAAGCATTTTAAGGCTATGAACGATTCAGGTTACTCCTCCTGCAGTAGTTTAGCACACTGCCATCCCTGAGATGACTTTCATTTATGTGACAGTAGTTGCCTTGTTGGGACACTGGCAGAAAAGGACCTCCAAATGCAGTACTTCACCATCCAGACTCTGGGCTTCACCTGGCAACAGCACAACTCAAATCTGCTGCAGGATCATCTGCTCTGTAGGAAATACAACCAGTGGAATCTTGCATCCATTAGGACAGCATGGATGTGTGTACAAACCTGCACTTAAAACTGTTTCATCTTTGATTTGAAAGGTGCTGGGGGGGGGGAGGGGGGGAGAAGTTTTTTCAGTAGGTGACACTACCTTTACATGCAGTCAGATATAAGTGACTTTAGAATCTAGGAATTACCTAAAATGTTGTCATATGTAAAAACATACATTATGCCAACCTCATTTTATTATACTTCAAGGCAGCAACAAGAATGAAACTTGCAAAATCCTCATGTGATATACTTCTATTCAATCCTGAGGGCTATTAACAACTGTAGTATTTCACTTTCAACTCAGTACTGTTTATCTAGGTGCATGAGGTAGTGGATGTAAACATGTTTACTTGAAACAGTCCACGATCAAGAACAAAAAGTCAATAAATCTGAGAAGGTTTCGCTCTGTGTAACAGTAGATTCAATTCAATGCATTTCCACTGCTCCGTTCCAGCTTCAACACTTAGATCCTGAACCGCCCTCCAAACTGACATGATTTATCACCAGCTCTCATAAGGCACAAAGATTCCATACTCCTCTGCACACATCAAAGTATCTAATTTATTGCTCTGGCTACAAACAACAGAACACTAGCTGTAAATAATAATATCTTAAACTTCTCTTGGGAAAAAAAAAAAGAAAGAAAAGAAAAAACAAACCTGCAGGTGTTTCCTATGTGCTTATTTTCCACACTTTATTTCTTCCCCCCTCAACAGACTCCATATTACCCAAATTAACACCACAAATAAGGACTTTCTTTTATATAAAGGTCACAGAAACAAATTAGTAGAATTAATTTGAAAAATTATACCTGTTGCTGAAAATATGTTCATTATATTAAATAATTCCTACTGTTGTTAGGACTAACAAGGAGAGAACTGTCTATTTCCAGGTTTTACTGGCTGTTGTCACAGTGACCTGTGCATTACTAACAATGTCATTGCTTATTAGTGAAACAGTGAAGGTTCTGCAGAAGGGGCTCTGAGCTTCTAAGTCAAACCAAGTATCATCACAAAGAGCTTGGGAGAAGAGTGAAGCATGAGGCAGGAAAGACCTTGCAATTCAAGCCACCCACCTCAGGTTAGAGCATTTTAGCAGCCACTGGGGCTTTTAAAAGATGAAAATGATTGAAAAATATAAATAAATAAAAATCACATCGATGGTACTCTTTAAACCACCCTGGAGCTAGTTATACCACAAGGTCCTAACAAATGCACTGTAAAAAAAATTGTGGTAGAGTCTTCTGTCTGATTCTATATAGACACAGTAGGTAGTATGAAAAAGAGATTTCATCTTTCCTCCATGATATAGCTATACAGTTCAAGTTACATCATCAGTTCCAAAGCAAGAATTAAAACCAAGAAATTAGAGCAGGAAAAACACAGATGGTGGTCAGAGATCAGAGGGAAAAGTATTTAGCAACAGATTCAGTTCCTATTACAAGAGTTTGGATATTAAGATTCAAGAGCATTGCATGCATTCCTCATGATTATATACTAGTTCATTTTTTCCCCTTCAAATTGTCTCCTAAAGGAATACCTTTAGCAACTACAAATGAAGGGTGACAGGTTTCCATGCTAAGTGAGGTCCAAAAATAGAATTAAAAAAAAAAAAAATACACTTTTGCTTCCACACAATTAACTTGGATTTCCATACTGTGGATGAATCAGCAGGACAGTGCCTATTCATTACTGATAGAGTAAGGCTTCCTGGAATATCAAAAATAATTCGCTACACAAGCACCTACAGTTTCTTTTGTTCATTTTTTGATTTGCTCGGTTTGTGCTTTTAAGGAAACACAACAATTTTTCATTTAGTTTTTCCATGTTCCTTAGCAATAAAAGTATCCAAAGCATTTAATTTAAAAACTTATTTCTCTGAGGAAACTTGTATTGTAATTGGCCTGAGGATAATTTTTTGTTCCTTAATCTGAGATTAAGTTTACCAAAAAAAAAAAAAAAACAAAAAAAAAAAACCAGAAAAACCTGAGTTTTGATATAGCTCCTCAATATTTATCTGTAAAGTAGGAAAATATTACAGAGGTACCAACAGTTTGCTGGAGGTTTTAGATCTACAATCAACACATAAATGTAGCTCAGGAAATGTTTGAGCAAAACTATGGACAGAAACAAGCTAAATTTAATTTCAGATTATCTATGCAGTACTAAACCTCTAAGTTCTTATTTATTTCGTTTAAAGTTATGTTAATGGTTGCCCAAACTTCTAGTCTCTTTATACACTGTGCTAAGTATTTTATTCTTCCAACTTGGGCAATTAAGATAAAACCCTATGTTTTTGTAAGGGCAGTAGTTTCCACACAAGCACTTAATGAACCAGAGTAGCCATAAATACTGCAGAAAGTATGTAGGCAAAGCACACAGGCTTTTATTTGTGAAAGCTGTCCACAAGCTCTGCCAGGAGCTGTTTCTCCATATGTTTCCCAAGGCTTTCTAAGGAAAAATTATAGACATTTCTCTCTTCTTGTCACCAAGGTCCAGGTTAATGCAAACAAGTGGCCAACTGATACCAAGCTGAATCAACATCAGAAACTTGAATTGTTGTGGTTTAGCAAGCCAAAACACCTAGGATCGCTAACATCTGAGTCTATGAAAACTATTACTAATACAGTGTGCAAACTTCAGAGAAACAGATATATGTTCTTATCAAATGGAGATTTCCTATAGAACATGCTGACACAATTTAAATGGCATCTGCTCCTGAATTCCCATCAAGAAATCTCAAAGAATATGTCACGGTAGGTAGGCTCTACACTTATGTAACAACTGAAGTTATATGAGGGTAGAGCATCCATTGCAGTTCACAGCATTCGAGGCAAAAGACCTTGCTCCTATCTCAACATCACGTAAAAGACAACTTCATTCACAATCATATTTCTACTTTGTTAATTTGTGAGCATTTACCATGATGTTTCACAACTGCAGAATAAGAGAAAGAAAAACACACCACTTACTGCCCAGAGTTGGGAAAAAACAAACCAAAGACTATTTTCTGTCTTAGCAACTATGTCATTATTTTGAACTCTATGAAAGGGAAGTTGAATGAAAAAAATCAATTCTCAGCACCTTGTGATGATTTTCAAAGCTTCAGATGATTGTAAGCAAAACTGCAATATGAGCAATTTTAAAAACATATCCTCAGACCCATGAAAACATCCAAATGATCTGGGTTCTCAAAGATGCTTCCCTTCCACCAAAAGCATATAGCCCATTGCTAAAAAGCTTTCCCAGTACTGATTCTTCTCAAACTCAGACTGTTCTTTTTAAAGAGTATTGGCTTTTTAAAATATCATTATACTTGATTTCCCTTATCGTCCTCTGATTAGTTAATGTACTATTTCTCTCCATTTCATGTTCCTTCCTGCAAATAATTTTTCAGAATAAGCTAAATATTATTTTTTGGATACTTATCTCGACCAACAGAGTATATATTGGTTAATTTTAAGTACACAAATGAATTATAAAATTACTTCACCAATCATATATTGACAGTTCAACACCCCATCATGTTTTTTACTGGATCATGTTTCAAGCAAGTACACATCAAGTTCAACATACATCAAATTTTAACCCAGGATCCCAGCCACTGGTCCTCCTCAGGAGTTTGCAATACTGGAAAAAGAGAGGTACTCTCAGTGCTCATGAGTGCCTCTCTGCTAGATGTCACCCTTTATTTCTCATGAATCTGACAGCTCCCTGAAGTTTATGAATATTTCCTAAACTGCTTCAGACAATAATCTGGCAAAGATTGATGAACACTGTGAAAACTGGAATAAGAAATTAATTATGAATACCTAAGAGTTGTAGTATTTCCCATCAGCACCACTTGGATACTACACATCTGTCCAGAGTTTCAGAGAAAAGACAGGAATACAGTAAAGAATGTACAAGATGAATAAAGAGTTTTAGTAGATCAGAGGGTCTTGAGCAACCTACTGCCAATCAAGCTCTTTGCATTCTTCTCTAGCACTCAATTTCAACTTAATCAAATTGGAAAAATTTACAGCTTGTTTACAATTTGTTATTTAAAAATGCCAAAAGGAAGAAAAAGACTGAAACTCTTCTTATTAATAAATATTTATAGTGAACCACAAATACTTTTACAGATCAGTATCAATTACTATGCAATCAGGATTGCACAGAAAGGAGACTAAGTAGAAATGGAAGACTTCCAAGACAGTCCCAATTCATTAGAGATAAGACCAGTGGGGAAACACACCCCTGTCCTTCTCTCCTTCTCCCCCAGCTGGGCAAAATTTCCACTTCAGATATTAAGTAAGAGATTTACTACAAGAAACATCTAAAAAACAACATATGCTTTAAGGGCGTACATTGCTCCTTTTTTCCAAACCAGCCCATGTTTTGGGAACCTTGCCCATAATAAAAAGGGTATCTGTCTTCATCTTGCAATGACTGCCCAGCCCCATGAGCTTCTCCAACAAGGACAGGGCATTCCAATGAGTCACAGCCTGCTCCCAGTCTCACAAGGATTCCAAATAATGCAGTATTTGCAGACAGTTATAACGCTGAGCATTTATACTGAACAAATATTAGTAACTAAAAAAGAACCAAAGCAAATTAAAAAAACAGAGACCAAAGACTGAGAAGATGTGCAGTTGATAAGGGAACCCAGGGAAATGCTTTCATAAACAACTGTAATCCAAAGCTGCTATTTTAATACAACAAGGCGGCAACAAACACATGTAGTTCTTTTAATCTAATATGAAATGGCATTCCCACAAAAACTTTCCTTATCAGACCCCTAATAAGATTCCCAGTCTTACAGAAATGACAGTTGAAACCAGGGAATTTTTAATATTAATTCTCCTAGTGCTGCCACGTCACACTAAAACACAGGGAAAAGAGGAGAAAGGCAGAGGAAACACACTTAGCACAACCACAAACCTTGTTTGGGCACTTACCAAAAGACACCAGTGCTCAGCCAACAGAAAATCAGATGGCTGCTTTCAAGGCTGATAAGGGATGATACTAAACCCACACATATAACTGTACATGTGTGAAACAAAACAAACACCAGCTAATTTGCATTTAAACAACTTATATAAACAGCAATTTTAGCTTATAGAATACATATACATGAATTATTTCCACTAAGCTCTTCTCAAAATGAGGATATCTTGTTTCTAGAACTTCGCTACTTGGCTGTCTCTTGTGCTGTCTATTAAATCTAAAATTTAAAACTTTCAACAAGGTCTTACAGACAGTTTTGATTTTACATTTGAATTTTATTTATTATCCATCTTATCCTAGACCCATTCCCATGAAGCCCATATAGACTTTGTCATAGGGCTATAGTGGAACAGAACCAGTCACCTGACAGACTGGACATAATTTAGCATAATTAAACACAATACAGAGCAATCAAACTTACAGGCACAAGTTAACAAAGAATAACTTTTTCAAATGAGCAACCTACAGGCAAGTAACATTACTGATTCATGAAAATTTAAATTCACACAACGTTCTGCAGTATTAATGCTACCACATTTGAGTCTTTTTCCTTAAGAAGTGAGCTGTCTCACATTAATGAAATAGTAAGACACAACTGAAACTCATGGAGAGCCTCAGAAATCATGGTCAGCTGCTCTGCTCACTGGGAAGGTAAAATAATCCCCGATCAATCTTACTATTTCCAAAACTCATACACAATAAGACTTTTCTCTCTCCTTCTCTAAACACTCTACTAGGAATGGCTTACGGTTTTTTAAATTTTTTTAATTAAAAAATGATAATGCTCCATCCCACAGAACATTTTTTCTCACCACACATGGTTTTGTTTTCCTTGCATCTTAGTGTCTATCATTAACTTGCAGTCATGGTGATTATCCTTGTATATTAATGACAAGCTCTTGAGTGCAAAACCAAAACTCTCTCAGTCCAGGGTGGTGGATGGAAAAGAGTAGAAGGGCAAAGAGGACAGCCGTGAAGTGCTTCCCACTGCCACGTACCCTGGTCCCTGACTGGAAACAGCACCACAAGACTTCAGAATTTGGCTCTTCCATTTCGCACAAAGATGCAAGTTACAAAATTCTGCCCAAGAAAACAGTGCCTCTTTCACAACTGTGTTAATTTCACAGAAAAATGTTCACATTTCTTGAAACACAACAAACCTAGAAGTAGCACTGCTTTGGAATCTGCCTATTTGCTAAGGCTTTAAAAGGGAAATTTCATGAAGAATTAAGTTCTGTCAAGGGGAAGCCAAGGCACATACATCCAACAAGATTTTAAAACCTTATATTGTTTGACACTTTAATTTTTAAAAAAAAACTTTCTAAAATATTAAGAAGTCACACTCTTAAATAGAGCTAGACACCAATTAGTGAAAAAGTGTCCAAGTTAATAAAGCAACACCCATTTTACTCCTTTGGAGCATTCAGACCAGAACATTTAACACTAAACAAACACTCTGTCAATGCCATGGTACAAAAGGACATAAGGTAAATCAATTCTAGATCATTCTGCAGAGATTACAAGTCTTTGAAAAAGGGAGAGGGAGGCAAAAGGGAGGTTATGTTTTTGTTTCATACTTAAAACATTACCTCCCGATTAGCTCCCTTGTTAATCAAAAACATGCTGTACATTCTTTCATCTTAGAAAGTAACCATTAAAACAGACCTACCTAGCTCTTTAAAAAAAATAAAAAGTGAGGCAGTAAGTTGTGAATCAAAGTGTTCCAAATAAAACATCTGCAGGGGGAAAAATAGCTTAATAGAACTGCAGATAGGTAATCAAATGTCCTAGTTCAACAGGGAGTAACAACCATGTGCTCAGAGATTGAGATTTGTCCTTGCAGCATTTAATCCTGCTCATATTGTGCAATTCATCTCGGCACGGTCAGAGCAACCACAGCGCTACTCCCACTAGATGGAAAATTCCACTCGAGCTTAAGAGAAGCTCTTCAAAAGCCCAACTTGAATTCTTTCTGCTCAACCCAGTTTTGTTCACAGAACTGCTCATTTGGTTGCAAACAATACTCTGTTCACCTTCTCAGGGCAACAAATGAATGTCAGTCACTGCACTGCGGGCACAGCCCTGCAAGAGCAGTCATGGGTCACACTCACCCTTCCTCTTTGCTCCCGCCATGGCTGTATCCTTCCCTGACACACCACATCAAACAAAAACCTCATGGTAGAGAGTATGGCAGGGGAATTACGTGTCGTAACTGCATGGGACCACCATGTGATCATATGTATATGCAGATGCTATAGAATACAACACTGCACTGAGTAATTATAGGAAACAGCTTATATATAAAATTTAATGACTTGGTGCACAGGGCCTTTGGCACCAGACCTTCTCTTTGATCCTCTCAAAGTGGTTACTTCACAACAACCTTCATTACTACCTCCTAGAGAACAACCAAATGAAGAGGAAACAATTCTATTTTTGTTCATTTGTTATTGTAGAATAAAAAATAAGAAGGGAAATGGAAGGGAAAATAGCAATGTATTTGTTTTTCCAAGATAAATTATCTCTGTATATTCCAACAAATGCAGTCAGAACAAACAAAAAATAGCCATAGCATTCAAAGAACAAGGATGTAAGAACTGTAGAATGAAGTACAGCCAGTAACAACACGCTGAGCTATAGCATAAATACATTTACCCCTGCAGAATCCTTGGTATTGTCCCCTGGCAACCATAAAAATTTCAATACTTTGCTAAGTAACCAGACAGAAAATGCACGTCTTTACACCCACATACACTTTTTTGTCACGAATATGTAGCAATTTTATGCTAGTTTTATACTTGCAATCACAGCATCAACTGCCAAAATCAATGGAAAGGAAATGCAGGAAACATCTTTATCTGCTGCATCATTCCACTTTAGGAATACATTTAGAGGAAAGTAGGTCCAACAGTACAGGTCTCTTAAATGTTCCCTCTTGAAAGATTTTACTAAGGTTCTCTCCCCACATCTTCTGAATGAATTTAAGTTACGTCAAGATAATAAGCGAACTAAGTGTGAAAAGTTATTTTGCTGGTGTATGTACCTTGCAAAAATTAGTGGTCATAATAGAAACAAAGACAAAACTGAAAGGCTGCAACCAAAAGCTTATCAAGAGTTAATCTATTAGTGATAACGAAAATGATGCTGAAACATTATATTAAAAAAACCAAAAGAACAAGCATTCTCCAGCACATTGATAAAGGCATCGAAACAGAGCAGATTCATGATGTAACAAATAGCTTTAAACATTTACCCAAAAGAATTTAAGATTCAGATTTGGCAGAAGGCCAAACATATTTAATTGTTAAATACATTTAAAAACTCCCACTAGAGGTTTTTTCCATTCAGAAAAAATAATAATTAATATTTATTCTTGAAAATTCAAAACCATCATGAAAGGCAAGACACACATCGTTTCTGCTGTGAAAAAATAAACAGATAGAAATGCTATTTTCTAACATAAACAGTAGTATAAAATAAAAATTGGAAGACCTTAGGATAATAACTACTTTGTCTTGTTTCACTACTAGAGGAGCAAGACTAAGCATAGAAGTTTCTCACCCTACTGCACTGAAGCTTTCACACAGATAGCAAGACTGCCTCTCAAATACTGGTGATGCTCATTTCTCCTCACCCACCACAGCCCTGATTCCCTTATGAGGGTCCTAATCCCAAATCAGAGGAATAGAGAGTAGCAAAATACCTGTTGAATATCTTCTTGTAACCACCATACAAATGAAAGTTACACTGTATAAATATTTGAAAAGTTATTTCAGAATCATATTAGATGAAGGACAGATCCATATCTTTATCTAGCTACCTAAATTCATGGACAGATGTGGAGAGGGATACATACACACATCTACGAATCTATATGTTAGTCATTACACTGATGTGGTACAAACAGTCATTCTGCAGGACTGAAAAAAAACATCAGAAGCTCATATAGCAAATCTTGCACTACTAAAATCTGTCAATATCATCAGTTTTCATGTACCCTCTCAATGGCAGCAGTGATGCCATACAGCACTTGCAGATGAAGATTTACAAACAAGTCATATAATGCTTTGCATATGGGGATACTCTTTCTAATTCTCCAAGACAAGTATGAATAAAAGAGGAAAGTCCAACCAATAAATACCATTTTTTCTTTCAAAAATTAAAACTGAAGAGAAGTTTAAAAAGGCATTTAATTAAAAAAAATCCAAATATTCAAAAAAGAACTCCCATCACATAAAAAACCACCACAAAATTACCTTACCTTATAATAAAGGGGACAAATGGTGCTGTGCTGAGTGCCGAGTGCAAGCCATCCATTGGAGATGGATACAGTCTTCCCAGGATTAAAAGCAAAAGAAACAGGCTTGGATGGATTTTTAACTCTTCAGCTTCACTGAATAAGAAGGTATAAGAAGCATTTAGTGAAAAAAGCATCCTCCTTCATGCAAGTCTTGAGCCTCTTCCCCACAAAACAGCCTTCTGCATCTCTGGTTCAAGGACTTATCCTAGGCTGATCATTACACAGAGTACAAACTCTGATGGGATCAATACGGCATCCGGTTCTTTTGCAGGGGACCCCTCTAATGAAGACACCACCCATGGTTCTATTGCCTTCACTTTCCCACATTATTCCAAGTCTCCTATATTCCCAAATACAATAAGCTGCCTTCATTTTTAAATAATATTAAAAACCTGCATAGATAATGTTTCTCTATGAACTGGGAAAGACAGAGCAGAGTTTTAAAAGGTGGTTTTAAAAGACATATTTTTATCAGTTTGAAAGGAAATGCTTGTTTAGTAAATAAGTTTTACTAAAGAATAGTTCTTGTCATTGACACCAAAGGTCTACTATTCATAGGGTAAAAACAACCAGAAAACCAAGTTAAAATCAATACTTTTTAATTTATTTAGTAACTAATAATAAGAGACAAGTCTTAATCTAGACTGAAAAAGCATTCAAGGCCAACATTTCAGACAGCAGTTTTCAATCGTTTTCAACTGAAACAGATTTTCCCAAAATTTACCAGTGATGACACTGTCACCTTTTATAACATGAGGTAGAGTAGTCTGCTGTGCAGAATATACACAACCTCTTTTCTTAGAGCAGAGACTGCAAAACATGCAATGACTGGTGAAAATCCTGCTTCCAAGTATTCACCTTAGGCCCATTAAACAGTCAGCAGAACCTCACCCATAAATCAGCTGCTCAACTTCCACAGTTTATATCATAGCATTTGAAGAAAAAACAAAGTCAGCACTGGTTTACTTTAAAAGTTCATGAACCTGGAAGTAACAGCATCATCCCAAACGGTATCATCTGCATGGATCAAATTGTAGCTCAGTCACCATTTGTGGAGTCTTTAAAACAAGATCAAGGACCTTCCCCAGAGTCAGTGTGTCACAGGCTGGAAAGTGTTCATGTGGAGTTACATGAGGCCTATGACCCTGCTTCACTTAAATTTGCTAGGAAGCCTCATTGTTAAATGTGAAACACTCAAACACCCAGGTTCTGTTTCCCTGAAAAATAAAAGTTCCTTAACATCTGATCCTAAGAACACAGCAACTTTTAATTACTCTACAGTAGTTCAATCTTCAGAAACGTAAGGCAACGGGCAAAAGTCAAAAGAAAAAGCCTTAGCAAAAACATTAGAACTGTATCATTTCAAGAAGCCCTGATGCCTACAATGGCACTAGGCTGTGTATTTGACACAACTCAGTTTAACCTTTTCACTTCACTTTGTATTTCAGAGTCTTCTCAGACATCACCTTACCTGTTCAAAGTATTGGTTACAACCTCTAACTGCTTGAGAAGGAAAGGATAAAGGCTTGGAAATCGAGAGAAAAACTCCCTTCCTGTCATTCTGCAGAAACAAATGAAAAAGAGTTACAATTAGCATTCTGCAGTAATTAGCTGCACTCAAGATATCAGGTTTTTTTTTGAATTTTTGATGCTGCAGTGAGGCTGGAGAGGCAGGAGAACCATATACACGATGAACTCCCTTCTGTGAAAAAGAAATCTTAGCCCCTTAATCACACTAAAAAGAAAAGATAAAGCAGCTTAAATTCTGACACTATTTTAACAATATTCTGGTTGAAAAAGACAACATTTGTTTTAGCATGGCTCATGTACTAAATAGCTAATAGAATATACTTTATAGACATGTACTAACAGACGCTCAGTTTGGTGACACTTAAAAAGCACCTCAGAATAAAAACTCTCAGAAGATTTGTAAAATGTAGTGGCAGAAGATTCTGAGCTTCCGTTAGCCCTCTTTACACAGCGCTGCTTCCAGCACATGGCAGTGGTGACACTGCAGGCCACGTTCCTGCTTGTGTAGATGGAGCAACCATGCTCCAAACAGAGCAACGTACAAACCCCTCATGAACTCTTCTCTAGTCAGAACTAATAAGGCAGCACCGTTAAAGCTAAGCTTCAATCCAAGCTAAAAAGAGACAAGTAGGAATCTTCTGTATTTGTTTTATAATCGTTTGATCTGATAAAGGACAGCTTCATGTATAAGAAACCATTCAGCACCACCTAAGCAAGAATCACTTGAATGGTACCATGGGGAAGCTCTAATTAGACATATATGGTATGCAGATAAAAAAGACTTCCTTTTAAAATAAATAAATGAAAGGTCATAGTTTAGAAAAACAAAGCCAACTGCAGAGTTTGCTTGCCACAAGATCAACCAAGATAAATGTTCCATGTTAGCATGACTCCAATGCAAAGCTTCCAATAAGCAGACGGATCCAGGTTTGGAAAAACAACACCATGAGATGGCAAGACTGCATGTGCGTAAAAATAAGCAGACAAAAAAAAAAATCACGCACGAGTCAACGAGCACATGGCAAGCATCAGCACAGCTCCTTCCAGCACTCAGCTAACATAACATGCCTTAGCCACAGGCCACAGAATAAACACAGCAAAACCAGATCATTAGGTGGAAACAAATGTTCAAAGAGGGACAGGAAACTTTCTCTAGGCACGTAAGCAAAATTCTGTGAATATATATGGGATATAGGGAATTGCTAGAACTAAAAGCAAGGAATCTGCAGTAACTGTTACAGCTACAAAAAAGATTTCAGCTTAAAAAATTACACAGAAGCACTAAAGCTGTGAATTAATATAAATTGAAGCACTAATAAGGAAAGTTTAAAGGCATCAATATTGATAATATCTTCAAGCAGAAGATACCCATGTAATTTCTTCTAACAGAGTCTTCAAAAAACTTCAATTTTTTTGCACATATAGTATGTAGCAAACTGAAGATACAAAGCCAGAGACAGCACAAAATACAAGATCTATCAAGTTAAGCAGCCTGTCCTACTGAATTTTCCTATGTAAAACATTAAGAACTCAGCATTTAAAAAGAAAAAATTCTATCAAAAAATGCTGTGACATCTCCACCTCTTGTGCTACAGAGTGCAACAAGCAAAAGCAGAACTGGGTTCAAGTTTCCTATGGAATGGATGGCCCTTGCTTAGAGATTCAAGAGACAACTACATACAAGAAGCACCTCACAAGTACTTTTAAGAGGTCTATCTTTAATGTATTAAAAGTTCAGCAGCCACATTGGAATCAATATTAAATAATGGAACTGAATATCCTTACAAAGCTTCAAAATTCTTTGCAATTAGCATGGTTTCATAAATCTTTTTGACAGGAAAAGAAAATTAAAACTACTAAAGTGGGTAACTTACATAACCTTCATAACCTCCCACTTGGTTTACTGCTCCAGAGCTTACTTAAGGGGAGAAGGCAGCCTAATCAAAACCACTGATAGGCAGTATCTGCAGAAAAGATGTCCACAGGCACTTTCAGAAAAAAGGAGACACAACTGTCTGAGCAGACCGTTAAAGGGCCTCCAGTTCAGAGGGGAAACAAGAAACAGGGCACATTAACAGAAGTGCTGCAAAATTAAAAAGGGTGCTCAAAATACAGAGTATCGATCCAAGTGTGAATCCACAACTTGGGGATGTCAAGGCAGGGAGATGTGCAGCTAGGAATAAGCAGGAAGCACAACTGCTAGACACTATAAAACAGAGGAATTAGTTATTTCATTTTTAATGCTGACCATGCTTTTTGCTCCTGGAAATACGTACATGCAATTATTTGTGTACTGTAACCGTGCCTGGAACAAGAAGAAAGTATAATGGTTCTCCTTTTCAAAACTGTTCATGGCACTAAGCCAAATATTTTATATTAATTTCATCAAAAAACATGCTCCTTTGAAAAACCAATGCTAGCACTTTGAGACATGTCCCATGCATGCTAGTGATATAAACAGATTCTTGCACGTACATATATGCACAAATGTGAGTTACACTTCCTAAGTAATAAGCTATCCATACCTTTAAAAGAAGATAAGTCCCTGACATATCTACAGAAGAACATATCAAGGAAATGTGGACTAAAATAACCCAAAAGACGCTGCCAACAGTCTTCATGAAACAAACTCTTTCTTCTTTTTCTATGACAGATATGACAGGGAACAATAGGTTTAAATTAAAAATACATATAACTACCTTCCCATTTGTCACTGACACAGTTCAAACCCAGATTTTTGGCAACAGAACTACCATAATTAAATTCTTAAACCAAACATTCTGCAGATCCTAAGATTTTACATCTAGTCGCCCTAAAATGTGTTTATAAGAGAAGTAACTGACAAGAGCCTTAAGATACTAGTATTTTACCCCATGTCCAGCTGAAACTATTTTTATATTGCTTCAGAGATCATCTTTGACAGTATATTCAACCAAAGACTCTGTAATACTATTTTCTTTTTTCCTGTTAGTAACTGAAAGAAGCATAATTTCCCAATCCAGAATTTCAAAAGGGATACTGACACCCAAACAATGAACTGGTGGAAGGTTTTTTACTGAGAGAGGAAGTAATGAAAGAGAAAATTTATCAGTGGGCTGGTGATGCTTGCAATAAAATCTCTCTCCCTCATATAAAATATCATTCAAGTACATAATTAAAATGCCTGATGTAGAATGGCTGAGAGAGAAACTAATGGAAGCACCTATATCCTACTAAATTCACTTGAAAAATAATTTGAAGAACTGCATACATGCAGAATACTGCAGTACTTAGACAGGAAGATGCAATATTTACGTCTCAGAGAGTTTCCAGTTTTTTCAAGCAAGCAATTCTGCACGAAAGTCAGATGACAGAGTACAGCCCATTCACAGAAGGTTTCATTTTGATGGCTAGACACAGCAGTCATGTTTTAACACTAAGAAGGAAGACTGGCAAAGAATGTTTATGTAGAGAGACATACAAGAGTTTCTTTGCCATTTTCATTCACTTTCCCCCCACCTGAAAAGATGTCAAATTAACAAGAAACAGTGATACAGAGGTATCTTCTGTACCATGCCATATGGAATCAAGTGACACCCAGCACTCCTAACAATTCTCTGTGAACCCTTGAGTCAAACTCTCCCTCTTAAATAGATTCTGGAACAGGCAAAAGAGGGGGGAAAGAAGAATCTTTCACAGAATATAGAGGTCATATCAATTGGCAAGAAATTACTTTGAAGGCGTGTAATCATAGGAAGGACAGAACTTAATAGCTGGCAATAAGCATGTGGAAAACAAGTGAATCACAGCTAAGTTACAAAAAACCAACTAGTGATAAGAGTAAAAATGGAAAAAAAAAAGAAGAAAACTCAAAGCAGACTGTAAATCTATAAAACTTCAAGGAAAAGTCTGGTTTAAGCATGATACACAGTTCAGAGTGTTGATAATGCTTCTTCACAAAATATGCAAAAGTCAGTTTTACTTCTTTCTGAAATAACCTAGCCCAGAAGCCCTTATTATACTCCTGAGTGTCAGCAGTTCTTCCATTCATTTACCACCAGTTCTCTGGCTTTATCCCTTTTCATTTTATCACTGTAATGGCTTCAATCAAGCCAAAAAAATCATATACTTCAACATTTTCACTTCATGCACTTTCCTTGAGGAGGTATCAATAATTCTAGAACCAGCTCATAAATGCTAATGAAAACTGTGACATCTCCAGTGATTGCACATTGTGTTTGTCTCAGTAGCAACTTGATGCTATACAACTCCAGGGTTAATATCTATGTTTATATAACTAATGTCTTTCTAACGACATATTCCACCTTTGTGCATAACAAGTGGGTGGATTATTTAACTGCATTTTAAAAATACATTTCAGAATAAAACCATGGATGTTGCAGTGTTCTTTTTGAAACTGTACTGTACACTTAAGAGAACACTCCAGGAGATTAAAAATCTGCTGTGACACTGGGGCATACATATCATCTTACTGTGACGTGTCAGAGATTACCTGCTTCTGTTCTTTCATTTATTTTTCAGAAGAACAAAGCTTTATAACCTTGTAGGCTGTTTTTAGTCACTGACATGTTAAATAACATTTGCAGTAAATATGTTCATATTTGAGTATAGCATAGGTGAGATTTGGAGACAATTTTCTGAGGGCAGCAAGGGTTTCTGGTGTTCTTTTTGAAATATAAATATTGCTAGCATGTCAGCTGACAAATGCATGGTCAGATATTTCACAGGGAAAAATAACATTATATTTAAAAGAAAAAACAGAACTGGAATGTGAAAAAAAAATATAGACAAGACACACTTAGAGAAATCAGGACAAGAATACAGTTTTTATGAAATTAGAGAAATATATTCCATTGTCTCCTGTAAAAATCTACTTGTGTTATACCAATCCTTACATTAGAATCATTAACCACATGTCACATGATCCTTTATGATAAAGAGCAGCAATGCAGAAACAGAACCCAACTTACTCCTGGCACTGCATGGACAACTGCTACTGAAAGAACTTGAAAACCAAGACAGACTTTGGCAGAACTGCCATTCAAAACAACAGATTTATACAGAAAATATACATTTTTCGTATTTGCTTCTTCTGACTTCACTGAATTATGAAAAAATCCCACCATGCAACTTAAGTAGGCTAACCTGACTAGACTAGGTTTTAGTTGCCTATTTTAACATTCATGTTGTTTCCCTCACCCCTAGCACTTATTAAACAGTCAGATGTTGTCTCAAATTACAGGAAGCATATTTCCCTGCTAACAAAAGCATAAATTCAAAATAAATGGGAAACTTTTTTTTTCAACTACACAAAAAACACCAAGAAAAAATGTATGTCAGATTGATTTATGCTGAGGTTATGGTAAAGACCAAAGCTAATTCAGACACGCTTTAAGAATTACATTCGCTTTTTGGTCCTTTAATAGGACAATCATCTGCATGCCGTGACAGGATGAGTAACAGCAATAAAGGTACAGAAAACAGAAAATGTCCTAACTACAGAGGAAGCAAAACTCAAAGAATTTACTGTATTTTACTCAAAAGATACTTTTTTATCTTGTATTTTAGAAAACAAAAAAACACCATAATATTATAAAACTACAAAAGCAAATATACAACATTTTAAATTATTCAAAAGTGGTAGTAAGGAGAACGATTCACAGAACTACAGATTTTGCAGCTGGGATGAATAATCCTGAGCATCAGCACAGACTGAAAAACAACTGGCTCAGAAACCAACAGCCCCAAGAGAAAAAAATATATGGGTTACAGTGGATGCCAAGCTCAGTGTGAGCCAAGGGCACATCCTCACTGCAAACAGGGCAAACCACACGTGGGACTGTGTTCATTGGGACAAACACAGCAGCACATCAGTGAGGCTGCACATGGAATTCTCCATCACGTTCTGGGCTGCCAAGTTCAGAAGAGATTAGAACACATGAGAGGGTCCAGCAAAGAGCTGCTGCCCAGAGGGACACAGCCTATAGCACATGCCCCGTAAGAAGAAGCTGAAGGAGCCAGGTTTGTTCTGTCTGACAAAGAGAAGGTCCAGGACAGATCTGCCAGCAGCCTACAACCACTTGAAGAAATCAAAGACTAGAAAACTAATAATCTTGCAGTAGCTGCAGAGTATAGAAAGGACCAGTGGTCACAAATCATAGCTTGGAAGTTTTAATGTGGGCAAAGGGAATGAAGCACGGCAATATGTTACTCAGAATAGTTATGAAATGCCCTTGAAACTTTGTAGGTTTTAACTCATCTGAAGAACACTGCTGACCTGATGTAGTGTTGCTAGCAGTAATACTTTCAATGAGAATCAAGGAAACAGGACAAAGAGATCCCCTTACAGTTTCTATGGTTCCCCTTGGACACTTCCCACTCTGCCACTCTGGTTTTAACATTGTCTTCTTAAAAGATCAATGTTTTTCTCATCTTACTGCATTTGCTGCCCATCACTAGCCACTGCTAGTAAACAACAGATCCTGCTCAGAACAAAATTCTTGAGATTTAACAGTTTTTATGAAGTTAGTAACTCAGTCTTTAATTCAGCACAAACTATTATTTTTGTCATATTGTATGCTAGCATTTAAAATAGTAGCTTGATGTAGAAATAAAAATAACCACTTAAAATTTTATTTCTGAAGTAGTATATATTTATGAAAACCCTTGATTATACGTCCCCCAGGATGACCACCAGAGAACCATTACTATTCTTACTAAGAGACAGAGACAATAGCAAGAGGCAAGTTCCCTAAGAAACAGAGATTATATACAAATTGTAATTTGCCATAGAAGGCAAAATGGCCATGTAATTTTGTGGGAGGCCACAATGAAGCTTGGAAAAAACAACTGTACAAAAACCTGGTGTAATGCATTGGCTAATAAGCCCAAGAGCAAGGATATGGAAGATTATTGCATACTTGTTTTTCTAGACTTAACATGATACAAGACACTTCCTCCGTGACAAAAAGGCACAACTTTTCTGTAACCCCATCAAATCAGTTACAATTCAGATTTCATTTTTACCCCGCATGAAACACTAAGAACAGGAAAGAAGAATCATTATAAAGATATGGGGTCTGGACCTTTAATAAAGATGTGGTGACTCTGTACATTCAATAAATCTAACATTTGTTTCATTAGTAATTAGAAAATACTTAAATCCCAGAACAGTAAGCAAAATAGTTTAAGTTCACTGACATGAAAAAACATTCTTTTACGCTACACAGACCTAAAATAAATACTTAAAAGGAACTAAGAATATGCCACTATATCTTGGTTTTCATTTTCCTTCAGATAGAAGTGATAGAATAAACATTCTTACTAGTTTACATTGCTGTGTTTTTATGAGGTTAATAACTGAACTGCCAATCAAAACCTGTATAAATACAGTAGTTAAATACCTTCTGCTTTAGAAGCACTTTTATTTACAAGAGAGCTAGCCAAGATTTCCAAAGGCTTACATGGTCTGGTTTGCTTTGATCTCTTAAGCATAAGATTTTTATACCTCTTGTTTTGCTATTTATTACACTCATTGTGTGATCAGGTATGGAAAGAGCACCTGCACAGAACAAATACATCAGGAAAAGTGTGACTTAAGAGGAGTAATTATGCAACACACAGTTCAGTAAAATAACGTGTGAAGAGCATTTTTGCTGTGATGCTAGATAGAGAAGTATGCATACAATGGGCTCAGAATAAAACCAGGGGAACACCACTTAGACCAAAAACCACAGATACAACCTGGCACCTACATCAACACATTAATCACCACTCAACTTGGATACACACACACAAATGTCCCTTTATATATATACATGTGTACATAAAACTATGCCTAAAACTGCGTTTAAAATAATTACTTTATAAATAATTACTTTTAACAAACTTTTCTTAGGACATTGAACTGTGCATATGTGTGTAAGTACATACAAATGTATGCACACAAATATAACTGAAATTGAGAGATATGCCTATATATCTAGAAAGTCTCAAAGGATTCTGTTCAACCACTGCCTATAACACTATTATCTTTAATCTCTTACTACAAATTTAGCATTGTAAATTTCAACTCCAATAATCCACACTTCCTCTCTGGGAATACTCTGTGAAGAGTAGCAGCTTTTTATTTAGTCTAGTGAAGGTAATGAATAAGGGAAATGTACATTATGCATGGACCAAAATAGAATAATTACCTCTATTCATACTAATGAAAACTTTTGACACTACAGCAGAAACTAAATTACCTATTTGTGTGGCTAGTTTACATTAAATTTGTTTCATGGAATGCATTTTACTCACTTGGTAGCAACAAACATTAACATTCTGCCCCTAATTTATTTCAAACAAATGAATGAACTGGAGTTACTTTGGGCCAGCATAGATATTTTTAGGATGTTTCACTTTGGGTAAATTTTCATTCAGGTCACCTTACCACGTTCATCTTTCTGTTTTCTGGTGCTAACTTAAGACAGGATGTTACGAAGATACTCTCCCCGTTCATCAGAGCATACCAGTGATTTAAGTGTGCTTTAGACCTCAGAAATGTGACAGGGATTTATGTGGGTGATTGCTTTTCTGACTTTGTATAGACAAGATAAAAATTTGAAGTAAAAATGGTTCTGTAGATTTTAGGCATTTTATCAAAAACACATTCTGATCTTAAAACCAGTAGATACCATACAGACAAAGAGCATCTTCAGCCTCAAGAAGAACAATCCATATTTTCTGCTACAGGGGATTTTAGAGTTTTAGTTTAGACCTGTAAAACAGAGTAATTGAAGCAATAATGCAGAAGGAAACATTTGTTTAGGAGCTTGTTTTCAATTTCTTTCTGTTCCTGCACAAAACTTTCATAAATTTTAACTTCAACTTACAAGTTAATAACATCTTATCATCATTATTCTTGTTATAAAGGCACTGAGGGAGCCTGTTCAAAATAACGTTTAAACAAGCATATTGTTATTGAACTATTAATCAGCAAAAGCCATAATGGTTATCCAAGTCAGCCTGAACTTTTGCATGTTTTCTTGAGACAGTTCTAAGATTAAGTCTTCTAAATCTGTCAAAGTCAATAAAAAAGAGAGCCAGAGTATTAAAAACAAAAAACTTGAACAAAATAAATGTGGCCTATTTTTGGCACACAGAAGGGGAAGGGATTTTTTTTTCTTAACAAAAACAATCCACTCACAAGGCAATGTACTGCAACAAATCCTTGATAACTACTTCAAAATCATTCACCAGAACAACTGAGGTGGCATGGAGGAAACAGTGACACAGAAGGAGCCAGAGGAAAAGCACCAGAGGCATTGAAATGGCTTGGTCACCTCGTGAAACCTCCCTGTCACTGACACAGTATTTCAACGGAAGAGCTGCAACAGGCTAAAGCTGCCAGAGAAAATCCACTAGGGAATCACTGACAAGATCCAAGATAAAGTAATCCCAACCCTTCCATAGCATGCAGTCCAAGAGGTACAGGGCTCAGCGAGGCCAGTTTTGTGAATCAAGCCGTACATGCGTATCCCTGCTGGAGCGGGCACAAGAGGCTCAGCATTCCTGGAGCCACGGCTGTGGTCCCCATCCTCTCACATGGAGCTGAACCTCCACTGGCACATGGGAATTCTGCCACTCGAGCCTGACTACATCAGTACCACCAGTGTTTATTTCAGCTTATCCCAAAACAGGACTGGCCACTCCTCTGTGGGAAATGCAGACCCATCCTGGAAGTGATGATCCACTGAAAATCTCCAATAAGCTTGCTATTAACACTGACAAAACGTCCCTGATGTCAGACAGATTTTTCAGCAGCTAAGATGGAAATACTGGAAGTGTTAGCCTGCCAAGAGTGGAATATTTAACAGGAATCACGTACTTCTGATGTAATCTATGTATTTTAAGCTACAACTCAAAAGTAGCCTAGAGAAGAGACTATCAGACTCATTTAATTTAGGGATAACATTATGAAAAGAGAGGTTTGCATTAGAACATTCACTTTCTAATGTTTTCCTCTAACTTTTCACAGTGTTAAAAGTGATTATTTATGGTCTTAAAAACCTTAATGTTAAAGAAAAAGCATACTATTTAGGAGAAAAAATAAACTAATTTGAGTGTTTTTAGAAGTAATTTGATTTTACTCAGTGACCTTCAAGTGTGCAAGCAACCACTTAACTGAGAAGTGCTGAACTCTCAACTTGCAATAAAAACAAGGAAAGCAGAGGGTAGTCATGCATGTTGACTGCCTCACAGCCAGCAGAGCATCTTCATAACCTGTTAACATCTACATAGTTTTCATCTTATTGTAATTAAAAAGATAAGTTCCCCTTTTCCAGAGTTTGAAGTCAACAACATCTACTGACCGCTATAAACAAAAATAAAGATAAGGAATTACGTAGATGGCAATAGAAGTTGTTTCTTTCTTTTCAAATAGCTCTAAACCAACACTGAAATCATGGCAGCATTCATACTCAAATTTCAAGTAGCATGAAAATCTATGTTGGCAGCTAAGTATTTTTCTGCATATGCATTACCCCATCACTACACTACAAACACATAGGAGCTTCCCTCCTCCCAAAATGCAAATACATGCATATATATACACATACATAATACATACATATATACACAAGTTATGAAATGTAAAAATCATGAGGCTGCACTATACCATTTCAGCCTTGCTTAAAACACTGTTTTTTAATCAAGGAGTTGAAGCTTTTCCTTTTTGAAAACTCCTGCACAGGGATATGCACAGGGAATTCTCCCCAGTTCCCACGCTTTCTTTGAATCCCAGATTCTACCTAAGGCCATTGGTCACTCTTTCTCAGGACTCTACAATACTTGCATTCCAAATCAAAAAATTTCCTTTTCAGATAAACCAGGATGATTCTTTTTTATTACCCTAAAGACTGAATCTTGTTCTAAGTCAAATGGGAAGTTGCCTCAAAGGCAATTCCTGATCATTCCTTATCCTTTGGGGAGGCGAGAAAGAAAAAACAAACCTGAAGTACCAAGAATTTGATAAGAAGAGTCTCATCAAATGTCTGATGACAAGGATCTTGTTCACTAACAAGTAGTAACAGCTTCAATTAGCATTGTACTGCAGACCAAAAACATATCTGACATATATACATACATATGTGTGTCTACAGACTACTGTACTGCACTACTGTAAATATGCACATATGCTGTGTATATACAGACACACACTTATATGAGTCTGTGTAAGAATTTAGATGAAAGTACCACTATTTTTACTGTAACTCCTCTGGACAGGAGATAATTCCACTATGACAGGAAATTTAATTACATTTCAAAATTAATTTCAGTTAACTGTACACGTAAGTTACTCTCATTTTCATTTTGATTTTCAGGTCTACATTAACTATGGTAATATATATACCTTCACCTCCAGACATCCTAATTTTTTATGTGAGATCAGAACCTACAATCAAGTACAGCAAAAATCTACTTTAGATGATTTGCAAACTCTAGCTAAGATTAAAAAGAAATGACCATGAAAGAAACAGAACTATGAAGCACACACTACAACCACAGCTTCTTGAAATGTGCATGGAGTAAACAAATGTACACTGCAAACTGACTGCACAAGAAAAAAGAAGTGGCTATTTAATTAAAAAGGAGAGAAAAAAACTCATTGGTCTACTGAACTCATTGCTGTCCCAAGTCCTATTCAATCAATTTGCATCAAACCAAGCACTGTACTCAGGCCTCCAGGAGAGCTGTAGAGAAACTCTTTACGAGGGCCTGTAGGGATAGGACAAGAGAGAATGTCTTTAAATTGACAGAGGGCGTGATTAGATCAGGTATTACGAAGAAATTCTTTACTGTGAAGCACTGGAACAGGCTGCCCAGAGAATTTATGGATGCCCTGTCCCTGGAAGTGTTAAAAGGCCAGGTTGGATGGGGCTTTGAGCAATCTGGTCTAGTGTTCCTTTCCATGGCAGGGGCGTTGGGACAAGATGTTCTTTCAGCTCCCTTCCAACTGACATCATTCCATGATGCCAGAGCAGCCAGTTGGGAGGATGTGCCTAGAAGCTGGGACCTTCTCCTGCCTGGGTGGAGGGCAGGTCGTAGCACACAGTTCAAGTGCTGATCCCACCTTAGCCAGGCAAGTTAAGACACAGACACAGCAAGTATGAAGTGACTGACTGCACCAACCTGTGCTGTGAAGGGCTCAGAGAAGGGGGGTACCATGATGTATCTATGCAGAACACACTTCCTGAAACCAAATATTAATGGGCACAGTGCAAAGACTTCTTTCCAACCCTCCCCAGTACTTTGAATTTATGTGGCTAGAATTCCATTCCAAGTCTCGTAGAATTTAAATTATCATAGCATTTAAGAAAACTATTCTCAAATCAAATATACAAAGCCTAAATGAAACCCTCTATAAGTGAATGTTAACTGGGCCATTTTTCAAATGTAAACTCAGAATATTTAGCCAAATACAAACACAGACACTATATATAGACTATATATATACAGACACTAACACACATACTTGTGGCAGCATCAGAAGTTTTGATACAGTCTTTCTCAGAAAGAGACAAGACAGAGAAGAGTTAACTTTATTTTCACTAGAAGAGAAAACTCAACATGCGTAGTTGCACGGACCACCATAAAGTCTTCACAAAACTCCTCTCTCTTCTGCTTGCAAGACTGCACATAGTTGTTACTCTTAATATATTAATTTTCCAACTTATCTTTTTTTTTGGTCCATTAATATTAAAAAGATGAACCATTACTTCATGTTTCAAAGCTTCCTTCTGAAAGTCTACACAAACTCTCCAGCACCCCAATTCTATCAGTGTCATAGGAACTCTTCTTGAGAAACCAGTCAGAAAGTCCATCCATTTCGAGAGAGATGCCCGGAATAGCCCAGCAATAATCTAACTCCCTGCTGACACAAAAGTGACTGATTTACCTCCAAATCTAAAATCAATTGAACTGGAAACCTAGGCAGTGTCCTAATGGGAGACTTGGCCTCTGGACAGACTGTCCTTTACTGACTGACTTTCACAAAAAGCTCCTACAGATCCAAGTTGCTAAAATGCCAGTGCTTTGGAAGTTGCCAGATTTAGAACTGGGAAAAAAATTACTTGGCTTTAATATATGAATTCTGACCAACAAAATACTCCTTGAGTTTAAAGATCCCAAAGAGAAGCAGGGAACGCAGCTGCACCCAGGGATGTGGCTGCAGAGAGCTGTGCAGCAACGGTGACACCTCGTGGTGCCAAACCACACGAACACAAACCTCTCTCTTCCCAAACACTACCCACACCTTATACCACCTGTGGGGTTCTCCTGCAGAGACAGGAGCTACAGATCAAATCTCTGCCTGTTTTCACACCTCCTGTGTCTCACTGGCTTATCTTAAGAAGTGTCTTCCCAATCCCTGTGTCACAGTTTTGACAAGCACACATGGAAAACAGTAGAAGTGACTACATGCAATATTTAATGCAAAACTGATGAACAGATGAAGAAAAGAAAGCCAGCCCAGCTTTAACATCTTTTGGTCAAAATGGATGCAGAGACATTACCGTAAACCAAAAGTTTCATAAAAATTAATATTGTCATTAATAAATTTAATTCAGCTACATAAAAGACTCCTTCATTCTGGCATCTCCCATCCCCAACAGATGCTCAAATGCATTACTTTCTGAAGCTTCACAAACAGAAGTCTCAGATTCTACAGATCATCACACTGCATGCATTTGAGAAGTCAGTTTGCCTCCCCACTGGAGAAGTTAGTGCCAAGTTTTTCCCAAGGATACAAGTTTAAAAGAGCAGGGTGTCTATCTCTTTCAGTAAGTACCCAATATAAAAATTAAAGAAAAAAACCCCACAACTTTAAATGCTGTTATAAAACCAAAGTGGGAAGGCAAGAAATGAAAAATAATTGTTATTGCTCTGCTTAGGCTTCAGGAAGGTTACAAGAGTGAATTTAGAAGTGACTTTGATTTATGACAAAACAGCAATAATTCAATGCATTAGAGCCCCTAACACTTCAAATTGTTGTGGGGAAAGAGTTATTTTCTAAAGGAAATCTCCCTCCAGTTTCCCACCTGTATTTCTTCCTCATGTTCATACATGCACAGTAACTAAGTTTTCCAAGTGACACCTGAAATCAATTCTTTTGCACAGCTAAAATGGCACCTATGTAACATCTAAAAGATGACAGACTAGTATCCTCCCAGGACATTTAGTTTTTCAAAATATGCATGAAAATTTTATTAGTACATGGATCAACAGTAAGGAACCACTAGAAAAAGAGTGGAATTCTTGAAGGTAAACTGTAACAACTGCCTTCTTTCAGAGACTGCATGCCTTGCCTGTGATGTGAAAATCCATTAGGAATTTCTGCAATGGTTACCATAATATCCATACCGTGACCACTCCATGGCCCCACGGGCTTACCCAGGAATATTTTTTAATGAGTTTATTCTACATCCAAGGTTATTTTCACATTCCTCCTAGAGCAGAAACCTCAGTTAAGGAGCATAGGGCATGGACATGCTTCATTTGCTGAAAAAGCTAAAGGAAAGGGCATCAGGCCAAAGAAAACACGGGGGTCCTTGTGCACCTACTGGAGGGTGCAAAGAAACCAGAATGCTCAGGACTGGGGAATTTTAAGAGTCAGAAGAATGAGTGTTATGTAAAGTGAAATAGTAAGGGATTTGAAGCAGGACTACAGAATCCAAGGGCAAAATCCCTTGGAAGAGAAATGGCTCTGCAATTTTTGAAGCTTGGAAGAAAGAGACAAGACAGCATTCTACAGTATAAGACCGAGGGGAAAATCTCAAATGAAGGGGTGAAATTACCTCCAGACCTGCTCTTGAAGGAAGTGAAGATTTGTGTAACCACTGTTCCACTTCTCTTTTATCCCCTTTCTCTTTGCTCTCAAGAGCAATAGGTCTATTTTGTGACCATGAGAGACACTGGGCTTTTGGAAGAGCCATTGGGTAGCAAAACCTCTCAGCAACATTCCACTCCTGTGAAACTGCACACGAGTCCATATTAACTCTGTGTTTAACAGCAGATATTTTTGGACCAATCACTCACTCCTTGGCAGCACAATTTAAGCACAGCTAGACGTTCTTGTAACATTGTGATTCAAATATATCCATAAAGCAAGAACATTTTCAAATTGCTTTTGACTAAGGTCATGTTTCACAAACTTAAAACTGATACAAAGTGAAGCTTACCTATTTTTTTTGGAATTTTCATCCTTCCCTCTTTTGACTCCAAAAATTCTTGTAATCAGAGCACTAAAAAGAAGTGTAGATGAATTTCGTACCTAAAGGAAAAAATAAGAACTATGCTTTAAAAATCCCTTTGAAATGTACAAAACTTTTAAATATAGCCTTTCATGTACAGTCAAAAAGTAGAACAGCTAAGTTAAAAGCATACTACTGGTCAGCACGTGGAAATTACTAATTCAGAGCATCTTTCCCATCAAGATGGTACTACTGGCAAGTTCAGGTTCTTTAGAGATGTCTATCTTTAATATAAGGAGTACATCCAGATTTCCAGAGGTTCAAGGCATTCACCCTTATGCATAGCAGATCACAAAGTGTTCTACCTGAACATGCCATATGGAATCTTCCCTTCAAGAGCAAAGCAACAGTCAGAATGAACGCAAATGCGCTCCTTACGGGCTAAGTGCACTGACTCCAAATTTAACAGCCAGCGAGACTTATCTAAAAGGTCATCTCCATACCTACCTTCCATGAATATCAGCACTTCAAATTAAGAAAAATTAAACAAAGAACCGCAACAAAAAATATTACTTTTTTGCAGGTCTACATTATTTTTTACTGTACCTTAAAATATTACATTCCAAATATTGTGGTACTGCCATTTATAAACCTTCACTGAACAGCACCACGCTATATCCTGTTAAATTAGAGAAGCAAAATGAAGAATTAACTTACTGCCCAGACAGGTGACATAAACCCTAGAATTGATGCTTTTATTCCATCTGCAACATAAGGCATGATGTTTTCACCTAACCGTGTATCCCTATACAGTGCCCGGAGGATATTTAAAGCATGAACCTGTGTTGGGAGAAGAAATATATGAAAAATATAAACTCGTCAGTAAACATCTTAAATTTAGTTTATGTAATTACAACAGTGAACATGCAAAGCAAAAACAATCTATATACATATTTACAGCACTTTATTTCTGTATTAAATTCAAGAAATACTGCTGCTTAAAATGGTGATGCAGTAAACACTGTTAAAAACAGTTACAGTTTAAAAATATATTCCTCTAACAACTATAGTTATTAGTTGCAAGTGAAGGCCAACATTCTTTTTTCCTTAGCTTATCATGGCTGTAAAAATAACTTTTGAAGTTCAGAATCATCTTTTCCAACATTCTTGACACGCTGTAAATACTGTGAGAAAAAATAAACTACAACTCACAGGAGGGTAATGTTAAGCTAAAACTGACAGCCAGGCTCGCTTTACCATGTGGAGCATTTTCTGATATGTCTCTGCCCTCTGTAAGGGAAGATGGTAATACATGCAGCTTCACAGACTTTGACAAGGCTACATCAATTTACACCACCAGAAGATCTGGCAGAGTCATTAGAACATACTTCTATGGATTGTGAACAAATTATGGCTTGCATTTACAAACAGAAAGGACATAATAATATTTTTAAGATACAGGTCTTGTCTTTAAAGTAAGTTTTTTCAATATTCCAAATGTATGTATTTAAGTTCTAGAAGTTACTAAGTTTGGCTAACTCAGTTTTCATGGAGTGTTTTACTACAATTAATGCATAAATAACTGATTTATCTACTTTAAATGTAAGCAAAGCTTTCTTGTTCCCTTACAAACTTGTAAAAAGGAAGTTACTTATCTATCTGTTTAGAAAAACACTAGAGGCAGTAAATTGCTCATGTATGACTTCATTTGCTGTACTAGGAATAAACCTGTGGAATTCTGCACAATCCATTTTTCATTACGTTTTACAGTAACCTCATAACCTTGCACATGCAAACATATTTTAAATTCTAGAGATATAGATAGATAATAAGAAGAGAATATCCTTATTAGAAACATACACTTTCCTTAACTGTTTGAAATAGTGCAAAACACACTTTTGACATTTCCCTTCTGATGAGAGGCTGAATTTTACCTGTGGAATTACACTTAATGATTCATTCAAAGGTGCAGCCAGAGATAGCAATTCTTTCATTGTCATTTTCAGCAAATCTGTTTTGCTCTTCTTTGGTTCTGATGCCAACAAAGCCTACAGAAAAGAGAAAAAAAAATGAAAAATCAGGCATTTCTAACCATTTTTCTGTACTACCAGTTCTGCACCACATTTCTGTATTTACCATACCACAGCCCAGCTTCTGACCAAATAAAAAGACTACAGAAAAATTTGCAAAAAGTTTCAGTTTCAACTCTCAGCTTTGTTCAAAGATTCTCAGTATAAAAATCATAGCATTTAAGATAGCAAAAATGCTGGACTACATATACTTACATTTCCTAGCACGGACTTCTTTTTAGGTTAATAACACGTATTTAAGATGATAAGGGCTGGCCAAATAATAAATTCTGCTTTGCAACACAGGATGAAACAAGCAGCGCATTTTTTAAAAAAGAGAATAGATTCATCCATCTCCAAATAGTATTTCAGTGGATAGGACATCCAGCTGAGATGAAAATACTCTTCATTCAGTTCTCTAAAATTCTGGACTGAATTTAGAACAGTCTTTCTCTCTCTGTCTAGTAGCTCTTGCTGAATTCGTCCAAGTTAGTACAAATTGATAATTATAAATCATTTATTACCAATAAAAGATTATTATTTATTTGTGCTTTGGGGCCTAGAGTCTGTTCAGCACCAGTAAGAACCAAATGGATCAACTGCAAGCCAAATGTAATGCAGCTAGGCAGAAACCCAGGAGTAGTTTCTGTCAGTTTATCAGTACCTTTAATGACAGGAGAAACAAAGAGAGCAGGTGGGAAAAAAAGGTGTTCATAAAGTATACAGAGTGGAGAATGAATTGAAGACTAAAATTTCATAATGTTAAAGCTGAAACTTGTATTTTCCCACCCACTAAGTGGAGCTGTACCTTTGCACAATTCCATAACAGCATTCCTATTTTAAAGAGGTCATGGAATGGCTATAACCTTAAAAAATTACATATTCTCATTAAAATAGATGTGTTTTAGCTAAACGAGCATATCACAGGATGTGTTAGAGACTGAGACCAATAGCAAAGAGACCACAATGTGCCTTGATTTTACGCATTAATAAAATAACCTTTTTTTTGTACTGTTAGGATACATGTTACAACTTGTATTTTTATTATCTGAATGCAACATACCATTGAAGGTTTAATTCATTTTACTGAGTCTATGGGCACATTCAAAACTACTGCCAAAGAACACTAACGCCTCTCTTTACTATAAAATTACAATTTGAAAACAGTTTATTGCAGACTAATCCCCATGTTAATTTAAAACCTTCCCATCAACTGACTAGACTAACTTTGTATGCTTCCAGAGAGGTCAAAAAAGAGCTCTCTGATCTGGTTATCTACAGAGTTGTGGAACAGTGCAAGCTTTGCCCTACGAAATCAATATGCCAACTGCAGGCTAAACACATTTTCTGCAGTAGGATACAACTGCATCCTCCTAGTCCTTACAGTAACATAACATTTCACATAAAAGCTGATTTGAACATGCTTGGTTTTTTTCACATTGTCAAGATTAAAATTAGAGAATGTCCATCAGATTCAAACTGTGAGGTATGAATGAGGAAACCAGAAAACATGAAATGACCAAATTCCTTCTGTAGATAACTTACAGATACAAATGAGAAAGATATTTAACTGCTGAAACTGAACACGAAAAATGTCTCCAAAACCAATGCCCTACACATCTAGCACACACACATCTAGCAAAGCCAGGAGCAGGCTGTGACTGACATAAGAGGTCAGACAGAAGCCAGCTGCCTCAACTTTCTCAGGGCAAACTCGGAGTAGAAAACAAGCAACATGAATTATTCTGGCAGAGAGAGCTTGCTCCCAGGAGTCCCTCAGATTCTTGGAACGTACTTGAGACTGTAGTTCAGAGAGTGAAGAAAGATACAAATAGTATTGTTAATCTTGGACTCCAGTCTTAGAAAACTGGGTGAAAATCAAAATCATGGTGGTTAATCTAGGGGAAAGCAAATATGGCTGCTTTGAGGAACAAAGGAATGAAAATAGGTGAAGTGTAATCTGCAAAACCAACTCTGCAGTGACTGACCCCACAAGAATGTAGATGAGCTGCTGCATACTAATGTGGGGCATTCAGCAAGAAGTGACACTTGAAGCACAGACAAAACACTGCCATGCAACCACCAGTTCTGAACTTGGCAGAAGTCAAAGAGGCTGGGATTTATGGAGCTGATGGTTAACACAGGGAGTGGGAAGAATGTGGGAGCATGGCCCCACACTCACAGATAGAAGTCTTCAGTAATCCACTCCTTCAATGCACTTGAGACTGCCAGTCAACACCTGTTAATGTGACACTATTACTTGTGCTTTATTGCTTTTGAATGGCCTTCCCTAGTTCTTTGCAGTATTTTCTAGGTCACCATTTTACAATTCTGTGAAGGTCTGTTCATATTTTACCACCCTTTTGCTTTGCACTGAAGTAGCACAGTTACATGGCTAACAAAGCCTTACTTAATCTCTGGATTAATTTATGAATGTGCCAGAATTATTAGAGTTGTAACGCAAGGCCTAAACACAGTCTTTAGAAGTGCTATTGAAATCTACCACAGGCCAAAAATCTCAAGAATCAATAGAACTGAGGTGCCAAACATCATTTAATTACAAACAGCTTCCTGGTTGCACAAAGGCAAACAAAGGGTGTAGAAGAAAAAGGAAAAAAAAAAACAACTGTTTGATCAAAAGGGGTTGAAGTGGGAAAAAAAAGTATGTAATTTTCTTTTTTCTAATGTCCTTTGTGGAGAACACATTTAAGTCAGAGGCGGTAACAGGAGTTGGTACCTGTACATAGAATGGAATTCCTGCACTCCGTCTGGTTGCACAGAGTGTGGAAGAAGGATCACAAGATTTGATTTCTTCTAACACACAGCTTAGCCACTGCTCTGGCATCTTGTGCAGACTCTCACTGTTACATCTACATCAAACAAATACATCAGAAACATGAAACTAGTGAATAAAACAAGGACAAAGTCAAAAAAAAATTTAACGACCTTAAGAATTATTTCTTACTGTACTTTAACATCTCCAAGCACATACACAGATTTTTATTATGAAGTAAGACAATTTTTTTTTTAAATTGTACATTTTTCCAGTGTTGGTACAAATTATATTAACCCTACTTATTAAGTGCCACTATCAAAATATATTTGACCAAACAGAAAACAAGATTTTGTGTTTCCATGCTGCAACAATTCTCTTCAGCCAAAAAATTACTACAGTGTTCTGGAGAAAAAACTCAAAGACATCTGTACATCAGCCACTGTGTAGGAAGTGACACTTGACAAATTTGTATCTTTGTTGTCACACAGTAGCTGATGCATGACCCTTATACTAACTAATAATAATGTTTATAACCATAACAAACCAAAACTGAAGCCCCTCAAAGTAAGTACACATTATGTAAATAACCTTGCAAACCTCAGAGAAATGGAAGGAATGAAAAACAAGACATACTGCTCTTTTCAAAATACTAAGTCAGTCAAACTTTTCATAAAGCACCTAAACTGCTCTCCTATCATCAAATACTCCTCTGCAGTTATAAAACTCAACATTGCCTGAAAGTAAAGGACTTCCAAGGACAAGGAAAAACTCAAGTCTATTTCAATTACTGGTGCTGTTCAGTTCAGTGAAATGTACCACATCCAGTGTGTAACACCAGCCCATTAATCTTATGTCAATGTTCCAAAAGGTTCATTCATTGTTACAAAAATTTCTATTAACAGGACATTGTTATTAAAACCTGTCACACTGGTTTGACACGTGAGTCAGAGTACAAGAAATAATTCATCACTGCGGGCAATACAATTGCAATTATCTCAACCATGCAGGACTTGCCTTACCTAAAAATATGAACTATAATTAAATTCTTGATTAAGTAGTGAGACCTTACGGTAAGACCACAATCAAGTTTTCTACCTGGGTGACTAAAACAAAGAATTTAAAAGAAAATATAAAAGGCAGCAGGTACCGATGTGAAAACCAAAATCTAATGGAAGGTATGCATCTATTCTCTTCTTCATCCTCCTCTTATTAAAGCAAGAATTTACATAGGCTAAAAACCTGATCATGAACAATAAATGAGGCTGTAATCTGTAGTGAAACCCTCCTTTCCTTCTTTTACAAAATAAAAAGAAAACTAGTAATGCAGAAAACTGAGGTCACAGGAAGTGCCAGACAGGTCAGCAGAAGACAGAGGACACTTTTTACTGTCCAGTAATTCCTACACTATTTCCACCACATTTCTTACACTGCTACCATGCATTCTCCCTGTTTTACTAAGGGCAGCACCTCTTCAAAAAGCCAGCCAGAATGCAAACCACCAGTCCAGAGCTCAAGAGGAACACAGCTTCACAAGTGATACATCACCTCATACCACGACATTAAAGAAAGGCACTTCCTGCCCCAAGCCTATGACAGAAGCAATCAGATGAACCTGGAAACTCACACTGAGTTCTCTCTGACTGCTCTCCTTTTGCTGATAATTGGCTTCCCCTCGCTTACTTTCAGGATGCGTTCCTTTGCTCACTTTTGGGTACACGATGAGGATTCAACTTTAGGATTGAGACTACACAAAACTTCTCATGGCTCTCCTCCCTGAGTCTCAGCAGTTAAGACACTACTTTCCAGTTCTCTTCATCCACATCAACACATTCTGCAAAAGCTGCTCCTTCTGATCATGGCTGCACCTGGTCTTACGACCCTAGCTAAGCAGAATTTAAATGTCTTCATTCAGTCATGCAGAGAACAGTGCTCATCTCTTTTCGGTATGTTATCTTAGTACTAACACGAACACCCCATGAGAAATACTCTCATCTGCTGGGGTGCAGAGGAGCACAAAGTAAAGCATTAGGGAAATATTTAGAAGTTGCTATGTAGCACACTGAATATTTTATTCTTAAGTAAACTGAGGGGTTTTTCTCCTTTCACTCCTAGTGGAAAGATGAGAAGCATACTGAAGTCAAATAAACTTCAGACTCCCTTAAAGCCATATTGCTTTCATCTTGCCACAAGTAATTCTACCTTGTTCAGTCACCCACCAATGTACTTTTATTTATTAGAAGGTGAAAGAGTTACTACTGTAGAGTTAGAAACATTAGAGACTATTGACTTTGCAATAGAGATGACTACTCCCTTCCATTTGGCACCTCTGTCTCCTTGTGGTCTGGCAAGAAGAATATTGTCATAAGAAGCAGGTGGCCCTAAATTTTAAGAATAACAACGCTTTACAATAAAAAAATTAAAGCTTCAAGCTCAAATGTCATTTTCCAGAATGAAATAGTAATTATTTCTACCAGATCAAACAAATACGGTTGATAATGAAAATATAACACAGTAAGTTGATACACAAATTACTTAAGATACAGAACATTAAGTGTAATCTAGTTTTCTGTCTGTCCATCTGTCAGTTAAAACAATTTCACACATACCCCAAACCCTTTCTGTGGTCAGTATCAAGGAGTACAAAAGCCTTGCAATCCAAAGTTAAAGCTAAACTCCTCTCCCTAAGCCATGTATCTGTATTTTCTCCTGTCCAAAATAAATGTGCATTAACAATGGGTCAGTCTTGAACTTGGCCTTCCTGGATCTAAGTGCTTTGTGGCATAAACATCACATGACCAGAAGCATTTTTCTACATGTGTATATCCAGAATTCAGTGCTTCCAATCACTGTGAGCAGTTCCTATCTAGGGAAGAAGGGGGTTTCTTTCACCATTTTTTCTCTCTTAACAGGCCTTCAGTATCATTCTTTTTCACATAAATAATGCGATTCCCATTTTTTATAACATTAGACACAATATTGCACTTCTGGCACTTCTCAGACAAAGAGACAAAAATCTAGCCTCAAAAACCCATTACTATTCAAGTTGTAAGTCTACTTTTAAGAACAACTCTTCTGAAACTACAAAGTGCTTTCACTTGCATCCTCCTTCTCATAACATCTGCTCTACATGAAGCAAAATTTTCCAGATTCCATAGGTGCATTGAGAAAGGTTTGAGATTTCTCTATCAGTAAAGCAAAGCAGCGAGAACCTTGGGTGGCCTCAAAATCTCTGAAAGACAGTATCATTACCTATCTCTCTCTCATACCAAGCAGGAAAAGGAATCAGAGGGAAAATATGAACCGTGTTAAAAGTTAACACACCTTCAACCAGAGCAGTGCCTTAACATTGTATCTTATACTTCCTTATCTCATGTATTTCCTAACTCTACAAGCACCTCAATACATAATTCTTCTCCCCCCAGTTCCTTTCTCTCCCATCGACACTCTTTCCTTCACACCTGTGATTACACTTTTGCTGAAAGGTTATTTACAATTTTAGTAAGTTTCACTACAAAGTCCATTAGTGATATAATCATTTTACAAGTCTTCCTGGCAGATCATAGCAGGCTGGGAAAGCAGAGTTACAGACACTTCAGAGCAACAAAAAGAGATGGAAGCAGAGTTTACTGCAAAAGATTAGGAGCAGTCTACTCCCATGTCCCCAAAAGAAATATTACAGAAGATCAGACACTGACTAGGTACAGATGAGTAATTTTCACTGATGCTAACAGATTAAACATTTGTAAAATCAAAGCATGATTCTTCTTTATCATTAGATTTCCAGAAAACTATCGTGGTCCCAACTTGCTGCATCCCCTAAAGTAGTGTTCACCGAGTTTAAGTTCCAATTCTAATGTTTAAAAGTGTTCAAAATAAATTACTGTTAAGTAAACACATTGCTCTGTATGACATTACTCTTCCCAAACCTTACCCTTGCATTCTGCAACTTCAGTGAAGCAAAGCACTACCACCCATAGCTATGCAACACCGTTTGAGATTTCCAGAAATCTTTGTTTTACCTGATCTCTCAGTAAAGAGATCACTAAATAAAAGCAAAGCAGGCAAAACATCATTTGGGACAGAGAAATTGCTTGAGTAGTAAGGATTACAGGAGATTCAAATTTAAAACAGATTTCTAACTTTTCTTAATCACCATGTTATCAGACCAAGTGAGCATTTGTAATTTCTCCAGGCGTTTGTCAGGAAACACTCTTTCTAAAAACACATTGCTTACTTCACTGATATGAATGTTGCTTTTTATGCAACCGTATGGTTTTCTGAAGGTGCAGCTGCAGACAACATTAAGCAGGCGTGACAAAGGGAGCACTACACTCCCAACAGGAGTGCCAACAGGGAAACAAAAGAATGGTAACCTGCATACTGAGAACCAACTCAGCAATTAACAACCAAATTTCAAGACAGATCAATTTCATCAGGTTTGTAAGAAATCTCTGCAGAGGAAGTATTTTTCTTTCACCACTAACTCAAACAGGTCTGAATACCATCCTTCTGTCCAGAAAGAAGTCTGCTCTTGGTTCTTATAAAGACTGGTGTTTAAGGGTTGTACAGCTAAAACCGAACTCAGATAAAAAACACTGCAGCACAAAGCTTTTAAGAAATGCTTGGCTAAAATAAGTGAAGGACCATGTTCAACTGGTGTCATTCATAAATGCCTGGGAAAAGAATTTGGCACAATCTTAGATTTTTCACTATGTTTTATGTCAAGGTTTTGCACATCTTAAGTTCAATCCTGTTCATCAGGTATCACATTAAGCTGTACTTTACTATAAGCTGCCCCAGACAAAAGTTTTCTCCTCGGGCATTTGTGGACACAGCAGTAAATTAATACAGATTCTGACACACATGCTTCATGACTGTCCATGAGCCTCTCCGCTACAAGAGAGCCAATTGAGATTCACTTGCAGAAGGGAGCCCCTCAGCTGCAGCAGGGGACGTGGAAAGACTCCATGACAATCAACAGACCTGTGAGGCAGCTGCGTTCACCAAGACTTAATTTGCCCCTTTTGGAGGAGAGTCTCAAAATACTCCTCATATCCCAGGAGTACCAAATCAAAGAGTCATTTCCTGTTCTGGTATCAGTCTCCTTTCTCCTTTGTTTGAAATACAAATATAAGCCTTGAGACCTGTAGTTCCTGGAAAATATTATCTTTTGTTGAAACAAATATACTTCCACAGAGCTGCTCTCCAGTTCTTGTATATCTTTTTTCCCAAAGGAACACTTGCTCTACTTGAAATAACTTTAAAAATGCTAGGCAGTATGGATGATCAAAAAATTGCAATGAACAACTGCAAATTCAGAAGAGGAAGCTTCCTTAATTTCAGAGCAATTTTGTTCTGGATGATACAGACATATCACTTAATGTTTGAATAATTTTCAGGAAAGCAGAGTCCTCTTGGACTTGGCTCTTCGTTTTTCAACCCAACATAAGGCTGCTGTTAAGTGCACTGTGCACCATTAAATACAATGGCAGAAAGCAGGACAGGCACCAAACAAACACATCAGCAACTTTTCCCAAGTCCGGGTAGATTTGCTCTACTCTATTTGCCTCAGCTTTTAAAATAAATTTAAAAACTGAAAATCAAAGAAAAACAGCTAGTGTGCTATAAACTGACTGCACGTTTTATATGTTTTCCATTATTTCCTGCTTTTTACTTTGCCTTTGCTACATGACAGCCCCGCACGTTGACTGAGATCAGACCAGTGGGGCTGTACCTGTTTGGATTACCTCCATTCTCCTCTCAAAAAGACTCATGGTAGTAAGAGGTCTGTTTGCTGGGGTTTTTTTAACCTGTATTACTTCAAGGGTCAGGCTCTCTCTGCAATTTGATGGGAGACGACTTACATCACCTTAGAACTTCCTGAACCAAGTTTTCATAGTATAGAACACCACAATATCTAAACAAATGCATATAAAACATATGGACAGGCAAAGAGATAGGCAGTAAGTTTCTTTTTTCCTTTTAAAGTAAACAGCCAAGCGTAGAGCAAGGTTGTGTGAGTGCTCAATGAACTTCTCAGGCCAATGTGAAATCCCTCAGATTGCTATAATCTGAAAGAAAACAATGTACCTTGTAGAGACAGATCACCAACAGAATCATGGCACACAGAACAAACACCACCACGTGTCAAACACCCATTTCTGTAGCAGTGCTGGTACACAGATGCAGCAGCCTCACCCAACATCTTGTAGCAGAGAGCAGCCCTCAGTTCTGTTGGAAAAACTGTCTGAAGGGACACACAGTGAACCTGATCAGCCAGCCAGTCTGTACTAAAACCACCAAAACTGTTTCCAGTACGAAATAAAGAAGAAAAAGATCTGCACCTCAAACTGGCTGATGTGGGGCAACAGGGGAACACTAGTTACTTAACCTGGCATTGGTGTGAAAATACAGCTGCTTCAAATTGAAAATTTGACTGGTCTTTCAAAAACCCACATATTAAAAAAAAAAGAACAAAAAACCCACCAAACTCTACCTAGTCAGTAGAAATTTTCATTTGTCTCATTAAAACATGGATACAATATAAACATTGTATACCACAAAGAAACATAGGCAGCACTTGAAATCAATAGCTAAATATGTAATGGAAATTCCAATGATCATGCCCAGACCTCAGGACAATTCCATCCATTTAGTTCCTCTAGGAAATTATAAAGTTACAAGGGGAAAGAAACAAACCAGAGTGCATATCACACCTTGTGATGCACTGTCAGTAGTCTTCCAAATGTCACAATAACCAATTCAGTGACAGGTAACAGAAGTTTCCAAGAAAATGTCCTGGCTAAAGCAAAAGGTCTGGCATATATTTTTGTAAAGTACCAGAAGAGGGGAGTGAAATGGAGGAACTTGACACTCCTACTTTTCCCAAGAGTTTTTAAGAGCTGTTCAGGAAACTAACATGCCAGAAATTAAGAAAAATGCAGCAAGCATTATACTTCTGTATCATTTTTCAATGCCTAAGCACCATCTCTAGTATTGCAGTCCAAGTCACAGACATCATGTAAGTGTCATAATCATGCCTACACCAAACTTAAAAAATCCACATGAAAGCAAGGATCTGCCTGCACAGCCAGTGTCAGGATCGATGCCAAAGTTTGGTAAAACTATTATATTAAAAACACAGCAAGTTGCCCATCTTCTACCTGGAAAGCATTTCTGTAAGCTGCACAAAGCCAGCATATGCCAATTCAAATGCACCCCTGTGCCTTGATTGCAGCAGGTGATGTTTAAAGTAATCACCGATACTTTTAACCTAAAAAAGAAAAAAAAAGTTATTAAGCCATTTGAAATTATACACACATTATTTATATATGCAAAATATTCTGCAGTTAAAAGCAGCAATCCTCCACCTTGTTGCAAAGGTCACTGGTACAAGCAAAAAGCAACTAGAAGTCCTATAATAAACAACCACTTACTTTAATGATAACAAACATTACACTCAATTTTTTTAGGTTAAAGTGGTAGTTCCATATTCCTTTAAAAAGGTCAAAAATATAAAGGACATAAAACTGGTTATTTGTCCATGATAGACATACTCAGATTTTAAGAAAACAAAGGGACAACTCTGATTTTCAGAGGAAACAAATTCAGAATCCTTCTTGTTTGTCTACACGCTTGCATAAAATCCCAAAGAAAATACTAAATAAAGAATAACAGCAAAAAAAAAATCTAAAAAATATTTAAGATATTAAATTCAAACTCCAAAAATTGTACCAAAGGGAAACAAATCTACCTTAGTTTAGGTAATACCTAGATAAACAACAATTTTTTAATGTCCCAGAGTTCTGCATAATTGCTGTTGACCACTGGAAACAATTTTAAAATTAAGAAGATGCTGTAGTAATGAAAGCTATTTTTAAAAGCATTAAAACATAAATATGATAACTAAATTCCTCTTAGACTTACTTTCTAGAGCTCTGTTATGATACCAAGCTTTTAAATCTGTTTGGAAGTATACAGAGGCACACAATCTCATTCCAAGAAGCATAAGCTGTCCTGTTTGTTGGGTTTTTTCTTTCAAGGTCTAAATTAAACTTCCCATTTAATTTGTTTAAAATGCATAGCACATACTTAGACTCCTGAAGAAAATTTTGCATAATGGGATTTTCTTAAAAGTTTTCCAGTGAAAGTTTCCTTAAAGCTTTTATATAAAAACATGCATAAAATCACAAGTTTCTTATAAAATTCAGCTTGTTCTGTTACTTATACAATTACTCTAATACTTTAATAGTCTGACAAGTAATTAAGTGGTCAAGGGAGTTAATGTCATATCTATCCAAATGGTTTTTCAACCTCCTGTTAAGTAATTTGCATCACCCAAGCAATGAGATTGCAAGAATCAAATAAAAAAAACTAAATCTGAGACAGTCTACATATTTCCTGCAGCTAAAACTCACTTAATATGAAACACACAATAACTGGAGATACTTGAGCTAAAAAAGTTATTTCTCAGACGATTTTAAGGCAGCTTATGTAGCCACAGGGTTTCATTTCAGCCTTCTAGTCCAAACAGGAGGAGTAAGTGCCCTTTATTCACAAGGAACTGACCCACACACAGAGCAGTTCTCCAGGTGTGTAAACAAAACCAAACCAAAAGAAAACCATACACATGCAAATCAATTTGCCAGTCTGTCTCAGGAGCATGCTTATGTTTTTAGAAAAATTCATATGAGGGTTCTTTTTTTTTTTGGTCATGTAACTTTCAACTTTACTATTTATACTTCTGAGCTTTCTGCAACAGCCAAGCTGACTAGAAGCTTGCATCAAACTGAACTCGCAGGTTGGAAGAAGCACTGCCATAACTCAGTTCTTTGTCAGAAATTTAGTATGCAACAGGTGAGTCTTACTAATTCAACAATCAACACCTTACAGGGCAACACTTGCTGCTGAGGGCAAGAATCTGGGTACTCAAGACAGTAATTGTCTACAAGATGTTCCAAAAGATTAATACAGGCAATGGGACAACTAAGTCTTTACTTCTGCTGTCTGTTTCTTTACACCTTGGCCCACAGCTGTGGCAAGCTTATCTCTCAAAACTGTCCTAAAACTTCCCAGGTGAGATAAATAGGTGTTTGAGGAAGAGCTTAATGCTCTCCCATACTTGGGCCATTCATGATTTGCAGATCATATGACAAAAACAATACAGAATCTTCATTAGATGTCATTTTGTCTATCACCTGGTGGTTACAAGATACTATTTATTTTAGTTTTCTTAACAGGCAGAACTTAGAGCCTGCCATCTCTGGACTTTTAGGATCAGAAGAAAAATTATGTAGAGATGTAAAATATGTATTTGAATATAGAGAGATTCCTCCAGCTATACTCTGCACTTCCTATGTCTATTTCTAAAAGCAAGGCCACCACTGCAGAACAGCTGAGGTTTTGAAGACTCCTCTGCACACACATTTGCACACCAAGGAGCTGAAAATGTCACATCAGTGCATACAGGACCCATCAACTGCCACGTAAACCCAACTTCCTACTCAAAAGACAAGGAGAGTGCAAATCTGATACTGTGCCAACTTCCTAGCAACAGCAATGAGGTTTCATGCAGAGCTGCCTCCCTGCCAGCCTCTCCCCCATAGGCAGACAGCACAACAGGCAGCACCACTGCCACAAAGGGGAGCCCCCAGCAGCACAGTGCCTACCACGAGGCAGCTCTGCTGTGCCATTTGCTAATGCATACCAGCACTGTAAGACACTGTCTTTCCACCTGCATGCTCCATTAAAAAAGCAGGGACAATCAGAAGACTGTAACCAAACTCAACACTCACTGTCATCTTTTGGGTGACTAAATTATGGCAACACCAATCCCATAAGGCACAATTCAATACAATAACTGACGTAGATGTGGAGCAAGGTACAACGGGAGGAAGGTTTGCAACAGGGTGAGACAGACTGGCTGAGAGGTGCTCCTGGATTTTTCTCAACAATTACTTTAGCCCTGACTCAAAGAAAGATGACCAAGATTTCTCTCAAAAGTTTTCCATCTCTGTATTCTTAAATCTGTTTCAATACTTGTAAATGAAGAAAAAGAATGGGCAACTTGAAAGAAAAGTTCTACATGCATAAGATAACAAAATCCAATTTTCTTATTTGTCAACACTGAAAAGTGTTTAATGAGTCTGAAGCCCCAGCACTTATGCCATTGACCTTTGCAGTAATTTCTGATGAAATTCCCTTTTTTTATATAAATTATGACCCAAAGATACAAAAAGTAGAGAGAAAATGCCCACATTTTTCCTACAGTATTTATTAGGCACTTAGCCAAACTGTATTTCTTTGTGTATTTGCTTGCAAGCCTGAGGAAAATCAGGATTCCAAACTGACTTCTCATGAATTAGCATTACTTCAACTAGAATGTAGGCATTCTGTTTTACAGGAAGATATCTGAAGCATAAACAAGCTGAAGAGGCATCTATAAACAAAGAAGGTATCATCACAGAATCACAGAAAATCCTGAGCTGGAAGGGACCCACAAGGACTATCCAAGTCCAACTCTTTCCTTAATAATTTATTATTTCTGAAAGAGCACCTATCAATGTCTGCTTTCCAAAACCACAGATGCCACAGTTAGATTCATTCTAAAACATCAATTCCTCTTTAACTTGGTGCAGATTAAGGAACACAATAGCAGAAATGCATATCTGTTCTCTCATCTGCCCTCCAGACCCCTGCAACAATACAAACACAGCTGTTTACCAGATGAAAACATGAGGACTGAAGACAATGCAAAAATAAAGACACCAACACTATTCCCATGGCACCACAACATTAGATAAGAAATAAGCTCTGGAGTACATAATACTAATTTTTATTTTAAAATGTACAATTCTAACATCTAAGGAAAAACTAATTCAGTGTTTTCTGTTGCAAAGAAAAAGAGGTTAAAAAGTAGTTGGTCTTTCATATTTCAGCCTTCTATGCAAACTGGTTTTGTTGAAACATACGGAAATGAAAAGGTCATCAATTAAAAAGAGAAATTTAATAAACACAAAGTATTTCCCAAATAAATGCCCATGGAAATCTAATTTCTTGTAAACACTGAACTCAACATTCTGCAAGAGACAGATGGTATATTAGTATTTCTGATTTCTTAAATTTAAAAAAATTGGAGGAAAAAAACAATCACATTACATACCAATTATTCATAATAATGGATAGGAGGAGGACAAGACTAAGACTAGTCAGCATGTTTGACTTTCAGAACTATTGAACTATTGAAGTTTAACTAAGGAAGAGCTTTAAGCAGAATACCAATATCTAGAATTCAAAATGACACAAAAACACCTCTGAGTATGAAGTCAGTTTAGAAGATCTTTTAACAATTCTATTAATGACTAAGATATCCTGAGAGAGAGAGACAAAGGAGAGGGTGGCAGACAGGCACTGGTACCCCTAAACACAGCATACACCTAATAAATAATCCAGTATAATTAGAATGAATGGGTTTGGTAGTTATATATAACAATTTCTTCTCTTATCTGTTTCTACTGTAGTTACACTTTCTGAACACCATTTGATCACAAGACTGCTAACCAGGTATTATAAACAAAGAAAACCCTGAGACCATGGCAATGAAACGAAATTTTAAACCCACAACTTTTCCCAAATAGAACATAGATTTAAGAAAAAGGTTTCCTGAAAACTGCCTTTGCCTCACTACCAGCCAAGAAGAATTTGCAGGTTTTATAAAAAAATTACTTCCCTACCTGCTCTACAGTAATTAATGCATCTGAAGGCTCAGATGTAGTCTGTGAAGGCAAAAGTTTACAGAGTGTCCCCAAGAGCAGAGATACTTCCTTCATGCTTCTCCAGCAACACACAAGAACCATTTGAGCCGTGACATCACATGTTTGCCTGTCTTGGCCTTAAAAATAAAAAAACAACAAATGCAATAGTGTAACTCAGGGTTCTCAGATGTAGATGCATAATTAAACTTCACTTAGCCTGAATGTCCAACAAAACACAAATAACTATGAAAAAATTTCTTAGCTTGCCTACCCAGAAGCTAATTCAGTCTTGTTGACCCTAATTGCTTTCCTTTCTCAACAGCTGCTGTACTTTCTTGCAGTTGGAAAAGGCAGCAGTATAACCATCTAACCAGGGAAGTGCTGTTTGAAAGAGCAGAGGTCTTCCGCTCACAACTGCTACTTCCTCGCACCCTGAACGACGGAAACACCTCCAGCTCTGGAGGCAGGAATCCCCCCATCCCTCGCTCCCGCCTCGCAGAGGGAAGAGCCCCGGCCAGCGCACCGCGGTTGTGACGCGCCGCCGCCACCTGGCGGCCACTGCAGCACTTGCACGCGTTTTCCCCTTCTCATGAAGCCAAACACACGGCCTCAACAAACTGCTCAAACACAGGAAAGAGCAACCGGGGAAAGGAAGTTCGAAAGCCCGAATAAACTATTTTTAAATTTACGGATATTCTATAAATTTATTCTGGATTACACTAAAGGTGCCAAGGTTTACAATTTCTTTAACGCTGTAAGGTTCGATTTCATGGATGCTATTCACTAAAACAGACAAATACTACCTAACATTTTACCACTGGGATCTTTCAAACTGAAGCTTGTGCTTTTGTAATTTCATGCAACAGATGGTATTGCATGAACATATTTCTCCACTAGCTTCACATACACTAGGGAGGAAAATCACAGTAACACTTTTCAACAAGAAATTCATTAGAAGCACTGCTTGATAAAAAAGATGTTCAAGATTGTCTGGCCAGTGCGGTTAAAGCAACAGAGTCTAGGCCAGTATCAAAACAACTAATTTTCACTTGTGCTTTAAGAGAGATTACCCACAATCTTCTAGAAGCACAGTAAATTAAGACTGCAGTCTTTAAAACCATGTCCATGGATAACTAGCTGCAGATGGGTAAGAACTGAAACATTATACAAGCTAGTAATTTCCAGCTGATCATGCACATAAAATGTCTCATCTATAAAAAATACCTTTATTTTATTAATAAAACAGCCTCGGATTTACCTCTCATTTCAGTGCAACTATTTTTCGTTGGCCTCTGGTCAGCCAGGCTTTCAGATTCTTCTTTGCAGTGATCTTTCAGAATTTTTGCTTGCATAAAGTAATCATTTGTGTCCTGCGGTTGTATCTCATCCAGAATCATCTGCAGACGACCTGCACTTTCTGCACATTAAAATAAGAGGGATATTTAAGATAGTTCTTTATACTGATGTAATTCATTTGGGTTGTATCAGTACAAAAGAAAGCTATTAGCACTTAAACAAAAAAAAAAAAAAAAAAAAAAAAACCACAACAAGGTTCTATGGTGATGAGAATGATTAAGGAAGAAAACCACAATTTACAGTCCCCTGTTTTGAAAGAGATGCAACACACAATCTGCAAATGTTTGTGGGTTTTTTAGTGAAGAAGTCAAGGCAACTTTATCAGAAATTAAAAGAGTGACTTAGGATTATGACATAAAATGAGAAGCTGAAAGGGAGGGGTGCTCAGTCTGATTCTGAATGATTGCAAGACAGAGACCTTCAGGAGCATCAGATTTTAAAAAAATTCTTTTGGGATTCTGTTCGGTTCTTTACCTGGATCACAGTCCATTGGAATAAGACCCTCTGGTGAAGAGCTCTGTACTACTGGTGATACTACAGCAGAGAGGCTGTAAGACATCAGAATGAGCCTGGTCACCATCTCCTTCCATTCAGACACCAGCGTCAAGTTACTTAAGGAAAAAAAAAAAATCAAAATCACAACCAAAACAAATCACAAGATTGATTAAAAATAATTTTATATTTAAAAGAAAGAACCAAAATAACAACACTTCTGCAACAATATTTATGAAAACTATAAATAGTGTAGAGACTTAAAAGTCTTAAGGCCAAGTTAAACACATACAAAGGAAATATCAAACACTGCAGCAGCCAGAAAGAGTTCTAAAGGCCACAGGTACTGGCTTTCCTTATAAATAACACTGCCTGCTTTTCTCTTCTCTGAACAGCTCTTCCACTGCACTTAAATATGGAGTTACAACTTCCTATTTAGTATTTTTACTTACTTGAAGGGTAATTGCTGCAATGCCCCAGTTATGCAGTGCACTCTCCCATACATGGGGAATGATGCTGCTGCTTGAAGCAGAGACTTCTTGGCTTGAAGTATTTCTTCTTCAACATTCACCAACAAAAGCTTGATAACTAAAACATTTTAAAGCACAGATTTGCATTATACATTCATATATTGTATTTTCTAAGAAAAAAATCTGCTTTAAGAAACAGGAATAAAACCTGTTTACAAAACCATTCAGTGGAATATGCACAGCAATTTCCTTTATTATACTTTTCCTTCTTTTGTCATTGAAATATATGTTATCCCTGCTTTTCAATTACCTGAAGTCCAGCCATTTTGTTACAGTCAATTTAATCTGTCTCCCTGAACCAAATGGCAGCTGTGAAAAGCACAACCCAGATCTGGGTTTGCTCAGAGACAATCCCACAGCTCATGATGAAGACACAAGGAGTTACCTACCACATACTGCAAGTCAGACTTCCCCCTTCCGGCCACATTAATACGATGAGTACAGCAGAATATTAAAGATCAAAAGTTAATGATTAAATATTTGAACCTTATGTTTTCCACTAAAAATCCTGACCAATTTTCAAGGATACACATGCCTATTTTAATTCTATTTACACCTTGTGACATCTCAGTGCCAGAATCAGAACAAATTACAGACCCTAACAAGGAACCATGGATCACCAACAGCAGCAGACACCCCAGAGCAATGAGCTATAAGGTTATCCACGTTTCCTTCACTTATAGCAACCACAGCCATGTCTCAAAATCATTATTTCACTGCCTATGAAGAAAGTATCAACAGGCATCTGTAGAGAAACCAATAATGGCACAAAAAAGTATACTAAAAACAGTTATTTTACGACAAATTATATAAAGTGGTTTTCTACAAATAATGAATTTAAGTATTTTAGTTTTACTGAAAACAACAAAAGTTAGAGGAAGCTTGATTAATGAATTTGCCACACCCATCAGATCTAGAGCCCTGTTATCTTTCATCCAGGGGCACTAAACCAAACAAAAATATTCCACATGTGAGCAAAGCCTCATTACTGTGAATGCGTATTCACAGGAGTGCAAATCACCCAGAAAAATGGGTCCAAGAGCACAAAGCTCCAAGGGGTAGCACTGCAAACAGTGTTGAAACAGATGCAGACCACCTACAGCTGCCCTCCCCCTAGGTGAGTGAGCTCTCAGGGGAAGCAGAGGATGGATCCTCCCTGCACTTTGTGCACTCAGCTTCACCAGGCTCACTACTTGGGCCTCCACAGCACCTTCAAATATCACTGGTCAAAATAATAACAAAAGCCATCTTCTAGAACATTCAACACCCTCAACACAAACAGGACTAAATTAAGATCTTATTAAAGAACCTGGCTTCTTAACAGCAAAACACAATATACTTAAAATCCTGTCGGAAATAAGAATCTCTTCCAAAGCCTCCTACCAAAACCCTTATGGAAAAGTGGAAAACTTTCAATAAATGTAAAAAAACTTTTCCCCCAAAACCCTACCTGCCAAAGTGTTCTTCTCCACTGTACTCACTGATGTGTTTTCATCCATTTGGGAGTCATTCTCAAGCCATTTTCCTAAACAAATGTTCTGCAGTCCTTCGTGATACACTAAGAAGTTCAACAAATACGAAGCGGTGACACAATCGTATGGCTTGGTACTTGTGCTGAGATCCATTGCTGCTTGGAATAGGAGATCTACATTTTCAGAATCCTGAAAAAAAAAACC
>JACBWW010000002.1:35037258-35054879 GCA_020086605.1 Lanius collurio | reverse complement strand
GACTGAATTTGCCTGAGGTGTGACAAGTCTATGTAAGCACAACCTTAGGCCCCAGCAAAGGCAGCACAAGGCTCATGGCTGACTCCAGGGCACATTGCTTTCCTATTGGCAAAGTGTGCACATGCTGACAGGTCAAGCAACACTTGCCACCATCCATGACCACATTACCGTGCCTCTGCCACTGAATTTTTAGTTTAAGCCATCCTTGCCAGTGATGACTTAACACCATTCAGATGGGTAATGCACAAAGCATAGTCCTGGGCTTACAGGTTCTTTTCTTTCAATGAGAAACTTGATAACATACTCTTTTGTTTTTTTAAAGGGTGTTATATCTAACCCTATAAGAGGCACATTAGGCATCACTCATAGCTTTAAATTACCTTTCTCAGCAGAGAAACAATCTGTTGCCTTATGGAAGGAGATTGGCTGTTCAAGTTGTACATCATAAAAAATTGCATTAGTTGCATTTCTTCCAGAGACACAATTTCTGTAGTACGATGGGTTTCACAAAGTAAACCTAAAGCATCAATGCAAACCTGAAAGATATTTAAAGTTAACCACAAAGGAGTTACTGACACCTATGATGACACCTTTAATACAATGCCAACACAGTGATCAGGATCAAATTGTTCTAATTCAGAGGACATATAAAAGATTGTCCCTTTACCTGGTTGTGCTGATGAACTAGACCCTGTTTTATACACTCAGTGGATACAAGACCACTGCTCAAGATATTTGAAAGTTCTAGGTGTCCATGAGCCCTGGCAGTTCTCAAGCATGCCATTAATGCTCCAAGAGCTCCTCTAGTACTGCAAGAGCCTGAAGAAAATGAAAACCAATAATAATTACTGTTTGATTAACACAGGTAATGTACTATTTGCAAAGCTTGTTGGAAACTCCCAATACTTTCAACACATGACCCACACTCACCCCCTTTTACTTCTACTCCATAAATCCTAAGAGACAGTGTTGCTATAGATTAAACTAGTTCTAAATCACCTGGTTCTCAAAAAGCTCCTTCTGAAACAAGTCATATGAAAAAAAGACCTTAGAGGTCTCACAAGCCACTACTTTAGAGTCACACCAAACTACTTCAAAACTACAGGAGAATCGTAACTCTCTTATCCACGTTTTTACAAGGAAAAAAATCTGCTCCCAGACACACCTGTGTAAGAAATAAAAAATAGTAGTACAAAATACAGAAATGGAACAAACCCTGGAATGCAAAGAGAACCATAAGGCACTTACAGAAGGAATACTATTAATTTTGCTCATGACATGAAAACACACTTATGATTATTATGAGTTTCACCTTAAAATACTAATAGCAGTAACAATCATCTGGAATTTTTCTCCCAAATTAATTCTAACAATAGTAACAGACCAGAAATCACATGGCTAAGATATTTTTTTTTTAATCCAATCATAATTACAAATAGAATGTTTATTTTCTTACCCAGATTAGCATCTGCAGAGGCCTGAAGAATTCTAATCATGTAGCTCAGACTGTCAGGGTTACATTTGAGCAATTTTGGTAAATAATAATCTATTATATAAGTAGTTTGGTCATGGTTCCCTTCACATAATATTACCAGAAGAGGAGAAACCCATATGTTGTGCCACTGATCAATCCAGGTGCCTTCCTGAAAACTTGAAGTAAAATGGGCCTTGTGATTTGTGAACATGGTTTCCAGAAGATCACTAGCATAAGGTGCAAGAGACTGATCACTCATCACATCCAGGATTTGTACTGGAATTGTCCTGTCCAACTGCAATATATTTTCAGTGCCCACACACTCCACCAGACAGCCAAGAGAAGCATATTTCCCTTTTACATGCCAATCCAAGCTTAGTAGATGCTTTATCAACCTTGCAAAGAACGGGTCTGATTTTCCATTGGATCCAGCAATGGTGGTTTGGTGTATCTGAAGAAGGTTCTTAAAAATCAATTTGGTTTGGTGTCTAATGGCATCCAGAGGGTGATCCCAGTGTGTATAAATGTATTCCAGCAGCTTCCCAGTTATATCAGAGTTCCCATTAAGTTGGATTTTTAGATCTGGAGAGCCTGAAATGAGGGCAGCCAGTGCTGAATTAGTCCAAATAGCAAGGATTCTAGACAAAGATGTTGCCACACTGGATTCTTTTAACCTTTTAAAAAGAACAAACACAAAAAAGTCCATTATTTTCATAAAAATGTAGATTTTTTATTTCAGAATAACTATTCATCACATTCATTTACCTTATACGAAAACAGGTTAGGAGACACAAGTCATTTATGGAGGAAAAGGAATGAACACAGAAGTGATCAACTGCATGTTGCAAAGTACATTCTCAGTTACTTGATGCTGTTGCAGCTAAACCCCCTAACAACGGGGAAAAGAAACCATACAAGGCCCACAAAAATAAAACCAAAAAATAAAAATTTCTATGCATCTGCTAACATTTGAGTAGCTTTATGTTGTTGTATGCTTCTTGAAAATGTAAGGAAAACTTTTCCTTGCCATACAAAACCATCAGAACTGAGTATCCTGTGTGCAAAAACAAAACCACGAAACTGACCTCCAAAGCCTGATCAAAGGTCGAACTGAACACACGTTCTAATGTCCAATCCAACAGTGCTGGTGGGCCATTAGATGCAAGCAACCAATGCCTACAGCCAGAAAAAAACCCTGAAACTCATCTTACTTCAAGTAATCCAGTCACTGGCACACCTTGCTGTCTTCTGAACTTTCAGAAGGAGAGGATGTTATTTCCTGAAACTGATGTTTATCACTCTACGTAAGAACTGATACTGACACACCTTAGCATAAGGGAATTGATAAATTTATCCCATTCATGTTGGAAAACAAAATTTTAGCATGTAAGAAAAAATTGAAACTTATGCAACGTCATTATATTTTTTCAATTTACAGAGTTTTTATGAATATATTAAAAAAATGCACGATCTGTGGCAAAACCTAGTATCATTACATTGACAACATCAGAGATATTCCAGTAAGACCACAGGAGTCATGCAAAAACAGAGTTAAAAAGATAAACTTCTCCTCCCAAACACAAAACAACACAAATTAAAACAAACTTACTCTGAACTCAAAGACAACAAGACTGATGCAATATCTAACAATAGTTTCTCTCCATTTTCACCCATGCTGCCATTCTTCCAATCCAGCATTGCCAGCGCTCCATGGCAAAGGAAGAGCAGGACTGAGTCTGGGAGTTGTGCCGTGCACAGAACCCCACAGTTCCTCATGAACCACGCTGGCACATCTGGGTGCTCCACTGTCCCAAGGAGCAAGTCACTGATCTGGAACACCAAAAGCACACCCATTACAGCATTTCAGCACAGCAGAAAAGCTATTCTGTGCTTAACTTAGAAGATTTGAAGAGATTTCTTGCCAATAGTAGTTTCTCAAATTCAAAATCCAAGCCTTATTACTTCATACAGCAAAGAGAGAACAAAGGATTATACTCCACCTAAGCACTGATAGAGAGGCTGGCAAGCCCTGGCATCTGTATCAGCAAAGCCTCTAGACAACAGTGACAGCACCAAGATATTGCACAGTCTTTAGCCAAGAAATGCACTTACCAATGAAGGTAATTCCTCAACTGGTTCATACATAGCTTTGATAAACAGAATAACAGCCAGTCCTGAGGTAGTCTGAACGGTCTGCAGAAGCGTTGCTGCTCAGCAAAAATACTGTACATTAGAATGCAGGAAACATTGTGGGCTAGAACTATGTATCAAAATTATGAAAGATGGTATTGAATTTTGCTAGACTACTTTTAGCTGTATAATCACAAATCTGTAGTGTTCACCTAGATAGCAAATATTAACAACTTTATCCTCCAGTGTAATAAGAAACTGCTAAAACCTTTAACAGAAGAAAACACGGAACTGCCCATCAAGGCAAGGAGAGCTGTGGCAGAGCCCACTGATGTGTTAAATTCTACTGTACAAAAATGTCTGTGTGAGAAGAAAACATTATTAGTTATGGTGTGCCCATAAATAGTTCTGACAGCGTATTTCATAGAGGTGTAGATACTTCTGGTAGGCATTGGCATTTGGTGACTCTCAAAAGCATTTCTGTTAGTTTCTGAATTATTAATAACAGCATTAACCTTGGGTTTTGTAGTGGGACAAGTTAAACTGTACACTCTAAAACTGCAACCCATGAATCATAGTTAGCCAAAAAAACAACTACTGCTCCCACTCGCACTAATCTCAGTAGTTCCATTTCCATGCAAGCTAAACTAAGTTTTTATACATACAGGTTGTTTACTACAAAGACAAAAAGTTAATAAAAATATTAGGGTTTGAATGTTACCAAACTTACCATCCATCAAGAAGTTTGTGGAACTTTTCAGTAAACTACACATACTTTGCCAAATAAAAGATTCATTGTGTTTCCAAAGGCTCCCCTGAATATTTTCATGCAACTTCTGTATAAGCATCATTGAAACTTTAATGGCTATCAGTAAATCATGCATCAGCTGAGTCTGAACAATACGATTTCCATGATTCTTTCTGGGGGAAAAAAAAAAAAAAAGACAAGCAAGCACACAAAAAGGAAATTAAAAGCATTCTTCACCATCCCCAGAAAAACAAACACATTCTGCCAACTTTAGATAGAATTAATGGTAAAAACTAACTTATTGCTTGAGTTGATCAGATATGTAAATACAAGAAAACAAGGAGCAGACTCAAGGGTAGTCTGTTCAAATGAAGTAAACAAACAAAAATGACACATTCTGCTACATATTCTTCAGGTTCCTATGACAAACTTTCAATCATGTGATTCTACCCAAGCAGAGCTGAATTTTTCCAATAAGGCCAACAGAACACAGTACTACTCTTTTCTAATTTTTCAAGTAGTACCTCCATGTACAAAGCATATTTCTATGATTTGACTTTCTTCTAACAAGAAGACAGAAAATATCTAAACTTTCAGTGTACAAAACACTTCATTAAACACCCTTCTCCTCTGGATACACAATGAGAGACCATAGTGAAGAAGCCTCACTTTATGAAATGCTGGAAAATGTCAAGTATGTCAACACTGAACTAAACACTCATAGAACATGAAAGAGTTTTACTCTACCTGGATTTTACATCTATTAACTACAGTTTAGTCACAATTCAGATAGCAAAACTCCAAGTAGCAGCTCTAACAGTATCAGTGTCTTACCTCTCTTATATTATCATATTGCCACAAAAGAAACTGATCAGTTTTTAAATAAAATCTGCATCGCAGTAAAATGATATTCCCATCTTTCATCAATGTATAGCTATCAAAGTGATATTTTAAACCAAACCAAATTATCTTGCAAGAGTGAAATAAAACCAGATAAAACAGAGCTTCTACTGAATTTACTTGCCTGTTTTCTTCCTGTATGTCAAGCAGCAACTTCTGCAGAAACTGAAGAACTAGTGAAAATAATTGCGGTATGAATTTACTTACAAGAGAAACAGAACAGAAAATTTCCAGCAAAGCAATCACACTTACACATCATACCCAGCTACAATGAACAGCTACCCATACAGGGGTGATTCTTCCATTCCACCAACAAACTGAACTGATATTTCAGTATAGACAAAAAACAAGCAATGCTAGAATAAAATCTCAAGCTGTTTTGCAACAGCTTGGTACACAACAAGTTTCCAACCCACTTGGCCCAATCCTGTGAGATATTGATTCTCCCTGGTACTCAGAGTCACTCACTGGCACTCGGATTTATATTGAGGATTGCCCAATAAAGCAAAACTGATCCCTGGAAATTAAAGGTATAAATCAGTCTTGTCTTTTACAAAAAGGTACCACATGAGGATACTAGTTTATAGAAAATTAACCAGGAAAAAATGAGACCTGATAGATATTCATGCCTACTTCAAGTCACTTCTTTACACACATCCCTCGCCCAATAACCTGCAGTGGAACTTATTTTACTAAAAATGTGACCTTACCTTCTTCAAACAGGTTCTTAATACAGGCTCTACCTAGAGGAAAGAAAATACATTTTAAGTAGTGAATACTTGCCATCCCTATCTATTTTCCATAACTGCAAACATTACTATCAGGTATGGCACCAAGGTGCAAACCAGTGCTGAGCAAGTTTAACCACAAGACATTCGATGCCACTGTACCTAAGCTGAAGTCCTCCATACAGGAAGCAAGGTTGTCCAGTACTTTTCTGTACAAGTACACATCTGTGGTTTTCAGTTCTTCCCGAAGGCAGCACACAAAGCTTTGCACGGCTGACACCATCAAATGTCCAGGAAGATCATTCAGTGAACTGCAACAGGAAGAAACAGCACATTTAGTTTGCTTTTACTGAGCTGTTGAACATCCACTGCACCAAAATCCACGTCAGCTAAAACTCCAATACACAGAGGTTTCTTCCCACATGAAAACATCATCTGTTTTAATACTAACGTGCAGGTTCTCAGTTTGCAGCTAGAAAACCTGTCAAAGGGGTGCACAGCTTTGGGGTGGCCACAATCAAATACAGGATGGAAGCCCTGAATCTCCAGAGGACATTGAACGCATTCAGACAAAGAAAGGAAGACAGCTAAGTACCAGATCTTAAAAAATGCTAAAGCTATAATAAATTCACTAAAGAAATACAGCAGTAATTGTGCAATAGAAAAAAATTAATTGCAATAAAAATAGGCACAAGAAACCACAGTTTAGTGAGGGTTCCTCTGACCTATCTTCTCTTGACAAAGCTGAGATTTTTGTATTTTAAATTTCTATTCTAATATTGGATTTTAAAATTCAAACTGCTAATTACACACTGCGTTGTCTTTCCAATAATGAAACAGATCCAAATAATGCTTCACACTGAAGATACTGATCTAATGATATATTATTTATGATTAAGACTTTAACCAAGCAAGAAAGAAAAACAGTACATAGTCACATATTAGTACTGCAAATTTTTAGGAATTAAGTTACAGCAGTTTGTAATGAATGACAAATTACTGACTTGTAGGTCAGAAAAAAATAAAGGCTTACTACTCAATTTTTTACCTTGCTAATACTTTCTTCAGAGGATTCTTCCCACTCAGTGAAAAATATGTCTCCCCCAAAACATCTAAACAAGCTTTAACCATGGGATCACCTGCAGAATTCTGATCCATCTGCTTCACCAATGGCATAATCTGTAATAAAAAGAACACACAATGAACAAAAAACTCTGGATATACCATCTTTAACAGTGACAGACTTCCCTCTCATCCAAGCATATGCTGCAAAACTGTTCTCCATCATTTCTCCTTGAGTTTCAAGTTTTAAATAATGTTTCAAGAACACTTCTAAAATCAAAAACATACATACAAAATAGGAAACTTGGTATCACTTGCCTTCCACCATTTTCAGTAACTGTGTCCCTTGCTAATTTAAGTACTAGGACTACATTTCTACCTGATGCATGTGCAGCAGTAACAATGCTTTTTCTGTGTTTCCAGGAATGTACAAAGCATTGAAAGTTTATTTTAGAGCTGTATTTGCCATTAGCAGTGCACAGGACATGCTGTCAGTTACCAAAAACCACATAACAACAGTGAAACCTTACCTGTTTAATACACTGGATCTGCTGGATGCCATCTCTCAGCTGTGCACAGTGCAGAAGCAGACATGCCAGATTTTGCTCTTCAGCCTTTGAAAACCCTACATTTGGAAGGAGAGAATCTTTTTATGAAGTAATTACAATAAGCAGTATAAATAATACATAATTTACAATAAAAAGAAATGACTGCTAAATCCTTAGGTGTTTTTCCAGTTCCAGTAAACCCATTAGTGCCATAAATCCTTAAGTCATCTTACAACACCTTAACACAATGTTTTTTCCTAACAAATGAAAAAAATCAGCTTCACTGGAACACAATAGTAGGCCTCATCTGCAGTACGAAGACCACTTTCCCAAAACCACATCACGGCTGAGTTGGAAGGGACCATCTGGCCCAACCCCACTGCTCAAGTAGGATCACCTGGAGCTGGCTGCCCAGGATCACGGCCAGGTGGCTTCTGAGTACCTCCAAAGCTGGAGACTCCCTGACTTCCCTATGAAAGCTGTGCCAGTCCTCAAGTCACCCTCACATTAAAAAAGATGTTTAGAGGGAATCTTTTGTGTTTCAGTTTGTGCTCATGCCTTCCTGTCCTATCACTGCTCAGCACAGAAAAAATACTGGCTCTGCCTCCCTTATGAGCCTTCTCCTCGCCAGGCCAAGGAGCCCCAGCTCTCTCAGCCTTTCCTCATAGGAGGGATGCTCCAGGCCCTTCATCATCTTAGCCCTTAGGTGGAGTCTGTCCAACATGTCCATGTTACTCTTGTACTGGGAAGCCACGAACTGGATGCAGCACTCCAGGTGGGAACCTCACCAGTGCTACCTCATAGTAACTTAAGCATATAAATCTTGTATTAATTGGTTTGGGCTTTTTTACAATCATTATCACTGGAAGTTTCTCTCATCAAACAAACAAAAAAAAAATCCCCACAAAAGAAAACACCATTTGAACACAATCCTTAAAACAAGTTAACTACAGAAAACACAAAACTTGAGAAAATTACCTCCAGAGAACCCTTCCAACCTCAATCCTTCTGTGATTCTTGGAAATTCAGTGTTACCCCACATATTAAGGCTAAAACATCAGATATCACTGAATTACAGGCCTGCCAGTAGAATCACAAGTAGGACCTTCTACTACCTTCATAGCAAAGATAAACAAAGTAAAGAGTTTTAAAACCAAAGCCACAATGCTCTAAAGGATTTTTTTAACTCTGCCAAGGTAAGAAGTCATTGTCATTATAAAAAAAAAAAATCACAGCAGAAAGGACACATAAAACTCACAAAGCAAAACCACTAGAAATAAAATATAACAAGCAAAAAAACAGATCAATTTCAGCAGCTACTCAATGGCAAGAGAAATCATACATTAGTTCAGAAAAAAAAACCCTACATACTCTGAAGTTTTTCAAGCTGATGATGATCAAGAAAGAATGCATCCACCTGAACTTCCTTCTTCTTCTTTAAAACCATTTTAGCTGATTAAGAAATGCCTGCTTAAAAAGACAAACAAAAAAAAAAACAACCCAAAACAACAGGTCACATGATTTTAAAAACATAATTACAAGCACTTCCCACAATAATGGTCTTTTCACTGTCCTACTGTCTTGAAATGTTAGTTGCATTATCTGTGCAATTTTTTTCAAGGAAATAGCTCTCTTTAACTTTATGAACTTTAACTATTTCCAGCAGCTCATCCAAAATTCACCCAAACGATGGTGCAAAATGGAAGTAACAGAAGAGGGGAACTGCTGTTATAAATGACATACTGTCTCACTGGAGCTTTCAGTGTACTTACCACATAGTCTGTGCCATGACCCTGGATCATTGCTTGGAAACATCATACAAAAGCATGGAATTAAGGCCACAAAACCTCCGTTGCTCAGTTTTACTGTTCAAAACTCATTCAACTTGTATTGTTGTCAAGTAAGAACTGTGCAGCAAATCAAATAGCTTTGCTGTAATGGATGTTACAAACAGCAAGTTCTTTTTCGAATGGCAGTGGTGATTTAATATGCACTACAGTTTCACTGACTTAAAGCTCATTTATCATGGAACAGCTGAGGTCGGAAGGGGCCTTCGGAGGTCATCTGGACCAACCTCCTGCTAAAGCTGGGCGACCTGGAGCAGCTACCCAGGCCCATGTACCGATATCTTCTCAATGTTTCCAAGCATGGAGACTCCACAGCCTCTCTGGAGCACCTGTGCCAATGCTCGGGCACTTTCACTCCACATCTCGTACTTCTGATGGTCTCAGAGACCCTCCCGCGTTTCAGTCTGCACCCATGGCCCCCTATCCTGGCACCGTGCACCAAGGAAGAGAGCCTGGATGCCCTTGTCCGTCCCTCCTCTCCCCGTATTCATAAACTCCGGCAAGCTGTCCAGATCCCTTGGCCCGTGGTAGCGGCTGCACCCAACGCGGCCGCCCTCAAGCACCTCCGGGCGGTGACGAGCAGACGAGCACCGGCCCGCCCGAGCCTCAGGGGCGGCCGCCGCCGGGCCCTGCTGCCCGCGAGTGCTCCGTGCCCTCTCTGCCCGAACAACCCCGCGCACACAGTGGCACCGAGCGCTCGGCCGGACCCCGGGCCGGGCCAGGCCAGGCCAGGCCGGGCCGGGCCGGGCCCCGCCACGCCGCCTTCGGCACACCCGGGGCCTCCTCCGCCCTGGCGGCAGCGCGGGCCCAGAGCACGGCGGCGCCCGCCTGGAGAAGCGGCTGCAGACAGAGCGCCACAGCAGCGAGCAAGAGAAGCAACGAGGGCACATCGCCCACCTACCTCCTCTCCGAGCGGACCCTCAGCCGGCGCTGCGTCCTTTCCCGGTGCCCGCGCCCCGCCCCACCACGTGCCGGCCGCCGCCAACCGCGGCGCTCCCCGCCCCCGGCCCGGCCCGGGCGCACGGAGGGCTTGGCGAGCCGCTGCTCCCCGTCCTGCTGGGCGCGGGGGGTCGCTGCCACTGTCGCGTTTGCTTGGCAAATACTTAACTAAAAGATGAACCAAGGCGAGTCACTGAAACACAGAATCAGGCTGGAAAAGCTGAGATCATCGCGTCTGTGACCGAAAGCCACCGTGTAAATAGATCAGAGCACGGAGTGCCACGTTCAGTCTTTCCTTAAAGCACCTACAGGGATGGCTACTCCGCCGCTTCCCGGGGCAGCCCATCCCAATGTCTAATCTCCCTTTCTGTGAAGAAATTTTTCTTAATGTCCAATCTAAACTTCCTCGGTGAAGCTTAAGGCTGTGTGGCCTCTTGTCCTGTCTCAGTTGCCTGGGAGAAGGGGCCAATTCCCACCCGGCTCCAGCCTCCTTTCAGGCAGTTGTAAAGAGTGAAAATGTCACCCTTGAGTCTTCCTTTCCTCCTGGGTAAACAACCTTGTCTCCCTCCGCTGCTCCTCATAAGATGTGTGCTCCAGACCCTTTACTAGTGCCATTGCCCTTCTCTGGACTCACTCCAGAGTCACTGGCCTTTGTAAGGCACAACTATCTTCCCTTATTTTAAATGTACTCTCAACTTTGGGAAAAAAAACTAGGGGTAACTTTGTTCGCCATGGTGGCCTTTGTGTTTCTCACGAGTAGTTACTCTCCCTCCTCAGTTCCTGAATGTTTTCAACGGATTCAAATGGATGCTGTGTCTTTCGGAGCCTAATCTGTCAGGCACCCTTGCTGCACACAGTGACTGGTCAGCCTCCCTCCAGGGCCATCTACATTTCAGAGCCAGAAGAAACAAATGCTAGTTTGCATCCAATGTAAATCAAGCTGCTCTAGTCACGAACCATTTTTCTAAGGAGCAGAAAGAGGCTTGTCTAAACACCTCACAAAAATCCAATAAAATTAATTTGAAAAGTGTGCTCCATTTTTTTCCTCATAACCATATCTCTTGATCCTTTCCAGCAGTCCTTATTTGCCACTACTTCCACATTTTCTAAAATTGTAAAATTATGAACCAAACCCAACTTTTTTTTTTTTTTTTTTTTTTTTTATGTAAGCATTTGTACATTAGTAAATTTCCAAGTATCTGAAGGGAGCCTATAAGAAAGATGGAGAGAGAGTATTTACAAGAGTTTGTAGTGACAGGACAAGGGGGAATGGATTCAAACTACAAGAGAGTAGGTTTAGATTAGATGTTAGGAAGAAATTCTTCCCTGTGGGGGTAGAAAGGCTCTGTAACAGGTTGCCCAGATAAGCTGTGGATGCCTCATCCCTGGAAGTGTTAAAGGAGAGGTTGGATGGGGCTCTGAGCAACCTGGTCTAGTGGAAGGTGTCCTAACCCATGGCAGAGGGGGTGGAACAAGATGATCTTTAAGGTCCCTTTCAACCCAAATCATTCTATAATTCTATGATTTTTAGCCAGAGCAGATTGTTTTTGAGGTTTCAACATATATGTTCTGTACCTTTCACAATCTTCCCAAGGTCCCATGTGAATATAATGTATGTAATAAGTACATAATTTGCAAGTGATAGATTATCAAATGGGGACAGTCTGTGAGTTGTATCTAGCAGAGGAGGAATCTTGCACTCATTGTGAAAATGGTTATTGCAAAAGTTACTATTGTAAAAGGGTAGCTCAACATAGCTACACAGCAGTCATGCTTCCATAAGTATTTAAGAGCAACGATGGAAAGAAAAAAGTGGAAAATACAATAAATCTCATTCCTTGCCAATTGACTTTCACCCAACAGTGATTTTCTTAACAATCTAAAGCAGCCAGAAGCCGTAGGGTCTGCTCAGGACTTTCAACAAACTTCTAGATCCCTTTTTAGCACTGAAGGTTCACAGCACCTTCTGACTTCTGCCATGGTAATGGCTGTTATAGATTGAAATGACCAAGAGCCAATATAGGTACAAATCAATCAGGAAATTTATTGAGTCATTAAGCAAGTGGCACCAAGCAAAACAGCGCTGGGCAGCCGGGGAGTCTCAGCTCCCCCTCAGTACCTCAGTTCTTATACATTTTCTCTTCCAGCTGACGTGGTTCCTTTCCGGTGTACTCTGTGTCTGTGTGGCGGGTTACTCGGGGGTCTTATTCTGCCCTTTGGTGGTCGTCGGGAGGAAGGCTCCACCCTCTTCCTCACAGGCCGCCTTGACCTGCGATATATAACCACCTTTTCCATATGTGGTTATTATATAGGCCTCTTTGAGCAAGTTCTGTGAACGGGTTCTGCTCAAGCAAGCAATGTTTGCAAACTCGTGCTATTTGTCTTCTTTGGCGGTTTTCAGCTATACCTTCCCCTGTTTGCTTAGATTCAGCTCATGTCTCAGGTTAATGAACAAAAACAAAGACTACCTTTTATCACAATGGCCAAAGGAATTAAGAAAAGGTTTAACCACATACAAACATTTAAAGAAAGTAATTTGAGTTTTTTGCTGTTGGTTCATTGAATTTTCCCTGGTTTGTGTTCAGCTGTCTCTAGGAAACTGGCACCATTATTTGGCACTACCTGTCCCAGTGACCTACTCTAAATGCTGGATTATCTTCAGATCAAAGGGAGACTGAATGCTCTTAAGTGATTTAACCTTCCAGACAAATCTGACAATTATCCTCATCCTCGCTTAGTGCAAGCAAAGTCTGCAGCTCCTTCAGACCAGTTCAATACCTACATACTTTAAAATCTGTGTGATCCTCTTTCTACAGACCAGCCAGTTTCAGGAAACCTTTCCACAGTCCCAGCTCTATGTATTCCAACTCATTTTCTGCAACACTATTTCCAGTAACTTTTTCCTTCCCAAAAGAGCTTTACTCTCCCCAGGTTTTTCCAGTTAGGTGAAACATCAGTGCCAGGGAGCTGTCAGGTAACACTTGAAGAATCCACATTTCATAGTGCAATGAAAGCAAAGAGGCATCTAAAGAAATTAAATTATAAGATGCAACACCCACACACATCAAGTGCTCTGTTCTCTAAGAGCAGCAAGTACTCAAAATACCTTACTCAGAACTAGCTCACACACCACCACTTACCAGGCAGGGGTTATGAGTCTTAACTACCTTAAAAAGGCAAGTCACTCTGTTTTCATAATTTCTGATCTGCTGGTGAGGAGAAACAGACCCTTGAGTTACTGATACTGTGGCTGTGCTGTGCTCTGCTGTGTGACACAGATCCTTCCAGAGACCAAAAAAGCCACATAGCATTAGAAATTGCTCGGGAGAGAATAAAAACCAAGCATTGCTATGTCGCTGCATAGATAGACAGACACCTCGAACACTGTGCAGAATGTGCTAGCACTGCCGGAGGTGTGAGGTAGGTTATGAAGGATGGCCAAAGGGCATCTGTGAAACCATTAAAGTGAATTGGTAACTTCACTCTGAAAGAGAAAATGGAATATGACAGAAATTTCTAGCATTTTTCATTGTCTCTGCAAAAATTTAGGGGCAACAAGTGAAACAAGCAGGTGGTATGTCCAAAATGAAATGAATTATTTAAACTACAGAGGTCATCATCTTAGGAAATTTTGGATCTTGAAAATTATGTTTGTTCAAAAGTAACTGGACTAAATCACAAGAGAAAAAAAAAAAAAACCAACAGAAGAAAATTTTCAAACCATAAAATTTATGGCTCACAACATCCCTGAACCTCTAGTAACTGGGACAGTATTCTGGGATAATGATGCTTTCCTGGGCACTGTCTGAGGACAACAGTCAAGTGACTGGATACCAGACTGACTGACCGGGTATAGACATTTTTACTGGGATGTCCCAACATATTTCTGCAATTCATCGGAACATTTTTCCTAAGCACTGGGTTTATGCTCACAGACTTTACAGTTTTGACAAATCAACATCCACCAGTGAAAATTGTCCTCAAAGGAAACAATCTAACCCACACTGCTGGAAACTTTAATGTTTAAGCTGTACATTCTAGTCCTCTTGAGCTATGCTTGTGCCAATAAGTGGAATGTTTGTATTTCATGTTTCTTTCAGATGGAGCTGATTATATCATCATTTGAAAACTCTCAGAATTTGATTACATAGAGCAATATAGAATTTTGCCACTCTGTGGCGCCAGATAATTAAAAAGAGGTTGAGCTGTTAAAAGGGAAGCCATGGACCTTCTCGTAAACTGTAGTTTTCCTAAGTAGAAAAAGCCTTTATTAGTAACTGAAGTAACTCCAGATTCTTCCATTCAAAGGTACCAAAGCACAAATACTAGATGTTATTTAGATAAAATGCCATTTTTCTGTAACTGAAAGACAAGTCATAGCCTTGAAACAGCAACACTAAGTCATCTCATAATAATAATAATAATAATTAAACAGTAATGATCTTTTTCCCTTCTCTTCCTCCACTTAAATAATACCTTAAAAGTTTTCTGTCAAGAAAGGTCAAGATATTTTTAAATTAATTTGAACATCACCTGAAAATGATGTATTTATTTCTATCACAATTTTGTAATTGCAACTAAAAAAAGGGAACTTTTTGTCTATTGCAAGTCTCAAATAAATATATGTCATCTTTTCAAAGAATCCACACAAAAACAAACTTAGAGAAGATGCAGTATGAACTAAGATTTAAGAATCACAAGATGTTTCCTGGCATATATCTCCAACTGTAGACACACATACCAATCTGAAATACCTAAACTTAAATGGTTGCAATATTTATCTAAGTTAGAAAGGAACAGAAATCTCCTTTTGTCATGATGGGGTAAGGTACTGATCCAGCACATCAGAATATGACGTCCTATATACGCAGGAAAGTCTCATAAACCCAAAATTTTACATTCTAGTTGCAGATTTGATGACAACTCAATCATCTCTGGAATGAAGCTGGTGGCATTTTTTGTATTAGCTTCCTCACTCCAGAGTAGATGTTTTGCAATACAACGTTCTTAATACTTTTTAACAAATGAGGTTATTGTTTAACAAGACAACCAGGAATTTAGAACTTACTTTCTTGTATTAAGTCAATTACAGACAGTAAAAAATCTGCAACATCTTCAGCCCACATGGAGGCTAATATTTAGAATTCACATTATAGAGAGAAATAGTTCATAATGTTCTGACTTAAGTTCACTTCTGCAGGGAGCTAGCTAGCAAATGATTACTCCAAAGTGCAAATACCTGGTCTTCCAGTTTTCTTCTACAATGTACGGTGTATCAGTTTTGCATTTTCTGCACATACTTTCAGGAATATTTGCAGATTTATTAGTGCTTGCATGTAACTTCCATCAGCAACAAAAGTATGGAGGAAGAACTCCCTAAGTCTATGCTGACATGTACAATAGTTTTCTGTGTCTTTGCCTGAAGATTTATTGCTTTCCCCCTTGCTTTCTATTTACAAAACAAAGTTGTAATTTGTATTTTTGTATTTTGTTCTATGCATCCCAGCTGTTCTACTTGTACTTCTATTTTCTTCAGTAATGGAACACACATTCTAGCCACCTTTACATACTTCACAGCTAAGGGCAGTTGAGAGAAAATCCTGAATATCCCTATTCCTTCTTCCAGAATATTTTCCCAAGCCTCTTAATGTATCAGTATCGAGAGCTCCATGACTGTAGAGCATTTTTATTACTTAGAGGGCTGTGAAAATGTCAATCACCAAACAAACGGAAAGAAACACTCATGGAGTGAGCAGGCTTTGCTCTCCCTCTTGCGGTCCAAGCACGTCATTCCCGCAGCCTCCCCCAGCTCTCTGTCCTGAATTCAAAAGCTTTTCGCACACATGCGAGTATGGCAGAGAGAGCGAGGAAGCGATATGGACAAAGTTTTCATTAAACGCCAATGCTAAATCATTTTGTATAGCTCTCGTTAGGAATCAAACAATGATTTTACTTCTTTTGGCTAAATCTGGTAATCCAAACAGAGGTTTGTTTGGTTTTTTGTTTGTTTGTTTGTTTGTTTGTTTTTTAATGTACGTGTTTTTAATGTAGCTTGAACACTCTAGACAGGAGGTATCGGGTGGAAAACAATGCACTCCTTGCTATAAAACCGATCATGTCTTTAACACTCTTGTAAGGGACCAGTGTTAAAAACATACACGAAGCACTTAGGAAAGAACCAGCAAATGAAACAGCTTCAGTTGTTTGGATACTCTAAGGTCACTGCAAGCGGGTGGAAAATTGGAGCCTGTACTGAACTGAATAGGAAAATATGAAATTGTGTGTATAACCAGATGGGGAATATTTGAGCTACTAAAACGTTTTTAATTTTTTTTTCAAAAGAAAAAATTGCGCTTTAAATGAGTCACAGATGAATGTGAAAAAGCAGTTTACTCTGCACACCTACATTACAAATAACCACCAGAGGAATGGTGCAGTGTGGTTTGTTTATGCACCAGAAGAGGCTGTGAAACATTTTGCCTCTATACATCATAATCCAAACAAAATACAATCCCTAAATCTCAGTCCAAATCAACATGTGTATGAGGAAGATTGCTCTACGTGCCAGACAGCATACTAATTACTTCTTCCAAATACTTTGTAATATTTCAGTCAGTCTTTTAGAAGATACAGAGACGGCTGGCTACCTGAGATGTACTCTCAGCTCTTTTCAGCCGGAGGGGACCAAGAGCCTCCTGCCTGCACGACTCAGCAGCAGATGCACCTGCGGCTTTATCCCGGCTGGAACTCAAATACAAAGTGTGTTGTTACCTATCGGGCAGGGCAGCTCAGCGAGACCCATTTAGCCCATAATATCCCCAGCATTGCCCCGGGGACCGCACGGTTCCAACTCTCCAGTTTGTACTTGACAAATGACCTTTCACAAGACGTGTAATTCAAATTACAGTAAGCTCCAGTGTTGGAGGCGAGGAACTGCAGAGCAAGCGGATGCTTCTTCCTAACATCGTTTCTGAAACTAAGAGGAAAAAGTCCTAATTCACAAAGGAACCTAAAAAACTTCGATGGGAAAGGAGTGGAGGCAGGCCGTCTCTTCCTGGGACCCCTCCGCCAGCCTTGCCCTCGAAGCCCTCCAGCCGGGTTCCATCGCCGCCCGTCCGGGCGCCCCCTCCCCTGGAAGCCGTCGGGGCCGGAGCAGGCGGGGGAAGCGGCGGCCCCGGGAGCGCACTCCGCCGGCAGCCCGGCAAGGGCCCCCGGCTCCGGGCCGCTCCTCCCGCCGGCGGCCGG